>OY728125.1:1523019922-1524269922 GCA_963277665.1 Viscum album
GATATAATGTAAAACTTATGTATGTATCCAGTACTTCTAGGGCTACTAAACTAATCCGTCTATTGAGACTCAATCAATTGGGATCATGCCAAAGTTATATAATAATTCACCGACTTAGGGTAACGAGGATCAGGGCGTAACACCTAATCTGTTGTAATTTTAGTTGGATAATTTATATTTAATATTTAATAACAAGAATATTTAATTATTCATGTTGGGTTTTTTTACCATAAATTTATAATGGAACATCAGATTGATTTTTTTCTTCTCCATTGTGTTTTTAATGGTGATTCTATCATTGGAAAGGAATAAATGTGAGTTGGGCGTCAAGACCGGCCCGAACCTGTTTTTCATTCCTTTCTCGTTCTCTTCTTTTATTTAATTTCTGTTTCTATCATTCTTTTCCTTCCTTCCCTCATGACCATGCATGATAATCCCCTTCATACTCCACTCAAAAGTGGGAGAAAATAGAGAGGAAAAAGAGAGAGATATAGGGAAGGGATGAGGGGTGCCTCTACAAAGCTCTCGACATGTAGAAACTGTGGACTACGAAATTGAATAAAGCTTCATGGTATTCCACCCAAAGGTAGTCCCATTTATATTTTCACCATAAATCCCTGTATATTTTTCATTTTATAAATTAAAATCCCTTTTCTGATATTATGAGGCCCCTAGTGTTTAGATTTTCTGATTTGGGGTTTTAAACGAGGGATTCTTGAGATCCAAGGGATTTCAATTATGGAAAACTAGGTTACATGGCTTGTAGTCCAGGGTGACACTCTATGTGTTCTTCCCATTTCAGGAAGTTGAACTCTTTAATGCACATGCCATGTATAGGGGATTAGACACTATGTACTGGTAATAAAACATGTATCCAAGTACCTAGGCCTGGAATCTTATGTAGGGGCACATGGTCATATAGAGTAAATGAACATACCCTGTATGGGTGGCATTCCATGAAGAATTGCACGACCTAACCATGTATCCATCTATGATAGATGATGGATATGTGAATGTACCCTGCGTTTGGTATACTCGATGTTCCCTCCTAAAACAACATTAGCTTTAGGATTTTACATGAAAAGGTCAACGAGAGTACACGCCCATGTGGGATGTTAGGAGTATATTTTTTTACTGAGGCTGACACACTGTGTACTACCCCTTATCATCCCATGGAGGTTTTTTCATGCCTTCATTCCCCTGAATCAGATTTGTACCTAAGAGTAGCTCATCTTGATTATTTTTCTGTATATATCATGATTGTGAAACTCGTGTAGCGATTTGAGAACTCTTAATGGGTGTTTTTGGGATTCTATATAAATAGAGTGTTTCTTCATCTTGTAATAGAATTTAGTTGTCTCCTTAGAGAGAGACTTGAACTTGAATGGTATGTTGGGTGTTCAGAACTTCCTAGTTAAAGACCATGATCTGAGATGTTCTATGAGATATATCCCATGACCCATGCTTTTGAGGTTGACTCCCTTACAATATGTCCCCTTCTGGAATATGAGGCCAGGAGACTAGTTGCTTTTGAGGATCCCCTAGTGGATGAATTTTCTTATACGATGATATTGGTAGTCCCTTGTAGGATCTATCAACTGATTTTTCATTCAAAGGATACAAATGTGGATTTATTATCTTATATTTATATTAGTGGATCTTGAGTTTAATTCCTCTTCAATGTGTGGCTTGAGGGACCCATCAGGTTCCAATTTTTCAATGATCCTATGTTGTACGTTGATTTTGGGTAGAGATGGTAGTGGATGTCACCTTAGAAACCAAGATAAACTTGTGACAACATGGGGATATAGAAGTAGTGGTGGGTTGGATATTCAGGTCACCCATAATTCTTTTTTGTGCATCACATGTTTTTTTTTGATGTAGTAGTGTTTACTATAGGTGCCTTATATTTTCTGGTTCCTTAGCATGATGTGAGTCTTATATATTTCTTTTTTGATGCTCGTATAATCTCTCTGGGATCTATATTTCTTATTCGGATACCCAGACATGACTACTTAGGGATCTTGTTTCAAAGACATGCTATCTCTTATATTTACTAGCATAGCTATAGGTACTACCCAGGACCTGGTTTTTGAGCCTTAATGAGTATATATTGTGATATATTTATATATATATATATATATTTTGGATGTTTAGAGGGGTAAACTGGTATCCGACTATTGAGACTTACTTGTCGACTTGTACGACCTGAGTGATACTTAGATTACCATTTTGGTAATTCCTTGTATGGAATGAGAGGGATGATTACTTGTATGTAATAGTAGATACTTGGATTCCCCATTGTAGGAATTCCTTGGATGGACTCATAGGCTTGTTGAATAAATAGATTCATCGGATGTTTTTCCAAGGATCTTGAAGACATAGTAGATTCATTTGCTTTAGTATGATCCTTGGTATTGATTATGTGGGATTACTAGGGCCATGATACACCTTGATACATATTTATTGGGCTCACATAGGACATGTTTGGTAGAAACGCTCCTAGGACTCCAACCAGTTCATTTACTATGTTTCTAGTAGGAAGATCATGGGACTCGATGAGGATTACTTGGATGAGTTCCTTGGATATGGTCCTTTATGGTCTGACACATGATTATATTGTGCTATCATGATGGGTGTTATAATTGTGATTACACCAAAAATGCCAATGTGGATTCCTTGGATGTTATACCTTGGATTTTCCCTTGGGGTATGGCACATGACTATTGGGCATAAGCATGAGTTGGTTGCAATGATATTTTCCTGATTGACCATCAGTATAAGATATACTTTTTTATAGGATTGACCATTGTTACACGATATCGTTATTGGTGATTACAGTTGAGTACATGTGATCCCAGGTTTAGTATGAGTTTCCACGAGTGTTGACAGAGATTGTTTAGAGATGTTTCCAGTATTGGCCAAAGCAGGTATATATCAAAGGGGATTATGGACCCAGAGATTGAATACGTGATACATAGATTGAGTGGCATGATGTCCAGCTTAATTTCATTTGCATAGGATGTCTAAGGGATTGGGATTACAGAACTAAGGATTGAATTCTATTGGGTTTTCATGTTATTTGATGAAATTACTCATGAATATTGATATATATATATATATGTATTGTCATGGGAACATACATGTAAATGTATATAGATATGGACACCCATGGTGGATGTTTCATAGTTGATGGGGATTATAGACCTGAGGTTTGATTATGGTTTCATGTTTGGTTTACTTTCTTGGATGATTTATTTTTCATATTCATTCAACAACACATTTCAAGGTTTCTTTTTTGGGGTGTTCTACATAGATTCATTTTTACCCCTACATGTTCACCTTCATGTATGTGTAAAAATTATGCATTCTTTTTAGGTTGAGCATGAGTTGTGTGGTGAATTGGTCTAGGTCCTAGAGTTTAATATTTATGTAGAACATATCATGAGTTATTCGGATTGGGTTGGCATTGTTTAACAGTTTCTAGAGACATGGTATGTGGTCTAGCTCAGAGTTAGTAGTAGAGGCCTGTATATTTATATACATTTAATTTGTAATCTTGTATTTGTATGGTCGACCTAGTGGGTGACTAGTGTAGTATTGTATGGAATAACTATTCAGGATATTAAAATATTTCATTTATTAATATAACATGTTCTATTTCGGTTTATGTGATGATTTCACATTCAGTTAGTTTACATAATTGTATGATACTTAGCTAATTTTTGTGTTTCTTACTCTTGTATGAGAAAATAGTTTACCACTATCACACCGTAGGTCCTTGTTGCAAGTCGGTTGTCTCTGGCATATATGAAGGCACACTTGATTCCTAGTAACCAAATAGACCAGGGCACCACTTTAGTAGAATACAAGCCCAAACATTACAATTGGCTATAACAAAGGGATAAAATGGCACAGAGAATGATTGTATCTGCTCTGAAAGGAGGTTTTTTGGGAGTTCAGATGGTTTTATCATCAATTGATGATAACCAGATTGAATGTTGATCTTTGGAAACAAACTCTACACATTCAATGGTTCAAAATATAATAAATATGAGTAAATGTATACTTATTCTTTATCGTAACACGATTATGATTTTGATAGTCATCAAAAAGGCGAGGTGTACTATCAGCATTCAGAGTAATGAGAACCAGAGCCGCCCATGGCTCCACACTCATGAATGTAAATCCTTTCTCAAGAAGATCACCCTTCTAAGACATCATATCTTTCATTTTAGCTAGTACAATAGGGTATTATGGAATATAAAATTGTTGAGTTATAAGAAATAAACAAATATAAAACTCTACATCACTTACCAACAGAAAAACAGACAAGTCTAAACGAAAAAAAATCAGGAAACTAAATGAAAAATGAAAGTAGTTCACCACTCATATATTCTTACTCATGATCAAAGGAAAAAATAGATATCACATTCTCGATCATTGAATAGGAAGGACTGAAACTACTTAACCTTGGGTCCCATTCTCCTAGATAAACACAAAACATACCACTAGGTGTAGCAATGAAAACCTTTTGGGGATAACAAACAATTTTGGAGTTATTGGTAATGAGCCAATCCATCCCGAATAAGACATCAAGTGGTTTCATGTTGAGAACTAGAAATCTCCTCGAAAGCTCAAAATTTTATAGAGAGAAAACATAAGAGACACTACAGACACCCTTCTCTCTCTTGGGACATAGGGGTATAATAATATCCAATGCACTAGAAAAAAGATCTATAGTAAGATCAAACATATTAAAAATACAAGTTGAAATAAATGAATGTGATGCACCAATATAAAATAGAGAAGTCACTATTCATGAAGGTATAATAACGGTACCACTAACAGTTACTGGACCTATATCCTCTTACTCTGGAGACACATTCACTATGTGAAGTAGCTAAATTATGGATTTATATGGCTAGAACACTTTTATACCTAAGGCATCTAATTTTTTTTAATTTTAGAAGGTGCTAATGATCCCATTCCACAACGTTGAATGGAAAAAACATGGTAGATTATCTTTATGTGATAAAAGTAGTCGTAGGATCTATATTTCATGGTTTCCAAAATGGAAACCCTCTTTAAATGTCTAGTTTTTTCACACTGGTATAAAATAAATAGACCTATGATAGGTACTACAAGAGGTCTAGAATGACCCTGGTATCATGAAACAACAAAAGAATGATCAAGTTTCCACATTCCGATAGAGGAATACACACTGCCCTTAGGAGTGAAGGAAACAGGTGATAACCTTATCATTATTGAAAGATCCATATTGAATGTCAACACTCTATCAAATACATCATCATAAAAAGGCATATTTAACAAGAAAACCTAAGAAGAAATATCTTGTCAGAATATCAACTCAAACTACTGATCCTTAATATTTTTATTTGATTCCTTATCTGGTGAAAATTGAACTACCTTTGAAAAATGGTTTACCAAATCTATTACAATCCTATCATCCTTCCCATGTTTTAAAATCTCAATAGCATTTGCCAAAAGCATATACTCTATATAGAACTGGTATGTGAAAATAATTTTGATGTCCATCCACTCTAAGCCCTCATGTTTCTTCATTATCACCATCATTTCCCACTATTCTCACCCCGGTCCTTCCAGTAATATAGTGGAATACTTCACTTTGATTTTGTTGGGTGTATCCAAAAACCTCAAAACAATCCATTATTCTCAACCATGCATCGGCCTCTTAAAGATCATTTTAGCCTCTGATCACTGGTGGATTCTAGTGAAGGAACTCTTGAAAAAAATTCTAGAGAATTCCCCTCTATGGTTAAATAGCTTGATCTTGAATATAAATTGGAGGTGGTTCTTATCCTAAAGCTTGGAAAGTGTGAAAAATTACCTCCACTAGATTTATATCCACAAGGGGATTTACTTTCTATGCTTCATCAACAACTTCCTCTTGGATCCGATTCACACATCTCCATGGATGCATGATACTACACAACATCAGAATACAATAAGAAATACATCAGATTAACCATTAAATAGAAAAATAGTGGAAATTAATCCCAACATATAGAACAAACAATATTTGGATTTCACTCTATCCAAATAAAATAGGTATAAGGATAGAACTAATCCACAAGACATCTTTCCCAAACCATCCCTAGCGACAAAAGGTTCATTAAAGTATGAATTTTCTAGGAACTAAATCATAAATACCTTCTAAGACCCTAAAATATTACACAATGTGTACTTAAGTCAGGAAAAAAATCTCAACTTGGACCTCTAATACCATTTTATCATGAATTAGATCAGGTACCCAAGAAACATGACACTCAAACCTAAATTGATATTTCCAGAAGGGCTTTTCTGATCCCCATGGGTCGACATCTATCACCTAGAATAATATAATATAGAAGTGTTAATGATTTTTCTACTATAATAGTGGAAACAGGATAACCATAATATATTTACACAAAATAAACCTCACTTGGAGATGTGTACCAGATTTCAAACATGCATAAACAAGGAAAAGTACTACAGAAAAGTACAAGAAATAAAGGATGAAAAACTACCCGCATCCAAAAGGATAGAACTCTCCATGTCCATGAATCAATATCTAGAACCACCACTAAGCGATCCTTTTCACTTCATTGAACATTGAAGATGAAAATCAACAAACACCTGAAAGCCCGAGTGGGGCATGATATAAAATCCAAGTAGTGCCTCACCAGGGATTCTCTAACAGATGCAAATATTAAATTATCCATAGAAATTGATTTCAATTTAAGACAAATATTTGTTTCTAGAAAGTAAAAATAAATACAATTCATTTGTTACACATAAAAATATGGAAATATTTTATGAAAAGGATTTACTTTTTAGGTGATGGAATATATCTAATGAAAGTCCACTTTTCACAAATGGATTAAATAATGAAATTTATATATAACAGTTAATATAAGTAAGAGTTAGGTAAAAAAATTTACAATAAAGTAATAAATTCATTTGAAATAATAAAAAGGTGAGAAACATGGTAGTATTCCTAAGAAGGTATAATAGTTTTAGGATATATGGACTCCACACTCATGGTGTCAAGACAATATGTACTTACATCTCTTTGAACTCAGGACAAACATGAATCATCAATATATCCTAAGGGATGTTATCTGATGAATTTATGTTTTAGAATGTTATAAATTGTAATGTTTCATCCAAATAACTCACTAAATATCAAAGGATTTCATGTGATGTAGTACAAAACAATGATGGGAAATTTATTTCAAGAAATATTAAAATTAAATTCATCCCATTATCCATTTAAATTATGCCAATTATCCCTTTAAAAACCATAATGGTTTTTCAATCTAACAAATCCTTTTTCAATGATAAAATGTAATGGTTTTTATAAAAAACTATTATAATATATTTTCACAATAGAGGGGTTTGAAAACTAATTTACAACATAATTTCACAATCTACTTACGTAATTAAATTCAATAATTTAATTTTCAACAATTCCATAAAATTTTTCTAAAAACTATAATTCAATGTAATTGGGGTTTTCACAACTTTTCCATCAATTAAATTTCCCAATTTAAACTAAATAATTTAAATTTAACCAATTTCCTTAAACAAACCAAAATTAAATGGAATTGTGGTTTTTCCAATTTCATTCCAAAACCCCATTTTTAAAATTCCAATTCAACGGAATAGAGTTTTTGAAATAAATTATTGAATGATATTAAATCAAGATAAAAAATATATATTTAATTCAAACTATTGAAATTAAATAATTCAATTTAGGATTAACATAAATCAGTTATCATGATGGAACCACCTACCATTCTCACAAAAACACAAAGCCTGTAACATAACCTGCCAACATGAATGAAGGTTCAAAAGAACTAGGAACTCAACCTAGAAAAAAGATTGGAAAACACTGAGTTTAGATAAACCAATACATATATGATCTATCAAACATCGATGAATAATAGAGAAGAGATGGACACACAGGAATAATTATTACCAGGTGTGTCACATAGAAACCACAATGAGGATTAATTACCGATCAAAAAACCCAAATGGTTTTGAGGGATGAAAAATCACCCAAGGAAGGAACATGGGTTGAGAGAAATGAAAACTATAGAGGATGAAAAGAAAGATCAACCTATATTTCTGTTAAGAAATAATCATGAGGAATTTACATGATTTGTAATCGAATCAAACATTGTGTAATTAAAAAATCATAAAATCTCTGAATACCCCATCACGTATTGATAAAATAATAATAATAATAATTATTTTATTATACACATCATTTAATTATATTATACGACATATAAATCAATGGAATACTACAGAAGAAGAAGTTATTTTTCTGAGAGTTGATCAAATCAATGATGTCACCATCATAGGTATCCTCCACATTCCTTCTCAGACTTACCCATATAGTGAAAAATGTGAACCATGAAAAGATTTAAGAAGTACCTGTAAGAAGAGTAACGAGATGTTAAATTAAAAGTAATAACAATATATAAAAATGGTATATATTTAATGAAATAATAATATACAAAATACAGGAATATGGATATAAATGATAAATACATGTTCTAAGAAAAAATTATTATTATAAAGTGATCATTTCAAGTGAAATCTATCACTCAGAAAAGTAATTAAGACAGCTTGATAACATTTGCCACTCGGTAATTTTTGAGTCAACCTCCCTTGGATAAAATAGTTATAATTGAAAATTATGCTTCCATTAAATTTTAATTAATCCCAATTTTACATGGTTATGGAATATTATATACACCACATAAAATTCAAATAGTGGAAGAAAACAAATAATTCTCAATGGAATGAAAATTGAGATATAATCCCTTAATATATGATTTCTTTTGGGATGAACCCCTTTTAACCTCTTGAATAATGGTTTATTAGAATTTTATTGTCTAATAATATGACCATATAAATATTTATAATATCATATATTATCCTTTTAATACATTATATCACATTTTTTTTAAAAACCATTCATTATTTTCAATGTTTTAGGTGTTAATTTCCTTGTGTTTCAAGAATGTTTTGATGTGTTATTTATTATTTCTCTTACATTGATAGATATTTTATCATATATATATTGTAATAAATTCTTAATTGAATTATAAATATTATATATATATATTTATATATTGTAATCCATAAAATATTATAGGAAATGAAATACACTGTTCATGGAGGTGGTAGACCATACATACACATGAACACTCTCCTCATTTTCTTGTCTTATTCAAGTATTTAAAAGTAAAAAATATATTTATTATCATGAAAGTATCATAATTATTTATTAAATTTATCATATTATTATTAAACCCATACTTAATACATTCATCATAAATCTTGAACGAATCACTTTTCTTTGTGAGGCGGTAGTCCTCCGTACACACGAGCGATGTTATCACATTCTCACAAATTTGAAAGCACGTAGGTATGTGTTATATAATAATTAAAAAAGTATAAATAAATCAAAAATTTAATATTTATATATATCATCTAAAAAATAATGACCATTATTATCACCATTCATAATAGGTGGTTATAGAAATACGAACGACATCGGTCTGCAAGGTGGTTGTTTGACATACACCGGAATGTGGATTTCATAGCACATTTGATGGAAGGGTGTGAAGTTGTTTTTTATATCCTTTACATAATTAAATATAAATATATTTATGATACTGATGTTGTTATAAAATCATGTTATAATAATTTTTGATTGATGTGGAGGACGAAATAAAATAAAATTTTTTTTATAAGAACATTACATCTTATTCAGCTGTCATCCTTATATTGGTGGAATAAACATTAAAGGTTTTCTTTTTAAAGGATATATTTTTTGGGAATAGGGGAGGTATTTTAGGGAGTTATTTTTTCATTTTTGGGTTGACCCAAATGGATTGATAGATATGATTATGGGGGTAGGGTCAGTGCCATTTTGTAGTTGTGGAGGAGTGACATTCTTATAAATACAAAATATAATTCACTATTGGGAGGGAATACTTACATTATAGTCCATTGAAATTGAAAAATAATGGATGTTGAAGAAAATATAGTCTATGGAACCCTTTAACCCCCAATAAAGAAACTCATTTTTATCATTTTGTTCCAAAACATCAAATTTTCCCTACTTTTCCTATTTTCGGTTTTCACTATGGTAACTAGTCTTCTAACCAAGGTAATTATTCATTTAAGAGTAAATTGAATTAAAAATTATTAAAAAAATTATATGCACTAATTAATAAATAATATATCTAATTTATAGAATAAATATTACATTTTTTATATTAATTTTGAGAGAAACACTTGTAGTGCACAAAAACCGTACATTGTCTCTCGCCGCACTAATAATGTTTTTGCTGTTTATAGGTAAATATTTAAATTATAAAATATTAATTAGTCAATTAATGGAAATTTATTTAAATATATTCACAATTAATAATAAAATTTTAGAGTATAATAGGTTTATTAATTTTAATTCACTCTATAATATAACATTTATTATAAAATAACATTAATATAAACATTGAAATTATTTATTTAATATTATATTTAAAATATCACCATAATTATGGAATTTTAATATATTAAGATAAATCTTGTGTAACATGATATATTATTATAAAAATATAATGTATGTTAATATTTCATTCATGTTACTTCACTTTATATATTTTTAGTATCATTTATTTTTGTTATTAATTAATTAAATAATTGTTGTGATTGTGTTTCATAATAATTAAATATTAGTAATTCATCTTTAAAGAATTGAAATATATTATCATGATATAAAAAAATTCTATAAAAATTATACACACAACTGAACATATTTTATTTTTTCTATATCCCAAAGCTTTATATAAATTAATACTATGAGAAGAATCTTTTAAGTGTTTTTTGTTACCTAATATACTATATGGATCGCCATCATGTAATATTATCCTAGTAAATCATGAAAAATATAGAATATGGTGTTAAGTTGTTAAATTAGTCCTTCAATTTAGATGTTTAAATTTTTTTATTTCATTTGGACCATTAACATTAAATTTTTGTCTATTAGTAAAGTCGTTTTCCTCTTAATCACTAAATTTATTTTTAATAGTTTTCTATAATGATTTGGGTAAAAAATTAATTTCAAATTATAAAATATAATAAAATATTATTTCTCCAAAATAAGGAATACATTTTTTTCAATTCAAATAATAGAATTGTCTGAAAATAATTTAATATTAATCTTACAGACGTGACGAGGAAGCATGATTTATAATGATCTAAATTTTATAATGTTTTTATATCCAAATTGAATATAATAATGATTAAAATGAGGTAAATTGTATTAATATATGTATTATTTATCTATTTTGACTTTAAAACGAATTTAAAATATAATTTAACATTATTAATTACTTATATGAAATTTAATTTATCATGTAAAATTTATTATTTTTCTCTATGAATCAAAAAATTAAATTTTCAAAAAAGACAAAATAAAATAGTTTTGAAATTACAATTAAGAAAATTTTGTCTATTTTACGAATATATTTTTATAAATGGGGAAAATTTTATTTATAAAATATTTCACCATTAAAAGTAGTAAAATGTACCTTTTGAAAAATTAATCTTTTATGCATAAAACCATATTTCTTCTTGGCTTATGCCCCTAAAATGTATTAGATGAATATAAATATATTTTGTTGAATATATAATAGATAAATTTTAGGAAGATCATCTAATAATATTAAATAACATAATTAATGACGATATAGCTCTCTTGATCTCATAAAAATATTTTTCTGATAAAAACATTTACTTAATATTGACTTGGATTTAATTTTCATTTTTATTTATCTTGTAACCGTTTAATTAAATATATGTATTTAATAGGTTAGTTAATCCTATTCTTAATCTCTAATTTAATGGCTTGGATATATGTGATATTTTAAATTATGATTTATTGAATTTGGTAAAACTTGGTCTTGCATGTAATGAAATCCATCAAAGAAATTCATTATTGTCTGTAATGTAAGAGAATCATAGTGTCAGGTGCATTTCAAGATATCAGATAGATTAAATTTAATATAAATAGTCAGTATATCATAAATCCTCATATTTTAATATTCCCTTATACTCTTAGTTTATTTTGTCATACATGCATTCAAATATAATGGTCTTACATAAGAATTTATTATTGTTACATTCTCCCCATCTTAATTAATTTGTGTCCTCCCAATTTAAAAATTATCTTGTTAATAAATGGATTATTATTTAACAATTACTTTGTTTAAAAAACCAAATCAAAAAAGTGTTAACAAAAAATATTTTTAGAAAGTGAGAAAGGAAGTACAGAATTCATTTTGAACATTCACCAATATAGGGTTTTAGATATAAGAACATATGAGGGAAATGAAATCATATATATGGAAGAGAAAACTAACTCCAAAATACCAAATTATAGTGATAGAAAAAATGTTCAGGATAATGTTAATGACTACAAATCCAAAAATTTGATGTGTGAAAAAGTTAATTGATGTTATAAAAAATGATGATAATTTGGAGAAAATTTTTAATTCATGTCCGTTTTATTGTACCTATGTAATTATTAAACTCATCAAGGATATAAATAAATGATACTATTCTATTTCACAATATGATACTTATCCTTTTGTTTTTCTAGGAAAAATTTCTACTTCATCAATTTTAACAAGTTCCATCAAATAGGGATGTAATAGATTAGTCTTTAAAACCTTGTATAAAGATGAACATAAACCATTTTATAAATGGTTATCCTTATTTCTGTTAGAAAATATCAAGATCTAAAGCATTTAAAGTTTACAAAATTTTACAAATGATCTTATGGTTAATTTTTTCCATGGTATTTAGAAGTATCCAATATTATTTATTTATATCAATCATCTCTTTATACAAACATAATTATTTGAACATAAGGTATATATTAAGGGTTTCCTTGGGATTAACAATTTTTTTCAAAAAGAAAATATTTTTAATGAATCACTTTTCTGGGTACCATTAAATATATTCTAGAAAATCATTAATTAAATTTTCATATGTTATAATTTCACAATTCTTTGGACAATAATATCATTGAAAAAACTCTAATGACATGATTGTTGAATTCAAACAAAATCACATTAACCATTTATCTTATGTTATCTGAATATAATAAGCTTGAACTTTATTCCTTAGCTTCCTATGAGGTATTTCCTTTTTATACTTGGGGTATTCATTTTTGTATTTCCCCATATTTTTATTATTGATACATTTTTTAATGGAAAACATTTTATTCCCTAGAAATGAAAATCAAGGTGGCATTTATCTCCAAACTTATAGAAAAATACCATTCATTGTAAGAAACTACTAGGGTGTTTCATTCCAAAACTATCACATGTGGGAAAATAATTCATTACCTTATTCAATTTATCCATCATTTTCCAACTTTCTTATTCATTCTATGTTTCCCTCTAAACCCGTATTAATTCAATTAACACATTATATATATCATAATCACATGATACTATGTACCGATATGATGAAAACATTTTGGATAATAGTTCCCTTTAAAATATTGAATTAATACCATAAAAGGCATCATAATTCTTACTAATTGGATTTCATTCATTGTTGAGGTTCACCATCCATCTTCTAAGTGCCATTTCTAGATGAAAATATACACTATATTAGATCATATAATTATGAAACACAATGTATAATAAATAAAAATAGTAAAATACTAAATATACATTGAAAGGATTATGGGAATATCTTATTATAATCATAAACATGGTTACTTTGTAATATTATTCTATACATATTTGTAATTTATATCATGGGTGTATTTTTTGTAATCTACATTTTCTTTATTTTAGTTTCCCAGGTTTCTTATAAACATGATTTGATACTAGTTGTAAATACCCAAATCTATTATATCATATCTAGTGCTTTACATTCTTATATGGGCATAACTACATGATTTAAATCCGAGTGGAATGAATAGTTTAGCTATTTTGGAAAACAAATACATACAAAATACACATCTTATAATGGGATTATAAAAAGAAACATAAAACATAATAAGGAAAATTTATCATCATTTTTGAAAACTCATTCAAAGAATTTATCTTTATAACCTTGATATAGGAAGAAAATTAAGGGTGATCTCAATTAATTAGTAAGGGAAATGTACCATATAATATATCCTAAATTAATAATATACAATAATAATGGTTTTTAAAAAACTAAAACACATGCCAATGAGTGAATAACTTGAGAATAATATGGAATGAATAAATGATAACCAAATAATCCCGAATAAATTATCACATTATCATGAAACATGAGTGGGGATATTCTAACTATTTGAATAATCACATTGAATATGCTATAATGAATAATTTTGGACATCATAACTATCAAGATCAATCCTCAAGATAGTACTATTAGGATCTATTCTAAAGATAGTTTAATGATGTGAACATCTAAACTATCAATATATAACCACAAGATAATAACTACAATAATCATTCCTCATGACCGTTTAATTATATGAGTGTTTGAATTATCAAGATTTATCCTTAATATAGTTAATATTAATGTATATCCCTGCAATATTTTAATGTTATGGGTATAAACACGTCTGATTTGGTAAATTAATTTGTGTCATTGGACTACCGATGTATCAGGGGGATTTCTTTTACTCGTACCCAACCTATGTATTGCATATAAAATTAATTCCTCCTATATTGAGTAATAATGTTAATTATAAAAATAGTTTTTTTAAAAATATCTATATTGAGTAAAGTATATAGATTTATCAATATTTTCAAAATAAATAATATAACATTTAAATTATAAACCCTATAAAAATGGTAGTTGGTCTAGTAAATAATAATATCCATCATAATATAATATTGATATCAATAATAAATATAATTTCCAATGAAATAATTATTATATGAAAGTGGTTGTTTGAAGATAATGTAAACTGTAAAAAAGGAATTATGATTGTATGATAAAATTTACCAATTAATAATTTTTGAGTAAAAAACACTTGATGAGTTATATCTAAGTGAAACTAAAAAACACGTTATGTATGAATTAATAATGAGATTATATGTTTACGGGTAAGAATATTCACCACAAAAATGTTAATTGGTGCATTAAACCTAATAGGTCTTTCTATAATCTAAATTGACATGAAATATAGAACATTATGATTACTTTTTTAGTGAACACAATTTAATATTTTATAATAAGTTTTTACGAATTTTATTAACTTATACCAGAACCATGATAATTTTTATTATTTTATACATGATCATTTGAAAACTTCTTGCCAACCACATGTTAAAAATCATTCATTAATTTCATTGTTTTGGGTGTTAATTTCAATGTTTTTGGAGTTTGTTTTGACATTTTATTATTTATTAATATTAAACAGATCATAGTTTAATAATCTATAGAATGTAAACAATGATTAAAATATATTATATATATTAATTTTATATTTATTTAGATTAACCAATAAAATTTGTTGATTTTAAATGAAATGCAGCGTTCATGGAGATGATATGCCATACATACACATGAAATATGTTTTCATTTTCTTGACGTATTGAATGAAAGACAAATATATATTTATTTATATATATTAATTAAAGTATCAATGTAATATAATATAAATCACATATTATTATTAAACCCATCCTTTATATATTCAATGTAATGCATGGATTAATTACATCGTTTCACTAGGTGGTAGTCCGCTGTACACATGAACAACATTATCATTTTACAATAAAATAGAAATAATAAAGGTATCATATATATGCTAAATCCATAATCATAAATATATCTCATATATCACATATATATATATATACATATTATAAAAATCATTTTCATAATGATTTACAACGTAAGAGGTGGAATTAGACAAAAAAATGACATCATTTCGTGAGGAGGTATCCCATTTTACACACAAGAAATTATTTTATAGATTATTTTATTGAATCCTATTAATTTTTAGGTTTTAAAATCAACATAAAATAATTTCTGTTTTTTATGATACTTATTTTTTTATAAAATAATGGTATATTAAAAATTCATGGAGGTAGAGGAGGAAATAAAATAAAAACACTTTTCAAAAGACATAATCTCTTTAATATGTATCATCATTAGATTTTCTATAAAACCATTATTTTTTGTCATTATTCGAAAAAACGTATTATATGATGAGTTTATATATATTTTTGTGTAACTTGGGATGGTTTTGAACAATCCAAACGGCTTGAAATTTGTAAATAATGGGGGAGGTTGAGTGCCCATTTATAGTTAAGGAGTGGTATTCTTGTGAATACTCAAAAGTATTCACAATTTAGAGATATCCATTTTCTAATGTGTCACCATAATTAAAACATCATTTATTATATGGGATATATATTTGATAAAAAACTCCACCACAAAAATGATTCACATTTCTATTATTTTGTTCCATAACATCTATGTTTCTATACATTTTCCATTTTGAGTTTTCACAAGAGTAACTAGATTTTATCCTTGGTAATTTATATTTAAATAATAAAATAAAGTGATAATTATTTTCAATATATACCCACTAATACATAAATAATATACTTAATTAATTTAATTAAAATCCCATGTTAATTAGAAATTAATTTTAACATAAGTGCTTGTAGTGTTCAAAAAATATTCTTTAACCATCTTTGTAATAAAAATGTATATGATACTTAAGGGTAAATATGTTTATTATATAATGTAACTTGGTACATTAATCAATAATAATTTATATTTATTAAAATATTAAAACAAATCGAATAATGTTGAATTTTTTGTTGGATTAAATCATTTAGTAAATATCATTTATTATAAAATAACAATAATGTTAATTTTGAAATTACATTTTTTGTATTCTTATAATAATATCAATACAATGATTTAATATGATACTAATAATTTAAAACCATTATAACATGATATATTTATCCAAAAAACTCGTTTTATATAATAATACATTCAATATACATTAGTTTTAGTAGTTTTAGTATCATTTATTTTTGTTAATTTGTAACTAACTACTTAGTATGTCAGTTTTTCTTAATCATTTAAATTGATTAATTCCTCTCTAAAAAAATTAATATAAAATATCATGATTCAAAAAAATCATTTATATTTATAATGGATTTAAATAATTTAACATATATTATTTTTCCCCATATTAAAGTCTTATAGTAATTTAAATTAACAAATATTATATTTTTTGTCTTCTTTACAACCTAACTAATAATATGGGAAAATTGCCTGGAATATTATCCTAATTAATCATAAAAATAATATAATTAGGTGTTAAGGTTATATATATTTCAATAAATTGGTATTTTAGAATGTTTCTATTCAATTTGGACAATTAATAATAATGATTTTCCCATGGTAAACTCATTTTCCTCTTAATAACTATAATAAATTTTAACTATTTTCCCTAAAAATTTTGGAAAAAATTAGGGTAAAATTTTATGAATTATAAATTCTTCTTATTCAAAATATGGAATCCATTTTAAAAATTAATTTTTTTATTTTTAATAAATTAATTTAAAATTAATTTGACACACTGGATGATAAATTGAGGTTTTAAGGTGAAAATGTTCAGAAATGTATTATGTTTTTAAATATAAATTACAAAAAAATTATTACAATAAAATAAATTTTATTAATATATTTATAGTTGATTAATTTATAATTGAAAACTAATTCATAATATAATTTAATAATATAAATTACATAGATGAAAATTTAGTATCTAATTTAAATTCACCATTTTCACTATTCCTCAAAAAATTTACCTTCACAAAACATTCACCATAAAATAAATTTTATATAAATATTTTAAAAATAAATCATATATTATCCAATTTTTTTTTCTAAATTCATTAAAATAAAATCTTAAAAAATGTTTTCTATTAATATATGAAAAAATAACCTTTAGGAAAATTTTATTTTTATGCATCAACTATACTCAATCTTATCATTGTCCAACAAAATAATTTAGATGAATGAAAACATTTATTGAATATATAATCTATAAATTCCACTAATATCATCTAATCATACTAATTAATTTAACTATTTTATATTAAAGGCCTTTGAGCGCATAAATATATATTTTTATAAATCAATTTACAATATATTCCATTTTATTTTTATTTTCATTTATAATTCATAGGTAACATGTGAATTAATCTATATTTTACCATAAATATGTTCGATATAACATCTTGTTAACAATTTGATAGGTACGTCATTAATCTTGTCATGGATTATCTTTTTTCATTAACTAGGTAGGGTTGAGAATGAATTGGTAGGATACCTATATTTGTGAAGTAAGATAATTTTTGGAATCTCATCTTTGAATAACATTTTCTGTAGGATTCTAGAGGGTTTCATGCCGTGTAACTATGTCAAATGATGTGAAATGGTCTCTAGGTTCACATTGTGAGATGTTTTATGTCATGAGAATATTCACACCATGAAACATTACATGTATTAACTAGACTTTACACGTCGTTAGTCATTTAATGAATGGTTTTTTATTTTAAGACACATGTTTTTTTTGGAAATTAGATAACATAATTATTACACAATTTGTAGTGGGATTACATGTTGTGTAATACCCTGACTGTTTTTTTCCAAAAAGAATCATGGTTGTGTTATTATTCTCCCCTCATCTCTAATTTCATTTATCTCTCCCCAAATCCTCTTCTAGGTGATCTTGTATCCCTCCATCACTTATAGGTTCCATCTTTAAGTGGACGATCATCGTTGCACTTGCAATGCAAATTACTGGGTAAGCGTTTTGTTCATTATTTTGATTTCTATATTTCTCCTACATTGATATTTAATTGAATTAAATTTAAATCAATACATTTATTCCCCATACTACTGAATTTAATTTATATGTTGATTTTCTAGGTCTTCTACACCTTTTTTCTCTTTGACAGGTTTCGTTAAGAGTGTTGGTCTTTGAAAAAAAGGTAAGTGATTTTGTTTTATTTGAAAAAATTGATTAAAATTGAATTGATTTATCTATTTCAACTATTTATTTAAATTAAATTGATCAACATTTCATTCAATTGATTTTATAAAATCCAATTCTAGTGAATCATAAAATTTTCAATGGGTTCAGCATGAAAATTTGGAAAACCCCCAGTTCCTTTGAATTGGGAGAGTTTGTGGAAATTGGATAATATAAATTGTTTAATTTAAATTTTAAAGTTTCTTAAATCTATTTCAATTAAAATTTTGAATTTAATTATGGAAATGGATTTTTATATTTATGGAATTGGTTTTTAATTGATTTCAAACATGTGATATTGGCATAAAAAGTTTTGATAGAAACCCAATGGTTTTATCTTGTTGAAGAGACATGTGTTTTGATTATTATTTTTGGTATTTAATGGAAAATTGGAATTTTAAATGGGGGAAAAGGATTTAATTTTTTTAAGATATCATAAAATAAATTTCCCATCATTGATTGTTTAAGAGCACATGCAATCCTTTTGTAGTTTGTGAGTTATTTTGACACTCTCTACGCTTATACAATTTTCTAAAACAAAAATGTAGGTGGTCACATACCCAATGAAATGGTGATGAGTTGAATTTGTCTCGTGTTAGAGGGAATTCTGTATACACATATTGTCATGATCACTTAATGAGTGTTGAGTCATATTTCCAAGAAATTTTGTAGTTATTTTTAAGATGACTATATTTCTCTCTTGTTTTATATCTGAGATATAAATATATTCTAATGCGTTAAAATAAATTCCATTCCTTCTGAATTTATATAACTTGTTTTAGATAAATGATTTATTTAATCCATTTTATAGAAATATTACATCACCTATAAAAATGTTTCTTAATGTATTTTCCCATTAATTTAATTGTTTAGAATGATTTATTTAAATATTATGTAAAATTCTAAACTTGTTTATTCTAAAATTGAATGCATTCCTTTGGGTAATCTATTTTTTCATCTAATATGGAATTTTTGGTGAGAACATTTTTGGATTTTTATCTCACACCCTTTATTTTCTTTTGGGTGTTTTTATATTATCTCATTCGAGGCTTGAGAAGGGGGAAATGTTCTTTCAGAGGAGGATCCAGTTGTTGAACCTTAGATTTGGCGAGTTATGGCCTTAAGGACTTGGGTTTTCCCCTGTTTTGGGACTTGGGTTTTATTTCATTGGGATTTAATTTCTTTTCTAATTCAGCTACATTACTCCCAGTGGAGTTTGTTTTGTATTCATATTGATTTTTCTGTCTTTCTTACACCGTGTTTTATTGAAAATTCCTTCCCACTTGCATGTTGTATGATATTAGGTGATAGTCACCATCCTATGGGGATTAAGAAATCCCTTAAGTATATTTAAGGGTCAACCCAGTTATCAAGTTACCATGTTACATGGGCTGGTTTGTGACAAAATGGTATTAGGGGAGGCTATTGATCTTTTTTCTTGAATTTAGTATGCATTGTGAAATATTTTCATGACTTAGGAGGTAGTTGCGATTGAGTTCATATCCATCTCTCATGGTAATGAGCCTTATGTCTCCAGAGGTGGATAATGGAAGATCTATTATGGATTATTTCTTTTATTTTGTGTGTTTTGATTTGGATAGATTGATACCCAATTCATGTCTGATCTATCTATCAGGATATGGTTTCCCTTTTTTCTCAATTTGTTTGTTAATTTGATATCTTCCTTGTTGTTTTCTGATTTTTTGTCACATCATGCCTCTGGGGAGGATGTTTAAATAATATCTAGGAGAAATATTCTTCTAAACCACATCGAGTGAATCCCCTAGTGGACCCAAATCTAGTTGAGGTGATTTTCCACAATGTAAAAGATTTGGGACATGCACCACTTCCAGTGCTTCTCTGGGCTCTAGCTATGAATCCTTAAGGGTATGTTGATTAGAATCATTCTCAAGTGTTACATCACTATAAAAACATATTTTTAAAGGATCTACTAATTATAAAAATCATGAGTAATTGTTTTTATGGATATAACATTGGTTTGAGTTCTTGGAGACACCAGACGAGACTAAGGAGAAATGTGCCACCCCCATGTTGGAAGAACCAAGTAGGATATGGTGGGACATGATGGTGATGTCAAATAAACATGTGGATTTGTCATGGAAAGACATCAATGTTCTTTTAAATGACTAGTTCTACCTAAAGTTAGTGGTTTTTTCCAAGGCTGTAGAGTTTCTCAAGAATTACCATGCCGATAGAACCATGACTAATTATTCATATCAGTTTTATGATCTTGTGAAATTTATTCCTAAGATTATTCGAATGAGATGATGAAGGATCAATGATTTTAGATGGTACCTCAATAAGATATCTATTCTCAGGCCTTCTTGGTGAAGCTTACCACTTATAATGACATTCTAGATTGGTTGATAAGGGTTGAGATGGACCTGGTTAGAATTTCAGTGTTGATGGGAGTTCCTCTTTCTCTTGGTGGCTGTGTTAGTTTGTTCAAGGGAGAGCAAAAGTGTAATGATTCTTGTGGTAGTTATCAATGGTAGAGTCCTTCCAGACCTTCTACAATTCCAGGAGGAAGTCTATTGACTTTATATTAGTGGGTAAATATACGAAATTATTAGAGGGTTTTCACTGAGACACAGAATAACTATAGCACCGAGAGACATCTGGGACACTTATATGGATTATACCACATCTGTTCTTCTATGAGTAGTCAAACAAGAACATTCTATCCTGTTAAAATTTTAGAGAAGACAGATTCTTTGAATATAAAAGGGTTCAAGCCATAGGCATCCCAAATAAACTACTTCATGTCGTGGAAGTTTCTATAGAGGAAGGAGATACAGTGCCAATGACTATGAGAGGTAATATTACTTTAGTTTCATCATTTGTGACTTCAATATTTTATACTGGTGTGTCTCATTCTTTTAAATCAACTCTTATTTTTAATCTCTTAAATATTCCTATGGATCTTTCATCTTGTGAAGTGGATATTACTACACCCCTTGGAATGAAGAGAGAGTAGGGTCTCTATAGGCCAGAATGTGTCTTATCTCCTTCATATATTGAGATTGCATGGAATTATCTATTCCTTAACATAAATTATCATGATTTAATTTTTGTAATTGATTGGATCATTAGATCATTTCCAACAAATCCCATATTTATTACTATATGGGATTGGTATACATTACTATACCTAGTGGTGTGTCTCTTATCATTTAGGAAGAATGGGACCCAATGTCAAGTAGGGCCAGACTTATTATACTAATTTTTAGAAGGTAATATCAGTTTTTACTTTTGATTTGAGGTGAGAATCATTGAACTTTGACCTCCATCCATTTATCATCATATTTCCCAATGTGCTCCCTTATAATTTCTATAGTTTTCCATCAGTAAGGGAGGTCTTGTTTTCCATTGACTTAATTCCTGGTACTCAACCAGTTTCAATTCCATCATACCATATGGATAATATATATATGAAATGGATGAAGTCCCAGTTGGATGATCTTATTGATAAAGGATTTATATTCTTAAGTGTGTCACCTAGGGTGACGTGAGTTCTCTTGGCTAAGAATGTAGATGTTTCTCTTCTCTTATGTTTTAATTATTAAAATCATAATCCGGTTATGGTAAAGTAAAAGTATCTATTTCCACGGATTGATGATCTATTTGATTATTTGAAAGGGGTGAAGTGGTTTTTAAAGATCAACCTTCAACCTGGTTAGCATCTGTTGAGGATAAATGATTCTGACATTTAAAAAACCACCTTTCAGATCAGGTATGACTATTATTATTACCTTGTTATGCCCTTTGGTCTAAAAAATGAACCTATAAATTTTATGGACATGATGAACATTATTTTCCATGAGTATCTATATACTCTTTTTCCTGTCTTTTTGGAATAAATACTCATTAACTCCTTGTCTGTGGAGGATCATATGCATCATCTGATAAAATTTCTGAGTCTACTGAGAAATCACTGATTTTATAGTAATATTTCATTATGTGATTTCTTGATTTGGGAAGTGAAATTATTGGGAAACAGGTTGTCTAAACATGTTATTTTAGTTAATCCTCAGAAGGTGAAGCCTTTTATAACATGGGTGGAACCATATAATTTCTTTTAGGTTTGGAGCGTTTTTGGCGTAGCTAGATATTATCTCTGGTACAATAATGAATTCTCAATGTTGGATTTTCTAATGACTTCTCTATCTCAGAAGGGATTTAAGATTTCATGAAATGTTAAATGTTCAAATTATATTCTTGACCTAAATTTTTTTTAACTACTATGTCGATGTTGACTCCACCAGAGACTGATGAAAGCTAGGTTGTCTTTTATGATGCATCATGTTAAGTCTTGAGGTGCATTATTATGCAATGAGATCATGTAGTTTCTCATGAATCTCATCATCTTAGGCCATGTGATGAGTATTATCCTACACAAGACCATGAAAATTCAGTTTTGATGCATGCTCTTAAGATGATTTGATTCTCTACCAAAGGTCTTTGGTGGAGTACCTAAAATATTTTGAGTTTGACATCACCTACAACCCAGGGATAGGTAATTTCATTGTAGATTCATTGATTAGAAAACATCGAACCTAGGTATTGATGGAATCTTCTGAAAAATGGAATTTATTCCTCTCTTTGCACAGTTTCATATTAGAGTCTGTGATAAAGGGGATGAAGTTCCTTTATCCAAAATTTAGTTGACTTCTGATATTCTTTACATTTTTTATTAGGATTAATAACCTGTTGTTGAATTATGTAAAAATATTGACTATATTTTTTGGGGGAGATAGTTTCCCAATTCTTATTCTTCCATGAAGGTGTTCTATGTTTTTAGAATCTCCTTGTTGTTCCATTTGTAGTAAAGAAGGTTGTGACGGGGGATTGTCAAAATTCCCAACAGTCTATGAACCCATGAACCACTAAAATGATCTATAAAAGGTTGTTGTTGTTTTGGGGGATAGGTATAAAATGGAAAATTTCTTATTTTTTCACCATTATTATACATGCCTATAGGTTAAGGTTGAGAATTAGAAACCATCAGTTTTACATAAATCACTAATATTCCCTACTTGGAAGTGGAATGAAATCAATATGGACATTGTGGTTGGGATGACTAATACCAATAGGAAGAAGAATGTGATATGGGTTTTGACCAATAGGATGACCAAGTCCACTAACTTCATACCCATCCATGATACAACCCAAGTTGAGGAGTTTGAAAATCTCCACATGATAGAGATTTCCAATTTTCACGGGGTTCCATCTCTAATAGACTCTGATAGGGATCCTTAGTTTAATTCACACTTTTCGAGAGGCCTTAAAGATACATTGGGTTTTTAGATCTATTTGAGCACAGTCTACAATCCATAGTTGGATGGGCAGATAGATAGATCTATATAGATTCTAGAGGATATGATCATCGGATGTGTTCTCGACTTCGATGGAGCTTGGGATGATTATTTGAGGCTGATTGAGATTGGTTATAAGAATTGTTACCAGTCTATGGTTAGAATGGATCCTTTTGAGTACTTATATGGACATTCTATTAAACATCAATTTTATTGGTCAGATATTAGTGAAACATCCTTGGTTGGACCAAGTTTGGTCCATGAGAAGACATCAATGATTCAATTAATTAATCTGAGAATTTTTAAGACAGAGAGATGATATAATTATTATACTAATCGTCACCATAGAAATTTGAAATTCATAGTTGGTGAACATGTGTTATTGAATTTTTCACCCATGTTGGGTCATCGACGTCTTGGGAAAAAGGGAATCTTTCACCTCATTTTGTACCATTCGAGGTTGTTGAGCTGGTGGGGAATGTTTCATAAAATTTAGTTCTTCCACCATAGATGGCATAGTTACATAATGTATTCTATGTATCATAGATGAGAAATTATTTATTTGATCAATCTCATATTTTTAGTTGTAGTGATCTTGATATTGAACATTACTTATCTTTGATTGATCGTCCATCGAGGATAGTTGATTGTTAGACTAATATACTTCATGGGTGGAAAGTACCTTTGGTTCATCTGCTATGGTGGAATTGATATGATAACCACGAAACACGGGAATGAATGGAACTATTAAGAGAGTAATGGACTCATAATTTTATCATGTAAGCTTCCTCATAATCTTCCTGGGGATAAAAGTTTTTTAAGATTGGGAGGTCATAACATCTCGGTATTGATCTGAAAGGTACGTCTTTAACCTTTTCAAGGGTTTTCCATTTTTTTGATTACGTTGGAATGAGAATGAATTGGGAGGACCCCTATATTGGTGAATTATGGTATTTATTAGGCTATTAGCTTTAACTGACCTCTTCTGTAGTCTTCTAGATAGTTATACTCCCTGTAACTAGGATACATGATCTGTAATAGTCGCTAGGTGCATACAGTGAGAAGGTTCATGTCATGAGATAATTCACACAATGAATGGTCACATGTCATGAATATCCAACGCATGTCGTGATTTATTTAATAAATATTTATCAATTTAAGGCAATGTATTTTTCAGTTATTAAGAAACATAACTATTTCACAATGTGTAGTGGGATTACACGTTGTGTAACACCCTGACTATGGTTTTTAAACAAGAATCACAGATGAGATGTTCTTTTCACCTCCACTTCAGCTTTATTTATCTCAAACCAAATCCTTTACCAAGAGATATTGAATCCCTCCAACCCTTTTAGGTACCTTTGTTCGGCATTCAATCGTCGTTGATCATGCGGTGTGGATTCCTTGGTATGCGTTCTCTTTGTTCATCGTCTTTCTCTCATTTCTCAATTTTGGTAATTCAATGGATCATATTGAAATTAATGCAACCATGATCCATACTGTTGGATCATGTTTCTAGGTTGAATTTAAAGTTCTTATCCTACTTTATTCTTATTAAAGGGTCTCTCTGTGAGTGTTGTTTTATTGGAAAAAAGGATGGTGGTTTTATCCTAGTTGGAAAAAATGATTATCCTTGAATTTATTGATTTATTTCTATTGTAGATTTAAATTTAATTTCTCAAGATTTATTTCAATTTCTTTTATATAACCCAATTTGATTGAATTGGGAGATTTGAAATGGGTTTGAATTGAAAATTTGGAAAAACCCAATTCTATTGAATTATGGAGCATTTGTGGAAATTAGTTGATTAAATTTGTAAATTTGATTAAAGATATATTAATTTTTTTTCATTTAATTATTGATATTGATTGTGAAATTAATGGAATTAGTTTTTAATTGATTTCAAACTTGTGAGAATGTATAGAAATGTTTTGATAGAAACACAATGGTTTTATCTTGTTAAAGAGGCGTTTTTTAAAACATATTTTTTTATAAATAAAAAATTGGAATTTGAAATGGGGGATAATAATTTAATTATGTTTTTTGTATTTATAAAATAATTTTTTCATAATTTATTTTGTAACATCACATGCATTCCTTAGGTAGTTTGTTAATTATTTGGACACACTCTATGCGAAAATAATGTTCTAAATCATAAAAACAACAGGTCAGATCCTTGATGGGATGGTGATGCATTTACATTAGCCAGTGTTTTAGGGATGTGTTTATACACATATTTATGATATAATTTAAGGAGTTTGGAGTCCTATAGCCTAAAAAATTCATACTTATTTGGAAAATGACCATGTTGCTCGCTTGTTTTATTTTTGAGATATAAATACATTCCAATTTTGTTAAAATGATTTACATTACTTCTGTATTTAAATAAATGGTATTATAAATTTTTTATTTAATCTATTTTTTTGGAAATATTCCATAACTAGTAAAGCAATTTATTAACATATTTTTCAATCATTATAATTATATAGAAGGATTAATTTAAATATAACTTAAAATACTAAACACGTTTATTCAAAATTGGAAATCCTTCCTTTGGTTAATCTATTATATACATTTAATATGGAATCCTTGGTGAGACCATACTAGTATTTTTAGATGACTCTATACTTGTGCCTTCTTGTGTTTGTAGATTATCTCCTTTTTGGTTTGAGCATGGGGAAATATCTTTTGGAGGTAGATTCAGCTATTGAACTATGGATATAGTGAGTTGTGTATTTATAAATTTGTTATTTTTTTCTCTATTTTTGGACATAGGATATAGTACATTTGGATTGAATTCCTTCTTGACTTCTGGTTCATTACTCCTAGTAGGGCTTCTTTTCTATTTATATTAACATGCTTTTGTTGTTTCTGTTATGTATTGTGTAAAATTAATTCCCGCATGCATGATGTATAATTTTTGGTGCAAGTCTCCAACCCATAGGGACATGGATAGCCTTTTGAGATATGTTAGGGCTGGATTAGTTATCATGTTAACATGGTTCTGAGGCTGGTTTGTGACATTAATCATATTCTTAACCAAAAATTTATCTTCCATCAGATATGTTACATTTTAAATAATGATATTCATAGTATTTCGTAAAACTCTATCTATTTTGTAACACAATCCATGAATGAAAGTCACCATTGCATGTAATTAAAGTTAAACATATTTTTCAATTTATAAAAATCTATATAAAAGAATGAATTTATTTTAAATTGTAGTAGTTTCCTAAAGTATTGATTTTATATATTTTTTTCCATGTCTGGAGTTTTGTTTCATGCCCCCTATTGAATAAAATATTCTCACTTCTGAATTTTGTGGTGTTACAGGTTCGTTTATAAATAATAGTTTGTAAATTTATTTTTACAAAATATTTGTATGTAATTTCATTTTTTTCTAACCATTTGGATTTAGTTTATTTGATAACCTACAAATTTTAATTTTCCTTATTATGGGTGTCTTTAGTGAATTGACAGATCAGTTAGCTGAATGTTCTATTTATTGATACTTGTTGGCAAATTATTGGTGATGATTATGGGATCATAATATTAATTATTACCTTTTCTAATAATCATTTTAGGTGATGATAAGAGATATTTTTATGTCATTATTACACTAAGAATGGATTTATTTTTGATTCTTAAATATTTTTATTAATTTATTTTTAAAATTCAGTTAAAGTGTATCATAAGGGATTTCTATTCATCCTTGATTTCAATTCAGTTAAATATAACAGTGAATAGATTTAAATCCATCTTTAAGTGATATTCCCAAGATTATTAGTAGATTTTTGTATTACCTCATATAGTTCATCCATAAGTTTGTCATATCCTCCACTAGAAAATATATGAATTTTAATTAGTCATTTTTTAATATTGATGATTTTTATTAGGAAATCCTATTTGATGAGTTTTAGTATATATTAATCACTATTGTCAAACATAGATTGATCATAGGGATATTTGATAACACTCAATTATAGATGTACTTGTGGTTGATTGGGCCAAATTTTAATGTATGTATATTTATGATCCTCTTTATTATTAATGAGATGGTCCTGAATGAGTTTTGGAACAATTGTAATATATGATCTTAACTTATGGATGAATCATTAAAAAACTTTATTTTGAATGATTAAAAAAATGATACCCTTAAGATCATGATACCATAAAAGGATTTGTAGGTAAATATATAAATTAATCCAATAACAGAATAATATAAAATGATTACATCAATTGATTTTAAAAAAATTATATTACAATTAATTTAATTTTTATTTGTGTGTTTTTTCAGTGTTATGAAAATAAGAAGAAAAAAATATTAATGGAACTAATCAAAAGGAATAAGAAGGTTGACTATCTACAAAGTATAAAAAATAATTTTCCAAGAATAGTAGGATTATCAATATCACATCCTTCAAAAAATATTATTATATATGAAATTTGAAAGAAATAAAAATTATATTACAAATAAAAAATGTCATTTAATTTAGAAGGTAATATTAGATAAAAATTTAATTTGATAATTAAATGAGATTCATTATACGATCAAAATTTATTATTTTGTATAACCAATCAAAAATAATATATTCAAAAATAAAGTATGAATAAGAAAAAAAATAGTGTGTAAACCTAATCAAAATAATCAAATATGATGATTAATATAACGAGTTAAAGAAAAATCAAGGAATAAAAACAACAATTTTTTAACATATAAATGATATCAAATCCTAAATGTATGAAATTTCATAATAGTAATAAATATTATTAATTTCTTACATCATTAATATTAGTGTAATATTTATTAAAGGTCTATGATATGATTTTTTCACTCTTTAAATATAAGAGAGATTTCTATTTTTGAAATAGTTAATAAGAAAATATCCAAATATGCTATCCATGAATAATATTCTTATTTTTCTATGGATTCTCAATCTAATTGATCCTTTATATGAATCTTATATAAAATATACTATACAAAATATCATGAAATAATTGATATAAAAAAAATTTAACAAAAAATATTATAAGAACTTTAAATCTAAAAAAGAAAAACAAATCAAATTAATTACTCCTTAATAGGGCCCAATAATTCCATCATCAAACATGTGTAATATATTAATATTTTTCTATAATAAATGCTGTGAATACAAGCCCTCCTCATTAGAGAAGATCAAAATCCATAAAGTAATACTCCACACAAACATTTCTTTTGTAAATGACCCTTCATATAAACATGATATAAGGGAAATAGTTAAGTGTATTTAGGTAAAAAATAGAACTTGAATAAATTGAATATAATATGATGATTTTAGTTCCGTTTTATAATGTGGAAATGTAGATAACTATGTAAAATATTCCACTATAGAATGAACCAAATAACCTCTTTATAAATGTTATATATGTAAATGTAAAACGGAAAATAAAAACCAAAACATCAATGTAAATTGATATTATTAGGGAGTTAGGGCCATGTTAATTAGTTACACGTGATAGAAATATTGGATTGAGATTATTAAAACAATAATAAATCTAATTGATTATGATACATGTAATGAGGGGAAGTAAAGCATAAACCATGGTGAATTGAAATAGGGAAACAAAGATGGTAAAAAATATTGGGTTCCCCATATATTGGAAAACACAATATAAAACCCATAGAAGAACCACAATGATGATTTTGTTCGGAAAATATTTATAAGAAATTTAAATATTTAATATAACTGAACATGTAGGTTACATAAACAAAACATTATCAATAAAAGGTAATTTATTATCAAAAATAATGTATCCCAAAATACAAGAATATATTGAATACTATCTCATCCTGTTATATATTATCCTAGTGAGAAAAAATTACCAATGAAAATTATAAAAATCCGTACATCAAAAAAAGTATATTATATGATAAAAAATTAATTAAATAAAATAATATTTAATTTTATGTTTTAATGAAAATAGATTTTGTGAATATCTAACTTTATAATGGAAAATATAAACATACACATATGATAATCATATAACTATTTAATGGAGTTGGTCAACCATGTCTATCAACTGAAAAATGTTATGTACATTTGAAATACAATATTTCCTTTAACTATTTGCTGAATTTATCATTAGTTTGTTATCAAATAAAACACTCATACATTAATGGAATTATACCACATTTGTCTTGTTCCATGATTACAAATAAAATAAATTTAAAAAAAATTCTATTATATTATACAAGATACTCTTTGATAATTACAATCTGTTAAGGACCAATATATAGCTTCTTAACCTCCTCCCGAACACAATAAAAACAAAGGTTGTTTAATAATATGACACAAAACATTGAATTATCATATCATCCATACTCATTTAATTAATAATAATAAAATATGAACTATTATATCTCTAATATCTAATACAAAATTAATTTCATTATATTTAAAATGAAATCAATAAAATACAAAAAACATAATCCCAGATTGAATTGATTTAACTGACTTAATAACCTAAAAAATAAAATATACAGTTTCTAAAACTTACCAAGTAGATATGATTATGGTGGTCACATATAATTTTGAGGTATATTTTAAGTGGATTATATACAAATATATTAATGTATTTTTTCCTTTAGGTAGGATCCAATATTGGCAGTCCTCAATTCCACAAACATGGAATATTTAATAATCCAAATGTGGTGAGAATAATATTCATGTAATTTAATTACCTGGTAAAAAATTGAATCAAATATTATTAAAATTTATATTTGATGAATTTTTTGGATTATGAAATGAATATATATTATGATAATAATTTAGAAAATATTTTAATAATGAATTTGGTCACATTTATCCCATTGAATAACACACCATCAAATCATGTTTTTTAATAAATTTATTATTATTTAATTTTGTCTGTGACATGGAACCCCTATAAAATATCATTAGAGATAGTCAATGGTGATCAAAGGTTTAACATCAATGTTAAAAAGATAATGATCCTTTGATTCAAATTATAAGGACATTAGATCATGTGAATAAAATAATAATGATCCAAAAAACATTTATTATTATGGAATATTGATAATTGTAATGGTTATAAATGTTATGGTTCATATTTTTCAATATAGTAACCCCTTTGTAGAGATTATATTACTATTCTAACGACCATTTTCATTCTTATTACCTTATTTAGTGAAATCTCTTATGTCCCATTCAAGTGTGATCTCGTCCCCAAAACATCACTACTTTACCAATGAATCAAATTTGTTGAAATAGTTTTGATAAAATATTATTCATTTCATTTCCTATTTATAAAATACAATGGTTATCTCCTATTATATAAATAATTCTAGAATGAAGTATTTTTTCAGATTTTTGTGATTCAAAAAATATAAAAAAGGTAATATATAAATCACATGATTTACTTTAATTCATTAAATTATGTAATATTGAATCCAAAAAATGGAACATCATTCATATACTAATGATTGATGGAATAATATCATATTACCTTTGATGATAGATAATGTTATGATAATATTATTTTAGAATGATACAATTAATTAATTAAAAATTAAAATATTATCTATCAGTTCATAGTTGATTGATTCAATGTGAGTAACATGAAAATGAATGTATACTACTCAAAAAAAAATTATATTGAAAAATGCGTCCTCATAATTTTATTAATTAATACTTTGGTTATGTGATTTCATAAAAATTTGAATGGAGGTATACAATAAAAAAATTATATATAATTGATCAAATTAGGAAACAAATTTTCATTGTGATGTAAAAGGATAGGTTGAATATATAGGGTATTATAGGAAATTTCAATGGTAGTAATGTTCATATTAATTTTATGTAAATATTTTACATTGATGAGTTATAAAAACATCTGATATTGTGTTTACTACTAATAAGTAAGGAAAATCATGTTATTTAAGGCTAAATTTTTTCACTTAATAGAATAATTATATTGTAATTAAAGAAATATGATGTGTTCAACGACAAAACATATATAATATACCATTGAAATTCTTCTCAGTTTGATGAACATGTTATAAAATATCGAGGAAAATTTAAATATATTAGAAAATGTCATAAAAAATATCCATAAAATTAAAATCAATAAATAATGATTTATGAAAATAGAAATAATGATACATCATGAAGTCCCCTCTTATTGTAAATCATGGGAACATCATCTAATAATTAAAATTTAACTATTGAATAAAGGAATCAGGAATTGGAACCCCAAAATAATGAATTTTTAGTTTTCAATGATGAAATAATTATTATAGTTATAGATGAAAATTTAATCATGCAAGATGAAATTCAACAATGGTCATCAATTTAGGTTCCACATATATGTCAATGCATGATGTTATTTCATGTTATATGACACTCCCATATTTATTTTAAATCGATGATGTTGAAAAATTAAGTTTCATGAAACAAAATTATACAAGTAATATTTTAATGGAAACAATTATTTGGTTTTGGTAACAATTAAATGATATTATAAAATTTATAGATACTCCACTCAATCAAATAACAACAAAAATACATGAATATTTTTAATATATAAAAATTATATTTCATGAAAAAATATATTTGGAATATAGATAACATGGATATTGAAAATTTCAGGATTGATATATCTATGTACATTCAAAATCAAGATCATGTTGTTTAAAATTATATTCTAAAATCAATGATTCTACAACCAATGTATGAAACATATTAATTTGGAACATATATTTGAAAGGGTTCATAATAATTTCCAAAGAATAAACTCCTTGAGAAAAAAATGAATGCATTTTGGTACTTTTTTTGATTGCAACATAGAAAATTAACACAAATAAACATTTAATACTTATTTACCATCAATAAATGATAATATTTTATAATAGATACATAAATATGTTGGAATGAGGGTAATGAATTCACAATGAAATTATTTTATGTTTTTAAATTTTATTGATGACCTTATTTTTAAAAACTAATGACAATGTGAATTAATTTTGAATGCTGTTACATGTGAAGGTTGTGTAATTCCCCAATATAGTTTACTTTGAGTGATCCAGTGTGTTACATGGCCATATTCTTATATCCCCGTATATAAGTGGCTAACAACTAGTTCTATGGTTCTAAAACATACATTGGGGGGACTATTCGCTTGATATCAAATAACAATTAACCACATGAACAATGAATGTAGAAAAAGAAAATAAGAAAAAATATACCATCACATCAGGGATCAGAAAAATATAATAATCACATTCTCTAATAGGAGTACATGGTAGTTATTCATCTAGCCAAAATATGAACCTCATTAGTTTGGGATAAATATTCAGAGTATATAATTATGAATAGAATACTACACGTACAAAACTATGATCCTAGAATCTATAATTGAATCATACTTATACATAACATCATCAACCTTCTCAAGAACCTGATATATATCCTATTTCATTAGATCAGTCCGTGAAAATAATCATGATGTGCTCTACGAAACACGTATAAGGGTTGATCAATATTACTTGGTATGACACAAAAATGTATCCCTAAAATAAATTATGTTGATATATGTGATTGTATGCATTGATAGAAGGAAATATACAAACATGAATGTACACTCATGTAGTCATCCTGTTCAATCTAGGAAATCATGTGCCATAGATACACAATCATCAAAACTATGTCAGAATGAATGATCATTTCATGATATAGATACATCCCATAACATGACCAGTACCCTTTCAGTCATCTAAAATCCATACTCCATAGATTATATTAGTACCTTCTCACTAAGGATTAAGTAACACAATATCATCCTATATTTATACCTTATTAAATTTGACAATAAATCATACCCATAATCCTATCTCAACACTCACTTACACAGTTTGTAGTTTTTTCAACACATTTGCTGACAATTTCCCCTTGTTAGGGACATAGTAACATAACTCCATCATGTCCCTCCATCCTCTAACACAGTATTTTCACATAGGATTATATGTTACATACAAAATATAACAAGTTTTAGAACAACCAATATATCACTTAATATCATATAGGTCACTTATAATATCCCATTCTCCCATCCAAAATATTCACATGGATATACCACACAATAGGCTCATCCAATGCTCTCTAGAGCCCAGTTTTGTCACATTAACCACAACCGACCAAATTAATTATCCAAAAACTGATCTGTTTCACAACTCATGTATTCATTGTACATAGTCCATTACATCCAAATATATACTCTAAGGGGTAAATTAAATAATCCTAAACTCACTCGACCAGTTTGATTCCCAAGGAGGAATAAGGCTTTTTAAAATTCATGCACCCAGACACATGAAAAACTATATAACCTCTATTAAATGATTTAATAATATATGAACATCCTACATAATCATATAAGGAATAACTCACCAAACCATGTACATGAATAAAAAATTGACTACATTCCAATCAACATTTTAAACCCCTATAAATTATTGATTTTGAATCAAACATGGGGATATATTTAGATATGATAAATATTCGGAATCTAGGGAATTCTTCTTACCAAAAGATATACCCCATAACAAATGATAAATATAATTAGAAAGAGGTTATGTGGTGTTATATTTGTTATCCAAATATGGAACCAATGGATACATAGTTTCATGCTAATGTTGATGATGTAAGGAATGAGGTTATTTTATAAATTTAAACCTTTCAAATATTTCTATAAAATTAAAAAAATACGTTGAGGAAATTAATAGCGTGACCATGGTAGTCATATTGAAATCCACATCCCCAGGGCCTTATTATGATGTCTCCCTTAATATCATAGAAAAACTATCCCCATAAAATAGCAAACCAATGCACCATATCGCACCATTATAGTGTGACCATATGTTTTATAACGCAATAGAAAAATCTATGCTAGCTTCATAGAGAACCCCGAGGGTTTCATTGTGATCATTCCATACATTGTACTTCCACATTGTTATTCTTCTCAATGTGCCATGAATTGTTTCATACATTATGATTTATAACCCCAAACCAGCACCGACACCTCAATTATAAATACTAGACCTCATCTAATTTTTTCAGTAGTTAAAAATTATCAAAATACACCATATTAGACAAAAAAGAACAAAATATATATTAAAATAATTTGAGGATTTCAAATCGCCACCTAATGAATTTAATCATTGAGAATCATTTATAGAGAATGACTACAAATAGCTCTAGTTAATATGACCACACATCTAAATCAAAATTACTAGTTTTCTCTTGTATACACCCACACTACGACGACACCTAGTTAAGAGGTATTATATTCCATTTAGACCCTTCATTACCTTCTATGTAATTCAAAACAAGTCATCCTCAAATCAATTCATTTTTCTATAAATTTACATGTTCATTATAACTCTTATGCTATGGGCATGCATTATATTTCTTTATTCAAATCATCATAAACACATCGTCTATAAAACAATTTTATGTAAGAAGATCAAAATAGTATACCAAATCACAACATGAATTGAAAATCATGAATACACTGTAATGTTATTACACAATATTGCCCTACTGACTTAGATATTAGTACCTATACCAAGTTGATATCCATAGAAACATAATATTACCAATATTTTACGAGAGGAGTTATTACCACTTTTCGATATATGATTTTTTTATCTTTTCTAAGTGTAATCCAACCACTTACCTATCAACTCACTCACTCAGTGTTGTTCTACCCCAATCTATACATGACAACTACTAACTCATCCACCCTAAAAAATGAAGGGTGAGAATCATGATCTATTATATATTTCCTAGTTTGGGAACCTCTAGATCCAAACCTAAATTCTATAATTATGTGAAAAATATTTTATGGTTTTATGTAAAATCTATGAAAAATAGAAATATGACACACAAAATCAGATAATTTCTTATAGGATAATGACCATATTCAATGATTTCCTATTATTATATGTGTTATATACTAAAATATGCTTTAACATTTTAATCATTTCATTATATATTCTCTACATGAATCTCAACACGAAACACCAACCATAATATAATACAATTTTCATAGGTGTTTTAAGTAATTTCAAAAATTACAATATAGATAAATTAGCCAACTCATTCGCTGAATTAATTTTCTAGATATGAATGAAATTTAAATCCATCATCAAGTGGTCTACAATTAGAAGCACTTATTAACAACCCCTTAATGTTCTTGGTATCCTAGTGAAGAATACTATGGTTACATCATCCCACCCACACATAGTCATTAGAATTGGTCGAGGTAATCAATGTGGTTTTTGATTAACTATATTCATCCTACATGATGTAACAAAATGACCAAAAAATTACTTTAATTACTTTCCTTATTCCAAGATACAAAAATAAGATAATATCATGTTACTTCTTGTTCATTCTTGGTTATACCTCCCAATAAGAGGCATGGTAGTCCCTCAATAATTCCACCCTGAAAGATGTAGGGAACACAATCCTACCAAGGCCATAATTCACCCCATACATATCTTTACATAATTTAAAAAATTGGTTCATCTACTATTTGTTATTGTTGTATAACAAGAAAATTATAATTAGACTCTTGACTAGCCTTTACATTTCCCACTAAGAAGGAAGTAATGGCTAGGTTATAAATGTTTATAACCTCCCTTACCAAAACTATATCCACCCAATAATCTTAATAAAATCTCATTAAAATGATATACTCGTAAACATCAGAATGACGTTCTTTTATTTATACATGTCAATATATTTTTCTATAGAACTCCCATTTCATTGAAAAAAAGTAAACTCAAAATCCAAAATCTATTAGTACTCCACCAAATTACTATTTTACGAGATACTATATTATAGAAAGAATATATATCACATGATATTATATACAGTAAATGTGAAATATATCTCACCAATGTGACAATGAAAACGACACTATAAGGTATTCACTACCTTGATTCAAACATAATTATGGGTAGTGGAATTATTTTCCAGTATACATGGCTAACATGACCCATTTGTAACCATTCAATATCCATTATTAAAAATAGATCCTAAATTATCCTAGGGGAAGTCAAATAAATTGTTCATCCCTTTCCCATTATAGATTTATTTGGATTTGGAGAAAATTTCCACACCACATTAATCTTATGGATGGAATCTTCACATAGATTTATCCACTAAAGCATTCACCTATTAATGGATAAACCCATCACAGGATATTCTAAATGATATAATTCCTATATAAATCTCGTATAACACCCATCTATTCTAAGAGAAATTATACATATATCATATCTATACGCATTATTCAATATGTCCTTGATTTCATATTCTCTAGATTCTCAAATCCTCTAAATATTTTTACCACTTTATCATGGAAACGTACCTCATGAGTCTGTAATTATTTATTTTAATTCATGATCTAAAAATAATTTTAAAAATGAATACTCAATAAAATATATTATTGATGACACAGAAGAAATCATGTACAATATAATAAAAAAAATTGCATTAAGAAACACTATAATGACATAGTCCAATAAAGGAATGAAAATTTTTCTTATGAGGGCCATGGATATTGTAAATAGAATAGTAATACAAAATGAAAATAAAATTCACCTTGATAACCATTATGTACTTTGAAACACATCTTTATTATTTACTCCTCCTTGCCGAAAAACTAAGGGAATATCGACTAATGATTATGATTGTTGAATAATAGAGCTGGACTAAACCAGTCAAATTGGTCATGTAGGATTTATTATGGATTCTTTTTTCACTATGTACTATTTTATCTTTATATATTCAACACATTATCTTAGGATACCATATTAATTATTATTAAACAAAATACTGTAATCCCATGGAGAGAGACATTGGAAAATATAACAATTTCTTTCATTATAATTGAGTAACACATTCTATATTATTATATCATCTAGTTCTATATAATAGGAAACTATCAATAAATTGTTGAATCTTAGTACTATATTGATCATGAACTAAAATATATTTATTTGAGAAAATATTGAGAGATCATTTGAAAATAATCCCATAATTTTCTAAGAAATTTTAGGTGTCATTATTTTAAAATTAACATTAATAACCCAATTTAGAACTTGTGATAAAATTTTCCCTATGTGAATGAGGCTAACATCCACTCTACCTACTTTTAAATCCATTTTACCAAAGAAAAAAAATTTATTTCCTTAATATTGGAGTGATAGAGAATAGCATGTTTTTGAAATTTACATAATCTTAGTAACATGGAATCCTATACATTTCCAGCATAACATCAAAAAACAAAATTTATAAAATAAGGAAATCCAATACATTATATTATCCTTATACATGTGGACATGATTGAGGAATAAACGAATGTGATAAAACCAATTTCTACATATTGTATCATGACTTGACACACTAGTTATAAACCCCACATTAAGACCAAAACTAGATACAATAGAATTAAATTTTATATAACAAAAAATATCTTATATAAAAAAGTAAAAGAAGGAATAAAACCTAAAACAACCATACCTCTCATAGTGGTAGACTAATCCTCCCATTAGCTATAGTCGGTCCATATTCATAATCCATACTCCTTCACATATTTTCCCCCAACATTAAGATTTCTAAATATCATGATTAAAAATACTTTAATGCATTTGTGGATACAATTTCCCTAAAGACACATGACTAGCTCCTCGACCAGCTTCCCAAATAAAGCCATAAAATATTTATATTGAATCCCTCTTGACAACTCTTGAAATTTATGAATATCTACTAATAACCTATTCTAAATCCAATAATTAATCTATGGGGAAAACAAATTAACAGATTAATTATTCTATATACATGTTACATCCTAATAGTACTGAAAAATTCACTACAAAAATCACTTTCTGAAATACAATTATAACATATAAGGGGACCCGTCCCTTACTGATGAAGAAATGAATATTGGAATTAACTAGACTACTCCCTTCTACCTTAGATCAATTCATCATTACTCTCCTTCACATTCCTATAAGTAGCACCACCCATGATAGGAAGGGGTGAATTTCTATATCCTCTTTCATTCCAATCTCAATAGTTGGTGACTTAGACACAACATTAGAAAAATGGTCATAATAAATATCAATATTTAGTAATAAATTTTTTCTAAATTAAAAAATCCTTAAAATAATCCATTTTTGTATTCATTCCATTTTAGGAAGCTAGATAATTATAGAATCTAAAGGAAATGATTAGTGTATTCCATCATGAACATCATCCACTTATTATCCTATATAACAATTCAGGATAATCTATTCAGAGTGTAAATATAAAAACATTTCATGAATATATATTAAATTTTAATATAAAATATTACTTATATAATATAATGATCATTGATTGAATTCCTTTTTCCAGTTAAATTATAATCAAATATACATAAAAAATAGTTTATATCTGAGCCATATCATATCTCACTAGGTTATTCATAGATATCAACATTCTTAGACATATCATAAATAATTAATTTCTTCATAACATGAGGAAATGAAACATAAAAACGTTTGAGGTTGTACACTCAATATGTGTAAAAATGGAGATATTAATATTACATGAGAATAAATATTTTATTACATGTGAATAATAATTGAAAACCAAACCCTTTATATCATATGTTTTAAAATAGATTCATGGAATAAATCTCAATAGTTACTAATTCATGAATAAAAATTAAATCAAATTACTTGAAACATGAGAGAATAGAATTGGAATAATACATATATTTTCTGCATAAAAATAAGAATAAAAAATCATTTCACTATTATTCTGGGATTATTTAAAAACTATCATTGCAGAATGGGTTCACTCCCCAAACTATTGTAGTAGTCATTGTTCAGTCACAAGAACATCATTGTGGAAAAGATACATTGTTGAACTCAATTCATTCCCTATCATAATCATGTTTATCTCATGATAAATAAATAGGTACCCAATTAATGGTAGGGAGATAAAATTCACACACATCATTGGCTATAACATGACCACTATCCTTATTTTTACCAGAACCAACATCGTTAGTTATAACATAACTACCATCCATGGATTTAGTGTAACCACTATCATATATTTAAGACCATAAATATGTGTATCACTGGATCCTAAAAAATTCATCAAATAATAACCCATTAAAAATAAATTGTTTTCATAAAAATTTAATCATATAATTACCCATGTAGAAATAATAGGTTTCATAAATAGTTCAACAATTCATTATATAATAACTTGTGGAGAAGGAATGGGTTTCATAAACATAAAATTATCATAATCTTAAGCCACCAAAATAAAGAATAATAATGATACAATTTCATTATATCCCCTATAAAAATAATCATCTCTAATGGATTATTTATTTGATGAATTCAAATTATACAGAATATTATTAAAAAATTATAGATGATAATATCCTTCCAATTATGAAAAAATATAATTAAAAAATAATAATTTTCAAAATATTAATGAATTTTTTTATGGAAAATAAATGTTGAACCATTTAATGAAATATTTTAATCATTGAGTGTTCTAAAAAATGAGAAATACTAATAAATTCATACATGGTAAATGATGAATATTTTTACATATAATATATAAGCCAAAATTTCAATGATTGGAAAATGACAGGAAGATTACATTTAAAAATAATAATAAAATGTACAATACAGGTAAATATCTCTTAAAAAATAATTGATAATAGTAAAAACATTTACATAAAACCCTTTATGAAAACATTGTAATGGTAGAAAAAGGGTTTTCAACTGATTTGAAAAATAAAGTCAGTTTTCATTATTAACATTCTCGCAGAATCCTAAGTAGATAAATAGAGTAAAAAAATTATATATTTTAATGAAATAACTATATCATATTAATATTAATGTGTCTAATTAATGGTAAATAATAGGTTTACATCATTGTAAGCATAATCATAAACAATTCCAATAAACAAATAGACTGTAACATGAAACAATTTCTACATGATTATTATCTGATTTTGAGAACATGATTGAATAAAAATAGATGAATAAGAATATTTAAATATTTTCAACTTATTATTCAATAAATAAATTAATGGGAAATATATACATGACATAAAATAAGGAATTGGTGTATAATTCATATGTCTAGTAGAAATAAAAGCGAGAAAAAGATCCCTTACCATAATTGTTAAATTATTTCATACAAATTAGAAAAACCATAATAATAATTATAGTTTTATTATAAATCTAATACATAAACATAATTAGTTTTATCATATATATATATTACTTACATACAAAATTTTATTACTTATTAATTAACATTTCCTATTTAAAATCACAATTATAGAAATAATTGCGTCGTTTTACATGCAAGATATGGTATTGAATTTTCAATCAATTAACATTAATCAAGGTTCCATAATCTAGAGAATGAATAACATGATATATATATATATATATATTAATTATATTTTAATATTTATGAATCTATATATTTTATATATAGGAAATGAATTACCCCAATAATAGAAATGGTATTCTCTAAATATGCATGAATGTTGTTTCCCTTTTCTCGATTGTTAGAATGAAAGAAAGGAAAATTATATTTTACCTCCAAAAAATATTCATAATTTTACATATATCACTTATTTATATTAAAATTTTCATTATTACTTTCCTTGTAATTTTTTTCTGATGAATGAATCAAATTTATTAATTAGGAAATCATCCACCAATCACATTTCCAGCGTTATAATATTATCATAGAAATGTAAGTAAGAAAGTACACGTGATATTATAATTATATAATAATAAATATTTCCAAAATATATTGTAAATATTTTAAATCCCTAATTATATCCTAACATGATAGGTGGTGATGGAAAACGACCAAATTTAGTTTGTGAGACTCTAAACTTCTATACACTTTATCAATGATTTTGTTTACAAATTGATGGAAGATGAGATGGATGGAGGTAATGAAATTATTATAATTTAGTAAAACAAAATATTATATACTTATTATATCATTTCATAAAGTTTGAATAATATTTTATGGAGTTATATGAATAAATAAAATGAAAAAGTATCATAAGGTATACACGTCTTCCTTGAAGAAGACCGTTTTGTTTACATATAATGCATTCATTGAAGTGTTTATTAATAAAAAATGGTATATATTATATGGGAAGGGAACTAAAGAAAGAACATGGATACGTAATTAAAAATTCAATGGGTTTTGGGTGTGTGTACTTGAGAAAACATTGGGTGGCATTTTATAAGTAGGTGAGTGGAGACGTGAAATTATTGAAAAGAAAAATAAATAGCCTATTTTAAACAAGAAAAAATAAGAAATAATTGAATATTAATGATCCATAGATTTTATAATGTATAATTATTTTAATCCAATGTAATTTAGACATGTTTTTATGTATTTTTTCTCTTAACATTTTATTTAAATCTCTTAGGGAAACCAATATTTACCATAATTGTAATAAATAATGTTTACTTATATTACTATTTATTATGACCAAAAATAATTTTGAACAGATTATATAATATTAATCATTATTATTATTCTAAATATGTAATCTATTTATTCAAATTCCTCTCATATTAGTGGAAAAAATTAATTTCATATTAAACACACATCCGTGATAAAAAATTATTTTCCATAGAGAAAATGACCTTATTTATAGAAAGATTTAATATAAAATTTCAATATAGATTTGATTTAAATGAGATAAAATAGATTAATAAATATATAATTAATCTAATTTTCTATTAAATCATTTATACTATATAATTTTAAATAATAATTTTTAAATGTTGTATCAAATAAAATGGTATTTGTTAATAAAAAATGTATTTTTTCGATATTATTTGATTAATTAATATTTTATAAAAATTATAAAAAATTCACATTTTTATAATTTTGACATTTATATTTTGAAAAAAAAATTATTTTTAAGAATATATTTTTTAAATGTGTAACATATAATTATTATTATTTTTTAACAAATAGAAATATTTTTTTGAGAAAATAATACTTTCAATACTTTTATAGTGATAAAAAATTAAAATCATTATATGAACATATTTTATTTATATAAGAATTATTAATTTATATTTAAAATTTTCTTATGCTTATAAATTCACACATGTTTAATAATAATGTCATAATAATCATTTTTTGGAAATAATATTGATTGCATATCGTGGTTTGTTAAAACTTATTATTGAATGTAATACAATACACCAGGAAAAATAAATTAATTTGAAAATAATATTTCGATGTTGCATTATTCCTCCAATAAAATTAATTTTAACGGAAAAAAATTCATCACTTTTTAAACAATAATGGCGATAATTCATCCTCATTTCATTCATAGGTACCCATATAACATCCTTAAGCTGGTGGTTTTTCCACAAAACATCAACTAAGTGAGTAGACTTATTTGGTAGAACTATATCAAACTGATCTTGAATCTCCATCGGTTTTTTATCATAAAAACTCTCATATTCTAGTGGTATGAAATCTGTGTTTATTGCATTGGATGGATCATGTATATACTTCCTTATTATAGACATAAGGAATATGTCATGGACATGAATGAGGATATGCAAAAGTGAAAATTGATAGATTATTATCCCTATACATTCTAGAAATTAAAATGGATATATAAACCTTGGTAAAAGTATTTAATTCTTTCAAAATCTTGTAATATTCTTCCATAGAGATATTCATGGAAACACCTTCTCACCAACATCAAATTCCAGATCATACTGATGATTACAACATAAAATTTCTATATCCTCTGTGACACCCTTATATGTTACTAATTTGATCTAACCCTTTCTTTCATTTATTCCTCTTTAATTTGTTGTAATTTATTTCTTCTTGAAACTAAATCCCTTATATTTTTAGTCTCACACATCCTTATGTATATTAATTCAATAAGAGAAATATGAATGCTTGGGTGGAATCTAGCATTGTATGATAATACCACTAGAGGAAGGTGTTGATAACAACCAAATTTTAATTCCAAAGAATAAGATTTAAGTATATTCTATAGGCAATGACTAGTTCTTATATATATAAGTATGATACATAGTTAGAATACTCACCTCTGCATTAATAGGTTCTAGAATACTTGTCTTGATCTTATAGGTAATCCATAGATCCTGATCAAAGACAGTAGAATTTGGTATTTTTCTACCTTACCCCTTAATTAATGTATATTCAAGAAAGATGATCATGATATATTTCTTCTCTGATAGAGATGATGTGTAATGAAATAATAATGTGATTGACTAGAACTGATATATAATTATACATTTTATAATTTCTGGGGTGTCTGATGAAAAAATCCATAACAATGTTATTTTGGTATGGGTAATGGTTATATAACCCCTTTATAATTTTTCTCTTAACCATAACTTAATGACACACCATGAGCCAACATACAAACACTATTATATCTATCTTTATACCATCCATTAATAAACAATCTTTCAAATCTATATGCATCTATATACATCTAGAATGAATAGTGAATTGATAACTATGGGAATCTTATTACAATAAATTATTCAAATCCAGTATGGACATAACACTTACATGATTCCAAAACCTTATCATTCCTATAAAACTAATATAAAACACAAGGTCATTTAACACCTTCTTTTTCAGCTCCATATTATCACACGACACGTCTTCAATCATAACATGGATATATGGTTGACCACATGTTTGAAAGGGATATTTTTCCCACACACTTCTCGTTTTCTAGATTTATAATTTTTTAATCCATAAAAATTGGGTGTTTTTTATCCTCATCTAAAATAATCTAGAGTGATTCTTTTTACTAAGATTATTGAACACCTTGTTTGGTTTCCTCAGTTTGTAATGTAATTATAAGTCATAATCTGTAATCAACTCCATATAAATTCTCTTGTACATTTTATAGTCTTGTTGTTTGAATATATCATTTAAAATTTTATGACCAATATATATATAATACCACTATACATTGTGATATTTCATCTATTATAAATAATCAATCAAGTACAACATCTAACTCCAAATGATGAGTTCGGTAATATTTTTCATTACCCATCAATTTTTTTGAGTCCTAATGTAAAGACCTGGAATTTCCATGAAATTGTTTTTAATTAAATGGGAATTTTACGAGTCTGCAAATTTTTACGATGAATTATTTAGAGGCCCTATGTTCCTGGAATCCATTTCTGATGTTTTGTTCGGCTACATCTATTAAACTTACAAGCGGGTTTTTATAACTTTTGAACCGCTGTTCAGAATTGATATCTGAGGGAACCATTGAACTCTTAGTGTTGGTATTCACTTAAATAGACTTTCACCTCGACGACAGTGGTTTGAGATTAAAAGATTGTTTTTGGGTTTTTAGTGAATGATTAAAATAAAGACAAATATGTGAAGAATTATTTTTATTTGATGTTTAAAAACCTCCATGTTGATGTTAGAGGTGAGGGCCACCACACCTTAACCACACATGAGTGGTTATGGTGGTGGAGCCCACCATAGGTCTAAACCTCCTCCTTCTTGTTTATTGTGGTGGGGACCACCCAGGGTTAAACCCCCTTGAAACTCCCATTTAATGGGGAGAAGGCCTCCACCTTCCATTAAGTGTAGGGGAGCCTCTTCAACTCCCCAACCCTTATTTTTTTCAAAATCCTCAACATTAATTAAGTGGATCCAACCTAATTTAATTAACCGATTTTGAATATTATGCCAACAATTTAATAATATATTATAATTTTTCCTTGGAATTTGTTTCTGGGTGAAACTTTGGAGAAGAGAGAGCTTATGAAGAAAAGCTCTCGCCAACTAAGGATGATTCCAACGAAGAACGACTCCGACTATAAAGAATGATCTCCTTCGACCTTCATCCATGGACGTTTACTGACGTGGGATGTCATCGAAAGACCTTCCCTCTTCTTCATCATCAACAAACCAATGCACGAGCTCGAGATTGGAAGTGTGTGGTGGACGCGAAGAATGACGATAACACCAACTTCTTCCCCGCAACTCTATCAACAAACAATGAGAAAAGGTAGGGGTTCGAACATATTTTTTGTTTCTAATTTTTCATTTTTCATCACGGACTATTATTCAAAGTTGCATTCTATCACTCTAACACGGAGGGTGTGGGTAGAACGAACACAACCCGACCTCTCCACCTTACTTTGTGGAATTTGATGCAAAATACGGAATGAGTCCAAAATGAGTGTTTTTCATCAAAAATGGTTTCGGATCGAAGTCGATTTCCCAAAAAGTATGCGGATACGTCCAGAACAAGAATCGGGCCACCAAAAATCATCCGGTGACCCACGGAAGGTTCGCCGGTGGTCGTAACCCACGAACGCCACCGATGGTTTTCAGTTCTACCACAAAACATAGGACTCTAATATTTTCTATGAAACAATAGTGTTAAGTATACTGAGTGTGGTTTTCATTTTAGGGAGTCCAATGTTGGTGCGGCGGCCGACATATCCATACACCGGGACCCTGACTTTTGATTTCCGACTTAGTGTATGAAAACACTGATTTCATGTGTGTTTTGAAGAGTCTTCATTGTGAATTCTTTGAGTTATCTCACCAGGTATAAATTTTTGACCATGGTGCTCTTGTTTCTTTTTAGGACGACCTGACGTAGACAGCTAGCTAGGGATCCGGGCTTTGTACAAGATGGAAACTCACCAAGTGACGAGGGCTTGGTGTAGGGTTGTATCATAGCAGAGTCATCAGCGGTACCACTACCCATTGGGCCACCGATTCCACCAGCCCTAGTAGTAGAGAGTGAATGCTGCCTAAGCATGCTGCACAAGTTCCAGTGCAAGAGGCTGCCCAGGTTTTGTGGTGAGATCGAACCGCAGGTAGCTGAGGATTGGCTGGAGGCTGTGGTGTGAGTCTTCAGACTGGTAAGGACACCATCCGACCTTATGGTGATGTTTGTCTCGAGTCTCCTTTAGGAAGCTGTAGGTAGATGGTGGATCTGGATACTCCAGGTGCATGATAAGGTGACACTTCTCTGGGAAGACTTTGAGATCCTGTTTTGGGTGGAGTTTGTCCCAGCCACCCTTCGTGTAGTGAGGATACTGGAGCTACTTCATCTGCAGTAAGGGAGCATGACGGTGGCACATTACTCAGCATGGTTCACCGACCTCTCACGCTACTCCATAGATATGGTTCATGACCCATTCTTCGTGGCTTGAACCTTCGAGCAGGGGATCAAGCGAGAGATCAGAGCCTTGATGATCTTCCTCAGCATCCCGATGCAGGCATGGGTGTTAGAGCGAGCCCTCTTAGTGGAGAGTTTTCTTGTTTAGTAGTCACCATCAGTGAGACCCGCTAGTGGGAATCATGTAGTGGAGTCTTCTCTAGCTGGCAGAAGATAGATGTCAGAGAGATCCAATCGGACTAGACCATCCGGTGGACGACCTAAGGAAACAGGTCCTGTTTTGTGAGGCACATGGGACAAAGCCAGTCATATGAGGAACATGCAGTGTTTCACATGCGGCGGGCAGGTTCACATGGATCGTGACTGTCTAACCCTTTTTTCGGATGCTCAACTGACGGTCGAAGGATCATCCAGGTAGAGACAGAGATTCAATCGAGGTGGTCTACAGGGCATTGGTGGACATGGCAGAGGAGCTGGTCGAGTAGCTGGCGGTGGGCGACGTTTCGAGTTGTTACTGCCACCACAACCAGGAGGTCCACACCAACCGCTGGGAGCAGGTGGAAAAGCGAGAGATCAGCTCTTGGTAGATGAAGCTTACAATCATGGAACTCTGAAGATGATTTGAGGTGCGTTCTGTGTCTCCTCCACCTTATCTATAGTTCTTATAGACAAAGGTGCTAGTCACTCTTTCATTGCCACCTCCCTTTTTCAGAGCTCGGAGATTCTGATGGATCCATTGGCTCGATCCTTACGGCTAGAGACTCCTATGGGATCAGATTCAATGATCATGCACTGGTTCCGACATTTTGAGCTTACTCTAGGGGGCGAGATCTTTGACTGGGATCTCATAGTAGCGGCGTTGAGTCCTCATGACGTCATCTTGTGTACAGACTGGTTATCTACAGTCCATGCTCAGATTGACTGTATTAGCTGTAAAGTGTAGTGTGTCCTCATGGATGGGACCAGGTTTACCTTCACTGTCAAGAAGGGAGACTTTGCAGCATTGGACAGACTTACTCGGAAGAGGGTTCAACTGATCACTCATCATTTGGCCCCCCTTACCCTTAGAGTAGTTGATGTGAAGAGTCCGAGTTATCCTGTAGTGGTGGACCAGTACGCGGATGTTTTCCCTAATGATTTCCCAGGTCTACCTTCTCGTAGAGAGGTGGACTTCTACATTGTCCTATACCCCGAGATGACACCGATATCTACAGTAGCGTATTGGATGGATTCCGAGGAGCTTCGCGACCTACAGATACAAGTAGAGGACTTGTAGGGGAAATGATTCATTCGGCCTAGTGTTTCCACCAAGGTAGCCACAATTATGATCACCAAGAAAGAATCTAGGAGTGTGAGGATTTGTGTCAACTACCGTCACATGAACCAGGTGACCATGAAGAACAATTACCCACTCCTGAGGATTGATGACCTCTTTGATCAGCTGAAGGAAGCATGGTGGTTCTCAAAGATAGACCTCAAATCTGGCTATCACCAGCTCAGAGTTCGAGAGGAGGATGTAAAGAAGATGGCCTTCAGATGCCGGTATGACCCCTACGAGTTCATGGTAATGCCATTCGGCATAACCAATGCTCCAGAAGTGTTCATTGGACTCATGAACATGATTTTCTATGCATACCTCAATCGATTTGTCGTAGTCTTCATCGATGAAATTGTGATATACTCTACTACTAAGGAGGAGCATTCCTACCTTTTGCAGGTAGTATTGGACACACTCTAAGATCACCAGATTTATGTTAAGCACTCGAAGTGCCAGTTTTGGATCCAAGAGGATCACCTTTTGGGACATGTCATCCAAGAAGTTAGAGTTGTAGTAGATCCAGTGAATATTGAGACGGTACTTTCTTGGTAGCCACCCAAGAGTGTGACAGAGGTGAAATATTTTTAGGGATTGGATAAATATTACTGATGATTCGTACTATATTTCTTGAGAGTTTTAGCACCACTACCAGTCTTGACGATGAAGGGGAAACCCTTTGTTTGGTCGGAGAGATGCCAGCTGAGCTTTCAGGAGCTGACGTAGAGGCTAACTAGTTCCCCCATCTTGAGGCTTCCAGATGATGGTGTTGGGTACGTAGTCTACAATGATGAATCAGGGACCAGACATAGCTGTGTCTTGATGTAGGAGCGAGCAGTGATAACTTATGGTTCATGATAGATAAGACAACATGAGCAGAACTAACCTACCCATGAACTAGAGTTATTTGTAGTGGTCATCGCCTTGAAGATGTGATGAAACTCTCTGATGGGAGAGCGTTTTATCCTGTACTCTGATCACAAGAGTCTCAAGTATATATTTTCACAGAAGGAACTAAACCTGAGACATCGACATTGGATTGAGATCCTCTAGGACTATGATTTCGATATAGTATATACTCCTCAGAATGGGAACGTTGTTGCAGATGCACTCAGTAGGAGAACTGGTATACAACTTCTAGGAGAGGCGACAGAGCAACTGGCTGCTTTAAAAATATCCTTTGTGGATAGAGATGGAGTATCCTTCCTCTAGTCTCTGACAGTCACTCCCCTACTTCTTCAGCGAGTCGGGGAGGCGCAGCGTGGGGACACTGACTGTGAGACACAACATGCTCAGATATTTATAGGGCAAGAACCTGATGGATTTTCTGAAGGTGGGGAGGATATCATCCTCTTAAGAGGATATACCATGGTACCATTGTATCTTCAAGAGGAAGTGTTGAGGGAGTTCCACACATCTCTTATAGCGGTACATCTAGGAGTGGCGATTATGTACCAACTTCTCTGATGACAGGAAGTAACAGAGTTTGTCTCTCGATGCCCCACTTGTCAGTAAGTGAAGGCAGAGCATCAGGTACCCTCTAGCTTGGTTTGGCCATTAGAGGTCCCATAGTGGATGTGGGATGGGATATCCATGGACTTACTGACAAGACATCGACGTACATCTTGGGGTCATGACTTGATTTGGGTGATCGTTAACTGACTCACCAAGTCAGCCAACATCCTAAGGATCATAGAGAAGGGTTCAGTAGAGAGCTTAGGATGCCTCTATGTGCAGGAGATTGTGTGGAAACATGTAGTACCTTATTTTATTGTCTCCGATCGTGACACACAGTTTACTTCTCAGCTATGGAAGGGGTTCCAGGAGGCTTTCGAGATGCAGCTTCTTCTAGGAAGCACCTTCCATCCTAATAAGGATGGATATACTAAGCGGACCATTTAGACACTAGAGTATATGCTACGTGCTTGTGTCCTCGACTTCGGTTGTAGCTGGGAGGATCAATTAACTTTGGTGGAGTTAGCATACAAAAACAGATTTCACTCCACCATAGGGAAGTCACCTTTTGAGGAATTATACGGGCGACCATGCAGATCAGCTTTGTGCTGGACTGACCCAGGGGAGTCAACACTCATGGAACCAAAGATGGTATGATCTACCATGGAGAAGGTGCATATCATCCAGGAGCAGATTAAGACTACACAAAGTAGGCAAAAGTTGTATGACGATAGGAGATGAAGACCACTAGAGTTTGAGTATGGAGACCATGTCTTTCTTCGGGTCTCACCTCAATGATGCTTACGGTGATTTGGCCAAGCCGACAAGTTGTCTTCGAGATTCATCAGACATTTTTAGGTCCTCAGTAGAGTTGGTGAGGTGGAATACCACTTATCTCTTCCACCTCAGTTGAACTGGGTGCATGACATGTTACATATATCCCAACTGAGTAGATACATGCATGAACCTTCTCACATCATTGACCATGGGGAGCTGGACATCGATGATGGGGAGGCTTTAAGAGAGGCTACAGTGGAGATTTATGATGGAAAAGAGCCGGTCCTACATTGAAGGTTGATACCTCTGGTGCACATTCGCTGGCAGCACGAGAACCTCCAGGAGAGCACGTAGGAGCGGGATCCTCAGATGCCTTCTCAGTATCCCCACTTGTTCTTTTAGTTCAAGTTTTAGCTTACTGGGATATAAAGCCCTATGGTGTGGAGAATGTAAAGACCCAGGATTTCCATGTAATTTTTTTAATTAAATGGGAATTTTAAAAGTCTGCGAATTTTTACAGCGGATGATTTTGAGACCCGGTGTGCCCGAAATCAATTTCTAATGTTTTGTTCAGGTACGTTCAATAAATGTACCAGCGGGTTTTTATAACGTTTGAACCGGTACTCGGAATTGAAATCTGGGGGCACTGTTGAACTCGTAGTCCTGATATTCTCTTTAGGATGCATTCACCCTGACGGTAGTGGGTCAAGAGTGAAAGATAGTTTTTGGATTTTTTGTGAATGAAGAAAATAAAAAAAAGGCGTAAAGCATTATTTTTATTTGTTTGTTAAAACCTCATTGTGCAAGTTGGAGTTGGGGACCACCACACCTTAACCTCACATGAGAGGATATGGTAGTGGAGCCCACCCGAGGTCTAAACATCGTCTTCTTATTTATTGTGGTGGGGACCACCTGGGGTTAAACCCCATTGAAACCCCCCTTTAATGGGGAGAAACCCTCCACCTTCCATTAAGTGTATGGGAGCCTCTTCAACTCCCCAACACTTAATTTTTTCCAAATCCTCCACATTAATTAACTAGAGCCAACCTAATTTAATTCTCCCATTTTGACTATTATGAAAATGATTTAATAGGATATTATAATTTTTCCTTGGCATTTGTTTCTAGGTGAACCTTTGGAGAAGAGAGAGCTTAGGAAGAAAAGCTCTCTCCATTGAAGGACACTCCCAATGAAAAACGCCTTCGACTATGAAGAATGATCTCCTTCGACCTTCATCCAAAGACTTCTATCGATGCGGGACATCATCGGTAGACCTTCCCTCCTCATCGTCATCAATGAACTAATGCACAAGCTTGGGATTGGAAGTGACCGGCGGACGTGACGAACGATGACAACACTGTCTTCTTCACCGCGACTCTATTAATGAACATCAAGCCAAGGTAGGGGTTCGAACATTGTTTTTGTTTCACATTCTTTGTTTTCCATCCGAGACTATTATTCGAAGCCACATTCTATAACTCTAATGCGGAGGGTGAGGGCCAAAAAAACACAGCCCGACCCCTCCGCCATACTTTATGGAATTTGACGAAAAACATGGAACGAGTCCAAGATCAGCGTTTTTAGTCAACAATGGTATGAGGATCGAAGGAGATGTCCTGAGGAGTGCGTGACTACTTCTGAATGAGAATCGGACCACTGAAACTCATCCGGTGACCCATGAAATGTTCGCCGGTGGGAGGAACCGACAAACATAACCAGTGGGAAGAAGGAAAGGGCGGTCGACAGGCCACGGTGGTGCAGCGGTGGCCGACGCAAGGCCGGCCGTGAGAAGAATCGGTGGACCGAGCCGTCAGCTACTGGGGAAGGCATGACATAGCGCGCGCTGCATGGTGGACCAAGGGGAAATGACCTTGGTCGTGGTGGTTTGAGATGGGCGGCCGAATCTTCTGGTTGTTGGAAGAGGTGCAGCTCAACCACACTACGCAAGAGGTGGTTGGACGCACGACCAGCCGGGAGGAGCAGGACCCACCGCGGGGGTCCCGCATGACACGGACCGGCGCCACTTGGTGCTGATTTTGAACCTCCTCAAATTGCTAAGTCATTCATGATTCTAGGGGGCACGACCTCCCCCCTAGGCGCAGCTAGGGAGGACCCGATGGGCCGCCAGCCGCGAGGCTTGCACGGGCCGAGCCAAGCACGGGCCATGCCCCTCGCTGTTCAGGCCACCCCTGCGGGTCGGACCCCAGTCTGGACCCGAATAGGCCTGGGTCGGGTCGGGTAGGTCTGACTGGGCCGGATCGGACCCGGACCCACTTTACATGTTTCCACTCTTTTTTTCTTGTAACTTGAGCTACGGGCGTCCAATAGACGTACTGTCTGTGGTGATATAAACCTTGGAGGGGTATGGTTCTTTTGGTATACACCAATTGAGCTTTGGGAACAGATGGGGTTCAGTTGGGTTGGATCGAACATATATCTAAAACGGTCCCTCAGAAAGGAAATGTCAATAACACTCAAACCAGACATCTGATAGACGCACTGTGTGTCGCAATGGGTTTCTTTTGTCAAGACAGATCAATTTGATATGTCAACTTAGGACTTCATTGTAGTTTATGTATAGACACTTGGCTTAAGGAGCGGACCCTCCCAGAATCAAGCCTACTTTGTGCGGAACCCTGTGGCTGGCTGTATTCTGACTGCTGTTCCTGGATCCTACCTGGGTTCGATAGCTCTAACTATTGTGCTTGGATCTTACGTGGGTTCGATAGCTCTGACTACTCTTCTTGGATCCTACGTGGGTTCGACGGATCTAACTAATGTTCCTAGATCATACGTGTGTTCGACATCTCTGACTACTGTTCCTGGATCCTATGTGGGTTCGACAAATCTGACTACTATTCCTCGATCCTACGTGGGTTCGACAATTCTGAATACAATTCATGGATCCTACGTGGGTTCGATAGCTCTGACTACTATTCAAGGATCCTACGTGGGTTCGACAGCTCTGACTACTGTTCTTGGATCCTGCATGTGTTTGACAGAATATATGATTTAGTGGCTACATCTAATCATCTCTAACTCTCTATATATGTTGTATACCTGTGTGAGCTGAGTCAATAACTTTTGTGTATTCCTCATGATTGAGATGAATTATTTGATAACCTGGGTATATGTATGGGCATTTACCTAAGTGGGGTTATTTGTTGATTTCATACCTTGTGGTTTATCCATGGTGGTTTTTGTGAGACCTTGAGGGTCTCAGGGTCCCTACTGAGTATCATTATACTCACTCCTACACAGGCTATGCCCACATCTCATTGTGTTGGTTGCAGACAACAGATAGTGCTGATTGAGGCTGAGATTACCAGGAGTGGATGGTACATGGAGGTGAAACTTACGACGAGTAAGTACACGGAGGAGACTGATGGACGTGGAGTGCTGAGGAGTCTATATGTACATACCCATTAGGTAGGAATCCTAGAGGATGACCCATCAGCTGTTTTTCCTTTCTTTAGTTGTACTTGTATTTCCAGTTCCTTGTACTTTAATGTTGGGCTTGTATTTTCAGCCCCTTTAATTTATAGTACTCTATTTTTATGTAGATTACTTAGTGTTTTGTATCCAGTTGTGTTCTCTATTTTGTGCATTTATAAGTTATAAAGGCAATTCCTTCCCAGATTTATGGAATTACGCCTTTGGTGCTAGTCGCCAGCCCCTGGCCTATGGAAGGCGGGCTTGGGGTAGTAACGACACGGGCCCCAGGGGACATGTCGTGACACCTAATATATATGTATGCCATTTTTCAATGTCATGGTTCTATAAATTTTAAAACATATGTTCAAATATCAAATTACGTCTTATCTATAACATAATTAATAATAAAAAAGAATTTAGGCTACTAGTAAGAATTTATACATTATCACCCATTAGTAAAGGGTTCAATACCTATGGCCATCCCAGATTTAATATGATATCCTCTTTTCTAAAATAATATTATTATATTTTTTATAACATAAATGGAAATATTCTTAAAATCCTTAAAAATCGTAATCCTTAATGTCAAAATAAACTCTAAAGGTTATCGATGCCATTAAATTTATGAAAATATACTTCTCCCTAGAATAATACTCCATGTTGAATTTAATATTTATATATATTTTATACCATTAAAATTCCTCCATATATTTTATTAATCAAATTAAAATGCCATCACACATAACCTAATAAGGGTATTCATACCTCATATATTAATCATCTATCAAGACAAACATGCTTCTATAATTTAAACATTCCTTATATTTTTATGATTATTATAACTAAAATAACATTTTTAAACTAATTTTGAAGCATAATACTTAACACAAAATAAATATATACTTAGATATTTCGGCATCATTTTTAAAACACTAATTATGTTTCATCATCTTATTCCTCAATACCTTTGAAATTTCATATGGTATTTGTAGTATCATATTCATGAAAAACAATACCTTTACATGTAAAAATATGTTTATGCTCTTCTTGATCATCCCTCATATGACATAATGTTTCATAATTACAATACTTTCCAAATATAAGAAATTAAATCATTGATGACAGCCTAGAGAAACCATTATCCTCAACAATTTAATTAATCAAACATTTACTTTTTTTCAATAATTATATATTACGGTCAATTCTTCTCCACTCATAAAAAAGATTTTTGTTCTATTGATATATTCCCTTATCTTATTCTTATATCATTCTAAATATATCAGAAACTCAAGAATATTTCCTCCATGTCCCCGCACAAAATTTCTCATTGAACTATATACTTATCTTTTTGGTGAGTTCTATAGTTGGTTAAGGTTCATGTTTTAATCCTATATCAACATAATTTATTAGGTACAATCAAAATATCCTTCACTATTGTTATCATCTCTCTTTGATACTAATCAACATATTACCTATGACATTCAAACATAACCCATTTCCTCTTTGTTCCTTCAATTAACTAAAATAAAAATCATAGTATGAGTGAAAATATTTACAGAGGGAACCCACATAGTAATAAAAAATTAGTTTTATGATGTTTAAATCGTAATTCCATATTTTAAATATATGACTCATTATGGTTATCCTATGTAATTTATAGTTATTATTCAGATCCTTTAGGATGTTTCATAATAATTTTGTGAATTTTGAATTAATATCCATTGGGAGCTTCAAACTTGGACTATATCGAGGCATGTAGTTATAAACCTAGTGGTGATTGGGTCTATCTCAATTAACTATTTTTTTAATAATTTCTCCAAGGTATATATATTCCAGTGAGATATCAACTATTAGTATGTAGACGTAGATGTAATTACTTGGAAACCACTTTCTCTATACTTCCCTCAAATTACATGATATTTCCCAATATTTAGACATATTCTTATGGATATGACTAAACATTTTTCATCTAAATTACAAAGGATTATTTTATCATTTCACTGATACCATCTGTTAAGACCCATATTTCTCATACATATATATTACATCGAAAAAGAAAAATATTAATTATAAAACATAATGATCCAAAACATAACTATATAGATCTATTACCTTTGAAACCATGGAAACATTGATTGAATTTTTTTAAGTCTACTATCACATCTCACACTATGTTATTTATAAATAGACCCTTTTTAGACATAACATACAAAAAAAATATTCAAAATTCAGGGAAAGGAAACATAAGAAAGTTTGATATAAAATGGTCTATATTGGTAAATTAGTAAGATATCATAACTACATAAAAAATATTATAACATGATAATAAAATTTGAAAACCATAACCTACATATAATATATTAGACAATTGATTCATGGAATAAATAGTTGAAGATCATAATTGATGGATCATACAGAAATAAACAAACTTGATCTGTGATAGAATTTCTTTAGAATATGATATATATTTTTGGTGTGCACATAATAATAAAATATAAGTTCCTTATTAGTCTTGGATCATTACAAATACTATCATAGTGAAATTGATTCACTTCATATACCATTGTAACAGACATGGTTTACTCCCATGAAGATCATATTTGAAATAATCCCTTAATAACCAAGGTTTTCTCCCCATTGCACACCATTTTATTTTGTGAGATATCAATTTTTTCCCAACACTTTGGTGGGAGGTATATTTCCAACATATCTTCATGTATAATGTTAACTCAACCCTTGGTTATAAAATAACCACTATCCAAGGTTATAACAAGGCCATCATCCTATATTATAACATGGAATCCATCACATAATGAAAACAATATGTATCTATTCAATAAGATCAAAAAAAAATTCATCATATCAACAATAATTAATGTAAATTATTTTAAAAAACATTACATCATGTCATAATAGGTGGAAATAATACATGCATCAATTTTTTTATCAATTCTTTAAATCATAACAATGGGAATTGAACTGGTTTCCTAAACATATCAGCAACATATTCAAATTACTATCAATTAAATAATGAATACGGTGCCATTTTACCATATCCCCAAAAAACACAATAAAACAAATTTTTTGTCATTTATGAATAGGGTTATATATAATACCATTACACCAATATTCAATGAAATTTATTTTCATTTTTTCAAGCACTTATTAAAAATATAAAAATTACCAAAATTTTAGAGAAATTTTATTTTTGAAAATATCATTTGAAACATTTAATTGAATCATTAAATCATTGAAACTTCATGAAATTGGGAAATATATATAGTTTTAATCACATTAAAACAATGACCCCTTCACATTTTTGGTAAAATACTTAAGTGCCTTGTTTTCAAAATGACCTGATGACTCCATTTATTTTTTTTTATAAAAATGGATATATGGGTAAAAATTTAATGAAAAATTCGTATTAGAATAGAAAATACATTCATTAAAATATTTTTAGAAAACATGTATATAGAAGGAACATGGGTTTCGATCAAAAGAGTAATTAAGGTGGTTTTCAATAAAAAAATAATTTTGGATTCCTGAGTACATAAAAAATTGAATAGAATATAACAAATTTATTTTAATTAAATAAATTTAGGGAATAGAAATATTTTTTAGCGATAGGATTGTCAAAATATCTCATCATTTGAAGTATAATTTTAATCAATCAAGAGAATCAATGTTATTTAACATAAACAATTTACCACAATAGAATATTTTGATCATAATCACCAAGAAATAATTGAAATTATATTAATATTTATATCCAAAAAATTTCATGATATGGATCATAATATAAATTCAAGTCAATTATATAATGCCCATAAGAGAAACCTATAATGTATAAGGCATGTGTCCCAAGTAAATAAAAGTGATATGAAGATCCCATATATTAATTATCGACTAACTTCATACAGATTAGTTCCTACAATATAATAAATATAGGATTTATTTAATTATATTATAGATCCAATTTAATTCTTATCATATAATAAATGATTTACATAGAACCTTTTATTACCTATTAATTTACAATTCCTTGTTAAAGTAATGTTTTTGGTTATTAATTCATTGTATTTCATGTCTGTTTTGTATTTGTATTCTCAATCCATTTCCATTGATCATGGATATGTAATATATAGAAAGATAAATATTAAATAAGTATCATATAAATAAATTTCATATAGTTTTATAGTTATCAGTAAATATTATTAATAAGAAATTAATTACATCATTCATGAACATGCTAGGTCACACGTATGCATCAATGTTGTTTCCATTTTATCAATGGATGAAAAGAAATAAGGGTAAATAAGAAATCATTATCAAATAATAAATTTTATTATATATATATATATATCAAATATTTTCATTAAATCAGTCTATATTACCTTCCATGTAAATCATATGTGATGAATGAATTATGTTGCTTCATGAGGTTGAAGCCAGCCATACACACGAGAGACGCTACCTTATTTTAATAGAATGAAAATTAATAAGGTAAATGATATATTATAATACCATAATTATAATTATGTAAAAAATTTCATAACATTATGTTAAATACTGCGTTATATAAAAAATGAGATGTGGTGGATGAAAAAAAACTATGTCAGATCTTGAAGAGGTACTTTGTTCTACACCCGATTGACAATTTCAAATCTTCATTCAACATTGAGTACAAGGATTTAAGTTAATAAATTATTATAATAACATCTCCTTATATTAGAGAAAATTATTTTTTTATGTAATCGGGTATTTAGAATATCTGATGGAGTTAATGGATGAAATAAAATGAAAATGCATGGTTATGGACTATACATCTTCTTCAGAGAATCCTAATAGGTTTACGTGTAAATCCATAATATGAGGGTGTACTGATAAAAATAAGGCCTCTTATATTCTCTGATAAAATTATATAAGATATTTGGGTATGTATTTCATAATACTAATGGATTTGGAAATTTTAAGTGGATATGACAAGGGGTGGCCTTTCACAAGTGGGGTAGATGGAAATATAAAAATTCATGAAATGAAAAATGTGTAACCACATTTGAAAATGTAAAAAGGATTTAAAATAGATCATTCATGATCTTAATATGTTAAAAGTCTGAAATATGTCCATATCATGTTATTTGGAAGATATTCAAGACCATTTTACATAATTTATTTCCCGTTTAACCACTATTAAACCCATATTAAAATTAACCTCAATAATTAATTTTTAATTTTTAGTTTTTTCATAGTTCATTTTAAAAAACATTAAGATGACAATATTAAATTATTTAATTTATTCTAAAAAATAATATAGAATTTATTTTTCAAAATTTATTTCATAGAAGTGTAAAAATATAATATAAAACTAAACCCACATAGGTGAAAAAAAGGTTTCTCAAAGAGAAAATTTCAATAATTAACAGGATCTTAAATATCTAAATTTAAATTTTAATTAAATTGAAACTAGATATTTTTTAATAATAGATATATATTTAAAATAATTTTTATTTGAAAAAAAATATTAAAATAATATTGACATGGTATATTCATTTAACGATATGGGTTTTTTTTAATAAAATTCATTTTCAAACAATTAAACATAAAATTAAATTTTCTATAAATTATCAAATATTCACTAAAATATAATATTTAAGTGATTATTATAAAAATGAAGAATATTAATTAAAATAGATTTTGTTAAAGGGTTAAAGTTTTATTTTACTTTTCATTCTAAAATGAAATAAAAATATTTTTTTAGAAATTATTATTTCAAAATACATAAAGGTGTTACTAAATTATTTTAGTTTTTTAGAACTTGTATTATTAATATAAAACCATTATGGTTAATCATTGGAATATGGTTGTTTATTTTCATACCACATTGTTTAAGAGATGGGTTATAAATAACATAATTAAATAATATTATCAATAGTATATCGTGGTTTATTAAAACTATGTGTTGCGTCAATCACTCACTATTGATTAAATTAAATTTATTTTAAACAAAAAATATTATTAAAATTTCAATGTTTTACAATGAGTGAAATGGGGATTAAATGTTTAGGAAAAATTTCCTTGAAAGAATCGAACATTAGGAAATAATGCCATAAGGCCTTAACCACAACACCCCACCATCTCCTAGAAGGTATATAATGAATATAATATTCTAACTTCAGCCACCAATAATTGTTCATATAATCTAGCTTAAACATTCCATATAATTTCTCAATGAAAAACCTCAATAAACTGAGGACCCCCTTTTCCCTATAAATATTAATAATTCCTTATATTGAAAACTTGTTTTTTCTTACCATTGTAGATCCGATTAACACCCTAAATTTTCATAAATGGGTATTATATGTTTTTGGATGAATGTTCGTTACATTACACAAAAAGATTCCTCAGGATCATAATTTTTGTACGATTGGAAACATGGAATAAAATAATTTTAATTTGGGAAATATCATCAATTTATCACATAAATATATTCACCTTTATTATTCTTACTTCAAACCATTGTTTGAAACTTGGGGAAAGGAAACATAAGAAGGGTGAGCTCTGATGCTCAGTAAGGGTAAAAATTAAGTTATATAATAATTATATAAAAACAAGGGTTTGGGAACATGAGAATACCATTTTAAAACCATAAACTATATATTAGATATCATAATCAGGAGTCATGAGATAAATATTTCCATTTCATAAGACATGAATCATAAGAGAATCAAAGAACATGATCCATGGCAGTATAACATTGGAATAGGACATAGAGTTTTGGAATCAAAAAAATAATCTAAATTTATATCGATATAATTCAATTCTCACTTACATGGCATCATATATGAGTGAAATGAAACACTATTGAAGTTTAGATAATAATCATGAATGTAAGTATATTCAATGAAATATGTATTATGGATGTGGAACGAAACCCCTGGGGAAATGTTTTCAAGGGACGATATTATGTTATAGATGTGGAAATGAAAGTCATAAAGCAATAACCTACCAAATTAAAAGGAAGCATTCAGTGGCCCCTAGGAAAGGGAATGAAGTTCTTTATGAGTTATCAATTGAATGTTTCAACTGTCGTGTGCATGGTCATTATAAAAATAGATTTCATGTAAATAAGGTTTGGGAATGGTATCATTAGGACCATACAAATATATTTTTCCCAATACCTAATGCCATTCTAATTGAATATGATGAAACTGAAGATGATACATGAAATGTATAGATTATTTTCTTAACACATTTTTTGACATTATTGAATCTTAATAAATTATTAATGATTTTTTATAAGAAATAATTATTAATGAATAAGATGGAAAATCATAGTTAAAGGATCATGAAGAATTTCTGATGATTAAGATGTATAAATTTTTAGAAGTAAAGAGTTCTGTTGGATCTATGGATGATGATATGTTCAAAAGAAATAATGATGAGATTACTTTTGGAAGACATCTAGTATGTGTAAATAAAATGTTTGTTATGTTGAAAGGTAAATTGAGAAAGAATTATCTTTTATTTTGTGGATATAATTTTAAATACCCTTTAGGATTTGTATGATCCTTTAATTTGTGGTAATTATAGGTTATTACACATTGGGATGCAAAATGAATGGAATGAGACATCATATTAAAATATATTCTAGTTATTTTGATGATTTTATCTCATATAGGGAATTATATAATAATTATATAGTTTAAGAAAAAAGAAAACCCACAGGATTGGTGACAACCAGTCACGTCTGGTAAGGCCATAGGAATCAAAACCACAACTGAAGGGCAATGAGGGCGCATTGTCAACCCATGACCTGTGTGAAGTCCCTGGTTAATAATAATTTTTCTTTTATATTAATGGGTTTTATTAATAAGAAGAAGTTTATTTTTGGAACATTTGATTTATAAAATGGATTTCCTTGGGATTGGAAAATGATTTTGGGATTAAGTGATTAATATTATTTTGGTAGATGTTCATAATTTTGGGAACTTTATATGATTAAGGTAAATAGAATATTATGGGTTTTTATTTGAGGAGTAATTGTTGACTTTTATTTTGGAATAACCTATAATTTAATTGTGGACTTATGGAGATTAGGGTTATTTATTAAAATGACCAACCTATCATAGGGAATATGTGATTTTGGAAATTACATTTTAGTACGAGCCTTCAAGAGTGGTTTATGTTATTTAAATATAAATATTAAAATTTATCTTTGAAGAATATGTGATCAAATCCAACTAATTTTTGGGTTAGAAACACAGATTGGATTATCTGAAAGAATTTTACGGATTGTTATTCATTGAATGATCTTAGTTAAACATGGGTATCATTGTGGAATTATGGATATTAATGTAGTTTTCATAATATAACAGTTCATTAATTTTTGGGAATTATCTTAACTTGTACTAATAGTTTTGGTTAGTATTATTTTATAATGATTAGAGAAATAGATAGTTAACCTTTATTGGATTATTTCATTCTCAATATTTTGATTATATCTCTTGAGGCATGAAAATTTCTTCTTAAATACTCATCGATTGGCGGTAATGATGAGTTTATTATGAAAATTGACTAATGGATGAATATATACTTCTCAAGTATGTTCTTTACCTAGTGTCTTTAGTCTATGAAGTAAATGAATTCTTCAACTCTATGAAAATGATATTAAAACAAAAAAAATTCTTTTTACATTTCTTTCTGTGGCATTAAAGGCCATTTAACCAATCATATGTTTTTGGTTTTCTAATTATTAAATTTCTCCCGATCATGTATTCTAACACTCTCCATCAAAACATGATGGTTAGTTTTTATTTTATTTCAATATTTTACTATATCTAATAATAGTATGTGTTATCTCGGGAGACCTTCGTACATATCTTGTATTGTTTGATAGTGGAGGTTTTATTAAATCATTTCTGATGTGGGATTTCAATATAGTAATTTTAGAAAGTGTAACCATAGTTACTGAACAAAACATTTAAAATTAAAAATATGCAATTTCCAAATGGGGGGAAGGAGGTAACATCCCAGGTAATTATAGAATAAGAATTTTTCATATCAATTAATAGTTATGAAATATATATTGGTTTTACCTTAATGGGGATTTTATCTTAAATATAAAACTAGTTATGCAACTACATGTTTCTATAGAATCTTACGTTGTACACAACACTGATTTATACTAAAAATAATACAATTATTATTTAAATAATAGTTAATTCATAGTCATTGTATAGAAGGGAAGGAAAATAACTAAATATATTATGATTACACATGATTGATAAATGGTTTTTCATTTATCCAAAAAATTTAATATGCTTAATATCCCAATGAATCCAAATTTAAGCATAAAATGATATAATATTTCTAAAAGGTCATTTTACCACCTTTTGATGGTGAACTATTTTTAAAAAACTTTTTTTTTCATGTTTATGTGATCTATTTGAGAAAATAAAATTTTTATTTGGAATATGGAAGTTGATACTTAAATTTGTTGTTGTTTTGGTATTTTCATGAAGAAATTTATTTTTGATGAATAGTAAAAAATAATACATTTTAATTCAAAATCACTTTTTCGTCTGATTTATTTATATATTTAGATTATAATTTTAATTTATTTTAAAATGTTTTTTGATTATTTTTTTATCATTTAATAAAATTATGGCCATCATAAGTAACTTTACATTGAACATTGATATAAACATGTGTCAATATTTTGATGGGATTTATTTTTTATAATCATGTTTTTTCATTTTGACAATTGTGTTTAATTTTAAATTAATTTATACAACTTCTCTATTTTGAATTTAGAAAAATTGATTTAAAATTTTGAATCAGAAGGTCCAAATTGTGTAAATATATACCTTTTATTTTTATACATTATGATTAGTAACTTTAGAAATAATTTTTATTTACCTTGATTAAAGGGTAAATTAAGTAAATAAAGGTAAAAGTAGTATTATAATAATATAAAACTACCCTTACATGTGTCCTAATATTATCTTATGTTTGATGGGATACTAAAACAATCCCTAGGCTGAAATATTTTGACTTGGAAACCACTTGGGTGTGATAATGACATGTTTTAATAATTAATTAAATGTTAATAGAAATATAACAAAAACATGTATCTTTTCACTAATTGTTTTTAATATAGGGTTATATAACTGATGCCATTGAATATAAACAATCATTAGATAGTTAAAAATATTTTCTATTCCATTGTATTTAATTTAAAATTTTTATACATTAAATAAATAAATTTATTTATAACACAATAATGATGTAGTGATTACCTTTTTAATAAAAGATAACATACAAGATATTATAAATGTTAAAATAATTATAATTTGAAAATTATGATTCCATCAATTAATTTTATGTATTATTATGACATTTTATCTTTTAATTAATGTATTTTTTTTAAATGAATCATGTTTTTATGACTTTATCAAATTTCAGTTTCTAAATAGTGTAAAAATTGACATAACTATGTTTTTAAAACAAATATTTTTTTATTAAATGATATAATAATCATAAAAATATAATAATTGGCCAACTTACATAGAAAATTTTAGAAATTTCATTAATTATCCACTTAACATTCTCATGGTATTTTATATTATATATATTAACCATATAGTATTAAAATGCAAGAAGACATGGTAAGAGTTAATTTATTTAACTAAGGGGTAATCCCAAAATGTAGGATTATATTTGAGACCTAAACATGTCTAGAATTTGTTGGTTGAGATGATTTCTATCAAAATTCATCTTATACTCAATATATATCACTTTGGATAAATTATAATTCTAAAATAAATTTATAATAAATAAATACTTCAAGACCTTCCAAAACATCCCTTCATCCCCCTTATAATAGGGCACCAACTATAGCCACTTACTCACACCTATAAAGCCGCTTGGATCATCCTAATTATGATCAAATAATCCCCAACATCCCTAAATTTCTTTAAGAACCATTACCTTAGGAATAATACAATTCAGGAATTCCTTTTGACTCAAATCAAAAGGTGTTTCCCAATTTAGAGGTAACATCTCCTCTCTAGTACCTTTCATTTATTTCCCTCCTCCACCCCTAACCTATTTTTATTTCAATATTTTATAAAAACAATTGTTTCACCAATATACTTGGATGTTTTTAATCTATTTTTTAGACACTCACTTACACCCACCTCCTTGTAATGGATATAGAACATATTGTTTCAGTGTACGGTGAACTACAGCCTCACGAAATGATGATTGTACAATTTTCTCATACCACCACTCATGGTGTCTATTATGATGGAACTATATTTATATTGTAAATATGATTCTGAATTTTTTATTATAATATATATTTATGCTTTCTATAATGTGTAAATATGATAATTTCATTTGTGAAAGTGCGGACGACCGCCCCCTCAAAGTGATTTGACTCATTCATCCCATACATGGAATGTATAAAGGATAGTGTTAATGAAACTATGTAACTTATATATTATAAATAATATATAATATATACATATGTATCATTTAGTTTTAATTATTTTAATATGATAATTAAATGAAGGTAGTTTTCATGTATACGTACAACCTACCATCTCCTAGAACAGTACATTTAATTTCTTATCTACAAACATTATAGACTATTTTAAATACATATATACTGAATTTATATGATATTTAAAACATGAATAACATTCTTTAGATTCTGGAATTATGACCACATGTAAAATTTTCATCCAAACACGTTACTTACTCATATACCGAACATCGACATAATGTTTGATTTGAACTCAAATAATTAACTTATTTCTATAACATGGTAATAAGTAATATAAAATGAATAATAAACATTTAAAACGTTTTAAAGAAATTATAAATTAACCTATGTTTATTATTCACAAATATATAGAATGAATGAGATAAGTTGGACTCGATGTAAGGGAAATATTAACTCATTCTCCATTCATTGAGATAAATATCAATGTCTATGGTTTTATTTTTCGAAGAATATGTGTGTATGAACTATGACTTTTTACACTAAATATCAACTTATAGTGATTATTTATATTTTTCACTCACAATTATGTCATTTATTTATCTTTAAACTAATGATACAATCTTTTTAAAATATTTCGTCACAATTTACATTCCATTGAGACTTCTTTGTTGTTATGCACCAATTCACTTTTATATGGCATATACACTTACATTTAAAATATTATATCATGAATATACTTATTCTAATGATATTATGAGTTTTTTTTAAAGTTATTGTTTATTTATTTTTATTTATATATTTTCTCATGTGTTAAGGTACTCATTAACTAAAACATCAATTTAAATGTTTTAAAGATGTTTTCTTCTAAATATTTCTTATGAATGTCCATTTATTCAAAATAGTTTTAAGGATTTATTTATATGGAAACTATTGTTTTAAAATTTTTATTCCTTTAGAAGTTTCAACGTGGTATGGGACACATTAATTCAAAATCCTTCTTTTTAAATTTTTTAAATTTATTTTTTTAAAATTGGATTGACAATGTCAATATCGTGAAATGATATATTGTGAATGAAAATGTGGAAATGTTATATTTACATTGAGATGGTTTTATGTTTTATGATTATGTTATGGTTCTTGGGGATTATAGACGTATATGGGTTGATCTATGCTAAACCGAGGGTGGGTGATCCTGTGATAGCTCACTAGTAAAATGGGTAATATGGAAGAGGAAAAAGTTATGGTTTCTCCTAAGAGATTTAGGGAATATATGATGATGGAAATTAAAAATGAAACTATTAAGGTTACACCATATGTGGATTTGAAAACTACAAAGTAATTATGATATGGATTCCACATGTCCCCTTTATGATTTCTGTGATTTTTTCCCGAAATCTTATTATTTCATGAGGTTTGTTAAATAGATTATGTTTTGTGAATGAATAGTATGATTTCCTTGGTTTTTATGTATTCATAGATTAGTGTTCTATTACCTTAGTTTATATCCATTACTGAGATTTTTATGCTCACCCAAAGTTTGTTTTTATAGGGTATAAGTTTAGGTAAGAGAAAAGAAGAATTCAAGAATATTTTTATCCACAAATGAATTCATGTTTTATTTAAGGAATTTTGTTTTGTGAAAAAAATGATAATGAGTAGAAGAGACTAATTTGTTAATTTTGAGTTGTTATGTAATAGTTATGTCTTAATTTTCAAAAACTCTAAACCTGAAAATACCCACAATGTTAATTAAAGTCAAATTATCTACTTATTATGATATTATTTAAATTTTATGGTGTTGTACTTATTCCAATAGTGGACACTTATCAATGCTATAATATATAATGTAAAAATATGACCATAAAATTGGTTTTGCAAATGGTTTTGGTAATTTTAACCCTTATAATTTTAGTTTAACCCCATTGTATACCTTTTTTTACTTTAAGCATAGAAAATAATTTTACTATTTTTCTATTAATATTGATGAAAATTTAATTTTAACTTATTAGAATATTTAAATTATTTGGATTATAAATATGGAATTCATTTTTCCTCATTTCATTCACATAAGTAGATATTTTAATTTGAAATTTATTTTTAGACTAAATAAGAAAATGTGTTCTTAAAGATAAAATTTTTGTAATTGTTAAAAGTTTTAATACCCAATTTTCAGTTTTAGATTATAAAAATTATATTAATTGGAATAAAACATATATAATTAAATTAATAATTTATTATAAAAAATGTAAATATTATTATTCTTTATATATAATTTAAATAAAAAAGAAAAGTTTCAATTAAAATCCTATATTTTTAATAATTCAAGAAAAAATTAATATTTTAATAAATTTCTATATAGTTAACCCTATTATAATATTGGCATGATGATTTGAAAAATTTATGTTATTTTTTTATGTAAAATTTCTAAAAAATATTTAAATAAAATCCACACACAAGATGAAAAAATGGGTTTTTATGAAGGATATTTCTTTCATGCATAAGATGGGTTTTTATTAACTCCATGTCTTTTAATAATAAATGAATTAACATTAATTAAAATTTATTCATGTGTAATATATACATTAATTTAAAATATTCTTCATTATGGACTATTTTAATTTATTTAATTAATGAAACATTATGCACTTAATAACTATTTTCTAAAAAGACACATATTTAAAAACAAAAATTAACATCTACTAAAATACTATATAAATTTGGCTAAAAAATAATTAAATTAAATATAAATAATTAATAATTATTTTAAACTAAAACATAATAGGAAATTTAAATTAATTTTTTTATTAAAAAAATATTTAAAAAATAGTATTTTTCACTATTCATTTTTAAAATCAATATTTTTCCAAAAATCCAAAATTTCACCATTATATAATTTTGATAAGATGATTTAAAAATTTAAGATTCCTTATAAAGTAAATTTTCAAAATTGTATCTATATTAATTATATAATTTTTTCTAAAATCCAATAATAGTCATTTTTAATGAAAAAATATTTTTATGAAATATAATTACTTTACAAAAAAGTGAATATTTATTTACTAAGAATTTAAAAATAATTTTTTATTAATTTTAAAATTTATATTTATATTTCATAATTATGTAAGTACTATACATATCAACATATTTATAAGATAGGTTATACTATTCATATAATATTATTACATGGTTCAATGAGGCTAAGAGTTGTATGCCATACACGTTATCAAAGAAACTCATCACTGTGTATAGTGAATACTAAAATTTCAATTGTGTGTAATGAATAATATAGTAAAGATTAAAATTATTGGGAAAAATCACAAATCATTTAGGTTTTATTGATCCACCTAAATTACCCCTTTGCCTCCAATAGGTATAATATGGAACAATCCAATATGAATGGCCATAGTTTCCAGAAACACCGAATGAAACTCTATGGAATTCCTTGCTCCACCCTCATAAATATATATTTTTGTGTTGATAGAATTAATAACCTAAATTAAACACTTATATATAATCCATGGTGGCATAATAAGTCATTTATGATGGGATATTATTTTGAAATTCCAAAATCATCAAAATAAAAGTACTTGTCTCGATTGAATTTTAAAAGAATTAAACAATTAACAGGAACACCTAGACACATTCCTTTAGGGGTAATTCCCAAATGGTACTATATAAGAAACTATAGATGTTCAGTACCCACTATTTTCTCAATGATTGAGTAAAAATAATTTTTACCTACACTTTAGTAATATATATATATATAACAATAATCCTATTACTCTAGAAAAATAAGTTAATTAAAAATAATAATGTATTTCATAATACATTGAATGTAATATTTTTTTAAATTTTTATAAATAAAATCACCTAGAATAATATTTGAAAATACATTTGACATGTGAAAATATGTATTGAATCATGATTTTTAAATCCATAAACTCAATCCACCCATGGAAGAAGGATAAGAACACAATCAAATAAATTACAATGTCACTAAATTCATAGTCTAATACCATAGTATAACAACTAAAAAATGTTATACCATTACCATGGAAACCTGAAGGCCCACTATATAAGTGTTTTCAAAAGATAAACAAAACCTCTCTCCCAAATGATTATTGGCATATTAACATATATAGGGACTTTGAAAAGTTCACCTAGACCAATATCACATTCCGCAAGACCTAATACATACCTACACATATATACGTGTCTTTAAACTATTTTTATTTACCAAAATAATCTATTTTGTAGACTATTCCCTTCATATTATATTAAAAAACCACATGAAAAAATAAAGATGAAATAATAAATAAGAAAACAGTATATAATAAATTTTGAGATCCAACCATATAAATATAATAAAATGTTATAATAAAATGAATATATATTAGACATATATGAAATTAAAAAATATTCACACAATTGAAGGATCAATATAAATTAGATAAACAAAGAAAAAATATTATAAAGTTTCTTGGCACCAAAATGGTCCCAGTGTTTACCATAGAATTTCTATTGCTTATTATCTACTATAGCTATTCATGCACTAAACCAAAGGCCCTTTCCCTTAATAGATCCCTAAAAATAGTGTTTATATGTGCACTATGATATCTATTTATGGTGTCACTAATAGAAATTAAGATGATACCACAAAAAACATTATAATTAGTGGAAAAAATATGTGTGATTCTATTCACTGGTGAAAATAAACATACAAGAATGAATACATCATTTGAGTGACATTATAGTCTAACTAGGATACCATGAACACCAACATTTCATACATCATATCCTTGTAGAGAAGATGAGTCATGTCATGAAAAAAAGACATTTCAAAGAATGTATAGTATATTTTAAATTAGTTTATATCATGTATCCAAATATTATACTATCCCCTTAACAATATTTATGTGTTTGTAATCCCTCTTCTCATATTGATTCCATAGCAGTCATTATATTCCCTCATAAATTAAATACCATAAAAATACACTCCCCCAATGTGTGGGAACATCATTGAATCACAAGACACCATATTCTCACATAGGATGGCTCCCACAACCCCATCATAGACCTATATCCTCTCACTCAAGATGTGGTTATAACCTAAAATGATCTATAAAAAATATAACAGGAAGAAGATTTAATAAACCAAAAATAAATCAAAATTAATTCTTGTACAATAACCATAATTACATATATAATTGTTTCAATGTTTAATAAATCCATAACTCATACACATAGACGAATTTAGAATATCATCCAAAGTTCAACTAATACTAGGCTGTTCAAACTTAACAAAAAAACCTATGTGTTACCTGTACAACAAGATATGATATAGGGTGAAACCTCATTATTAACAACCCATTTCACTAAAATCCACCATCTATGGGATCTATTACATCAACACATCTAATCATGAAAATTTTAATGATTAAATTAAAACTATTTAAAGAAATCATATATACATTCATTAAATAAATGGAATAATATAACATATAAATTTCATAACATGATAAGAAATCCCTTTATCAAGAATAAGGGATCCCACTATTCAAGAAATATATCTAAAATGATCCAACTCCAAAAGAATCACTAAAATCATACAAATACCCATCAAATTAGGTATTTAGAATCTACAAAGGGAAAATAGTTTAATGTGTGTCATGTATAAATTTCTTGTTGTTAAATATAATGATGTTGAACCATTATTCTAAACAATACCTCAATGTGGTTGAAATATGAAGGGAAATTGAGGGATCTAAAAAGGTAACCAAAGGCCATAATTGTTCTTTCTTGGATTGGGGTAGGGGAATTTGGAAATCAGATAAAATAAATCATTAACAAATATAAATTAAAAGTAGATAATAACATCCATTATGTTTTTTATAAGTGATAAAATAACTACGATGATGAAATGTACACCACTATATCCATGTTTTAGAATACCCCCCAAATAATGATGTTACCACTCTCTAACATAGGGTTCTAAAACCTCATAGCTCTATATTATAGTGAGGAATTTAGTCATATGTATGAATGTTACACACCATATAAGTGTTACTATGAAATAAACATAGTTTTATTATAAACCTTTCATACTCCAAACCATAATGTTGTAATTATCTTTTCCACATACTAATCTCTTTCCTTCTTTATAAATTGTTATATCTAACCCCAAAAAATCATAAATTACCATCCTTAGGCCTCAAAAAACCATCCAAAAGTTGAAAACTCAACAAATATAGATAATAAGAACCTGTAATTTTTTGGGGCATCACAATTGAGAGATAATAATGTAGATGATTTATGTTTCTATGTGTATAAAATAAAGATGAGTTTAATGGACCATTTATAATAAATTATAGGTTTTTTGATATTTGGATAGACAATTCAACATTAAATATAACATAATATAATGGTATTATGGAAATAATTAAAAACATTTATGAGATATTTAGGTTTTTGTACTCACTATCAAATATAACAACCACTTATTTAAGGGGTGTACCGAGTGAAGAAATTTATTTTCTCAATATTAATTTATAATTTAAACAATATAATGAAATTATATATTGAGCATTGAAAATTAATTTTTTCATATGAAAACATTATAATTTTTTATTGTAAGGCATTTATACATTTTACAAAGGATGTGTGAATGATGCCAAATGGGAAAGAAAAATAATTCTGTCTTTATAGTATATAAACATAATTATTTAAGATAAACAGTTTGAAAATTTTTGGGAATTAGATTCATAAAATAAATATTTATTTTAAAATTTAAATATCATATCACTAAATAAATTGATAATACAACTAATATAGAGAAAAAATCATGAAAACACAAATAAATAAAGACCATTCCACCCCAATATCATTAATATATAATGAAGGAATTTTTTTTGACAATGATGACATATCCCCACTACTTAATTTGAATTCATCTGATTATATGTATTTTTTACCTAATATTTTTTATTTTATCCAACTACTGCAAGAGTTCAATAGATCCCCTATAGGTTAATAATCACGTCATAGATACTCATTTCATGAGTATCTTATGATCATCAATCGAGGTAAAAGTATCGAAATATTAGTTTAATATCTAATTTTGTAGGAAAATAGAATGGATATAATCAACACATGAAAATATTAGACCTGTGAAAAAGGAATAGATAATCATCATATTAATGTTACCGCACTGAAGGAAGGAACACTAGAAAAAGTTGGTGTATTAAGAAAACGTAAATTTTTTATTCAATATTATAAATGAAAATATTGGATGTCTGTGAGGGGAATAAGAAAAATTCTTAGATTATCTTTTTTTTAAAATTTATGTCCCCAACCCATGTAGCCTGGAGATGGTGTCATACATTATTACATTGTCATCGATACAAGGAATTAAATCCCTAAGGGTCAACCGATTAAGTAATATTGGATAACTAGATACACATGTGAACGCAATTTTATATTAGGAATAGAAAATAAAAAATATTACATAACAAAAGAATGTTATTATAATCCTTGAAAACTATTTGAAATGATTCTTTTTTGTAACATGTTAAATGGAAAAAAATAATGTTTATCTCAAATTTTTTATATTGGTTATGTAGAATGAACGATATAATTAATCAATTAGAATAATAAACATGTAAAGGTAAATAACTGAGAAACACTTCCATTTATATAACATGACTACCATGACATGTTAAGGAAGAATCAATATGGAATGTTTACTAATTGAAAACATGAGACATTTAATCATTAAACAGACAATGAAATTGCTCCATAGCTAATTTCATACTGAAAATATCATTCATAATAACAACTAAAATCTACATTATTTAAATTATTAATTATCTAAAGTCATGTCTCAAGAACATGAAAATAACTATTGTCATTCTTTATCCTCTGAAAAGTTTAAAACAATAAGTGGAAACCTATTTATTTCGAACTATTGATTTTTCTCAGGAGACATCCTGATGCATCATGGAGATATATAAATATGAGACCCAATCATCAATAAATTTACAAATAATCACTAATATATTAAATAATATATTTAATTTGTGAAAAAAAGTACATATCATTATATATGTGTAATGATTAAGGTGAACACATTTTTCAATATTTATATAGTTATTCAAATAACATTCAATGAAAATAGCACATGTAAATTTGTATACTATTTAGAAAATAATATAAAACACAAAGTAAGAATATAGATATTTAATATAAATTTAATATAAAATAAAAAATATTTATAATAAATTGATTACATCATGTGAGTGTTTAAAATCGCAAACTAATGAGAGATTCCACAATAACTTTTATCACTTGGTAATTTTATAATCAAATAACCTAGGATGAAATATTTAAAATTGAAACATATAATAACATGAATAATTATTTAATCATGATATTAAATGTATAATGTGAATTATATACACTTATTAAAGAAATTTTATTCATAACATTACAATATGCATCAATGAATGGAAATTGAGATTAAATGCCTTACATTACATTTCCTTTTGATTGAACATTATTTTACATAATTTATAGTGATTTTTAAAATGTAATAAAATTATACCATAACTATATTAATATTTATAATATTATATATTATCCTTAAAAACATATTAATATCAATTCCTTAATAATCTTCCATTAATTTCATTATTTTGATTGTAAATTTCCTTGATTTTTCATGCGTGTTTCATAATGAACGATATTATTCATGAACATTTTATAGAGTTTAATTTTATAAAGAATAATTATCATGAAAAAAATTATTAAATGTATACATTATTAATATTTTTAAAACAAATCATGAATTTTGGTTATAAAAAATGATGTACATTGCGATCATAGAGGTAGTAAACTGTTTGTACGAATGAGTAACATCTTCAATTTTCAATGATCATTATAGACAAGTGGCAAGTAATATGTTAACATTATTAATTTTTATAATATCATAGATAAAATATTATATACCTATATATATCATCCATGTGGTGTTTTGATCAAAAGAGTGTCACATCGCTTCATGAAAGTAGTAGTCCACACATACAAGAATGATGTTTTTATCTTTATGTGAGTGAAATGGAATGAAAAAATGATATAAATTATCCTTCCTAAACAAAAAATATGTCATGAAAATCATAATAATGTAATTAATATCCTATATAATAATTAATATTATCTATATCACCTTCCAAGTGAATCATTAAAGAAATAAAAATCACATCACTTCCCAGGGCGGTAGCTCATCGTACACACGAGTGATGATATCTTATCTCCTAAAAAATTATGGTAAAAAATCTATATATGATATAGAGACTAAATTAGTTTAACTATGTTATTAATATCATATATATAATTTATATTCTTAATCTAACTAACCCCTGAGAGGTGGAAATATAAAAATAAATGATATCCGTTCATGAGGAGGTAGTCTTCTGTACACATGAATGATTAATTCTTAAACAATTTTACTGAAGTGGATATGGATTTAGCTCTTGATTTTTTTATAATAACAAAAAAATTTATGTATGTTATTGTGAATATTATATCTTCATTTTTGAATAAAAAATTAAGGATATGAATATAGATGAAAAATAAAGAATCTCATTGAATAAATTTACCTCCTCTTTTTGTATCCTCACTACCTATGTAATAAATAATTGATACGTTTTCATAATTCATAAGATATGGAATATAAGATGAGAAGAGGTAAGTTTGGGATTGTTTTTTTAGGTTTTTAGTTGACAAATTTCTTGAAAGGTTTGAATAAGTTATGAGAGTGAGTGTCATTTTATAATTGAAGAGTAGTGGAATTATTATAAATAATCAAATGTATTCACTATAAGAAGGTCAATATTAAATACAATGGATTTAAAATGGATAATTAATATTTTTGGGATCATATGATGAAGAAAAACCTATACAAGTTAATGAAACATATATTTTAATTATTTTTTTCGTAAATTCTCTTTTTCCCAATATTTATCTTTTTTGGTTTTCATTTCGAGAACTAATATTACATCCTACGTAATAATTCCATTTAGAAAAAATTAATGTGATGAATAATATATATTTTAGAAATATTGATTATATTGTTTATTTATAATTTATAAAAAATAATCTTATGTGTGTTGAAAATTTAGTCTAAGATAAGCTAATATAACATGGAAAAAACACCACTTTAACCATGACTACACTAATAGTGTTTTTACTATTTAGGGGTAAATATATTTATTATAAAATAAAAATTGGTCGATTAATGAACCATAGTTGATATTTATTATCATTTGAAAATTACATGTATTAATGTAATATTTTTAGTAATTTTAAATAACTTAATAAATTTTAATATATCATAAAATAACATTAATGTCAATTTTGACATTTTTTATTAAAATTAAATTTAGGAATTGAAATAAAATGAAAAAAAAAAGAATATATTTTTACCAGAACTATTCAACATGATATATTAGTCTAAAATATAATATTTAATATAATTATTCATTCAAATTACTTTACTTTTAATATTTTTAGTATAATTTTATTAAATAAAATATTAAATAAATTACCTCAATGTTATCATTTCATAAAAATTTAAATAATAATTTCACATAAAAAAAATTGATGATAGAAATACACATTTATATTTGAAAATACTATTTATAATGTAACACATGATTTTTCCCTATCACAAAACAATTATGAATATTAAAATTAAGAAATAAATATTTCTTTTCATTATATAAATTATTATGAATGTAATATTAAAATTCCAGTGTCATGTAATTCCCATTGTTTCTGATAATTTGAATTATGTGGTCAGAATAATTTTTTAAAAAATCAAAGTTAATATTTTATGTTATTTTCATTATTATCAATAAATTTAATCCTAGATAAATCCATTTTTAAATTAATTATTGTATTTAATTTAACTATATCCATTTTTCAGGTTGGTTAAAAATTAATTTGAACATATTAGTAATTATAAATTCTTCTGATTCTGAATATAGAATCCATTTTTTGAAATTTAATTTACAAAAATTGCAAATATTATTATAAAATTAATCTCATAGGTAGGACGAGAAGACATGTTTTTTAATTAAAAATCATCAAAATTTTGAACTGTCATTATTTCTAAAGTAATTATAATATTGACATAAATATCCAAAATTAGATTAATAGGCATATAAATGTGCTCATTTAACATTAAAACAAATTAAAAATATAATTTAACATTATTAATTATTTAATTGAAATTATTGTTTTAAATTAAAATTCATAATTTTCTATTATTCATAAAAAAGAAAAACTTAAAAGAAATCCCAAAAATTCACCATATGCTAATTTTGATATTCATATTTAAAAAAATGTTTTTTATTCTTCCTTATCAATTTTAAAATGTTTTTAAAATACATTGGTTAAATATGTGTTCAAATTGCTACTAATATTTCTCAATGAAAAAATACTATTTTTCATGAAGTAATACTCTTTATTTTAAATAAATCGTATTTTATTTATAATATATATAAAATTAATAAAAAATGTGTAAAATAATATATTTTCAAAAGTTTCATTTTCCTATTCATAATATCCATTCCAATGGCTAGGAGCTAACTAACATGTTAATAAATAATATTATTAACATATGTCTGTTCAATAAAACTCATCATTTCATGTTACACAAGCTATCAAAGAAACTAATTGTTTTGTACATTCAAAGATAACTATGTGTTTTGTGTAACATATTCTATCAAATAAATTTTTCTTCATTTATAATTTTATCGATTATATATTAAATGAAAATTAATTAAATTGTTTCCTCATTATTTAAACATTACATCGACAGTCCATATATCGATATTTGAAAATTGTTTTATTAGAAAACTGATATCGTAAGAATTGTTAATAAAATATCGTCTAAATAAGGGATAGAGGTAAATAAATAGATCACATTGAATTATTATTAATTAGTATTCCATGTAGGATAACATTTGGATAAAATGTAGATACAGAGATTGGTGAAAATCATAAATAATTACATATAGTGATTGAGGTCATTGATCACAAGAAAGTGTGTTATAAATGGAAAGATCAAAACCATAAATCTATGATGATTTAAGAAACCATATAATTTATAAGATATCAATGTAATCGGATAATATAATTTTTGAGATCATTTTCATCATTTAGTGGTATTCATTTACTATAAATTATTATAATGAATTATTTTTATTTGAAAAAAATATATTTCATAAGAATAATTTAAACCTTTGGTTTTACATGGCTCTATTAATCTATTAAATGAATATCAAAAAATGATATTTTATTCCTAAAGCACCAATATTAACTACAAATGGATTACAAGACCCATAATAGGGTGAAAAATTACCCTTCTATCTCAAAGTATTTTCAAAATACCAATATGGTTAGAAACATATATTCAATTAACATAAATATTCATATGGTGACGTAATACATTATTCACTAAAACCCCATCCAATGTTCAATATAAACAATTTCTAAATTATTTACAAAACTAGAATAGATCATATCATCATTAATCAAAATGTATAATCCTAAAACTAGTTATATACATAACATAAATTGAATAATTTATATGCGGCTAATCTCATAATCATAAACATGGTTTCACTAGAGATATCTCTTTTAAAATCCTTCGTAATGGTGTGTGATGAATGTTTAAATTATCCCAAATAAATCCCTATAGTGAGTTAAACCAGGTGTGATAGATATACCATTTTTAGGAACCATGTGATATTGATTCAATCTCAATGCACTTTTTTCTGTGTAATTTCCTCGTGGTACATTTGTGCAAGAATTACATCCACATGTAGAATTAGGAAATTAATTTATTTCTTTGAATGAACACATAATATATACCATACGAAAACATTTGGGTTTTCTTATACATATCCTCAATGTTTTTATTAGTGTAATTTTCCCAAAAATATGTTTTCATATTACTAGTTCTCTTGGTTTCTAATAAATGTTCTCTTAAACAATGTGTAGTGACCCTGACCATAGTATCCCAAAGATGATGTCAAACTTTATTATATTTTCATAGTAAGAAGGAATACAATACCAAAGGAATGATCAGAATAGAAATTTTATGGAACCATATATATACATGACATCAATTTTACCTTCAGAATAAAATATAAGACACTGTATATGACTAAAGAAAACTATCTGCACCCTTGAAAAATCATTGAATACATTCATCTTCATAACATGGGGAAAGAAATCAAAATAAGGTTGAGTTCAAATGGTCTGTAAGCATGAAGTTTAATTAAATATATCATGTATCAACGATTATAATAAACATAGAAAAGAAAATAACTGATAAAACATTCTATTTAAATAGCATGACTTTTAGGATATGATAAGGATGAATGAATATGGCATGGTAAATAACTAAAAAATCATTCCATTTGATTAATAAACTAAGAATGAAATGCATCCATAGATAATATATTTAGGAAAATATCATGGAAAATAATGACTAAATTTTCAATGTAAGAAATGGTTAATTATTGGACGTCATGTCTTAGGAACATGAAAAACTATACTACCATGTTCTATCATCCATAATGTTTCAAACTATACGTAGAAACCTATTAAATTTTTCCAAAAGATTTATCTCATGAGACATGTCAATGCATTAAGGGGATATATAAATCTTGGTCCCCACCTGGAAAAAAATTTCAAATCATTGCTCATATATAGAATAATTGATTTAATTAATGAACAAAATTCTATATCATTAAATTTAATTATTTATTAAAAGGATACAAATTTAAAAATATTTCCCCAATTAAAAAATTTTCATTCAAAGTAAAATTTTATGTAATAATGTTATACGGTATAAGAAACAAATCCTATCCATCACATAAGAATATGGATATTTAAGGTAAATTAAATTTCCAATGAAAATTTAATATAATAAATTTATTTAATCAAGATAAATATAATAATCATAAAAGAGTGTGATATTTCACAGTAACATTAATCAAATGATTGTTTTCTAATAAATTCCTATTTGAAAAAATAATTACGATTGAAACCTAAGATAAAATGAACAACGATGTATCAGTGAAATTACATGTCAAATGCGAAGTATATACACTAAATAAAAAGAACCATGGTGCATAACATTAAAATATACCACAATGAAATGAAATTGATATGAAATCCATTACCCCATGCTTCTTAATGATTGAATATTTTTTATCATCCTCTATAGAGGTTTCAATAATGTTATTAAATTATAATAGAAATATATTGATATTTATGTTATTATATATGATCCTTTAAAAACAACTTATTATCTTATAATTAATACTCATTTGTTATTTTCATAGTCTTGGTTGTTACTTGTATTGTTTTTACATGTGTGTTTCATCATGAATGATATAGTTCTTGCACATATTTTAGTGTTTTATCATATCTAGAATAATAAATTTGAAATAATTATAATATTTTTACTTCAAATATAATTCCAAAACCAATCATGAATTATTTTTATAAAAAATTAAGTACAATATGATCATCGATATTATAGGTCATACCTACGTATGAGTAATATTTTCTTTTTTAAATGATCATTTTGAAAAAAAGTATGTAATATTTTACCATTCAAAAATTTTCACAATATATTATATAAATATATATATTATTACATTCTTATTTATATAATCCATGTGTTGTGTAAATGAATATAGAGACACCATTTCATGAAGGTGATAGTCCATGTGAACATAAATGAAATTATCATATTTATGTGGGTGCAAACAAAATATAGAAAATGATATATATTATATGTAACATCTTGTTACTATTTTTAGGAATTTCTAACCCGACACTTTTTATCATTCATTGGATTGGTTCCATTTAAGGTGAATCAGGTGATTTTTCAAATGTTTTGAGAATTTATAGGGTAGTGAATGATTGGAAAATAGTTTTCCCAATCCCTGCACCGTCTCGGGGAAAATATTTAAAAGCCAAAAAGTTGGGGATTACATTACTTTAGATTTTTTAAAAAACCAAGATACCACTTAGGATAAATCCTACAATGAATTTAAAATAGGTTCACCACCAGGGTACATAGTTTGTTCAAAGAGTGAGGATTTTCCCAAGAAATTGTGCATGACATTAAATTAATCCGAATATATAATTTTAAAATCATTAAAACTACCATTTAGGTGGATGATGGGCATAAGAATACCCCTAAATTGTGTTATTCCATGAGAGAATCCAGGAGGAGATTTTGGACACTCTACACACCCTTGAAAGGGGATCGATTTTTGGCGAAAAATATTCAATCTTCACCAGGTTGGTTTCCTCTTCCCATTATCCTTCTTTAACACTCTACTCTTTTATCGATAGGGTTTTCTATATCTATTTGTGTTGTTAGAGGATCTAATACATTCTGATTTGTAACTTAAACCTAGTTTTTTTCTTGGATCCTATCATTAACATTCATTATTGGTTAATCTGGTTTAGGGTTCGATATCTTGATATCATTTTTTCCTAAGGTAGGTGGTTATTTTATGATGACTAATTTTTCTTAGCCCTTAAATGATTGATTTAAATTGACATATATTATTTAAATTCAATTTCTTGATATATATGAAATTTCATTCAATTTTTTTGATTACAAACTCAAATATATTGAAATGGGGTTTTTAGAAATTTAATTTTTCAATGAAACTGGGAAACCCCCAATTCCATTGAATTAGTGTGTAATTGTGAAATTTAAGGAGAATTGTTCAGATTTAAATTTTTTAAATTAATTTATGAAATTGATGTAAACTGTTTCAATTAAATTTATTTAATTGAATTGTGGATATCGAATTGTGAAATTGAATTGGGAATTGATTTTTAATCCTTATTTGAAAAAAATTGTTTAAATTGAATTTGATATAATCCTTTGGGCTTTATCCACTACTACAAAAATGGCATATATCAGTGCTCAAAATGGGCGTTAACAGCAATAAAAAATTGTTGTAAAGGTCAGTGCTAATATAGGGGTTCTCTTTTATCAGTGCTCCTAAAAGTGCTGATAAAGGTCATAAAATTAAAAAATAAATAAAAAAGAATTAAATAATGCGGGGAGAGATTTTAATAGCACTTGACCCCCCTATCAGCGATAGGAGGTTTCCTGTTCGTTTCCCTTCTTGATCATCATCACATGCGTGCACCCCTTTGCGCTTCCACCCGAACTCGAACCCGCGACCCCCCCTTTCGCAGCAGTACCATTACCACTAAGATATATCGTTTTTTCTCTATTTAATGATATATATATATATTTACTTATATATATAGTTATATTTATATATATATATATATATTCATATTAATATAAATATATTTATTAATATTATATATATATATATATTCTTTCGAATATTAATATATATATATATATATATATATATTTAGTTATAATCTTTTATCCGTATATTTATTTGTCTGTTAATATATACTTATACGATTATTTTTAAATACATTTATGAAGTATGTTTTTGTGTGTGTTTATAATTAAATAATTAAATACATACATACATATATATGACACACAGATAGATAGACACATATATATTTACAAATAAATAAATACATATGTGTATTTGAAAATCCATAGAATGTTAAAATGTTAATAACTTATAATATAGAAGCCCATTTCAACTCCAAAACCCGTCAAATCGAATAAAATGAAACAATATCTGATGTGATATGTGGTACAGGCCTAACGGACATCCGAATCAGAAGTTATACTTGTTTGAATGTTAACAAATCGGGGTATCCCGACTAAAAACTCAGTCTTGGAGGATTTCTGGGACTTTTTGGCCTCAAAACTTTTGAGAGAGGATTTTCCTTGGTCACTAGCACGTAGAGCTCATTGCAGGCTTCAATTTGATATGTTGTTGATCTCAAATGGATACCTGGATCAAATGTTATGGACTTTTGAAGTTTGAGTTACATTTTCAACTTATTTTAGATATTTTTTTAATTGTTTTGATTATTTGTGTCATAAAATTGTTAATAAATTATTTTTAATAATTAATAATTAGAAAATTATTAATTAATAGTATTTGTTTAAATATTTTAAATCCATTTTCATTAATTTTCTTATATATTTACTTTAATAGTCATTTTATACGTATCTAAAACATATTTAAAAAATATATATTATATTTATATCAATATAAATATACTTATATAACAATTATTTATTTTTCATGATTTTTTGTAAACATAAAATCTTTCCTCGGTAGGAAAAAACGATGATAAATTCCCCCTTTATCAGTGCTCTGATAAAGGGGTGCTTTTATCAATGCCTTTTTTAGCGCTGATAAAGGTGTAGCGCTTCCCATGCTCATTTTTGTAGTAGTGATCTAGGAAAAAAGAACGTTATGATTAAAACCATGTTTTGGTTTTTAAATGTAATTTTTTTTCAAATGGGGGAAATGGATTTAATTTTATTTTAATTTTTCTAAAATTATGTTTCCAATAATTGATTTTTACTACAACACATGAAATCCTATATAGTTAGTGGGTTATTCGGGACATTCACACCAGGATGGGACTTTCTTAGCACTGTATTGATGCTTTTCATCTCTATCATAAATTGTTTGGAACATTTTATTCCCTTGTGTGATGTTGATGATTCCTTATTGAACCGTGTCTAGGGGCATGTTTAAACATTTCTGATATCTATATATATGTGTGTGAGGATTCAATAACCTGAAACTATTTAACCTTTATGAAGATTACCATGTTTCTCAATTGTTTATATTTTAGTTTTAAATTCATTTAAATACTTGTAAACTATATTATATGTGTTTTCATTTATATAAACTATTTTGTATAAAAGTTGTATTTAAGCAATTTCTTAAAAATTGATTCAATTATTTCATCTGTATGCCATCTTTTGAATTGAAAAGAAGTCTTTGTTTAAATATGACATTAAGATAACAAAACCTATTTATTTGAAATTTAAATCTCTTTATTTAGATAATTAAATGTAAAAATATATTAGTGAATCCTTTTTGAGACCCGATTGGGATTTTAGATCACACCCTACATGTGCATTCATTTGTTCATATTTTATATCCTTCCATGTTTGAGATGGGGAAGGCACTAATTATAGGTGGTTCTATCTATTGATATATGGAATTTAAGAGTCACTTCCTTTGGGACATGGTATTTTATTTCAGTTTTATAGTACTTTTCTATAGTACTCTAGGTTATTTTTCCTATTTCAATTATGGTACACATCTCCCTATAGAGTTTCTTTTGTATGAAAATTGAATTTTTTTCTTTATATCCTAAATTATTGTGGAAAAATAACTCCCACATTAATTTTTAATAATTCTAGATGCTAGTCACCAACCCATGGGGATGAGGAATGCCATTCGGGGTATATTATAGCAGGCTCAGTTATCAGGTTACCAGGGTACCAGATCTAGTTTGTGAAAAAGTGGCATGAGAGCTCTTAGATGAGCTATTTTCATGAAGTTAATATGATTTATGTAATTATGTTGGAAATTAAGAGGTACCTACGATTTATTTCATAATATGATCTCACTAAAATGATCCATAATCCATAATGGGTGGTCTGGGAAATAAATATTAAGGATTAGTTCCAGTTTTTTCTCTGGTTTAATATGGATAGGTGAACATGAAATCATGTTTTTTCTATATATTTGGATTAATTTAGCCAATTTATCTATTTTAGTGTAAATATGATGTCTTATTTGTTGTTAGATGATGTTTTTTAGAATCATTCCTCCATTGATTTGAGAAAATTAGATCTAGGAGGAAGCTATATATGATCTGTAGTGATAAAATCTGTATCTAGACCCAAGTCTAGTTTAGGTTCTCATGCACACTGTCTATGATTTGGGACTAGAACCACCACCATTTCTTATTCAGGATCCATCTTTGGATCCTTAGGGGGACATTATCAGGTTTATTTCTCAAGTGTTCCTTCACCAGAATCCCCCGTCATTGAAAGGATCAAATTATCATCAAGAGGCTAAGTAATGGTTGTGTGGGATAGAGTGTTTTTTTGGGTACATGGAGGCACCCAGTGAAATTAAGGTGAAGTGTGCCACATTATTACTGGATAGAAAAAGCACGGCATTTTGGGACACTATTGTGATAGAGAAGTAGTATGAGGGATTGGAGGGTAAATACATCAATGTCCTTTTCTCCTACTATTTCTATCAAGAGTTAATGTTTTTCTCTAAGTATATGAAATTTATTAAACATGATCATTCTAATAGGACCATGGAAGATTATGAAAATAGTTTTTCTCAGCTCATTCATTTTTCACCCGAGGTAGTATCAAATGAGATGTTGAAGTTGTTGAGTCATTAAGCTTTTCCTTATGACTTTTCCATTCCTTTTTGTTTTGAAAATCACAAACACCATACTTTTAAGCAAATATTTTTTATTATATGGTTTTCTTTTGTAAGGAAAAATTCCTTCTCTAAATAAATTTATTCATACCTTATTTTCATTGTTCATATTTTGACATAGTATAAAATTCGAATTCATATTTGTAACCTTGGAATCCTATAAATACACAGATATGAACCATTATGTTTTAGGATATGAATTCTGGATGTGAACTGTAATGAAGTTCCACTCCAAATTATGGATGTGAACTATAATGAAGTTCCACTACAAATTCTAGATCTGAACTATAATGAAGTTCCACTCTGAATTCTGGATATCAACTGTAATGATGTTCCACTCCAAATTATGGATACGAACTCTCATATAGTTTGACTCCGATTTATGGATAAAAATTATCATATAGTTCGACTCTGAATTCTGATTACTAACTTATCTACGTTCTGACTCTGATTTCTCTGAATCCAGACTCTGAACTCTTTTGTGTTCTGACTCTGAATTTCTTTGAACTCTGACTCCGAACATTGTAAGTTCTGGTTCCAAATTCTCATGAACCAAACTCCAAATTTCTATAGAATTCAGGTTTCAAATTCCTATAAAATAGAATCCGAATATCTATTTATTATAAAAATCCGATTTCCATTTTGGTTAAACTTCAAACATTTATTTTCATACATTCCAAACTTTAGTTTTACTTATTCTTAAAGTTGTTTCATTATAAAACAATGTCTTGCTTTCAGTTATATATGTTTTCTTATAAAACGATGTCGTTTATTTTGTTTCTAACTAACTGTTGGTTGAGTGACACGTGTACAGGTCCCTCCGAAATTTAATGAAAATATGACAGTTATAGGAGGGAGCCGACCGTTGTAATTTCTTCTATAAATAGGAGCTCATTTGATCAAGATCAACACAACTTTGATCTTTGACAACTGTGCATACATGCTGTTGAAGTGAATTGTAGAGAGAGAGGCTCTTATCAACTCACAAGATTCGTGTAGAAAGTTTGAATTGCTTGTTAAAACTTTTCCGTGTACAGACTTGCTTCATGTGACATCGATTATTGGTGATTACAATCAAGGGCTTCCAGGGATAAGAAGAAATAGGTTCCAACACCTTGAAGTTGAGGGCTTTCTTTCTGAGGAAGACATCGGTGCCGACTAACTTATAGTTGAGGGCTTGCGAGGATAGCATGACAGAGACTCCGATCATTGTATCGAGGGATTACCCAAGTGTGGGTAAGACATACATTCTTGAAAGTATAAATCAAGGGACATTTATCCAAGGTTGTTGGATACCCTTCCCTTTAGGTTAAAAGATTTATATCTTGTTACTTTTTTTGTTACATGTTTTTCTGCTGCATTTTGTATTATAAGGACAATATTACCTTCTTATATTTACTTACACTTGTACTCTGATTAATTTAGATTCTATATTCTTTAAGGTAGAGTCTCATATTGTTAAATTTGGTTAAGGTTTTATTTTCTGGATCCATATTTCCGGAACCTGTTTTTCAGAATCACTTTCTAGATTTAAAGAAGTGTATAGAACTAGAAGTTTGTAACATCATACTTTTTCCCAATCTTTCAATTAGTGTTAGAGGTGTTGTGAATTTTCTTTGTTTAACTTCTTTAAACATATATATTTCCTTGTTTAAGGAAATTTTTAAAGTGTACAATTCACCCCCCTCTTTTATATTGAGCATCTACATCGTTATTTCGATCCTACAGAAGTCTCAAAGGATCATGTTGTCACTATGATCTTATAGAAATAACCCGAGTTTATTTCTGAATATTACTTCTTATGATGATGTGTTGGATAAACCATTTATGGTTGAAATAAACATATCTAGAAATTCAGGGTTATCGAGAGTTTCATTCTCTCCCAATGGTAGCATGGGTTACATTATAGGAAACTGGAAGTGTGATGATTATTATATTGGTACATTACATAAGTATCATTCTAGACGTCCTTTAGTGGATGTAAGGGACCCTTTGATTTGTTACCATTTTGGAAAGCCAGGGCATTCAATGTGGGTGTTCACTGAGTCGCCTAAGGTATGTGATTTGTATAAATTCTTAGGTAATTTGTAAATATTATAGCATATCCATTACACTATTCATAAATGATTGATATCATCAAATAAATCAAAAACTATTGGAGAATCCTATGATTCATGGCCCAAGGGGTTTCATCCACATGAATTTGGAATAAATATTTTTCAGGTAGCTAAAGAGTCTCCAAAGGAAGATGATTTGGGTTTATCTACTATGAGAGGTACCGTCACTATATCTTTGTCATTAGTGACTTCTTAATTTGATACTGGTGTATATAATTCAGTTATTTAAACCTATAATTTTAATTTTCTAAATCATTCTATGGTTTTTATCTTATTCCATGGATTTTATTACACACCTTAGAATGAATATTGAGTAGTGTCTATGTAGTCCAACTTTTTTGTCCCTCTATCAGATGTTGATCAGTATTTATGTTTTCATTTTCTAAACATGAATCATCTTGAAGTCATATAAATGATGAACTAGCAAATTCTAAATAAATTCTAAATTTTCTTTTATCTTTAACAGGTCTCCATTACTACACCAAATGATGTATGTCATATATTTCAATGAGAATTAGACCCAAGTTTGAGTAGGGATGAACTTCATTACATGTAGTTCATAAAATTGATATCAGTGTTTCCATTCAATCTAGGGAAGGAATATTTGAGAACTGATCTCCCCCTAGTTTTTTTGAGTATCCTGACATATTTCCTTCTAAATTTTATGGTTATCCAATGGTAAGGGAGGTAGATTTTTCTACTGATTTAGTGCATGATACTGAACAAGTTTCTATTCCCTCCTACCAAATTGAACCAGAATAGATGAAATAGCTAATGACTTGGTTGGATGATCTTATAGATAAAATAGTTATACTCCCATGTGAATGGCCATGGGAGGTTCCAATTTACTTTCCCTAGATGAGTGATGGTTCACTCTGTGTATGTGCTCAATATATAAATATAAATCCAGTTATGATAAAGATAAAGTATCTATTTCCATTGATTGATGAACTTATTGATCAGTTTAAAGGGATGATGTAGTTTTCAATGATTGATCATTGGTCTGGTAATCATTAATTGAGGATAAATGACTCGTACATTCAAAAAACTACCATCTGGATTGGGTATGGAAACTATGAGTACCTTATCATTCCCTTTGGTTTAAAAAATTCTCCAAAGTTTTTCATGGCTTTAATGAATTGGATTTTTTCACGAATATCTTCATACCTTTGTGGCAGTAATTGTGGATGGAATCATGATTTACTATATGTTGAAGATGGATCATGTTCATCATCCAAGAGTAGATTTGGCATTGTAGGGAAATAACCGACTATATTCCATACTTTTGAAATGTGATATCTGGATTTAGGAAGTGATGCAATTGGGAAAAATTGTGTCATAATAGGATATTTCAGTTTATCCTTAGAAGTTAATGGCTATTATGACATTGAGAAACCATAAAAAGTCCTCAATATTTAGAGCTTCCTGAGAATAGCTATTTATTATCATCGATTTATTAATGAATTATCAAAGTTATATTCTCCAATTATTTTAGTGACTTAGAAGGTAGTAATGTTTTCATGGGATGAAAATTTCAGAGTTCTTTAGTTGTGCTAAATCTTATTTTGAATTCTACTCTAGTGTTGACTCTTCCTGAGGCAGGGTAGGGCTGCATGGCCATTTGTGATTCATCATATTCTGGCATGGGTTGTGTTCTTATATAATGTAATCACATCATTCCTTATAGACATGGTAAACATAGTTCACACAAGAAATATTACCCAACCCATGACCTTGAACGTTCTGTTGTGATGCACATGCTTAATATTTGGTAGCATTACCTTTATGGAGAAATTTTCACTATGCTTTCAAGATAATAGTGTTTGAGTAACATCTTCTCTCAAAAATATTTAAATCTCCACCGGAGAAATTGGGTGGAATACCTGTAGTCTTTTGATTTTAACATACCCTATACCCCAAGTAAAGGGATTGTTATTACCTATTTTTTGTGCAAGAAACTTCTTAACCAAGCATTTAATTAATCATCAAAAGATCATAACTTGACAGATCTTTTTACATTGTTTAATATTAGAGTCCACAAATCTGAGGTTTATGTTTTGTTGTCAAGTGTTTGGATGGGATCTTCTCTTCTTCATAATATTCTTTAGGACAAATAGCTTGATGATGTGTTCTATTGTATTAGAGACTATCTTTATTGTGGGGAGTCAACTGCTGTATGGTAATTCCCCAATGAGGTAATTTTATGCTATTATAATCTCTTTTTTCGTTAGCATTAAGGAAAGATGTGATAGGGGATTTCTATAATTCCCAGTAGGTTTTGCCTCCAATAACCATGAATATGTTCGCTGACATATGGTTGTAGTGCTAGTGTCTATTTATGATATGAGGAATTGTTATGTTTTTCTATCATTGATATACATGATAACATGTTGAGGCCATGAAATAGGAGCCTTTGTATTTTCTTCATCCACATCGGGTCCCTAATTGGAAGTGGGATGAGATATCTATTGAATTGTTTTTGCATTACTGTGTACCATAAGAAAAAAGATTATGATATAGGTTGTGATTGAAATTATTTCCATGTTGGATCACATTATAACTATTTATGATACAACCAAATTTTACGAGTTGGAAAATATCAATTTTAAATTGATAGTTCATTTTCATAGGGTTATATCTGCTATAGTTTACAATAGGGATCGTCTATTCGCCTTTTGTTTGTGTAGAGGCTCTCAGAAGGTACTGGAATCTCAGGTCTTTTTAGGTATAACATACCATACAAAAAAGGATGTATAGAAAGAAAAACCTATAAATATTTTTTATGGTATGCTCCATGATTTTGTTCTTGACTTTAGTGGGGCTTAGGATGATCACTTGGGGCTAGTGGAGATTTCATATAACAATGGACACCAGTCCACAATCAAAATGTCTCCTTTTGAGGCCTCATATCACCACCCTTAACGATCTATGTTGTTTTGGTCATATATAGGTGAAAGTTCCATGGTTGGATAAACATGGGTTCATGATATGACAGAAAATATTCTGTTGATTCATCAAAGAATGTTGATGGTGTCGAGCCTGTAAAAGTATTATGCTGATTATCATCGTAGACTGTTGGGATTCTCAATTGGTCACCACGTGATTTTGAATGTTTCACCTCGGTTTGGTAATATAAGGACTGGGATGAAAGGGAAACATGTTCCTCATTTTGTGGGATCATTTGATGTTGTTCACTAGGTGAGAAATTTGATTAACATTTAGCTCTTCCACCAAAGCTGGCATCAATACATTACATGTTCCATGTATGTTCTCTCTAAAAAAATCTATCTGAGCCATCTCATCTTCTGAGCTAGAGTGATCTTGAGATTGGACATAATTTATCAATGTCCAAACAACCATTCGTAATAGATGATTCTAAAACCAAGGTAATTTGTGGGAGGATGATGCCATTGGGTTGAGTGCTATGAAACCACATTTCTAATTCTCATGAGACGTGGAAGAGGGAAAAACTGATGAGCGAGAATTGGTCTCAAATTTATAGTATAGAATCTTTCAGATAGTCTTTCTAAGGAATTAATGTTTCTATGTATGGGAGGTTTTATCATTATGGAACTATTTTCAGGTATTCGCAACCCCCCCCAACCATTTCCTCATTCTTTGGATGGGATTCATTTAATGGTGAGTCAGATTATTTTTTAAAACATTTGAAAATTTCAATGCTTGGGCATGTTTGGCATCAAGTTTTTCCAAATTGTTCGCCCTATAAATGATAACTATACAAACCCATATAGTTGAGTTTTTCATTGATTTCACATGGATTAAAAAACCATGTTCCTGCTTCAGTGAAACCATGGAGTCTATTTAAAATAGGTGCATGTACGGGGCCCACAATTTAGTCTAACTGTGTGTCTCTACATATGACATAATGTGCAGATTTTTATTAATCCAAAATTTAAATTTTAAAAGCATGAAACCATCCATTTAGCTTCTCTATGGACCTATGATGATGACTATGAATTATTCCTCCTCAGTAGAATTTAAGAGGAAATCATGAACCCTCTACACCATCCTAGAAGTGGTTCGAAGTGTGGAGAACAATGTTCATTCTCAAACTAGTGGTTTCCACTTCTTGCTCTCCATCTCCCTCTCTCTTCACTTTTCCACCCATGGGTTTGTAAATCTCTATGTGATGTTGGATGATCAAATACTCAATATTTTGGATCTTTAACCATGTTTTGTTTCATGGATCCCATTATTGACTTTCATCATTGGTGAATCCCATTTAGAGTTTAGTGTTTTGAGATCTATTGATCCCAATATAGGTGGTTCCATTACGATGCCAAATTATTATTAACCCTAAAAATATTGATTTAAATTCACTTTTTTTATTTAAATTAAATTTATTGATATATATTAAATTTATTTCAACTATATGTTTAAAAACCTAATTTCATTAAATTAGAGTTTTTTGAATTTCAATTTTGGCATGATATTTTGAAAGCCCCCAATTACATTAAATTGAGGTGTAATTTTAAAATTGATGGAAAACAGTGGAGATTTATATTGTGAAATTTATTGAAACTTCTTCATTTAAACTTTTGAATTTAGTTGTTGAAATTTTATTTTGAAATTGAATTGTGAATTGATTTCAAATTCTTATTTGGGTAATGTAGATTATAATTTTTTTTTGTTAGAAACCTTTAGGATTTATCTTTGAAAAATGAATATTTTGAATAATAATTCATTTTTAAGTGATAATTGGATTTTTGGAAATGAGAGAATGGGATGTAATTTTTTTATAGTTTCTTAAAATAATTGCACATCATTGATTTGTACTAGAGAAAATTAAAGGCTAGGTAGTTAATGGGTTATTAGTGAAAAATATGATAGGATGTGAATTTCTTAACCTTATGTTGATGATTTATAATTATAACATAATTTATTCAACACATTTTATTCCCTAGTAGGATGTTGATGGTTCCACTTTGACCTATGGTAGGGGGCATGTGTATACATTTTCTTTATCATTATATAAGTGTTTGAGGATCCCATAACTTGTAACTATCATAGCTTTTTGCAGATGACCATGCCACTCAATTTTTTATATTTGAGATATAAATATATTCTAATGTTTGTAAGCTATTTTACGGGACCTATAAATAATATAAACTATTTAATTTAAAAGTTATTATTTAATATATTTGTTTTAAAAAAACTTCCATCATTTTAAATGTATTACATCATTTTAATTGTAACATGTTATTTGTTTAAATTTTCTTTTAAAATTACAACATTTTTTATTTGAAATTTAAATCACTTTATTTGTATAAATAAATATTCTAATATATTATGAAATCTTTGGGGAGAACAAGCTAGTATTTTAGTTCAGACCCTACATGTGACTTCAAGTGTTTGTAGTTTGTCTCCTTACAGGTTCGAGAAGGGGTAAACCACCACCTAAAGGTGATTCTTACTATTGATATGTAGGCTTCAAGAGTATCTTCCTTTGGGGCTTGGGATATTCATTCATTTCTCTGGTACTTTTCTGTAGTGTTCTCGATTGTTTTACATAATTGAGAACTAGTACACATCTACCTATGGTGTTTATTTTATATATATACTAAGTTGTTTGTCTTTAATTCTTCATATGTTATGGAAAAAATAATTCCCATATTCATTTTTTATGATTCCAGGTACTAGTCAGCAACCCATGGGGATTGGTAATGCCAATCAGGTCGTGTTAGAGTATGCTTGATTATCGGGTTACCATGGCACCCGTGCTGTCTCATAACATTAAAATTTAATAAAATTATAATTTATACATAATATAATAATTATTTCATATATATCCTATAAAATCCTTAAATTTAGCATTATCATCATCTATGTGATTTTTTAGTGAAATATGAATCACATCGCTTTGTGAGGCTATATTCTTTTGTTTGCATAAGTGATGTTTATATATTTACAACGGAATCTGATATTAATTAATATATATATATATAATAGTGAATCTATAGACATAAATATTTAATAAAAATTATATATATATATATAATTATATCCATAATCAAACCCAACCCTGAGAGGTGTACATGAAAAAATGAACAACATGGGTTTAGAAGGGGGTAGTCTGTTATACATATGAATAATGATTTTGTAACTCATTTGAAGGAATTTGAGATGGTTTTAGGCCATTCAATAATTATAATAACATCCCATTACATTGAATATATTATGTATGAGATATAATCATGGTTTAATAAAAATTTATGGTGGTGTATAATTAAGTAATATAATGAAACTCATTGAAGAACATTACCTATTATTTGGGTATCCTCCATAGGGATAAACCAAATCCTTCCTACGTTGGATTTAATAACAATATAAGGCCTATAGGATGAGTGGAGGGATGTTGGTATGTAATTTTCGAAGGTTTAGTGTGATCTGAATGTCCTAATATGTTTGAATAAGTGAGGCAAGTATGTTCCCTTGTATAGTTAAATGAGTATGGAAATATTTTAAATAATCAAAGATTTTCACTATTAGGGGGGGTCAATATTTCCTAAAATAGTCAAAAATTGTAAATAATAGTGGTGATGGATGATATATTTTATTAAAAAATTTAATGCACAATGAGTTAGATGTTTTAAGAATTTCTTTTCTATACCATCTATATTTTTCTATTTTTACCATTTTGTTGTTTCACTACGGTAACTAATTTCATAACCTAGGTAATTTATACCCTAAGATTAAATTTAAGTTAAATTCATTATAAAATTAAAAACCATTTATTAGAAACATTATATATAATTTATAAAATAAAAAATACAATGTGTGTCTAAAACCAAGCTTAACAGAAGTGAAGTGAAGGGCACAAACAACGAATTTCTCCTTAAATATGCTAATAGAGTCTTTATAATTTTGGGCTAAATATATTATTTTAAAAAGAAAGAATAGTACAATAACTTAACATATTTTATATTTATTATCATATAGAAATTTCTTTCAAGAATATAGAATTTTTATTAATTTTAAATCATTTAATAATATATTTTTTATCATAAAATTACATTATTGTAACATTTGAAATTATTCCTTTAAATTAATTTTAAAAATATGAAGAAAAATATGGAATTTTAATATTTTCAGCAAACATTTGTAAAATACTATATTAATAATAATTATATTAGAATAAAATAATTCATCCAATTTACATCACATTTTATATATTTAGTACAATTTAATTAATTATATTTATAACTATATTATAACTGTGATAAAATTTAATTAGAATTTAAATTAATTATGTCATCTATAAAAAATTAATATAAATTATCATGAGAGAAACTACTGATTTATATTTCAAAATAATATTAATAATAGAACATATGATTTTTTTTCTATACTAATACATTATTGGTATTAAAGGTAATAAATTTATTTTTTTCTTTTTTATAATGTAATTTATTTTATAAGTCATATTCATATTAAAGTAGAAATAAATCAAATTATTTCATTTTTTCATGGAATTTATAACACATTTCTAAAATTCAGAAAATATTTTTGGTCATTTTTTCTTGTAACATTCAAGTTTAACCCCCCACCCATTAAATCTATTTTTTCCTTAACTAAGATAATTATGTTCTATGAAATTGAATTTTAATTTTGATAAAAAAGTTAAGTTAAACATTTTTTATATTATATAAAATTATTATTTGAAATATGGAATCTATTTTTCTAAATTCAATTCACATAATTGGAAAATTTTACAATAAACTAAATCTTATAGACATGATGAGAATGAAGGTTTTTAATATGAAAATGTTTAAAATATCAATGCGCATCTATATTCTAATTCAATGTAAAATTTATCCCAATGACCTAAATTGGTTTAATTTTGTGTAATTGGACCAATTTTACCTTAAAGAAAATTAAAATTTAATTTTAACATTATAAATTGTTTAAAAGAAATTGAAGCCTTTATTTAAAATTCATTATTTTTTACTAGTCATCAAAAAATGAATCTTTTTAGAAAACATCACTAAAATTCACCCCAAAATAATTTTGATTTTCATAATTGAAAAAATTATATTTAATTTTGAAAATAAATTTTTTAAATTTTGTGAAAATAAATTTTATATTTTGTTGGAAAAGTGAAATTAATACATTTTTTGGAAAAAAATTTACAATTTTTTTATCTTTTAAAGGATTATTATGTTTTTATTTTAATTAGATTATTAATAAATATTTGTAAAATAAATATATACATAAGTTATTTAATCCTATTAATACCCATCATTATAATGAATAGGATATAACTATCATGTTATTTAACAATATAAACAATATTTTATTGATCTCTAAAATTCGACCTTGTGTATAACCCATACTGTCAAGGAAACTCATCATTGTATGGATTTAATTATAATTCAGTTTTACATGTAACATACTCTGTAGAATAAAATTATTTTATTTTATAATTTAGGGGGTGTTAAATTAAATATATTCTCGAACAGTTAAAATGACCGCTCCTTTGTTTTACATGAATAAGTTGTTAAACTCAATAAATAAATAAAAAAATTTATTTTAATACTCTATTTTGTAAATATTATCCCTAATGTTGAGATACATATGAGTCATAATAATAGTTTTTAATAAACAGTTAATGATCAAACATATATAATGTTTATAAATTTTATACTGATTGAATTGAAAACTGATGATGTGGTACAAGATATTTGAATCAATATTGATGAAATATTTGAATGAAAATTTATAATTTAATTTTAATAAAATTAATTTTGATAATGATAATATTATGTTGATTCATAATATTAACATCCATATTGAATATAGATAGATATATTGAAATTATTACCTTGATAGAGAAGAACATGATCATTTAATTTATAGTGTAGTCTTAAATAGAAGCTACATATAACCATGGACTACAGATTACATATTAAATAAGGAATCAAAATATTTTTAATCTACGATGTAACATCCCATACCGAGATGCCACTCAACAGTGCCCTAATATTTTTTGGTGTAGAGACCCAAAGATTGATGTACATGGAAATTAAATTACTTTTGCGGAATACGTAATACATAACAAAAACAAACACAGAAGGACTGTAATAGTTTAGTGTTTTTGGAAAGTCGGATCATAATCTTCTAATCATGGTGAAAGATATTCAACATCTCCCATAATGATCTTCCCCCTTTGTTTTCTTTCCTAAAACCTTTATTTATATCCTGGGGAAAAGAAATCATATAAATGGTGAGATAAAATGCTTAGTGTGGGTAAACATAGAGAACATAATACCATACATAATCATTTGAATGCAAAAACATAAAAATAAAATCTAAACATCAAAATCTTGAGAAAAGACATAAATCATAGAAGTACATGAGGTATATATCATAAAAGAACACCAATCATGATAAAATAGCATGGGAACAAAACATGTAATTGTGGAAATCCATTAATCACATGATATGTTTTTCATAGTAGCCAAGTCATTGCTACCAAGACCATCTTAGTGGACAAAGTCCTTTTCTGAATCGAGTTCACCGTAGTTCCAGTCCGGTATCACTGAACCAGATTAACTTGTCATTCCATCCATGTCTATATCATGAGATATAAAATAATTACCCAATGCATTGGAGAGAGATATAGGTCCCACCCATCTCATAATGAAGTCATTCTTACTTGTTCCACAACATGAACATAAATCATTCATCATTACCCAAAGTATAAAATTTGTTTCATAAACATCATCTCATCATAACATAATCTATATAGAAAAATGGATATCATTTTATCATAATAAAAGTGAAACCATGTAAATCATAGAGAAATTATACTTGAAACATACACATTTGAAATAATTACATCTTATAGGGAAAATGGTTTTGATAAAACACATGAAATTAATTCGTGAGGAAAATATCCTTTCTTCTTCAAAATCATTTTATTTTCAAAAAATGCCATGCAATTTTAAAAGAATTTTGTTCTTTTTAAAATAGTCATTAAATCTTGTAGCGTAAACTTCACGAATATAATGCGCTATGAAATTGTAAAAATCTGTTCATGTCGTATAAGTTAAAAAAAAATTCTCCTCATACTTTTGTCAGAAAAGTCAAAAAGTACCTCATATGTTAAACAAAAGAAATATTCCTTCCATAAGATGTGGTAAAAGTAAAAAAGGGTAAAAATTTCTTTAAACATACATGGAAGAAAAGTAAAAATTTTAAGAAAACATTTTGAGAACATATGGACATGGATAATAGACATAACCCCAGTAAATACTTATGAATAAACAATCACAGATAAGAATGAGATTGGAATAATTATCCCTTACCTTAGGATTGATATGCTTCATATGTATCCAGAACTCCTATATAATTATTTAAATAATTCCATGTTATTATTAAATAATCATATTCATTGTTATGATATCATATATGGTTCACTTGTGACTTTATATTACCTGCTCTTCTGTAAATTCCATGTTAAATCAGCGTTTTGGGTAAAATCGTTTCATTTTTATTTTGTGTTTCGACTTGTTGTTCATGATATTATTACTTATATCCTAATTTACTTAACTCCAGAATGTAAAACATGATTTATATATATAATATATATTCCGAATATACATATATATATATGATAGATCGATAAATGAAATTAAATACACCGTTTATGGAGACGGTAGGTCGTACGTACGCATGAACGATGTTTTCATTTACTTATTGAATTGAATTGAATTAAGTAGATGAAATATATATATATATATATATACATAAATCCAGTATCATTATTATGTCATATATTTCATTATTATTCATTATATATACCTTATAATCATTCATGAATGGTTAACATGGAGAATGAATCTCATCGCGTCGTGGAGACGGTAGTCTGTGCGTACGCACGAGCGATGATATCATCCCCATGATTGTGGAATTATATTAAAGTGTATGTATAATATTTAAGAATAAATATTACTTTACAATAATCATATATAGTTATTTATTTACACCATTATTCCCATCCAAGTAAGGTGGTGGTCCAAAACAGATTACACCACGGCGTGGAGATGGTATTTCGTACGTACACACACGCAATGATTTCGTTTTCTGTATGATGGATAGAGGGTGAAATAGGAATTTTTAATATTTATAATAAAATATCAGTATACAATTAATACTTTTTTTATCAATTTATAATGAAACAATTAAAGAAGAAAAAGTAGAAGAAGAAATAAACTTGAAAGAGTCGGTAGAAGAGATTACCTCTTCCTCGACGCACCTTCTTTAAACTTCTTCATAGGGAACTAGAGTTGGTCTTATGAGAAGACCAGAACCTCTATGATGTAACTAGATAGGTTGAGAATAAGAATTGTCAGGGTTTGGACGAGAATCAAGGCTCAAAAGGGTTTGAAGAGAAGAGGGAAGTGGTTCCCTTTTTATAATGGAGGAGAGGGGCACCTTGGAAAAAACGTAAAATATTATTTAATAATAAAGTCATAATAGGTTTATAATAGCTCCAAATTGATTTATTTCAAATATAAATTGGGGATAGGTCTAAATACTCTCATCAAATAGGTTTTAGACAAGTTTAGGTTACTATTTTAAAATTATCTTTTAGATTTAACTCTAAGTTAAATAATATATCTTTTAACATGTCTTCTTGTTTTCTTACACTATATGGTTAATAAACATAATATTACAAGACAAAATAACCCCATGTTGTTAATTATTAATATATATAACCTTATATAATTCATTTTTCTGAACCTTATATTTTTAGGAATTTTATAACAATTAATAATTTAATATTTTTTTAAAAACACTATTTTATGTCAATTTTGACACTATTTTGTAATTGATTTTTGTGAAAATCATAACAGCATTATTAGTTCAAAAAAAGTTAATTAAAAAAATACTAACATGTCATATTAACCGATAAAATTAGTTTAATTCATAAAAAGTCTCAAATTACCTTTATTTGGGTATTTATAATATCAATTAGTTTAAGATTTTATTATTCAGGTGATTACTGCATCACCATTGTGTCATAAATAAATTAAATTATTTAATTTCTAAAAATTATAAATAAACTACTATTAGGTAGGAAATAAATTTATCTTTCTAATAAATATTTATAGTCGAATTTATATTATGTATAACCCTATATTAAAAATGTTTTAGTTATTAAACATTGATTTTAACTATTTTAACTCTTATTTAAATAAAATAATAATAAATGTCCAAATCTAATATATGTGCACCTAAATGATAATATTATATTCCAAATGTTGTTTTTGGTAGAATTATACTTATCCAATATAATTAGGATATGTTTTAGGGTAATAATAATAATATCATTTTTACCCTTAATTACCCTATTTACTTTTAACCGTGGTAAATAAAAGTAAAACGTTACTATTCACCAAAAATTATTTTAATCTTATTGAACCACATTTTACTCCTTGATATTAACCATGTCTCTCTGATTTTCGAAATTCCACTCACAAATGCTGTAAAATTATGTTTTATTTAAGTTTGCAAAAAGCTCTGAGGAGGTAGGTAAAAGACTGTGAAAAGTTCAATAATTTTTTTTACATATAAAATTTTTATAAAATGAATCCAATGAATTAGATTGAACTTATATAGGTATAATGTATCAATTTTTACCTAAAAAATTTAAATAAAATAAATAATTATTTAACTAAAAAGTTTGTTTTTATATAGTAACCGAGTGTTTTCACTATTCATCAAAAATTGAATGTTTTCAGAAAAAAAAATCACCCAATGACAATTTCGATATTCCGAATCTAAAAATGAAGTCCATTTTTAAAGATAAAATTTATAAAATTTCAATAAGTGGGTATTACTATTCATAATGGCTAGTTTATATAATATTTTAATAACATATCGTTGTTTAGTGAAACTCGATATTGCGTACAAAACACGCTATCATGAAAGGTCGCGATTTCGTGTAATGTAAGCCAAGTCAGGGTTGCGTGTAGTGCAATACTCCATTACTGTTGCATATAACAGAATCCCACCATATTTCATTTATACACAGAATATATATATATATATATACACACACACACTGTTTCATAAAATAACTACTATCAAACAAACCTGAAATTGTGTGTAACACGATCTAAGAATAGTGTTTCTTATACTACAAGCTAATACGGTCTTGTGTATAGCGCAATATAATCTTGGTGTAGCGTAAAATAGAATATATGAAGGAAATTAAAAAGAACAAATCTCATAAAATATCAGGGTGTTACATTGTACCCCCCAAAAAATGAATTTCGCCCTCGAAATTCATCGGGGTTATAAATGGATTATTATACGAGAGTTTCTTTCATAGAAACCCACAACATAAAAAGGAATACCAAATCTTATCATTAAAAAACTAATGTATGAAATGTAAGAGTTACCCAAATTAACTAATCATTGGGTTTCCACATCGGATAACATAGGTGAAAATATGGATATAGAAGAAAAAATATAACCATCAAGTTTTGTTGGAGAGTCATAGAGGACATGGGTATGATATAGCTAAAAGTCACAAAGCCATAAATTTGTGATGATATAATGTACCATCTGATTCATCTGATATGAGGGCTCTAGGACAAAATTTTGGGTTTTTAATATCATTTCCCTAATGTTGAATATTTTTTTGAATTAAAAGAAATACTTACTTGATTTTGGTACAATCTCACTGTTGTTTGTGCCTTGAACAATTTCAACTTCATCTCTTAAAAAAATAAAGTTGAATTTGTCTTCCGTGAAGTGTTAGCAGATCATGCAATAGAATGGTAGGTCATTCCATCCATATCAAACATAAGGTTAACAAAAGTTATCAAATATACATAAGTCCATCTATAGTGAGATTAATCATATATGATTCCTAAAATGGACTTTAACTTCATATATTATACAACTTAATATAATAAAACCAGTTTCTACTAATCAGGGACTTCTTGTAGGCCAGTGGTATGCGATAAAGGCATGTCTCACTTCAGTTGTGGGTTCGATTCCCACAGCCCTGTCCAACATGACAGGTTGTCGCTCATCCAATGCGTTTTCCTTTCTCTAAAACTATACTATTATAACATTCCTAAAATAATATAAAAAAAATTTCTATCCTTAAACAAGACTATCTGATGTCTAACATAATCCATTGCAATCTTTAGGCTTATCCAAAATACATTTGTCCAATCTCATAGTATAATGAAAACAATTTCTGAAAAGGTCACCTAACAAGCACATGGATACCATCCTTTATCCCCCATATATCATATGATATATCTTGTTGATCTCATTGAAAACATGTGAATACCATAATCATGTATTCTCTTGAAACATAAATTACCATAGAACCTTAGTGAAAACATAAATTCCATCAAAAGATAGCTATTTCCACATACCAAAATCTAAAAAAATCTATATACTCAAATCATGATATCACTTTGTCCTTTTATAATCCATGATCTCATGAATACTATCAAACATATTATTTTCTCCTTATCCCTTCATTATTCACATATCATCTTCTTTCCAAAAATATCTGAATAACCTTTCATGCTTACCGGTACCATTCAAAATATACATTCAAATACTTTATGAAAAACAATAGTGTAACAATACTTAGATGTTTCTTTATTCCATAGTACCATTAAATTACCTATACAACCTAACCCTTGATAAACATACAATAATTCCACTACCTTCTTAAACCATTGGCCAAGATTCAACACTTCTTTCATCTCATATATCATTTGTAGTTTCCTCATCATCATCCACATAAATACTAACCATATGACCATTCTGATTCTCTTCATGAGATTTTCCCTTAGGGAATTGTTTTGCATAATGCTCATACATTCCAAATTTAAAACATCTATACATTTTTGATGTCGTTGCAATACCATTATCCTTCTACATTGTGTTAACTGAACCTTTTCTTTTGCACTTACTAGATTTATGTCCTTTTCCGCACCCAAAGCATATTCCAGTTCATTTGAAACATCTTTGATGTCTCTTTACACATGATTTACATGAGAGAAATTGAACTTTCTTTCCCCTATGATCATTATCAAACTCCATCTTTCTCTTATTAGCTGAGGTGGGAAACTTTACAAAGTTGAGATTATTGATCGTATTATGATATTGTTGATTAGGAATAATAATGATGTTTGAACTTCCAAATCCCATTTCATTTGGTTTCTCATGAAGAATATCATTCCATTGTACATCATATCATCCATCATCACAAATCTTCATATTTCCATCCATTTTCTAAATCTCAAAAAGAATAGTGTGAGAGGCAAAAATAATGCTAGAGAAAAAACATAATAAATGGGGATTACCGTCAATATCTAACATCTTAGGTTAAATTATAAGATTTTTACTGTAATTCTAGTACTATAGCCTATATGTATACTTATTCTTAGGGACATCCATAGACATACCATAGAAATACATCGAGGGGCTTCACTAATGTTTTCGCATCCTAGTTTCCAAAGGTTAACTAAACCTTTCCTCTGATACCAACTGTAGAGACCCAAGCATTCCATACATGGACATTACATTACTTTTGCTGAATACTTAATACATATCAGAAACAAACACACAAGGACCTTAATAGTTTAGTGTCTTTGGAAACTCAGATCATAATCTTCAAATCGTGGTGAAAGATCCTCAACATATCCCATAAAGATCTTCCTCTTTTATTTTCTTACCTAAAATTATCATTTATATCCTGGGGAAAATAAAACATATAAAGGTTGAGCTCAAATTCTCAGTACGAGTAAACATAGATAACATAAAATAATCAATAAACATTTGAATGCAAAAACTTAAACATAAAATATATACATCAAAATCCCGAGAAAAGACATAAATCTTGGATGTATGTGAGGCATATAACATAAAGGAACATAGATCATGATAAAATAGCATCGGAAAAAACATTTAACTGTGTAAAACCATTAAGAACATTGTATGATTTCCATAGTATCCAAGTAATTGCTGCCAAGACCATCTTAGTGGGCAATGTCCCTTTCTGAATCGAGTTCACTCCTTGTTTCAGTCCTGTATCACTGAACCGAATTAACTTGTCGTTCCAGCCATGTCTATCTCATGAGATACAAAATCATTACCTAATGCATTGGAGGGAGATATAGGTCCCACACAAATCATAATTAAATAATTCTTAATTGTGCCTCAACATGAACATAAATCATTAATCATTACCCAAAGTATAAAATGGGTTTCATAAACATCATCCCATCATAACATAATCCATAGAAAAAAATGGCTATCATTTTATCAAAACAAAAGTGAAACCATGTAAATCATATATAAATTATACTTGAAACATAATTATATGAAATAATTCCATCTTATATGGAAAATGGTTTCGATAAAACACTTGAAATGAATTCTTGAGGAAAATATCCTTTCTTCTTCAAAATCATTTTCTTTTCAAAAAATGCCCTGAAATTTTAAAAGAAAAGGATTTCGTTGAAAATAGTCATTAAATATTTTAGAGTAAGATTCATAAAAATAAGGCATTATTAAACTATCAAAACCTATTCATGTATTATAAGTTAAAAAAACATTATCCTCGTACTTTTGTCGGAAAAGTCAAAAAGTACCTCGTATGGTAAACAAAAGAAATATTCCTTCCATACGATGTGGTAAAATTAGAAAAAGAGGTAAAATGTCTTTAAACATAAATGTAATAAAATTAAACATTTTAGGAAAACATTTTGAGAACATATGGACATGTAAAATAGACATACCCCTAGTAAATACTTACGAATAAACAATCTCAGATAAGAATTAGATTGGAATAATTATCCCTTACCTTAGGTCTGATATGCATAGTACGAATCTGAACCTCCTGTATAGTGATTTAAATAATGTCATTGAAATATTACAGAATCATATTAATTGTTATGATATCCTATATGGTTTTATTATGATTTTATATTACCCATTCTTTTGTAAATTCCATGTTAAATCAGCGTTTTGGGTAAAATCGTTTCATTTATCGTACATGTTTCGACTTTTTGTTCTTGATATTATTACTTATATCCTGATTTACTTAACTCTAGAATGTAAAACATGATTTATATATATAATATATATTCATAATATATATATATATATGACAGATCGATAAATTAAATGAAATACACCGTTCATGGAGACGGTAGGCCTACGTACGCATGAACGTTGTTTTCGTTTCCCTGTTGAATTGAATGGAATTAAGTAGATGTAAAATATATATATATACATATATTAAGTATAATTATTCTATCATATATTTCATTATTATTCATTATATATAATTAATAATCATTCATGAATGGTTAACATGGATAATGAATCTCATCGCGTCATGGAGACAGTAGTCCATCCGTACGCACGAGCGATGATATCATTCCCATGATTGTGGAATTGTATTTAAGTGTATGTATAATATTTCAGAATCAATATCACTTTAAAATAATCATATATAGTTATTTATTTTCACCATTATTCCCATTCATGTAAGGTGGTGGTCGAAAACAGATTACACCACTACGTGGAGACGATATTCCGTAAGTACGCCCGCGCGGTGATTTTGTTTTCCGTAGGATGGATAGAATGTGAAATTGGGGTTTTTCATATTTATAATAATATATCAGTATATAAGTAATACTTATTTTATTACTTTATAATGAAAAATTTAATTATAAGGAAGTATAAGAAGAAATAAACATGAATGAGTCAGTTGAAGAGATTACCTCTTCTTCGACGCACCTCCTTTAAACTTCTTGTTAGGGCACTAGAGTTGATCTTTTGAGAAGACCAGAACATCTATTATGTAACTAGAGAGTTTTATAAGAGTAATTGGCATGGGTTTTCTGAGCTTCAAGGCTGAGAAGGGTGTGAAGAGAAGAGGGAAGGGGTGCCCTTTTTATAAGGGAGGAGAGGGGCACCTTTGTAAAAACTTAAAATATTATTTTATAATAAAGCCCTATTCAGTTTATAATAGATCCAAATTTATTTATTTCGAGAATAATGTGGGTATGGGTCGAAATACTCTCAACCAATAGGTTTTAGACAAGTTTAGGTTACTATTTTAACATTATACTTTACATTTAACGCTAAGTTAAATAATTTAACTTTTACCGTGTCTTCTTGTTTTCTTACACTATATAGTTAATAAACTTACTATAATAAGCCAAACGAACCCCAAGTGGTTCATTATTATTATATATAACCTTATATAAGTCATTTGGGTGATCCTTGGTTTTTTATAAATATTATAAATATTAATAATATAATATTTGTTTTAAAACCTAATTTATGTCAATTTTGACACTATTTTGTAATTGATTTTTTTGAAAATCATAACAGCATGATTAGTTCTAAATACGTTGATTAAATTAATAATAACATGTTATATTAACCTATAAAATTAGTGTAATTGATATAAAGTCTCAAATTACATTTATTTGGGTACTTATAATATCAATTATTTTAATATTTCATTATTTAGGTAATTACTGCATCACAATTTTGTCATAAATAAAATAAATTATTTAATGTCTAGAAATTATAAATAAAATACCATTAGGTAGTAAATATTTTTAGATTTATATGGAATATTTATAGTTGAATTTAGATTATGTATAACCCTAAATTAAAAATGTTTTAGTTATTATACTTTGATTTTAACTATTTTAACTTTTTTTTAAATAAAATAATAAAAAATGTTCTAATCTAATCCAAGTAGACCTAAATGATAATTTTATATTCCTAAGGTTGTTTCGGGTCGAATTATATGTATCTAATAGAATTAAGACATGATTTAGGGTAATAATAATATCATTTTTACCATTTATTACCCTAATTAATTTTAACTGTGGAAAATAAAAGTAGAAAGTTATTATATACCAAAAAATATTTTTATCTTATTGAACAACATTTTACCTCTTGATATTAACCATGTGTCTCAGATTTTCAAAATTCCACTCACAAAAGCGGTAAAATTATGTTTTATGTAAGTTTGAAAAAAGCTTCTAGTAGGTATTTAAAAGACGGTGAAAAGTTCAATAAAATTTTTTTACATCTAAAATTATTATAAAATGAATCCAATTAAATTGATCTTATATAGGTATTATATATCAATTTTTACCTAAAACAAATACAAATAAAACAAATAATTATTTAATTAAAAATCCGGTTTCTAAATAGTAACCCAGTGTTTTAACTAATCATCAAAAATTGAAAGTTTCTAGAAAAAATAAAAAATCACCCTTGGCTAATTTCGATATTCCTAATCTAAAAATGAAGTCCATTTTGAAAGATAAAATTTATAAAATTTAAAAAAATTGGGTATTACTATTAATAATGGATAGTTTATATTATATTTTAATAACATATTGTTGTTTAGTGAAACTCGGTATTGCGTACAACACACGCTATTGTGAAAGGTCACAATTTCGTGTAATGTAAGCCATGTCAGGGTTGCGTGTAGTGCAATAATCCTTTGTTGTTGCGTATAATATAATCCAACCATTTTTCATTTATACATAGAATATATATATATATATACTCAATGTTTCATAGAATAAATACTATCAAACTAACATGAAATTTTGTGTAACACGATCCAAGAATAGTGTTGCGTATACTGCAAGCTAATACAGTCTTGCGTATAGTGCAAGATAATCTTGGTGTAGCGTACAACAGAATATATGAAATATATTAAAAAGAATAAATCTCATAAACTCTAGGGGTGTTACAGTTGGCCACATGGACTCAAGCGTATCTCCCCAAATGACAGATAAAACTCACATGTTGTGAGGGCATAGGTGTGTTAGTGGGGAAACTATGCCCTCATCACCAGAGTGTAGAACAACAAAATATCAATAGCGTACAAGTAGTAAAAGATGTATAATAACCTGAAAAGAAGTAAATAGTGATATAATAATAAATAAAAAATTCTATAAGTCTTCTCATATACAAAATGATGATAAATTTTCATATGTATCTATAAAAAATCCAAAATAGGTATACAAGGAATACATACAATACATGTAACAAAAGATCAAAATGGAAAAAAGTATCATCGATAGCATCATGAGCATCAGTTTGGTCCCATGATCCTCCTCCTAAGACGTAATCAGGAAACTATTTGAGGGTGCATTCTATTATCCATACCTTCATGAATATCACCCAAAGGTATCCCAAACTGGGTGTGAGCCGTAATCATAATAACAAACTAACCATGGTCTAGTTCCAATCAGTTTTTGAATACATAATGACAACATTTTGTAGGAAATAATATAACAAATAATAGAATTAATATAAGTAATCACCCTATAAATTCTAGGTTCCAATTATATAGACAAGTTCATATAATCAGTCAATATTAATAAATTTATAATTCTCGATTTCTGAATCATAGCTCGTTGAACCATATCATAACATAATCGAAGGATTCCAAAATAGTCCAACCATACAATGTTAGTAAAGAATGAATCCAAACAAATTTTTGAATTGAAGGACATGTTACAAAAGTCATTTAATTAATTAGTTAATTTAGAACCTAACCCCATTATAGAAATTAATACATTGGAATCCAAGTCTTACACAAGGTGTAATATAATCAATCAACCTTAGATCACGTTAATGGAAAACCTCTCAAGAACCCAAGTATTTCCCTAGGTGTGATATAATGTCACTACCAATCATGTTTTTCTACAGTGGTCCACCAAGGAATACCATGTATCATCCATGGAATAAATATAATCAAATTTATTTTGATTTCATCCTTAGAAATCAATTTGGATTCCTAGTGTTACATGAAATATAATAGAAAATACTCTAATTCCTTCCTTGGCAGTCCTCAAGGGAGTCCAAGTATCACACAATCATTATTAATGTAAAATCCAATTTAGTCTTTCAATGTAATTTATCCTTGAATCCATGTGTCTCCCAAGGAATATAATAATTAAATCAATTCAATAGACTTTATTCATTTTCATTTACATGACAAGGTTAGAAGAAAGAACATCCACCCTATACCTCACCTCTAAAGGCGTCTCAAGGCATTAGCCAAGCTTAGTATTATTTTCCTCAAACTAATCACAAGGGAAATTCATTATAATCTAAAATATCAATCTAAACAAAATATTTCATGTAATAATCTCCACTTAACTCATAATGGAACATTAAAATGTAGTTAAGTTATGCATAATCAAGAAATTTCATAACAATAGCCGAGGGTCATGGTCAAACCCTACCATAAATTAAATCCATTTCATTTACAATTGGAAACACCGATCATTTTATAATTATCATTTCAATTAAAACAACCCATGAGTAGTGGAAAAAAGGAACACCTAATGGTGTTCAAGGCTATTCCGCCTATGGTGGTCCATCAATATAACTAACACACCTAAGGGGTGTTTTTAAATCAAGGTCCACAACCCATAAAAATATTTAATTGAATATAAAATCCTAACAATTCTATTATATGTTTAAAATAATTTAAGGTGATCCCCATATATTCGGAACAAGACACAATGACATATATAAACACCTTGAAATTTAACAAAATGCATGATACCACGTACCATTGGTCTATAGTTGATATCTCATCTAGTATCAGATCAAGATTCAAATATTATTAGAAGAAAATAGAATAATATAAGAATATCCTAATAATAGGGCATATTATCCTAAACCTCAATAGTGCAGCTGATCTCTAGAATGAATAAGAACATCTAAAAAGGAATTGATAAATCACAGATGCAGATTCAACGAGACGAGCAAAACATAAATCAAAGATCAGATGGATTGTTAGGATAAAATCATAATTTAGATCCCCAAAAGATATCTCAAATAAATGTATTTTTATAGAAATAATAATATAGAAATTATGTTTAAAATAAGACATTAAGAGGGGGAATTATTGTAAATTTACCATAATTTATGCATCATGTGGTTATGAACACTATTATAAAAGTATGTGCCAACCATGCATGGATATCTATAGATGAGGGTCACAATTAAAGGATTTATCCTATGGTTTGACTAAATATGCGAAAATTGGGAAAAACCCCACTTTCAATGTTGTATAACTCGGTACATGGTTGCACATACCAAATCACACGGTTTTCAAAAAAACATGAATTAGACAATTTCAACCCAAAAAAAGGGTTCCAAGTATAAGGCCCCAACCTTAAACATTACATAATATTTAGTAAAGTAAATAATTCTACATTGAGGATCTTTTCATGTTTAGAGTTTTAAAAAATTAGGCCATAACAGTTACATTACATCTCAAAAATTACAAAGTAGGCACTTGTTCTCTATCCATTTTTTTCACAAAAATACAACTCCTTAAAATAAAACAATAATTATTTTCCGAATATAAATCTTCTTGAATTATTCATTTCTAATACCCTTCTTTATACACTATGAAAAAACATTTAAAAAACTTGGGATGAGCATAAAAATCTTAATAAGGGTTATAAAACAAAGAAAGAAAACATTAGCACATCAATATTTACAAATAAATGAAACCATACATTTCAATCATAAAAAACATCCCCTTTTAACAAAATTCATGAAATCAGAAGATGTATTAATGACACATTGAAATTATAAATCATAAGGGTAAATTTTGGCATCCATATCATACTAACATTGTAGCTTTCACAGCTACGTAGTGAGTGACAATAGAAATACCCATCACAATATATTCCATAAATCTCTTAGGAGAAACCTTAACATTTACCTCGTCTACATTACCTAATTAATTTTACAGCTATCTCAGGCTCACCCACCCTAGGTTTATCATAGAACCACCTGTATACATAAACAATGCCCAAGAACCATAACATATTCATAACACATAAAACAATCATAAATGAAGGATACCATTTCCACATTTCAATCACAATATATCATGTCAAGAATGTGACATAATCAATATTTTATCCAAACCATTTTCAATACAAAAATATGTAAACGTGTATATGCTATTTATTTTTCTTTTTAAAAACATCACGTCTTGGTAAGGAAGCCAAATATCAAATAATGGTTGAAGTGGTGGAAAGGTTGTTTTCACCATGTACGTTTAAAAAAACATTACCTTTGTATTTTATTAAACCACTAAATAAAAAAATATTCCCTTTAAATAAAATTAACAGTCAAAGGGGTTTATACACTGTATAAGATAAAGTCATTTATAAATCAAAATATGCCTCAATGAAAGGAGATGGAGACGAAGTCCCTTACCGTGAGTCCAAATCGACACGTAATTTCTTTGTTCTTTCTGAATAACAAACTTATGATAATTTCAACTTTCTTTAGAACCATTTTCAAGTTTATTTTTCCTTTTATATCACTAATTTCCATGTTATAAACATTACATAATTTTTCATGTTAATATCCGTTGTTTTGTCAATATTTTGTACTTGAGTCAAAAATGAACTTGTTCTAATTTAAAATTATCCACGGGGTAAAAATTAACTCATCTACAGAATGATATTAATTTTTTAAATATCATATATATATAATATATATGTATTTATAATAGTATATTACATTTGGATATAAGAAATGAAATACACAATTCATGGAGACCGTAAGTTGTACGTATGCATGAATGTTAATTTCATTTATTTTCATATTAAAGAAATGATAACTAAATGATACATGGGTATATTATAATTCTTTTATAATATCATATTATATATATGTTACATAAGTTCATCAAATACATCCTTTATACATTCCATGTATGGAATGAATGAGTAATATCACTTAGAAGGGGTAGTAGTCCGCACTTCCTCTAATCAAATTATCATATTTACACATTATGGAAAACATAAAGGTGTGATTTAAATAAAATAATAATCATAGAGACAAAATAAATATAATAAATAAATATATTTCCATCTTAATGTCCACCATGAGAGGTGGTATGGGAAAATCAAATCATCACTTCGTGGTGTAGTAGTTCACCATACAGAGAAATAGTATGTTTGTATCCATTTGATGGATGTGTGTGTAAGTTTAGTTAGAATACTTCTCATAAAACATCCTAGTATATTTAATATACTTGTTTTATTATAAAATAATGGAATAAAGGAATTTTAATGGGTTAGATAAGGAAAATAAATGAAAGAATCTTGAGAGAAGACATAACCTCAAATCAGGTAACTCTTTTTGATTTAAGGTAAGAGGATTTCATGAATTACTTTATTCCAAAGTTAAGGATTATATGTGTAAGGGATGGATGTTGGTATCTTATTGAATAATATTTTGGACGATCCAAGAGGATTGAGAGGTGTGATTAAATGTGTAGGAGTGATTCCCTTTTTTAAGAGGGAGGAGGGGTACTTTAAGAAGGCATTGAAATATTATATTATTATAAAATTATTTTCCTTTTAGAAAGATCCAAAAAATAATAATTCAAAGATAAGTTATTTAGGTTTCAAAATAATCTCAACCAATAGGTTCTAGACATGTTTTGGTCCCATATTTATCTTTATAATTTAGCATTAACACTTAGTTAACTAATTTGACTTTTACCATGTCTTTTTGTATATTCATACCATATTGTTAATATATTCACTATAAAAGGACAATAAAACCAAAAATGGTTCATTAATGAATATTTAAACATTATTTATGTTATTTTTCAGAATGTTATATTTTTTGAACTATTGTATCATTTAATAAAATAGTATTTGTTTTAAAAACTCATTTTTGTCAATTTGTATACTATTCAAACCATGACATTTAAAAAATCCATAAAAACATTATTATTTCCAAAAAACATCATTACTTAAAATACAACAAGTCAAAATCATCACTAGAATTATTGGATGTCATAAAAAGTTTCAAAAAAAATATTTTATTATTTATAATCCCATTTATTTAAATCATTCATTAATAAGGTTGTCCCTATATCATCATTATGTCATAAATAAATTTATTTATTTTATGTCTAAAAATCATAAAGAAAATACCATAATGTAGGAAATAGTTTTATATTTCTAATAACTATTTAAATTTCAAATTATCACTTATATAACTTTATATAATTTTTTTTAGTAAAATATACATGTAAAAGTTACATTTTTCAATATTTTAAACTAATTCTTATTAAATTTAATTTTCACATTAATGTGGCTCCATAGGGTCCCTAAAACACCCTAAAGATTCCTATAGTCGTAAATGTATCATAAAATATTATTTAGACACATTTTAGGGTAGTTTAATATTAATATAATCTTATTTTGTACCAACATTTACCAAATTTTCCCATTAACCATGGTAAATAAATTTATTATTGAAGTTACTATTCATAATTTCTACAAATAAAAGGTATATTTTTACATAATTTGGAACTCCTGATTCCAAATATTGAATCCATTTTTCCAAATTCAAAACACATAAGTTGCCTAAATTAATTTAATATTAATTCCCATTGTCAAAACCAAATAGATTGTTTTTAAGAAGTAAAAACTACCAAAAGATTGACAATTTTTATGTCAAATTTCAAAGTGAAATTATTTCCAATGAAAAAAATTGGATTAAATGATAAAAATATAATTCAATTACACTTTAAAACCAATTAAAATAAGAATCTATCCATATAAATAAATTAGATAAAAAGACAGTTTTGACTTAAAATACATTATTTTACTCTATTCATTAAAAAATGAACATTATTTGAAAAACACCCAAAATTTACCCAAAGTAAATTCCGAAGTCCCGATTCTAATGAAGAAGTTCGTTTTGTCCAATAGAACAAATAAAATTGAAAAAAATATATTTAAAAGCGTTCTATATAAAAAGGTGTTAAACTGACCTTTTAAAATTATTAGAGTATTTTTGCTTAAAATTGGATTCATTATAATTTTAAGCCTCTAAATTTTATTAAAAAAATTTAAAAACATTTAAAATACATGTTAGTTATGTTCATTCCCACCAATGAAAAAGCTAGGTGTTAACTATAATTTTAAAATAATTATATTATTATATTATTTTTCGGTATAACTCAATGTTGTGGGCAATGTAAAATTTCAAAGAAAACCATTGTTGCATGTTGAGTATACTATCTAAAAAGTATTCCCCTTTAAAGTAAAATTAATATTTAATTCACAAATATTAATAAATAAGAATATTTCATATTCATTATTTCACTAGGATGTTACATCCCTTCCCCCTTTTTGGAATTTTTTCCCTGTAATTCTATTCACATATAAAATAAGTGGGGGGGGGGTATTTGTCCCTCATAGCATTGTCATATTACCATCTTCCGTCATAAACCATATGGGTTTTCCAAAAAAACCTTTACCTGATTAATTACCTTATTCCAAAACACTTTGTCTCTTCGATCAAGAATCTAGACTGCGCGTTCCTCATCAGATAGATTATCTTACAATTGAACTACCTCTAGACTCAAAACATGAGATGAATCTGGAATATAACTTATCACCATTGAAACATGAAAAACATTGTGTACCTGGGATAAACTTGGAGGTAAATACACTATGTAGACAACTGGTCCAACATTCTACAGGATTTCATTTAGTCCAATGAACCTCAGACTAAACATTCCTTTCTTACCAAAACACATCACACTTTTCCGTGAAGAAACATTATGAAAGACATGATCTCCTTCCTCGAAAGAATGACCCTTCCTCGGATACGCATAACTTTTCTGCCCACTCTAATTTGTTCTCATGTGCTTCTGAATCAACTGGAATTTTAAGTCCATCTATTTTAGAAATACTAGTTCCATAAAATTCCATTCACCTACTTCATCCCCAAAACCTGGAGTTCGACACCAATTTCTATATAAAGCCTCAAATTTTTCCATCTATATACTATAATGAAAACCATTATTGTAAGGAAACTCAACCAAAGAAAGATGTTGGTCCCAACTTTCCTGGTAATCCATCGAACAAGCCCATAGCATATGTTCGAAGGTCTGATTTATTCATTCTGACTACCCATCTGATAGTGGATGAAAAGCTGTACTAAAATATAATTCATTACCCAACAAGTTTTTAATGACCTTCCAAAAATTATAAGTGAAACTATGATCCTGATATGATAAAATAAAGAGGGGAACTCCATGTAACTATATTATCTCTTTAATGTAAATCATGAATGTTGATCTAGATAAATAGTATCTCGAATAAGAAGAAAATGAGCAGATTTAGTCAATAGAACAACAATAACAAAACATTCTTTGTTACCTTGATAAGTATTTGGTAATCCCACTACAAAATCCATGGACACATTTTACCATTTCCACTCTGGAATTGGAAAAGGTAGAAGCGTCCCTTTCGGTAATTTCCATTCTTGTAAAACCTATTGACGAGTTAAACACTTCATAGTAAATTCAGAAATATTTCTTTTCATTCCATTCCAACAGTAATACTCCCAATGGTATATGTACATATTAGTACTACCGAGATGAACTGAAAATAGAGAACTATGAGCTTCACATAACAACTCTTTCTTAAACTATGAATCACAAGGTACAAAAAACCACTTTACAAACCTAAAAACACAGTCTTTATCAATGTTAAATTTAGGTATCTTTCCTTTCTAAACCAATTATAACTTTTTATACAACTCACTATATTATTTTTTTGCTTGCTGTATTCTTTCTGATAGATATTATTTTACAACCACCTGAAATAAAATAGAGGAGTTACTTGTCCCAACAACTTCAAACCAAAATTAATCAATCCAAAAACAAAAGGATATTCTTTCCAAATGTATCATGGTTAATGTATCCTTACTCATTCGACTCAAAGCATCAGCCAATTTATTTTCCATTCCTGGATGGTAATAGATAATTCAATAATAATCAAAGATTAATTGCTGCCATCTCCTCCATGTCATGTTTAATTATTAATTAGTGAATATATACTTCAAACTATTGTGATCAGTATATATTTCACACTTTACTTTTTTTAAAATTATGCCTCTAATTTTTTAAACCCAAAAACAATATATTCAAATTACAAATCATGTTTAGGGTAATTTAACTGATTAGGTTTCAACTAACGTGAATCATAATCAATTACCAGATCATTATATATAAAGACACGTCCATTTACTTTCATTGAATCATCACTATAGATAACAAATTCATCATTTCTAATAGGCAGTGCCAAAACTAGATGATTCACCAATCTTCTTTTAAATTCTTGAAAACATTCATCATATTCTTTTGTCTGGATGAACATAACTCCTTTTTGAGTAAAATTTCTTAGAGGGTTAGATATCCAGAAAAAGTTTCCACAAACCTCCTGTAATAACTTGATAAACCAAGAAAACAAAAAAAATTGTTATATTTGTGGGTCTTTGATATTCATTAACAACCACTATTTTAGTGACATCAATAGATTTTCTATATTTATAAAAAATGTGACCAAGGAATGAAATTTGTTGCAACCAAAACACAAACATGATGAATTCCCCATAAAATTTCTTTTCTTTTATGGTTTGAAAGTCAACCCTTAAAAGACTTTCATGCTCATCTTTAATTTTAGAATATACCAAAATATCATCAATAAATACAACTACAAACATATGAAAGAACTCACAGAATATTATATTTATAAGATCCATGAATATGACATGTGAATTGGTTAAACCAAAAGGAATAAATAAAAATTCATAATGGCCATATAAAGTATGAAACATAGTCTTTAGAATGTATTCTTCTTTTACTTTGAACTGATGGTACCCCGAACATAAGTAAATCTTATAAAAATACATAGCTCTGCTGAGCTAATCAAAAAAATCATAGATATGAGGAAAATGATACTTGTTCCTAAATGTTATGTTATTCAAGGATATATAATCAATGTTAATTCAAATTATACCATATTTATTTTTAACAAAAAAGATATGAGCACCCCATGGTGATGTTCTAGGTCGAATGAAATATTTAACTAATAACTCCTGAAATTTCTTCATTAACTCTAAAAGTTAATTTGAGCCATTTGATAAGGGGGTTTTTAAATTGTCTTAGTATTAGAAACTTAGTCAACAGTAAATTTAACATCCTGATCAGGTATTATACCAGGAAACTAATCAGGAAAAACATAGAGATAATCATTTACCACTGACACATCTTTAATATGATTAGATCCTTTATAATCAACAATATGTAAAAGGTAACATTCATTTCTATATTTTACTAGTTTCTCAGCTTCATTATATGTCATCAAAAGTAAGTGTTCATTATTATACAAAAACTGAAATTATTTATGAAAAGAATACAATTTAGCTCTACAATCAATCTTTGCATGATAAACGGAAAGTCAATCCATGATAAAAAAACATCAAACTCTACTAGAGGGAAAAATATGTATTGTAGGTATATTCATTCCATAAAAAATTATAGGAAGGTTAATTTTTTCCTTTCCTCTAGGTGTTTTTACCCCAAGTTTAGGATTCATTTCTTGAGATGGAATTCAAAATTTACTAGAAATGTTCTCAGAAATGAAAGAATGTGTAGAACCTGAATCAAACAATACAATGGGATAATATGTCTAACCAAATAGTGTACTTGAAACTACTTCATTTGATGGCCCAATATCTGTTAAAGTAGTTGCAAAGTATTTTACCACACATTTTCTCTTGTAGCCCAGCTACTTTCCCTTAGTTGAGTTCTTAGTTGGATAATCATTTTCATAATGAACCATTTCATTTCACTTAAAACATTTTACTGAATATAAATCAAATTTTATCTTACCATTACCCTGATATTGTATAGTTCAATTAGAAGCCTTATGTACCATTTTACCACATCAGTAGCACTTACTAGAATTCAAAAGTAATCCCCCAGTGTTCTTTTTACCACAATTTTCACAAACTGTAAACATAAGTATCATACCATCATAATTTATTGAAGAGTTCTTCACCTTTGTCTGCCACCACGACCTCTTATTCTTTTGTTTTTCAATGAACACCTGGTCATCAGAAAAATCCATTTCCACATTCTATTCACATCGAACATGTTTTTCATAAATTTTAAACTCACGTGAATCTAAATACATTCGATACTTTGGCTTTAATATTTATTAAAATGATTGATTTTACGATCATGATCTCATATTAAATTTAGAGAATACATTTCCAGTTGAGTGAATTTTTCTTCCTAGGAATCTAGTGAGTCATCCTACTACATCAATTCCAAAAATTGTTCTTCGATCCTATATTAAATTGCCTTAGGAAAATATTTCTCAAGAAACATACCTTTGAATTCATCATAGTCAAGAGAATAAATATCCACACTATCCCTAATATTTTTAACCATCGACCACCACTTATCCGCTTCACCTTCAAAATAGAAAACAAAAAGACAAATTTTTTGATGTTCTGAACACCCCATGACATTGAAAATATTTTCCAGTTCTTTAATCCACCGTTTAGCTAGCACATGGTAATATTATCCTTTGAATGATAGGGGATGTTACCTCATGATACTCTCCACTATTGAAATGTTCTATTGCGGTTGATCTAGATGATCTCATGCATGGATACCACCACCATTTATAGCCCAATTCAATTGTTCTGTCACTGCAAAAAACTATTTAGTTTTGATTCAAACCATCTCATGCTTCTAATTTGGAAGGTACTTTTTTTCTTGACAGAATTCCATTATAGTTTCCCAGTTTACGCTATAGAAAAATTTTCTAAACACAAAAATATCTTATGATAAGAAACATGGTAATCATCAAATGCTATAACATTTCATTCATACCATAAATTAATTTATAGATATTAATTTAATAATATCCTAACTCTAAAAGTTGTATAAACTGACCTTTGATACCGAATAGGATACCCCGGCATTAAACATCAAATAATATTTATTTATGTCAAGAATTCAACATTCAGAATCTTTTCTAGTTTTGAGTTTTAGAGAAATAGGACATAACTGTTACATTACATCCCAAAAATTAAAGAGTACCCAATTATTCTCTATCCAGTTTTTCACAAAAATAAGAATCCTAAAAATAAAATGAGACTTCTTTTCATGATATAATTCTTCTCGAATTCTTCCTTTCTCTTAACCTTCCTTATACCCTATGAATTATATTTCAAAAACATGGGATTATCAAAAAAAATATTAGTAAGGGTTATAAAATTACGAAAGAAAACATTTTTTTCATCAATACATACCAATAAATTAAATCATACTTTTCAATCCTAAAACATAATATATATATCATACTTCTTGAAATAATTAGAATTATGAATAACCCATAGAAATTATAAATAATTAAGGTAAATTGTGGCATCCATAACATACTTAAATTGTCGCATTCAAAACTATGTAAGGAATTATGTTTGGAATTCCCATCACAGTATATTCCATAAATATCTTAGAAGAAAAATTAAAATCTTCCTCCATTATGTTACCCAATTCATTGGAGAGAAATATTAGGATCAACCTCCCCGGTTTTATCCCAGAACAACCCGTATATGTAAACAATTACCAAGAACCATAACATATTCATAAGACATAAAAAGATCATAAAGGAAAGATAACATTTCCACATTGCAATCACAATATATCATTTCAAGAATTTTACATAATCAATGTTTTGTCAAAACTATTTTCAAAAAAAAATATTTAAACAGGCTATATGATATTTATTTTCTTTTTAAAAAAATTACGTTTTGTTATGGAATCCAAATATAAAATAATGCTGACGGTGGTGGAAAGGTTGTTGTCACCACATACGTTAAAAAGAAACATTTCATTTATTGTTTAGTAAAATTATACGTAAAAAAATATTACCTTTTAGTGAAAATAAATGTAAGGGGTTTATACACTGTATATGTGAATGTTGTGTATAAATCAAAATATGCCACACTGAAAGGAGATTGAGACGAAGTCCCTTACCTTGAGTCTGAATCATCATGTAAGTTCCATGTTCTTCGTAAATAATATACTTAACTATATTATTAAATTCCCAATAATTTTTTTCAAGTTTATTATTTTCTTATATCACTTGTTAACATTTTATAACCATTACATAATTATTTATATTAATATCAGTCACTTGGTCGATATTTGGTACTTCGGTCAAAAATAAACTTGTTCTAATTAAAAATTGTCCATGGGGTCAAAAGTAAATTATCTCCAGAATGATATACATGATTTAAATATCTTATACATCTAGTATATATATATATATATGTATTTATAACAGTACATAACATTTTGAGATTAGAAACGAAATACACCATTCATGGAGATAGTAAGTCGTACGTACACATGAACGCTACATTCATTTATTTTCGTATTAAATAAGTGAAAACAAAATGATAAATAGGTGTATTATAATTACAATATAATATCATAAGATATATATTTTTCTTATTTTCATTAACAAAATTATTTATACGTTCAATATATGGCATGAACGCGTCATATCACGTTGAGGGGGCAGTGGTCTGTACTTCCTCAAATGAAATTATCATATTTATACATTATGGAAAGCAAAAAGGTATGATTTAAATAAAAAAAGTAAAAACATACAGACAAAATATATATAATATATATCATATATAAATATATTTCCATCTTAATGGAAAAAATTATATGTGGTAGGGGAAAATCAAAAAATCATTGTTTCATGAGGCAGTAGTTCATCGTACACAGAAACAATATGTTTATATCCATTAGATGGTGGTGTGTGTAAGTGTAGTTAGAATAATTCATATAACAACATCCTAGTATATTTAAGATAATGGTGTTGTTATAAAAAAAACAAAATAAACATATTTAGGGTGGTTTAGATGGAAAATAATGGAATGAATCTTGGGAAAAGACATTACCTCAAATTGGGTAACTCTTTTTGAATTACGATAAAATGATTTCTAGAATTTCTTTCTGCCCAAAGAAAGGTTTCTATGAGGAATGGAGGGACGATGGAATATTATTGGATAATAGTTTGGTTCATAAAAGGGGCTTGAGAGGTGTGATTAAATGGGTTGTGGTGATTCCCTTTTATAAGAGGGATGAGGGTAACATTAGAAAGGCATTGAAATATTATTTTATTATAAAATTATTTTCGATTTAAAAAGATCCAAAACTAATTTAATTATAATTTACGTTGATTATTGTTCTAAATACACTCATACAATAGGTTATAGAAATTTTTTGGTCCAAAAATTTATCCTTATCGTTTAGCTTGAACCCTTAGTTAACTAATTTAACTCTTACCATATCTTCTTGTATATTCATACTATATTGTTAATATAGACCGTAAATAATAAAAATCAAACCTAAAGTGATTCATTAATGTCATTTTCATAATTATTTTAGTAATTTGGATTAGAATTATATTTTTCTGACCATTATATCATTTAATAAAATTGTGTTTGTTTTAAAAACTCATTTTTGTCAGTTTATATACTATTCATATCATGAATTTTAAAAAACCTCTAACAACTTGATTCTATCTAAAAACCATAATTAATTCAAATATAACATGTCATACTCATCCCTAATATTATTTTATGGAAATAAAAGTTTTAATATAAATTTATTTTAATATATATAAGTTCATTTATTTTAATAATTCATTAATATGGTAATCATGACATCATCATTGTGTCATTAATAAAAAGTTTTGTAGTTATAAATACATGTTTAAGTTACATTTTTCTTTTCTTTAAATTAATTCTTATTAAATGAATTTTTCACAACCATGTGGCTCCATGGGATCCCAAAATCGACCCATGGATTCCCATGGTTGGAGATATATCATCCAATATGAATTTTAAATGTTTTATGATAGTTTAATATTATTATAATATTATTTTTTACCCTTATTTACAAAATATACCCTTTAACCATGGTAAATAAAATAATTAAAAATGTTACTATTCATAATGTCTAAAAATAGAAGTTACCTATTTACACAACTTAGACCACACTATTTCAAACATGTAATCCATTTTTACAAATTCAAAAAACATAAGTTGTAGAAATTAATTTAAAATTAAATCTCGTTGTCAAAACTAAAACACGTGATTTTAAGAAGTAAAAACTATCAAAAGATTGACATTTTATTGTGTCCAACTTTAGAGTAAAATTACATAAAATGAACAATATTAGATGATATGATAATAATAAAATCCAATTATACTTTATTCCTAATTAATGAAACAACATAACTATATAAATAAATTCAATGAAATGACAACTTTGAAATAAAATGCAGTATTTTTCACTATTTGTTAAAAATTTAACTTTATTAGTAAAATAAAAATTATTTACTCCAAGTAAATTTTGATGTCCCTATTATAAAGAAGAAGTTTATTGTTTCCAATAATAACATATAAAAGTGAAAAAATATATTTAAAAAGGGTTCTCCATCAAAAGGCTATAAACCAAACATTTATAATTATTAGAGTATTTATGCTTAAAATTGGATTCAGTCTCATATTAAGCCTCTAAATTTTATTGGATAAATGTAAAATCATTTAAAAAACATGTTTAATAATAATAAGTTTTGTTATTATCATTCCTTCTAATACAAAAGCTTGGCATTAACTACCATTTTAATATAATAACATTATTATATTATTTTTTGATATAACTCAATGTTGTGTGTGAGATAAGATTTCAAAGAAACCCATTTTTTTGTGTTGAGTAATCTATCATAAAAATCATCCCCTTTAAATTAAAATTAATATTTAATTCACAAATATTAATAAATATGAAAATTTCATATTCTTTATTGACCCGGGATGTTACACCAGGCTTCAAACCGTCCTCATACACCCTCGTTAACTCCATAAACACAACCGGAGTTCATATTAGGCCAATTTTAAACATTTAAACATATAATTGATGAAAACTAAAGGATCCATACCCCAATAAGTAAATGGGTACTTAACAACACCCCCTAAATAAATTTAACCTAGAATTACCTTCCTAGGGGTGGTTAGGCATGGATGAGAATAACTATGACCACTATAATTGTACATATTCTTCCCACTCTATGGTATCATCTTGTACATGGATATTCATCCATAACACCTGTACTAGAGGAAATGATTAGCCTCGTAGAACCACTATGATATAATCCACAATATGTATAGGATTCTCCTAAAATGATGAATATAACATTAATTCATCCTCTTAGGACTGAATGGCATGATACAGGTCTGATTAATAGTATTATAGCTAACAAATATGGAAGACATCATGAATTTCTTCATACATCTGAGGTAACTTTAGCTAATAGGATTCCGACTGGACTTGCTTCAAAATCTCCTACGAACTGACATATCATGGTGAAATCTGACCATGTCTCCAGATCTTCTAGTTTCCTAGCCCTAGTGAGATATGTAAGAAAAATTGATTCCCAACCTCAAACTCTAGAGGTTTTTTATGATGACCATTGTATGATTTATGATGATAATTCGCAATATCCATCAACTTCTGAGTCAGCTACACCTACTCTGTGGACACCTAAACAATATATGGTCTATGAATAGTTGAATCTCCTACCTCTAAACAATATAAGGGTGATAGACATGGAATACCATAAAAAACCTACAATGAGACATAAGAATAGTGTCCTAAAAGCTGGTATCAAAGGAGAATTCAACCAGGGTTATATGACTCTCTGAACTGGCCTCAAAATCTAGGACGCGTATGCGTAGAATATTCTCAAGAACATGAATTGTGAAATCTGATTGGACATCTATCTAGGGGTGGTATGATATTCTTATAGTAAGATGTATTGATAATCTACAATGTTTCACATTCCATAAATGTCCAGTAAACCGGGCATACCTATTTGAAACGATAGTATGATGGACCCCATAGAGTCAGATTATCTCATGTATACACATCCTTCCAAGATCATCAACACAAAGGGATTACATGATAGATATGAAATGTTAAAAAAAAATTATACATACATAAAAACCAATAAGGAATCATTTACTTGAGGTTACCTTGGTAAAACCATCTTGAAATCTATCACAACATCAGTTTATTTCCACCCGATAATGGGTACTAGCTATAAATGTTGGTATGGTCACTAGTGTTCCTCCTACACATGCTGAAAAGTTGAATATATAATGATAAAACCATACATATCTCTTTTCATATCCTTCCCCTAGTATTCATAATTTAAATCCCGATACATATTAGTGGAACCCAAGTTCACTACCTAAGAAAAAAATGACAATATTACATTATCTCATCACGCATGTCTGAAGAGATCCATACATCACCAAAAACTCACCGAATTTGATCCTCTCATATGGTCCAACTAGGATAAGGGTACCCACCTTCCAAACTCTTCTATAGGAATAGTCCCTTAAACTTCAATAGATTCATCATCCTAACTATATCCAAAAATGTACAGGTCATAAATAAATTTGATAGAAATGTTTTTCCCCAACTATTGTACACCTCCAAGAACATCTAAGATAATATATTCATAAGATTCCACTCACTACAATCCTAAAAAACTACATTTATCTGGAGTCCATAGGCTCATTTCAGCATCCAATAAAATTAAATTAATGTTCATGTCAGAATGATCAAATATGAAAGACTGTAAATACTCAAACTAACGTTGATTTCTCAGATTCAGATCATGCTGTGTAAATATTTAGGTGAGAATTTTTTGGTTCTTTTATACTAAAAACACTCTCCCAGTAATTAATGTAACTAATGACTCAATTCATGAAAAAATGTAGCAAACTCATGATCATTAACCAAGTATTTCCTCTCATGTGGCCTCGACAATTGATACCCACACACCTTTACTATAACTATCTACATAATAATGTATCCTAGTATGATAGCTAATTCATCATAGTACAAAATGAAACTCCTACCAAGATCTAGAAAAATTAGTATCGATGCAAAAATTGGCCTCCCATTCATCTCCTAAAAGGCCTTCTCACTAGAATCTAACCATACAAAAAGCACACCATTTTTAGTCAAGCCTCTATGTAGAGCTACTAGGCATGATATTTCTTGTATGAAATGTATAAAAAATGATCAAGCCCCAAGAAGCATAGTCCCTATAAAACATTCTTGATATGGTCCCGAGAAACAACTAGTCTCACCTTCTATGGGTCAAACAACTCTCCCGTATCTGAGATAATTTGACCTAGAAAGTGAATGTGATCCATATATAAGTGTCACTTTGTGGGAATAGAATATAACTGATCCTATCTCACTTTATTCAATATGTTCTCAATATGTTTAGCATGGTCAGGTTAGTTTTGAGAAGACACCAACATATCATTCTTGAAAACAAGTAAAAAAGAATCAAGAAAATGATACAAGACTTGGTTCATCTGTGACATGAATATTGATGGAATGATCATTAGACATAACAGAATAACCAAATACACATGTAGGTTAAACCTAATAATAACGGATCTGATAAGTATGTTTGATTTTCTAATGTGAACCTGAGGATAACTAGATCTCAATTTATTTTTTATGAAAACTCGATCCCACCAAGCTGGTAAAAAATGTAATCTATCTCCGAAACAGGATACACGTTCTTAATCATTAGATAGTTTAATTTTTTTCAATCCATATATATCCTTATAGTTATGTCCAAATTTTTTGAATGAGGACTGGTGAACCCCATAGAGAAGTATTGGGTCAGATAAAACCTTTTTCATGTAAATCCTCTGTCTACCTCTTGAGTTGTTGCATCTCAATTGTAGAAATCCATTAAAATGGAATTGTTACTGGTATATCTCATGTAACTATCTCAATAAATAAATATAACACTCTTTCACTAGAGGTAATTCTAAAAAATCATTCGGGGAAGAATCCCTAAAATGCTAAAAAACTAGAGGGATATATTCTTGACAATTTTTACAAACATTTAGATAAAAACTCTTAATGTTGGATGTCATCCCTCCCATCCTATTATGCTCATGTCCATATCAACATCCCTAGATATAAAATTAACCCATTTGAATAAACTCTCATCTCTATGGTGATGTGAAGGTCGCCCTTCGGTGATAACAATCAATAAATGAATGAAAGGGAACAAACAAGAATGTCCTGATAATGGTGATAAAACCTATCATCTTGATGTAAAAAAGGTCCCATAAGATGTGACACCAAATGATCATAAGTGGGAACTCCTTGAAAAAGAAATCAACCTTTATTCCAGTTCCCAACATAGTGTCATGCGACATAATGCCATCAAATGTCTAGACATTGAGCCCAAGGATCTCCACAAAGTACACATATATAAATATCTGAGAATATACTATATCAAAAAAGTAAAGAAAAAGAAGGGATTCAAGAATAATACTTATGGTAGTACAAGTATTTGAATCCTTCTCCTGAGGTCTTGATTGTACTTTGTATATCTGGACTGAATCGTGGCCCTTTGATAATTCATAGATACCCTAAGAAGATTCACTATGTTGTTGGTATTTGAAAGGGGTATAACTACAATATAAATGACCACCACCTCATCCTAATCTGTTATCTCAACCCCAGATCCCTACATGATGAGAATATACTAACCTTTCTCCCAAACATGGAGTTGGTTCAGAGAATCTTCCACTAGATGTCGAAGGAAACATTCATTAGAACCATTGTAGATGGCCCATATTTCCATTGGATCAAAACTCGACTAGGTCCCTCATACACTATGGCCTCATATGACCGGACCTACTACACTGGCATAGCCACACCGGGCTTCCTAAGTATGTACTCTAACTACTAATGTTAATGTGTGGAATTCCAGATGATCCTTTAAAATAATAGTTGATGTAGTAATAGATCGAGATGTTTAACCACATTGACTCGCACCCCCATCCTCTCTCTAGTATTTCTCTATGATAAGAACCTGATTTAAAATTTTAGAAATTATAGTAAGCAATAGAAATTCACGTACGATCATATGTCATACCTGATTCCATCCTCGATTCGCATGTGTTTAGATAACTAATCAATAATAAAATTATTTTTGAAGAATTAGATATTAATTAATTATGATGAGTAATATATAACAAATAGTTCACCTAGATACATGTGAAAAAACTACGAGGATATATCATCCTTCAACATCTTGGGAACTAAGTAATCATATAAGGGAATATGAAAATCCCACCAATACATCTACTGATGATGTTCCATCTCAATAATTACATCTCACCATCTCTTGGAAGAGTATCACAATGTATACATATCAAGATTGACGCTCCTCTCAAGAGGCATATCATGATTCAAAATGATAAATTACACAGACTCTAGCCATGACCTCAGAGCCTCTGTTCTACCATACCGCGAAAACATGGGTGGATACTCATACTGGATCTCATGCATAAATTATACCATAGTAAGGGCAGGTCATGGTGCTCCCTAAATAGTTTGTATAAACCACATAGAGCCATCATATAACTATTCCTCAACACTTGTGTCGGGTAAAATGACTGGTTCTACATGTGGCATTATAGGAGGATTCAATGGTAGCCCATGGATCTCCACCATAAGAGCTTGGTATTCTCCAACTTCCATGCATATGACTGGAGGTCATCATAGTGGAATGCCTCTACAATTACAAACACATGGCTAAAATAAAATACTTTTATCAATGTTCCCTAATCATAAACACAAAAATAGAAATATGATAGGTACACATCATCCTATATAAGAAAAACCCCCTCTTCCTACTCAATGACTTGGGGTTTGGGTTTCATAATGATTAATTATAAGAAAGAGATACAACCTACAACCAAATACTATTTTGGGTCTTGGTAATGTTCTATACTTTAACATTTTAGTTTTAAATTTAAATCTCACTTGAATTCACATATTTATTTTCATTTTAACTCATTATCCATTTAATTAATACTCATTTTATGTTTAAATATCAATTCACATTAAATAGGTTAAACCAAATTGTTTTCCATGTTCTGATCCATGAGGGACCATACTCATCAGGAACCATAGTGTAGTGTCCACCTATTTTACATCATACCCTATTCTATCATACCTATCACAACAAGAAGTATATCTATAATAGAATTTAGCAAAATAGCATGAAATTAGTAATGCATCCTAAATGGCATGCCATAATGCATGGAATTTTATTTTTAGAAAGTACATATGTGATTCATTACAAGTAATTCACTCATATAATCAGTTTGAAAAAATAGAACCCATAATCATATCAATAATAATGTCACAAATCAAGTGCATCACCCAACGGTTGAATCAAATCAATTTTAATATTAAAAAATCTAGAAAATATATTCTTAATTTACATGCAATTTGATTTTTTTTCTTGCACATGAGGTAGCTACTTTTGGACATTACTAATTAACATATTCCATTTATTTACTATCATTATCTACGATCTCTAAATAGTAAAAAAACTAGAAAAACAATTCATTGAATGCCACTTTGTAACGTCATGGACCAGGATGCCACTCAATAGTTCCCTAAGCATAGTTGGCCACGTGGACTCAGGTAACTATCCCAATGTGCTATAAGCTACTAACTATAATCGAGGGCCTTGGTGTGTTAGTGGGGGATATTTATCCTATATCACCAGAGTGTAGAACAAAATAATATCAATTACATAAAATTATTTGATGTTGTATAATAACTGACAAGAAGTTAACAATAAAAAAATAATAAATAAAAAATTGGTTAATTCATATCATATATAAAATGATGATTCATTTCATATTTATCTTAATAATATCCAAAAAGTTTTTACAATGAAGACATAAAATACATGTAGAAAATTTAAAAATGGAAAAAGTATCCTTATTTTCAAGCATATAACTTTTTTGGGTACACAAAGGTGGACTAAATAGGGTGAGAGACATAATCCTAGTAGGAAAACATGAAATCTCAGGTTCCAAATTGTATATGAATATATAATCAACATAGTGCTTCCGTAAAAATATCACATATATAAGAATTCATGAATGAAAAATACTATTAATTCCAGGATCTCATTTTATAAAAAAATTTATCTAATCAATCAATCTCATTAAATTATTAAATCTCAATACCCAGTGTGTAGTGTGACATCCACCAAGATAACATGATCATGGGATTCATACATAGACCAACCATTAAGTGTAAGTCAATATCAAATCCAAGATTTGTCCTTGTCTTGGTAGACACATCATATAATTCATTTCATTCCTTTACTAATTTACAAACTAAGCGCATCCATATCATTATAATGTTGGAATACAAGTTTAACTCTAGTTTCATTTTAAACCAACACCCAACGAGCCCATCCATAGATAACCTCTTAAGAATACAAGTATATTCCATGGTGTGGTATAACATCACTACAAATCATGCCCTTCCAGGTCTCTCCAGTAATGATTCAAAGTATCACCCAATGAATATATATAATCAAATGTAGTTTGAGACTGTCCTTAATAGTTCCCAAGGGAGTCTAAATATCAATTTAGCATATGTATAGTCAATACAAACTGAGTTCCTTTATGTAATTCATCATTGAATACATGTTTCATCCAAGGAATATAATAATTCAATCAATTCAATACCAATTATTCATTTTTTGAATGTCAAGGTCTAAATAAAAAACATCCAACCTAGACCTCACCTCAATATGTTTGTCAAGGAATTATAAGATCATATAAGTATTATATTCAAACTAATAACATGATTAATTCCTTAGAAACTAGTATATCAAGATTAAAAAACAGTTACATGGAGTCATCTAAATTTAACTAAAAAGGGCCCATCAAAATAAAGGAAAATTAATCTTAATCATGAAATTTCATAACAGGGGAAAAAACTCAAGGTCATACCATCCCATACCTTTAATCTATTACATTTACAAATGATATAACAAATCAATTTAAAATTTTCAATTTAATTTAAACATCCCATGGAAAGGCCAAAAAGGCACACTAAGGCTCCCCAAGGCTATTCACCCATGGTGATCAATCATTATAACCAACACACACAAGGGGTGATTCTAAATCAATTCCCAAAACCTATAAAATTCATTAATTGTATCTTTAATGGAATAAGACATGAATAAAAATTTTATTCAAGGATTAAAATCAATTAATGTGATTCCTAAATATTGTGTGTATGAAAAAACAACATAAATTAAAGCCTTTTATTTTAACGAAAGGCATGAGACCACCTACATTTGGTTCATTGTTGATATCTTATCTAGTATCATCTCTAGATTTGACTCAGATCATGAGACAATTGATGAAAGTTCAATGAACCTTATAATAGGGAATATTACCCAACACCTAAATTGAATAACCAATATCCATAAGAATGAATAACGGAATAAAAGGAATTGATAACTCACTAATACAGATCCAATGAGATGAGTGGTGAATGAATCAAAGATCATATTGAGAGTCTCGGTTGAATTAAAATATAGTTCTGGAAAAGAGATCTCAAATCCATAGATTTCCATATGAATAATAATAGAGGAAATATATATTATGTGGGGGTAGTTTTGTAAATTAATCAAAAATTTAGGCATCACATGGTTTAGTTGAATGATTTGAAAGATGTGTGCCAAACAAACATAGTTAGCTATATAAGAGGGGAACATTGCACAACATCCTCACATGCTTTGACTAAATATACTGAAACTATGAAAAAACTCACTGTCAAAGTTGCATACTTGGTCACAATGTTGTGTGGTCCAAATCGCATGGTTTTCACTAACTTTGCAGCATGCCATTTCACACCGAAATATGTGATCTGCGCTTCGAACTTCCATCAGGAACCCCTATTACATCCAGGACCTCAGAGTTCATTCATATTTGGCCATATTTAAAAATTTATACAGATAATTAATGGAAATTGATGGATATGTACATCCTGAAAGAACGAGGTTATTAAATATGAGAATGGTACACTAAGAATGATATTTAATGATCCAATGTGATTAAATATATATTTTTTATTTCCCCACATGGTTTTCAGATAATTATTAAAATCTGAATATTCAAATCAACTATGGATAATAAATGAATGATAGAAAATTTTCATATCATCCATCAGCCTAAACACCAAGTTATACTTTGGTGTGATCAAAACTAATCATTTCTAACAATGATAAAATTATGTTTCTATTATTATTAAATAAAATAAATTTACCATTGGAATTAAAAAAAAGGATATGAAATATATTTTTGGAACATTGATTAATTTTTATTTTATTTTTAACATATAAATCCATCATGTAATTGTATATATATTTATATATAGATATTGATTAAGAAGAGGATATAAGAAAATATATATATGAAAAACTTGTATCATTTTTAGATGGAGATGTCAAATGAAAATTATGATTATAAAATCATGTTTCTTTTTAGCTATAGAAGTAGAGTATTTCCCAATCTTGGTATGTTATAAGGAGATCCATGGGAATATGAAATTATTACTGAACAAAGGGAAACCAAAAGAAATATATTCACTATGAGTATTATTTTAGTGTAATTTTTTTAGTTAAAGCATAAATTTTACCCAATATCAAGAGAGATTGATATTTTAAATTTTTTTATCCATAATATATTAAAATAAAAAATGAGTAAAATTTATAAAATATACACAGGTGACAGTTACAGTAATATGATTATTTTTCTGAATGAAATGATATTTTAAAATATCATATGATGTTTAATGGACTATATTTCCAAAATAACACTTGGGGATTATTTTTGGTAAACAAAACTCCTAAATAGGCATGAGATTTATAATGGTGGATATTTGATCTGTTATTGTTATGGAATGATATTTCATTTACATGGAAATAATCCTAGTTAAATATGGAATTTTTCATGAAGGATTATTGAAAAAACAAAAAAAATTAATATATTTGTTTTTTATATATGAATCAACAAATGAAATTTTAAAATAATTTATTTTACTATTCATTAAAATGAGATGATTAAAACATCATGGATTATACGATGAGTATATACTATATTTTTTATCTATATAATACTATAGGAGGGAATATGAGATAATTTATCCCATAGATATATAAACACTATGAAATCATAATAAATATTTAATTATTCCATATTTTTTTCATTTCTTAGTGTTTTTTTACCCCTATAATGATTTATATTAACTATATATTAGAAAGTTCTTCATTCATCTATAGACAGTTTTGTTTCATATAAATCCAGTATCCCTGTAATATTTTCATTATAATTAAAATAGAGTTGGGATTCCAAGATATAAGAAACTAGTTGTGGACATACAACTTTAATGTATTTAAAACACAACATTAGGTACCTAACTCATTGTACGTAACTAATACCATTAATATGGTCCATTTTAAAATCAAAATTTTAATCAATCATTAACAAATATATTCCCATCATAGAATAACTCGTTATAACTAACCATTCCAAAAATATTATCTCGTTTCAATAAATTCAAATAAAATATATCCCCTTACTAAGTCAATTGCATTGAATACCATGAGCTACATCATAAAAAAATATTATTGTAATATTTTATTTTAATTAAAGAGAAAATTAAAATCAGAATTGGTATGAAAAAAAATGTATAGGAAACCAAAAAGCACTGAAATAGTGTTCTTTAAACATCTGTTCATAAATTACCCAGTTACACATGCTAAAAAAAGTATCCTCTTATTTATTTTCACTTCACCCCTATAGTTTATTATACCTTTCACATTAATTCTATATCCTTATAGATTAACAATACTCATATAATCTATGATGTAGAAATATGAACTAAAATAAAATGTATCTACATAATGTAAAGGATTTGTCCATGCTGTTTTTATTATAAATCCCAACATAGTTAGTGTCACCATATTGCACTGTATTGAATATGATAGCAAGATGTTTCTGAAAATACTCAAAATTAAAGAACGTATTCACCCTAGTTATTATTATTTTTGAATATAATATGAATAGGGTTAAAGTAGATTGATCAACTAGGAATCATTTTTGAATCATTAAATAATTATTACGAGGATTGAATTATATATTGAATTTTTTTTAATGTTTGGTTGAATCGAGAAACACTTCATAAATATTTCCAATATTTTTTTATAAAAATATGTATTTTTATAAGGATATATATGTGGTTTCTATTATTCAATGATTTTATATGATATATTTATGGTGAAACACTATCAAAGATCATCATATAAAGCTCATTTCTCTCTGGAATTTTTCTTCCTCAACAAAAAGTTATTGAAAACATCGAGAAATATAGATTCATCAAATGATCTTAGAGATTTATATAAATCATAAATACCATGGGTGGGGGAACATATTACCTTCCAATTAGTGATCTACATCATATACATTTTTGAAAATTGGATCAACTAGTGAATGGTAAACAATATTTCTTCATTTAACTATTCAATATAATATAAATATGTATGGATTTTTTTAATGAGTTTGGAATTATTTTTCATAGAATTTTGGATGATAGGAAACCCTTTAAAACCCATCATTATAATTATATCCAATCAATAAATGAATTATTTTATTTTATAATAGAAAAAATATAAACTAGAAAATTTGTTTTATAGTTACTATGACATAGAGTAGTTAAAAATTTCTGTATCATGACATAATATTAAATAAAAACTAGTTATTATATTATAAATTTTATAAAACCATTAAATATTTTAATAAAAATTGACATGGTAAATAATTATGAAAACCAAATAATTGTTTTTCATTATGATTATGAAATTTATAATAGATTACTATACTATGGTGGTCATCACTATAAGAATAGACTACTGTATAGTTTTTATTTCCATGAAATTTTGAGAATTTTTATGTTCTGTCCAATATTTTACTGCATAAATGATGACATATTCCAAACAATTCATATTAATCTAGATGTCTTAGAAATCCTAAAATAGATTATTCACAATGGTTTCCATGGTGACTATTTTTATAGTGTCATATAGTGGTGAAACATTCATTATTTCATGGATTAAAGCTAAGGTGTGTAAAATTTTATATTAAATTAAGTTATACTGAAATAAAAAAAACATCACCATCTTGGGGTCGATGGGACCATTCCATATCATAGGGGTGATTCAAAATTTACCAATATGGTATTAATATGTGTTATCTATGGTTAATATAGATTTAAATCTTAAGTAATTTTCAAATTATATATTAATTATATTGTAACATAATCAAATGTTTTGTATTATTTGTCAATTCCTCATAAATTATAATATAAAATGTTTAAATAGATGTCTATATATATAAATCACAAAAAAAAAGAAATTTTTTTGGATGATTTCTCCAAAGGATTAAATAATATTAAATGAATGATATTTTTTTATGTAAAATGTTTTCATAAAATATGATATTTATCTATAGATATTAATTTTTTTATAAAATATATAATTGGATTATATGAATTTATTCATAAACAATTCCTCTTATTTTGATAATATAAACATATTAATATTAGAATAATTATAAAATGTGCATATTGATTTAATTTTTATTTAATATCCAAAAGATAATCATTAAATTATAAAGAGTTTATAATTTATAATTTATATATTTTTTTGATAATTTGATTACCGCATAACCAAATTTATGAATTTTTCATTTATTTAGTATTATTACATTTTTATAAATAACTAAAAATTATTTAAATTTTGATTGAATGTTATCATAATTTTAATGTGTCAATATTATTATTTTTATTATCATACACCTGTCTAAGGAGTTACATGATTAGTATAAAAATTGATTTAGTTTTTTCTATAATAATCATTTCTTTTTCATAGGATATGATCATGTATTTAAAGGTTAATTATAGTGTTCACATATTGGGTTATAGGTCTATGAAAAAAAGATGTCTCTTTTGTGTAAAGTGTGTTTAGACCTTGCCATGGTGAGCTTCCTGGAGTAGTAATGAATGAATAATAAAATGTTTTTTTATTTCTGAAAAAATTATCCTCCATAACATGTGGTAGTTATGAATATCAGTTTTTAACTCTCACAGACACTATGGAAATAAAAAAACAAGGATATATAATTTACAATGTTCACCAATTACAAAGGGTAGATTGTCCTTGGCATGGTCCAAACTAAACTAAAATTACACTATCAACTATAACCATAATCACAGATAAAAAAGATTATGGAAAATTATTTTCTCCTGATACAGAAAAATAAAAAACATTTTCCTCAATAATTGTAGAAAAATAACACTAGTACCTTATACTGTTGAGGCATGGATGATCATTCCATTTTGATGATTGTCTCTGAAAACATTAGCATGCTGTATCACATATTTTCTCTTATGAATAGGAGTGACTACCTTATCCTCATAAAAAATTAAATTTTTATAGAAACAAAAAACAATATGTTATTGTATCATTCTTATTAATTTAATCACTATGATGTAAGTATATTTTACTATATAAAGAACATTACATAAATCATATACTACCACAATCTCCCTCCTGAATAATTTTTGTAGATTATTTCAATATGTGTACCACACCATTTTAATCTTTTTAATTTTTTTTGAAAAATAACATTTCACATCAAACTTCACTAAAATAATAATATAAGATCATATTATATTTATCTCACAGGGTAGTAGTAACAGCATCACATTTCAATTTGGATTTTAATTATTATTCAAATGAATAAATACCTTCAACAACCTTGGATTATTTTTTAAGCTTCTCCTCATATTCCCACTTAATTATTATTCATTTTTTGGATATATCCAATTGTAATCAATAATAAATTTTAGTATAATTGGATACATTATGATGAGACCAACCTATCTCATCAAAATTAAAACCAACATAGTCTTCATTCATACTACACCAACCACCATTGGGATGTGAACCATTTCTCATTAATAGAATGAATCAAAAACTCCCTTATATTTATAATCTAAAAGATAATCAATAGGATATTTTATTTTAATATAAAAAACAATCCCAAATATCATGAAATAATTTTACTAAAAAACCACTATTAAATTATAAAAAACTCTTTATTCAATTATTAAATCACCAAAACATTATATGAATAGTAAACTTATCAATTCATGCAACAAATAATATTAAACATAAAAATAATTGAAAATTAATGTTCTGTTTTTATTATACTCTTAGGATATTTTTGAATTATTTCTCATGTCTCTAGAATATCCCTTAGGAAATTTTGGATATACCAATAAAAAATAGAAAATGAAAACTATATAGAAACCAATAAATATATTACAATCTAATATACTGATAAAAATAAATAACTATACTTACATAATAAAATTTAACTTTTATAAAATTTAATTTCTTCAAAGATGAATCTTACTAAATTCAATGAATGGATCGTGAATTATTTTTAATGACTATTATAAAATCAAGGATATCCTATTTTCTCCACGTTTTTCTTCAAGCCACTATTATTTTATTAGGAAAACTTTTATAAGATTCCAAAAATGTAACATATTAGATTTTTGAGTCAATACAAACAATCTAGGTTAGGGAAAAGAAATTATATGTATCTCATCATAACTAATGTCATTGAGAATAATTTCAAATATATTTACACCAATTTCAATCTCCTAAAAAAATCTATGTATCTTACACCTCAAATGATAAACAATAATTAATGATAGTTTTAGTATGATATATGTGTTGAAAATAAACCACAAAACAGTAAAAATATCGAATCCTTATGTATTAGTAACCTTCCTTAAGGTCACAGTCTATTAGAATCACAACATATCTGTTGAAATATCTCTTGGTCTCAACAATATCAATATTATATCAACATCTCCAAAAACATATCATAGGATCAATAATCTTCATATTAATATTTATTTCATAAACAAAAAATATAAATTACCTATCCACTATTTATGTATCATTCAACTCCAATATGGTCATTATCACTTCAGATATCAACATCTCTCTATAAATATTAATTTGTCTAAAAAATCACCCATCCTATCAATATCTCCCAAAAAATATTTTTGGATCACTAAAATAATAAATGAATAGTTATTAAAATATTCTAATCCCAAGTTATAAATATAAAGTTTGGAATAATGAACATTGATATGTAATACAATGGTTTCCAAAAAATAGTGAAAAAAATCCACTTCATCACAATTTTGGATTCTCTTGATACCCACTAAAAATAAAATTTTATTTTCTCTTGATATCAATTGATATAAAAATAAATAATTTTAATGAGACAAACCAATTTTCATAGAACTTGTAAATAAAATGTTCCTAAAAACACCAACAAAACATGTTTGAAATGTTCAAAAATCGGAAAACACACACAACCACATGCTAGCCTGATAGATTTTCTCTTTTAATACCAATCATTAAATACATATTTCCCCTAAATATTTGATCCATTATCCATTATGATAAAAACATGTATCTTAATTCTCATCTAATTGGATTCCGCCCATCTTAAATACATTTTTGGATTAATCATAAGGTGATTTATATTTCCTTTCCCCCATGAAAATAATAACCAAATAACAAGTGATTTTGCATAAAATTAACCACAAAAAATATATCATTTATTAATTATATGAATTTAAATTAAAACTATCTGTCTTGATGTTTAACTCCCCTTTTGAATGATAAGCTGTATTGTCAGACATGATCTTCCTTTACGCAAAATTCAGATTAGTAGAACACTTCATGTGATCCTCTTTGCATAATTGATGTTCCAATTATTATTTTTTATAACTGAATATTAATATTTCATTTTTATGATTTGAAAATACTATCCGAAAATAGGATCACATTCTTCATCAATAATTCTACAATCTCTTCATCTTGAGATCATAACATTGATAAATTTTTGTAGTGCAAAATTATTATTATTGAATATGAAGAGAACAATATCCAATGTTATCTCTATATATTATCTTTTATTCATAGAGTAAAACCTCCTATTACCACTTTCAATAACATAAAATAATTTTCATAGTGAACGTTTTCCTATAATAACTGTAAATTACATATTTAATTTCATCATATTTTTTTTATTTGGAAATAAAATATATATTTCTTCATCAAATATCGAGGAAGTCTTGTTAAGTTAATTTTCAACCCATGAAAAAATAATATGTTCTTAAAATATACATTTCATTCTCTAATATTTATATACCAATTCATCTATTTATGAGTAACACTCTATTATAAATGGTAACAAATAGATTCATATTCATCATATTATAATTTGAGACCGTCATATATTTGATAGTTTGAGAGAACAACCCACTTTCCATTATTAATGGATGTTTCCTTTATGATTTTGAGTATGGAAAATGAACAGATAGTAAATTTTGTTATCATTTCACTATATTTATATGATATTTTTTTACCTTTATAAATAATTGACTGGGTATATAGAATAAAAAAACCATAGAGAAGTGTCTGATTTGATCACACCTTGCACAATATTCATCTAATAGTTGGAATTTATTCTCATCAATCAATCCAAATGTTCTGAAATTCATTCAAACATTTCTATTTTTAGGGGTATTACACCCACTAAATATTTTTCATATATAACATTTGGACTCATAGTGATATTATTAAATAATCTTTCATATTATTTCAGATTTATAAAAAATCAAAAATGTGCCAATACTTTCTACAAAATGCTTATATGAATTTTAAAATATCTAATTTTCTAGATAATGATGCTTTTTTCAATTTTATATCCATTAATATCCACACAATTATGTCAAAAAAATTCTGGAAAACTCCCAAAACTACCTTATTTATTCAATAAATATATCTATCTATTTAAATATCAATATCTTTAGATACATTATCTTTTAGGTTAGTGTTACTATAATGGTCGTATTTTTTATTAACAAATTATTTTATTAGAAGTATTAATTTTTCCATTTGTAATAACAAATTATAAATCCCACCATAATATCAAAGATCATATTCTAGAATAAAAAAAGAACTTTTTTGACCTCCTTAAATTATATTAGACTATTTGTATTTTGGCGATTCTATAATATTTTACTACTAATTTTCTACAACATCATGAATAGAAATAAGTAAATTTTATTTGAACCTATTTAATTTCTTTATTAGATTAACTATTTTTTGTTTGAAAATAAGTATAACCTTCTCATTTTTTAAAATTCTATTATCATTTATAAATCCACCTTATCATTTTATATATTGTTATTCAACCATATGATTTAAATTTTAATCTATGATTCCCTCATAGCATGTAAACTAACATTGTTTCTATGGAATTGAATATACTTATTAAAAATAATATTCTCCTTTCCATGTGAAAATACTTATTTGGGGAACCCTTTTTATACCCTTTTCAATATCTAATATATATTCTTCTCTTCATCATATTCATGTTAGGTACATTTATTACATTTGATTCCATCTTTATTCACCTTTTCAAATACTATCCTATAATAATCTTTATTGGACGATTCTACCTCTTCATCATCTTCAATGCAGTCCTTTTCATCATATATAGATAAGAACATTCTACATTAAAAGGTTGATAAATTCTTCAAAATTCACTTATAATAATAATTTTATATATTATCTTTCATTTAAATTCATGGAATCTCATTTTAATCTTCGATTAATTAATTTTCATCTTCATCAACCATTGGATATTTATTAGTGAAGTTATAATACCCCAAATCCAAAACCCTTCAATATTAATTTTCTATAAAATATAAATTTTCTTTTTTGGTAAAATTCTAAGAAGACTAAGATGAAATTATAAAAATTAAAATTAGCATATTTATCTAAATAAAAATATTTTAATCAACTTCTATACTAGTCTTACTCTTTTCATTACTAAAATAATTTAAGAATATTTTTCTGTAATATTCTATTTTCATAATAAAATATATATAATAAGACATAAATGTAACATTATAATGATCTTTTAGTGTTGAAACAACCACACAAAAGTAATATAAAAATTTTATATTATTGTTAAAACAATTTTAGTAACCTCTTTTTTTATAGAAACATATTATTCCTCTTATAATATAATTAACTCTATTGATGAAGTCAACAATAATTACAACCCTAATCAATATATTGTCTTTGTATATTAATATTAAAAAAAAAATTAGTTGGTTTATCTTTTCCCTAATTAAGTTTTTTTATTTATCCTTAGTTCCTTTTAGAGTTTTCATCATGTAACCTAGAGAAATATTTATTGAAAAATAGATGAAAAACATGAATTTTGATAATTTAAATTATCCTCCATTTTCTTACAATTAATAAATTCCTAATCATAAATTAATCATGAGGAATATATCCATCATGGGTTGACCCTATAACATCTAAAGTAGTTGAAATTATACGAATATATCCAATAATTTCAAATGTATCTATTATTCCCATCAACAGTTGGAATCCCATTGTTGACCCCTAAATTCATGTTGTTCATGTTAACAATAACAACATAAATTTAAAATCATGTACCTTGGGGAGAGGAAATATGGAATAAACATAAACACCCTGTGAGTTTAATATAATTCAATGAAGAAGACATTAACAATTTTGATATATAGAGGAAAACATGATTCATTGAATGTAATTGTGGTGTCCCTAATAATAGTTGGGTTTTATAGTATTATTGGGTGAATATGTTTATAATGATTATTTTTAAATTATATTATTTCATATAAAAGAAGGATTTCTTTTTTTATCGATTTATCTCACTACTTAACTCGTACACTAGGAGGAATGAAATAAATAATTGACACTCAATGCACAAGGATCACAACTAAAAATGAGTAGTTAGTAAACAACATTATGTAGACTCACATGAGACTATACGGTCCACTAAACTCATCGTTGTAGATACAAATGATTATAGAATTTTCATTAATCATTATATAAGATAATAAATGTGATGTATCCAGACTTTTATGCTGAAAATTTGTACTATTTTCATATACAAATGAGGTATGGAATATCTACAAACAATGATTTTGATCCATAAAAAATATTATGGTGTTACTAAAAATCTATACTATTATGAACTAATTTCACTGATTTAAAATATACGAAAAAAATGAAAAAATTCATTTAAACAAAAAAGTGTATTCTCATTCTTTTCTTCTTCAACTACTTAAACATGTACAAGTATATTATTCTTATATACAATATACTGCACAGATACTCTTATTCCAATATCTATATCAATAATAATATTCTTATATTTTTCCCACAACATTAATGCAAATTTAAATTAATTTTTTATACATGAAATGCATCACTTCCCTCTCCAGTAAAAAAATATTTCAAGACCTTTATATTTTTATACTTTTTAGTATTAGCTGCACCTCCCCGTACAAATTTGAATTTAAAATTAAAATTCAGTCAAATTACATCCTTCATCTAATATAAATTACTTTTTATATTACATGTATTCTGATTTCTTATACCTTATTCATATGGCTCAATCATGAGATTTGTTTTGGAGGAATAAATAATTACTCACAACATGACTTGATGATTCTCTATATAACCCACATTGTTCATCATTATTGAATCTAACTGCTACTTCCATCACAAAAGACCAACATTTTTATATTGGAAGTCATTTTATAAAAACATATTAAATCCAAAATGTATTATTCATATTTAAAATCTAATTTGTCTAATTTTTCATCATTAACTTTTATATTTCTAATTTTTATAAATATATATAAAGATTTATTTTAAGAATTTGTAATTAAATTATGATAATTAATTCCCTATTAAATTTTAAAAATGTCAAAGTTAAATATTATGGGTTCAATTATGAATTCATTGACTACTTTTTATAACCCTTAGGAATAACTGAAACAGATTCTTATATTTTCAATGTTTTCTAATGAATTTTTCAGTTTATTTATTTTTCCACAAGAATGATCTATAAAAATTGTAGAGTAACTCATAAAAATATCTAATAAATATAATGTAATCTAGAATAAATCATACATAATCATAGTTACTAATATTTTTTATCTGAAAATATTTTCCAAATACAATTTCCCCTATAAAAAGAAAATTCAACTCAGATGAATCGTAAAAAATACTCATAATTCCTCTTCGGATATTTTTGAAATATTTTATAATGAATCATGAAATATTTACCCATTAAACTTATTTTTTTGGTGGCTATAGGTGTTATAGAAAGGTTACATGATTTTTTTAGGATGGAGGTGATGAAGTGTCACTAAAAGAAATAGATGAGGTGTAAAGGTGGTTCATAGCATGTGAAGCAATCTGGATCATTGTCTATAATTCTACCGGATTGGGAAATTATTGGAAGTATTATATATTTTATAAGTGGAATTCATGATATGTGACTAATAAAATAGGTTTTTATACATTTTATGTGAAATCAGATTTTTTTGAAAACATGATCTTTACAGTCTATGTAAATATTACATGACATAAAATTGACAGGATTTTAGGTTTTATGTACGTATCTCTATTGAACATTCATTCGATGGTCACACATACTTTCCTCTTATTTTTATGAGACATTGGATCCATAATATAATCATCTATCCCCATTCCTACTGCTATGATTTTTAAGATCTAGTGGATTCCCATTGGAGATTGGTCAAAATCCCGTACTTTTTATTGGTTACTTTTCTATGGTTATTATATTTGGTATTAACTATATAAATTCTAATTTTTGGGGGGTTGGTATGGGATAATTTTTGATGGATCATAGGTATATTAAAGGTTGATATACAGTTTCTTATGTGTGTTTCTGGTTTATAGGTGTTTATTCACTAACATAAAATATGAAACATGATAGCAAGGATTCATTGAGGTGGGTAATCCCTTGTTAATATTTATTGTGTATTATTCCCGAAAGGTTTACTATTTCTCATCTATGGGTTATTGTTGTATAGACACAATCATTGATAAAGTGTTCTGAAATTTAAATTTATTGTGGGAATGAGATCTTTTAATGTTATTATGAAATTTATATTATTGTAATATAATTGATTTTTTTGGGATTAGTACACTTCTAATAATATTTTTCATTGGTTGATTTTTTACATTGGATGATATGTGATGCGATTGTGGTTTCTATTTTGATTATATTAATATAACCTTATAATAGAAATTGGAGAACCACTTATATTTGGATAATGGAAAGGTCTCCCTAGGATTACATCTTTTCAAATAACTCCCCCAAAATATAGTTAAATGTGATAAAATCACCTGTGTTAAATCTATAAACACAATTTCATGTATTTTGATGTGTCGATATCCTTGTGGGGAGTAATTTATAGTTATAATCTGATTTTGGGATGATGGTCAATATTAGGAATTGAATTTATGATGGTTCTGTGATGATTGATTGGTAATTCTTTTAGGGTTTTTAGAAAGTGGTGGTTTGGATATTCTATTATGGTAATGAGGTGGTTATTATTTGGTCATAATTTTGGGGTGGGGATGTGATGGTTGTTTGTTCATTCTTTTGGGGTGGAAATGTAGCGGTTGTGTGGATGTTCTGGTAGTAAGGACTTAATATGATTTTGGATGATGATATTCTTATGTTGTGTGGATGGGTTGGGAATGATTCACATGTAGTGATGGTATAAATTATTTTATAATTATGATTGAAATGGATGTGGTCTCTTTTGGTTAATGGTATTTAAATAGAGAATAAATTAATAAATTATGGTATATGTTGTCATATGTGGTTGATTATTAGTAATAAACTGAAAGGGTTCAGATAATAGAAATGGTATGTGGCTTGAGGTGTGTTGTTTTTTTATGGTGTTACTCATTTATAGGTTTCAATTAAATTGAGGATGTCTTACATCATCTCATGTTTGGTTTTGAACAAAAAGGTTCGTCTTGTGGGTATATATATTCTTATACATGTATATTCATTGTGATTAATATACACACACCATCTATGTTTAGAACTATTTTTGGATACCTGTATAGTCGCACAAGGGTATTTTCCTAGTCATGTGGTGAGGAGAATGGATGATAGAATACCCACTCTTTCAGACTCTCCCACTATTGAGGTTGGTATTACAATGACTGTTATAGCCATGGGTCTCTTATTACATGAGACGATAGTTTTTATAGACTAGGTGTGTTCATGTGAGATTTTATGAGGTAGTTCTTATAGGGAGGTGATCCCAGTTGTATTCAGTTGAGGTGTTACGTAGCCGAAGTGTATGTTAGATGTATAAGATGGTATTAAGTTCCTTACATTGGGGGTCATTCCTGGTAGTATTAGGTTATGAGGATGATTTCTTTCATGTTCGTGATACCATAATTCTCTTCTTATGGGTGTGGATGTGTTGTGACCCTGGTGTTTTTAATAAAAACATGAAATTGTTGTGTTTGTGAGATTGTGAGCCAAAATTCCTATTGGCCAGATGCGATGTGACCTTTCTTGTCGGGTGATATGGTATTCTGAATAAATGGTACTGAGTTAATGTATGATTTTATAGTGTGAGAGTGGCATACTAACTGTAAAGAAGTGTGGAGTACCAAATATATATTAGACTAATGTTATAATCTATTCCATGGCTGGTGTTATTTTCTGAGTGTTCCCTATTGAGGATAAGATGGATAGTTATGTTATTTAGGAGCTATTAGGTCTTTTATTTTTCTAACAAATATATCAATATTCTTATTTCACATCTGCTTGATAGAATTATCCTTTCCATCTTATTATAACTATATTTTCACCCTAGGAATATAAAAAATATTTCTAGGTTTCTAGTATGATTTTGTGGATAATGATATACATTAATTGATGAGACTGTTAGACCCATGTAGTGTTACTAGATTATCATTTCTTTTGCGCATTATATTTGAAAAATTTTATCGGTATAAGGGTTATTTTTACATGTATGTGGGATGGTTATTTATTCTTTTTATATTATATCATAAAGATATATGTAGAATATTAATCTTATCTGTTGAACATATATTATTATAGAGGGAAATGCCTCCCATTTCATGTGATTTTTATACCCTCAGTGATAGTCACCAACCCATGTCCTATTAGAGGTGGAACTCAAGTTTCATTATATATCTCCCCTCATTGTAATATATTTAGAGTGTTAGGGATATTATAAACTATTATCAGAGGTGATGGAGGAGTCATATGATGGATTTTGGAGTCAGGAATAGTTAGTATTGTCTGGGTATTTATGGAAATAGTGATAGTTGAACTTGGTGTGTGACGTAGGCCAAGGACAACAGGTAGGAAATAGGATTTTAGGCACCCATGAATGAATGAAGGGATATTTAGATTATTTAATGAACAAGTGTGGTGGATCTATTTGTAGGGTTGAGAAGTTAGAGAGGTACATTCAACAAGATGACTTGTGTTTTCATTTGAATTTTGTAGTTAGGTATGGATAAAATGAATAAAGTGAATTAAAAAGAATGAAAATGACATTATATACAATATGTGATTTTAAAATCATAGTTTTCTTTTCATTTATGGGTCATGCTCATCGTCTGCATCTTGAATAGTAAGTTGTGGTCCAGTAGGCTGATTTGATTTGTCACGATGATTTGATACTATTGAGGAGGAAGATCATTGGAAGAATATGTTGGACAATTTTAATAAGTATTATTTGGGGATGTGAAAGGGAAGTGTTTCAGATGTGGATATAGATAGCTAGATGGAGGAGCTTGAGATCACATTCAACTTGAGTAGGGCCCCAATGGGATACTGGGACCGTTTTTTACTAGACTGGAATCAAGGATCTATGCATTAGTGGTGGATACTTTATTTGGGAGATATAAATGAGGTAGATGTTTCATGTGTCAAATTTTAGAGATATTTTTGGGTATATTTCTTTTCATCGGCCATGAGGGTTGTGACGGGGTAGGAGAATCATTTTCATCAAAATGGGAGTATTATATTATATGATTCGAGAATTATGATCCCGGTCCTTCTCATCTTTCTCCAGCTCTTTTTACAGATGTGGAGTCAAGTGTGAGGTGTCTTGATGTGGAACCAATACCCTCTATCTCGTATATTTTCAGTCCATTCACATTTCCAATGTATCTGGTGGTTCAGAATAAGGTATAGGAGATTTATTAGATACACAAATGAGGATTTTTTTTGAAAGGGGAACTAGAAGGTTTCCTCTGCAATATTGGTTTTTAGTTATGTGTATCAAGAACCAAAAACTTTTAGATTTTAACTAACTTAGAATAGACCACAAGAGATCCCTTTCATCATCCTTAGGTTGGTAGTTTCTATCGTTCTCTTTGGGATATCATGATTGTGTGTTTTGGTTCTGGTGTTCATGGAAATCACCAGACCCAATTTAATATGGTCCCTTAATTTTAGTTTGGTGGTGGTGGATATGTTCAATATTATCTTCAGTAAAAATTTCAACTTAGAGTGTTTCTTATGCAGTGGTTGGAGGATTATGCTATGCTGAGCGGAGATGGAGAAGGTAGAGGGTGGCCTTTGAATTTTTTTCACATGTTTAGGGACCTCAAACAATGAATATTCATGGAGGTGTTCATTATTAGATAGGTAGGGGAGTTTGAAATTGAATGTTATATTCTGTAGATAAAAATATTTTGGAGGGACCATAGATCATTTTAGGTATTATCTATTTTTTATCACCCTTGTTTGTGCCATATTTGATTTTGGAGTTTTATACCCCATTTTTTGACCAACTTCAGTCCATTAACTAGAACTATACATAGCATGGATATATATTCCTTAAGTGTTGACTATTCATGTAAGAGGCCAAACCAGAACATTTGATTTTCTGGGTGGTGTAAACCGGTGATGGGGCTAGAACAGTCTTGTGGGGTAATTTTATTCCTATAGATTCATCCCTATGATGTCATCCTTATCATCGATAGGTTGTGTTACATACATTCTATTATCAACTACTACAAGAGGATAGTTTTGTTTTGCAGTGTAGATGTTAGAAATGAGATTTTCATTGGAGAACATGTATTTTAGGTGGCCAATTTGTGTATGGAGAACCTTTTTTCATTTATGGATATGTTATTGGTGAAATAAGTGGATGATAGGATTTTTGAGGTCTTGACGGTTGTGGAGGAGTTTATGGATATTTTTTCTGATAAGGTTTTGAAACCACCCACCTCAGAGTGATGTTGATTTAGGGAAAGAATCATAGACTTGTGATTCTCTAATTTTGATCACGTCATATTGGATGGAACCATCTATGTTGATAGAGTTGAGGATTTAGATGGATCGTCTAATACACAAATGTTTTATCTAGACCAGTGTGCCTCCATAGGCTTCCCTAGTGTTGTTCTCTAAAAATGAGGATAGTAGTCTAAGGTTGTTTATAGAATAACAGAGGTTGAATGATGTATTGGAAAATAAACATTACTCAATCCCATTGATAAATGATCATTTTGACCAGATAATAACGGTGAGTCTTTTTGTATGAATGGTATATGGTCTAGATATAAATTGATTATTGTAAATGAGGTTGATATATCAAAGACTATCTTCAGATTCATGTATGGGAACATTGAATTTGTAGTCATGTAGTTTAGTGTTACAATCCCACCATATGTGTTCATGGTACATATGAAATCTATGTTTTATGAGTTTCTAGACTAGTTCCTTATCATGTTCATCGATGATATCATATTATACCTGAGTTCATAAAGAGGAATGATAAGCATCTTAGATTTATCTTTCATGTTTTTTGACACCTCAATCTTTTTGGGAAGTTGTTCCAGTTTGAGTGTTGGATGAAAGAGTTTTATTTCCATGGATATGTCGCTTCTTAGTAACATGAGGTAGTAAACCTTTCTAAAGTCTAGGTATTTATTTCTAGGGAAGCACCCAAGAACATGGTAGAGGTTCTAAGTTTTCTTTCTATTTACTACAATAATTAGAGTTTTGTGTGCAATTTTTCTTGAGTTATAGCCTTAATGATAATATTTAAAATAATGACCATGAATTTGTATGGAATTTTCAATGGTAGTAATCATTCTATTGACTAATTGGGATGTTTTTTAGTGCTTCACTACCTCAGTTTCTTAATGTGGGTTTGATGATTGAGGTAGTTTGTGAAAGTTTCTATCTAGGATTGGTTTTGATGTTGATGAATTAGATATGAGTGATTTATTATGGGAATAAAAGTTATTATATCATAACATAAATAGAAACCCAAGATATAGAGAGAAAATCAATTGTGTTTTTACTAAGGATGTGGTGGAATTACATCATTTTGGAGTTCTTTGTGGTCTCCACAGATCACAATAGATTGAGATAATATTTTATAAGAATGATATTAATTTCCAGTAGTGGGGGTAGAATAATTTTAATCAAGAATATAAATTTTATATCTCTTACATCTCACAAAAATGGAATTTTGTGGCTATTGAATTTAGATCGTAGTTGGATAGGGATATTTTCTAGGATATTGGAGATGTTTTTAGAGAAATGGAGGAGTCTTGAGACATTAACATAGATAAAAATGTGAAATATTGTAGAGGATATTTTTTAAAAATTAATGTTTAGTCTTCTATGATTTAGAATGTGGAGGAGTCTCAGTGTGGATTCTTAGAGGAAGAGTTTATGCATGATCATGTTGTCCATGGTGATGCTATAAAGGTATTGTTAGATGATGGTTAGAATAAAATTCTATCTTATAAGATTCCATTTTTCTAGGGGTGATTTGAAATGGAGTCCTTTGTGAGTTTCAAAGATCACATTTGTCAGTACACTATGTATTTCTCATGATGTTCCATGGATTGATGATTCATTTTTATGTCCTTGGAGGAAAGATATGTGGAGGAATATTTTGAATTGTTATTGGATATCTATATGTTAATGCCCAATCATTAAGATCATCAAGGTTTTTTCTACCTTTGTATATTACCAAGTGGAAATGTGATGAAATATAAATGGATTTAATCACAGTGATTCAATGATCTCAAGGGGTATTTGTGATGTTATCTTCGGGATAGTTGAACAATTGAAGAAATCAGCTCACTTCTTTGTAAACATGTATTTAGGAGTAGTTGATTATTTATGTAATAGTTATGGGAATAAGGTGGTGAATTGTCACCGAGTTATGAGTTCCATTCTCATAGATAAGGATGCACTCAATACCTCATGATCATAGAGGGGATTATAGAATTATTTTTTTACTCATTTATACCTCAACCCTACATTCCACCCCTAGAAAGATCAAAATATAGTGGGGACTAGCATGAACATGGAAGATATCGGGTGACAATGGTATTTGGATGTTGGTGGCTCTTTGGTATGAATCCTAACTTTGGTCAGTTTAAATACAATAATATCTGTAACTCATCCATTTGTACGGCCCCGTACGAGGCATTTTACGGGAGGCCATGTCATTATATGTTTTATTGGATCGAGGTTGGGGAGGCTGTAAATCTTGGTCAACATGTGGGGAATAGAATGATAGATGAGGTTTATATTGTTCATGAAAGGGTAAAAGATGAAAAATACCTGATTAATTCATATGATGATCATTGGAGGAGGACCATAGAGTTTGAGTTTGGGGTCTAAGTGTTCTAGAATTTTTTCCATCGACATCGAACGAAAACCATTTTGAGGGGTAGTAATCTTTCTCCTGGGATTTTTGGTCGCTTTTAGATGTTGGGGGAAACTTTGGGAGGTGGAATATCAATTTGTGTTTCCACGGAAGTGGGAGAGTATCCATTATGTCTCCCACATCTCTTTTATTCATAGGTATATTCACGTTTACTCCCATTTCATTAACTAGAGAGATATGGATATCAAGGATGAAAGAGAAATATTGAATAATTCAGTATAAAAATTGGATTGTAAGGAAAACATTTCTCATAGAAACCCCATTCCTATGGTTTAAATTTTATGGTAGCAACATGGAAGTGTGAAGACTAATTGTGAGTGAGAGGTTTAGATGTGTTACCAGTACCAAGAGTTTGTTGAGATTTTATTTTCTATGTTATTCTTTGGGATTTTATATTTTATGTGCCTATATTATATAATGTTATGTTTTCTATTATGTAAGATTATTGATAAATTTATGACATATGAAAAGGGAAGGACCATATTCTCATTTGGGACACATTAACTATGATGTGATTAACCCCATGCTGTTGGGTTAGTTCCACCCATAGAGGATAATATATTGACATAGAGGATGTAATTACCTGATTCATAGGTTTGGGGAAATGTGGGTTTTTTCATTGAGATAGTAGTTTTTTGGGAAGAATTGATTTTGGATTGTTTTGGTGTTGTAGTTCTATGGTGATACAGTTGTGTGAGTAGATTTATTTGCATTTTTTTGGTCTGTTTGGATAGAAGAAGAATTCAAAATACGAATAAATCGTTGAGAGGTATTTCATGGGGTAGTTTATCAATCCCCTATCGGTATAGTCTTGGGTTTGGATTCTAGGGAGAATGAATTTTATGAGTTGTTTTAGAATAAATAGATAATGCCTTCACAACATATTACAATGGTATGTTTTTTAGTTGGACATTTTTTTTATAAGTTCATGGATTTTTCTGGTGATTGTAGAGGTTCAGTAGAGATTAAGCATAAAATACATGTTGTGAATTTTTTACACACTTTGTAAATATGTTTCATGACATATAAATATGGTTGGTTCACAGCTTGTTAAGTAGGGAGGGGTTAAAATATGATATCGATTACACTTCACGTAAGTTAAAATTAAAACTTTTAATAAATAAAGGTCGAAGATATTTTGTTAGTGATATATAAAATTTATGTTAAACTCAAGGTTTACATGCTATTTAAATATCACATGATGTGAATCCAAATGGATTCTATATTTTAAGTTCATTTCTATAATGAACAATCATTCATTTGGATAAAAATCATTTCCCATCATTTTTTGACAGCCCTAGGTACCATATGAGCATCTTATAGACCCCATTCACCTACTTGGATTTGTTAGACCAGGTGGATTCGTATTGGTTATTTTTTGTAAGACCTTCCTTCTCTAATGTTAGTTTTCTATAGCGATTATCTAAGGGATTCATCATGGAATTTTGGTTTTGGTTTGTGGTGTGAGCATGGCTATGGTTTTATGGATATATGGTGTATTTTAGGTTGATCCATAGTTTTCTATATGCGGTTGTGTCTTGGTTAAATTCTTCTTCCACCAAAAGTGCACAATAAGTTGGGAAATATAATTTGAGGTTGATAATTACACATTTGCTTTATTTTTTATCATGTGGGTTCAGTTTACTCTTATATATCTACGGGTTATGGTTGTGATGACATTAAAATAATGAAATAATTAATTAATTGAAATTGAACAGCGAAATCAGAATGTTTATCATGTTTTTACGTATTTGATATTATTAATTATACATTATAGATGTCTCAAAGAAAATTATGGCCAGTAGGGTATTTTTTTGCAATTAATTATATATGTTTTTAATGTTATGTATGTTTTTGATAGTTGTGATATCACCCTAAAATAAAAACTGGATAAAAATATATATTTGAATAATTAAATGGTTTCCCTAGGATTATGTATTGTGTGATAATTCACATTATATTCTGTGGAATGTGTTAAAATCCACCTTATTAAATAAATATAATGGCATCTAATTTTCTTTAATTGTGGCTATTCTTCTAGGGAGAAAATATTTTTTGGAAATGTGATGTGGGGATAATGAGTGAGATGTGGCCATGATTTTATGGGGTTGGGTGATGGTTTTTTAGATGTGATTTTGGGATAGTGGTTTTTTGTTCATTCTATTGGGGTAGTGAGGTGGAAATTGTTTTTATATTGTTTTGGGAGAGTAAGGTGATGCGTATTTGGCCATGATTTTGATGTGGTGAGGTTGCTGTTGTGTGGTCATGCCTTTGGGGAAATTGGGAGATGGTATTATGGCTATAATGAGCTACATGTGGTGTTTGGTTTCATTATTCTGGATGCCCAGGTAGGGATGGAATTATAATTTTGTTAATAATTATTGAAATGGATGGGGTTTGGTTAGGTTAATGGGATATAAATGGCTAACTAATTAATAAATTATGGGTTGTGTGGTTAAATGTGGTTGATCCTAAATACTAAAATGTAAGGGGATGAATAATGGAATTGGTTGGTGGTGTTATGTAGCTTGTGTATTTTGTGATGTTATGTATTTTGATGGGGAATTGAATGAGGGTCTCTTGTGGGTTGGTTAGTGTTTGGTTGTGAACCTATATGTCTCACTTGTGTGTGGATATATTTATGTACATATATATTCATTGTGATTTCTATATTTACTCCACCCATGTTGATTAATATGATCCAACACATGCACAAGAAAATGGGGTTTTCATTCTTGACATCCAGCTAGGAGGATGAGTGGATGAGTACCTTCTCATTACCATTTCATCATCTAGAATGTTTGGGTATTGTATAGGTTGTGATGGTTGGACGTTTTCTACTACAGTTGATGGTAGTTTTGAGATCCTTATTTAATTTGAGTGAGAAGTATTGTTGCTATGTTTTTCGGGTTATTATCCTCTGTTCCTTAGGGTGAGAAATGATGTACCAAGGTGTCCACAAACCAGATGAGATGGGTTGAGGTGTCTTATGTTGTGGGTTATGAATGGTAGTGGGAGGGAACAAGTTCAATATATTTCATGTTCATGATACCAAACATTAATAGGTATGGTTGTCGATGTGTTGTGGCAAAGGTTATTTTGGGTGAGACATAATGAAGATGTGATTATGGGGTGGTGTGGTTTTCAAAATATATAAAAGTTATAGGACATACAATTTTTCTATGGGAGAGAAGCATTCCTATGGAATGGATATTGTGCTTATGTCTGTTATTTTGTGTTGTGCCCATGGTTTTTATAGAGATAACTATAATATCACCTTATATATGTATACATATTTTTATTTTTCTAGAAGGATTATATGGATAGTTATAAGAATTATTAGCTCAGTCATTTGGATGGATATTGTTTCACTACATTATCTTTTCTTTTGTGTATTTACACTAATGAAATTTACCTATAGCAATTTAATTTAGACATGCATGTTAGATGTTTTTCTATTCTTTTTATATTAGGACATGTAGTTTTTTGTGGATTATTTATCGTATCTCCCGATCATATGTTATTATAGTGTTTAATACCTCCCATTTCATGATATTTTTATAAAATAGGTTCTAGTCACCATTTCAGGGCCTAATATATATAGGACTTGGGGGCCATTATCTTTATCTGTTGATTTGGGTATCTTTGAAAGGAGGGGGTCATGACATAATTTTACAAAATATTTAAATTTTCATTTTTAATATCCATTTATACGAGTTTAAATTTTAAAATAGTTAGTGAATTTTATAAGGATTAAAAATTGATCTTATGATATTTTGGAATAAATCTTATTAATCTTGGATGTAGCCAATTTTGTACTCTAGACATGTTAATCTATGATGAACTCTAGAACAATACGAAACACTTTAGACTTAAATTAAACATCTCATATCAGACAAATAGGATTCATGTAACATGATAAATAGAATTTAATATTATTTTAAATATGATTTATTTATAGAAAACATAACCTAACATAATAAGAATATCAAATCCTTGATATTTTATAATCTATATTGAAGTTAAAATTACTTTAGATATTAATATCTCTATAGAAACAACTCTTGATATCAACATTCTCCCAAAGGTATTAATATTTACCAAATAAACTCTTGGTCTCTTCCTACAATACCATGTACATGGTATCTTTGGGTCATACATGTCCCAGGATTTATCCTTAAAATGACTATTTGGTGCTTAATGACTATGTTTAACATTGTGATTATTATTGATTTCATAATATTTGAAGCCTTTACAAGTATATATTTAATATAACATAATCATGTGATGAATTTATATATATATATATAACAATTCATGGATTTTAACTTGGTTTTGTAATGGAATATTTGAGTTGCATGAAGAGCTTCACCTCAATATGTTTTGTAAATAATGATTTAGTATAAGGAACTAAGATTTAAAAATAAATCATATGAATAATATATAAATTTATTGAATAAAAATGTTCTATGATAGAGAAATTTAACTCCCATGAAAATAATAAGGCTTATATTCCTTCAACAAATACTTATATTAAGACCTAGATCATCCAAATCGGGTAGTCTAAGCCAAAAATGATTTTTGCGGGATATATTATATAATGAAATTAATTTATCCATATCCCTAATTGGACATGGTTATTTTATTTTTATTATCATATTAGATACAATTATTTTCAAAACCCTTCTAGTTTTCACAATAGTAAAAAATTTGAGTTTAACCATGTATTATTTTGGGAAATGATTTGTTTGTTCAACTCTATAAGATTCATTACTGATGTGATTACCATAACGGCCTACCTAAATAGCTATGTGTTGAGATAAATAGTAAAGTGAGTCATTATAAGTGAAATGTTGTTCACTTAACCCTAATGGATAATATGTAAATAAAAAATGGATTACCAATTTAGTGGGCGAATATTTCAAGACATTCTATATTAAATGATCGAAAACCATAATAATTAGCTAAAAATATATATTTTTTAGATGAATGATATCATCATTATTCAACTCCATTTTGAGTTTAATATTATTGAATGAAAATATTAACTGAATAGAAAAATTTGATTAGAGTATAAAAATATGAAATATTAATATATAAGAGGGAGTATTCACTGTGTTTGAGAAATATCTTATCAAATTCCAAAATTTTGATTCTGTTTAATAAGAGAGTAATGAAGATAATAAGAGTCACATAAGGATACAATTTCATATTAATATTATTTATATATAAATTAACTTTAGAATCATTAACATTCACTAATATTTTACAAAATAGTAACTATGAAATAACTTGATATTTTTTTATGTCTTGGTCGAATAGGGAAACATATTTGATTTTATTATTTGAATGGATCATAAAATATTAATGAGATTTAATTTTTTTTCTATGGTATCATGGTATATAGTATATATGAGAAAGAAATTTTTTTCCTAGGATCATGTATAATTGTTTACAATATGTATGTTTAATGGATTATGGTAGAAGGAAATGTTAGGATATTTTAGTAGTTGTCACAGTGATTCAAATAGTAAAATATATTTCCTAGAGGAAAAATGTTTACCATGGAGGAAATTGTCCAAGATAACTAATTTACATTAAAAAAATCCTATGATGATCTATAATTAGTATTACAGTTTAAGGAAAAAAATATTTGAATTATAAGAGTATATAATAGAAAATTTATCTTTTATAGTGTTTTAAAATAAACTGGGGTTAAAAATCAATGGATTTATTAATAAATATTTTATTATCATTCATTTGATAAAGAATGTGGTTTTCAAATCAATGAATTAGATGAAATGAAATAAATAAAACATAAATAAGTATATAAAGTATATTCATTTTCATATTTCTTCGCATTTATGATAACAAATGTTAATGGTAAACAAATATAATTTTTTAAAAAATATGCCAGTATTAATACAAACGGGTTATGATTTTAAAATTCTTATATCAAGATTGATAGTAGACTTAGACAAAATCAGTTTCTTACTATAAAATAGTGTTTGTAGAGTATATTTTTTAAAATATGATTTAATGAGTTCACATAACCTAGTAATGATATATTTTAAATCAGAAAATATAATTTCCATAATATAATTATAAAAAATTAGGCTATTATATACTATATATATGTTAATAGTTTACTTATTATCTTTTCCCACACTAACAGATATGTGTTTTCTTAAACATAGTTTTGTTTGTGTATCTTACTATGATATTTCACAAAGAGTATAGTTTCATAGAGATTATCATTGTTTTATTTAGACATATATAAGTTCATGTAAAAAAATAAAATATTATTCGAATCAATATTAAAATTGAATGTCCCATAAAAACCATGTATATTTTTGTGAGTTTAAGAAAATATAATGATAAAGATACATTTTTTATCCAAAAGAAATAAATATCACTTAATATTAAAAAAATATAAGTATACTTTGGTAAATAATGATAGTATTGTATTTTGATATGTGTTTTCACCAATTATTGAAAATGGGATATTTTAATGATAATGTTATATTATGATGATTATAAATAGAGAAAGTGTAATATGTTGAAAACCAAGCTTATAAACATCATAACATTTGATGTTTTAATTTAAAGGATACTAAATAATAAAATAAAATGTTTAGAATGTTTTGAGTATTTTTCAAAGGAGAAATAATTAAAAAAAATAAACATTAATTATAGGCGTTACACAAAAAAAGAGTTCACTGGGATGGTTTTTATCAAATGGTAACATCATAATGTAAGGATAATTACATATTAATGTTATGATATTAAAAACCCCCTAATAGAGAAAAAAAGACAATGAAACTTGGAAAATACATTATATGATATTTGATTTCGTATAAGTATATGCATTGTATAGTTTTTATTTTAATAGATTTTATGAATGTTATATGTATCTATTATATAAAAGGATATCTACCAATAGTAATTAATTTAGATTTCCTTTATATACATCAGGATGTAAAATTATAATTTTCCAATGAAATATTTACTATTATTTATAAGTATTGATTGTAATAGTGCGTTACAAGTTGTGATAAAAATTAATTTTTTATGGGAAAGAATTTATATAGATATTTAAAATATTCTCATGAAGAAAACAATATGTATTAGGTATTGGATTACCCACCATGTATACATCATGAAGCGTCATGGAAAATATGACTAATATAATTGTGTGCATGTTTTTTATGATTATTTGTATCATATTTGAAAACATACAATAGAAGAGAACATTTATACATTGATAACTTTTTCATGATATACCTCAGGCTAATCCAATCATGGGGTGGTTGGGTATGCTGATTATCAAGTCCTCTGTTGTGGTATAACCAAGATATGAATTCTCATCTCTTGTATTGATTAAAATATATATTTCATTAACTAATAAAAAATGAGGATGTTTGAATCCATACCATGTTAAGGCTTATATAATGTTCCTTAATGGTTTGGTATGGGGCATGTGATATGCATATCCACTTGGTTAATTGACATATAAAAAGTTCATCATTGAATAAAATTTATATTTTGCATATTGATAATTTATGAGTAAGAAATATTGGATAGAAATAATCTTTGGACAATGGATATTATGTGTATCGGGAAAAGGTATTATATGATCATTCATACTTCTATATGACATATTCGGTGACCATAGAGATAGATAAGCATGTATTTAACGGAGATCATTCAATATCCCTATGTAGCATGATTTGAAATGATGCATTTATGAATACACCTCATTGATTACATTTATTAATACTTGAATTTATAACTATTCTCAATTCTATAAAGGCTCATTGGTCATGTTATTTTGTTTTTTGAATGATGATTATGTTTGTTTTACAACTTTTCTATATATAACATGAAGATATATAATAAATGTGTTTGGTGGATATCTAAATGTTATTTGGGTAAATTTTCACAATGAAATTATAGAAGATATCAGTGTGGTCAAACTAAATGATAGCTTATCTGAAATAATAATTTAAGGATATTAAGAATATGTTTTGGATATGATTCAATATTATGTTACATACTCTTTAGCATATGGTGAATGTGTGTTATGCCAGTGAAGATGTACTTTATATTGAAGGATGATAGAAATATAAAAATGAAATTCTAGGGCATGAAACTATATATCATAATATTTTATATTCAATTATACTTTTAATAAATATATAGTGAATGTCACTATGTCATGGTGTTTTTATGGTGTCTCATGAACTTTGTGATAATGCTCGGCCTCATAGGATAGTTACACTAAAACTATCGTGGTCATAATAGATTACCCAATTAATAAATTATGAGAAGTTATAACATTAAATATTGATTATTTAATTGTTTAATTGAATTTATATGGATTGAATTGTGTATTGAAAAAGAATTCATTTTTGATGTATTTATAAATTCATTGTGATTATAATTGATGGCTTATTATCAAAAATAAAATATATTTATTGGTTCATTACATGAGATATTATATGTAAATTGTTTAAGTTGAACCTTATTAATACACATTAGATATTAATATTTTATTGTTTTAAATTCCCATTTAATCAATAAAAGTCATTGAAAAAATTTAGGGAAGCGAGGATCCTTCCTAAGTGTAATGATATTCACATATTCTAGGGATAACCCAAGAGGACAAGAAATATTTTTTTCTTTTTCGTGAAATTTCAAAAAACATGTTCAGAGAGTAGATCAACTATTGGATTTTACAATTACCATTCTAATATATATTATTTTAAAAACTTATATAAAAAATTGGTTGTTTTGGGATTTTTATTGGTCTACCACATTATTTTGGATGATAAAAATCCCTTAACAACACTTTAGTATACATCAAAAAAACATAGTAGACAAGACATATTCTCAGGTTGTGGTCTCCATCGAACCCGTTATCATATCTCAAATTTTGTATTAAGAACTATCAATGGAGGTTAAGAAAATAATAACTAAATTTTCTAACTGAACATTAATTTTAATTATTGTCCCTCCATGTAATATTTAATTAATCATAATAATAATATCATATATCACATTAACTGAAAAATCCTAAATACATAATGTCTCATATTCATGTAAAAATACATTTCAGTGGCTTCATCATGTAGAGATATAAAAATTTAATACAAATAGTTATTTTTTTTGGTTTTTATGGGATCTCATTAAATTCATATTTACATAAAGTCATGAATAAATTGATTTGATAATTTTAAAAGGTACCTATGGGGACATAATTATAAAGAATAGTTTTTTATCCTCCATAAAAAAGAACATAACATTTTCAAAACAAAACTTTGGAAATAAAAAATTATTTGATAAGAAGGAAAAGAAAAAATCTAAATACAAATACAATTAAAATAAATTTTAAACTTAAAATTATTTAATTTCTATTAATTTAATTCTATTATAATATTTAATACTCAGATATATAAATTTTTTATAGGGTGATCCATTGGTCGAAAAATATCATCAACACACAGTAACATGAAAAAAAACTCATTATATGATTGTCTAAAATAATTGAACATTAAAAAATTCAAATTGTTCTATTAAAATTGTATTTAAAATCTAGATATCAAATAATTAAAAATACATATATGTCATATATATCCAGAAAAATGGATTTTCTATAATTTCTATATTACTTTTTACAATAATTATCCCAGTTTTATTATCAGATCCTATAATATTATCACAACATAATATAATTTTTATTAAGTAAAATTATAATTCATAAAAGTTATTTGTCTCATAATACAATATAGAGAAAAAAATTATTTATCAGGAAATAATCATTATCGTAGATAAATTGGGAAAAGGCATTTCCATATAATTTGATTTATATAATAGAATAGTATTTTCAAAACGCATATATATATATATATTATTTAAAATAAATTATATAAATATTGTTCTCAACATACAAAACCTTAAAAAAATAAAACAACATGCATTTTTGAAACAAAAATTTAAAAAATGGTTTCAATATGATAGTGAAATAGTACGAACAAAAAAAATCATTGTACAAAGTTATTCTATAATGTAATAAAATTAAATGATTAAAGGATTATAAGGACTCATGATTTTTTCAGTACTATCATTGAACTAATATTCCTGATATGATCATCAAAAGATGGGTAAAATATAAAAAGATATGATAAATTACAATAAATGTAGGAAGAATGAAAAAAAGGAAACATATGTTATCCAATTCTAATTTTCTTTCTAATGTTTAATTGATTTGAAAAAATCTACATTATGATTAATATATGATTTAATTTTCATAAAACCATATAAAATACATAATCAAGCCACACCAATATTATAGAGAGTATATTTAATTTAAAACAATAAAAGAAATGTTAACCATTCTAAAACGTCATTAACAATTCTCGGTTATACCCGAATTAAATTTTCTGATTCATAGAATGGTAGAAAAGAAAAAGAAAATTCAATTATTTTTATTATCCCCATCACACCCCAATGTTTAATATCCATTAAAAACAACTTTTTATTAAAATTTATGTTCATCCAGATTGTTTCTCCTAGAATTGATGTATGAAAAAAAAATAGAAGGATTAAATTTTTCAATGAAAGATTGATTAACATTAATAAATATTTATTTCAGCCTTTATTTATAGTCATGATTTTTTGGATCTTCAAACACTATGTCCATATGATGAATAAAGGTACAATTTTCTTTATTCTATCATTTATTGAAGACTTAAAACTATAATTTCAAATGAAAATCACCCCTAAAAAACTAATGTTGGATGTCTAATAGAGTATATTGCAATTTAATTATTTATATAACACATATATTTATGGATAAATGTTGGATGACCCCATTAACTTGAATAAATTAATTACTATGTAATTGGGGTATCCAAGAATGATTTGTAGTGATAGATAATTGGGAAGTAGTGTAGAAATCATACATTAGTTAAAATATAAAGCGATCAGGGACATTAGATAACACATAGATGCACCAATACAACATTTGGATAAAAATAATCATCTACATTTATTAAAAATCATTAAAACCAAGGAATCATTGGGTGGAAAATACACAATATTGCCTAATAAATATAAAAATTGACTTAGAAAATCTCAAAAGATGGGACTACTAGGAAAATTTGTTTCAAATATTAACATATAATGAAATTTGATATAAAATAGGGAATATAAAATAAAAACTAATTAAATAAAACCAATTTTTTTATTATAACAATTCAATTATTTAAAAAACATTAAATATGAAAATGGTGTAAAATTAAATTTAAAAAATGTATAATTTGATACAATCCTACATGTTTTTTAACATTGATTACCATTGGGAAATTTGGAGCAATATGGTCATGAAAATATATTATTATTTTTATATATGATTTATTTATAGAAGTATGAGCATGGTAATAATATTTAAAAACACTAAGGATGTCTATGATTTTCAATTTATATGAACTATATGATAAATTGTATGGTAAAAATCCACTAATGGAAAAAAATAAACAATATTTATAATGGAATGATGTGATTACAAAAATGTGTTTTTTTCATTTGATTCAGAGAGAATGATTTTGATTAAATATTTTGAACTATATAACAAGATTAATTAATTCATATTGAACACAGTTTTATCCATTGTTATAGATAGATATGATTTTCATAAATAGATATTACTTCTTTTTAGATGAATATTCAATTCAATACCTAAACACATGCCTCAAGATAAAAATAGTTAACTCCTTTGGAAATATGGATCAAAATCATTTTAATTAATGAAATATATTGAATTTATTCCATAAATTCCATCACCATTGGTACTCTACACAATCATACCCTACATAAATCATTTATTTATAACCTAGGCAAAGGATACCGAATAAATGGTTAGCATAGATACTTAGCAGGGGTAAACATGTGATATATGTAAGCATAACATGAATTAATGGATATTAGAACATGACAATTACATTTTAAAACCATATATTGTATATAAATAATAATAGACCATGGTCATGGAATTAATATTGGTAGTTGAAATTAAATTAATCATGAGAAAATCGAATAATATGATCCATGATAGCATAACACTGTTATAAAACAAAACATTGTGGCATACAGATAAGTAGCAAAATAATTTCTTTATTATTCAAGGAATATTTCCAAAACATATCTGGTCACTCAATGGGAACCTACATGTCCTTGGTGGTATAACCATTATCACCACTTGTAGTCATTTCCTTATAGTGGAATGGGATGACTCCCCAAACCATCACAATATTCACTGTTCACTTCTAAAACCGTCATAGTGGAAAATAACCCTTAATGATTTAGTTTCACTACCATTTATAGTCATATCTATCTAATTATAAATAAAAAAATAAATAATTATTTAGGGGTAGATATATGTCCCACATATATTTGGTAATAATGTTACCATGTTCATATCATATAATTCAACCACTATATTCGGTTGTAACGTGAGCACCATAAAATAATGAAAATCATACATAAATGTTCCATGGGATCATAAAAAATTCACCATAACAAAAACCATGTTTTAATTTTGGATTCATAAATGTTTCATTATATCATAACATGTTTAAAAGAGACAATTTTCATTATATTTTAACCAATTCTTCATAGAATAACCCATGAAAATAAGTGGGCTTCATAATCATTTTTTCTTGGTATAACCCGTGGAATAGAAATGAATTTTATAAAAAATATTTTCCTGATAAAAATACAATTATAGATGTGATAATAATAGTATACCTGGTTCATATACCCAGTAATTATGAAGACAAAAAACAATTATATCATGTTGGACGGAGACATATTTTGATGGATAAATTACATTGGAATTTTTTTTGATGAAGATAAATTTTCATTGAAAATAACCATATTAAACAAAAAAACTATTAATACTGTGGAGGTTTAAAAATTATTATTTTCACATTTTCGGTAAAATCTAAACTGGTATTATTAATAAAAAAATGAAGATTACATTCTAATAAAATTTTAAAAGATAATACATGAAAAATATGTTTTTAATAAATCAATTTAGTAATTCTCAAAATATTTTTGAATGCACTTTTTTGAAACATGGTTCTGGTATCAGAATGGTTTTCGACTGAAAAGATTTTTTTTTGGAAAAAAAATTCATTTTGAACTCATGTGTATGTAAAGAGAGGATAAATAAGGGAAAATATTATTCCTAATCACATAACTGGATCATATTAAAATTAATGAGTATATTGTGATATGGATTATAATATTTTATCATAAGATTCCTAATTACAAAATACTATAATAAATGATTAAATTTTAAAACAAAATTTTTACCACATTTGTACCCGTGAAACATTATACCCATAAATGAATATTAATAATTGAAAATTGATATATAATGAGGGTAAATAAATAAATGATATTACATTCAAAGTGTATTTCTATATACCGTGTAAAAGAATATATATGTATATCAAAGTCATATGTCCAATGAAGAAAATTTTGAGACAATAATACATTACTATAATTATTGAATCCTATCGTACACATAATATAATCCGATATAATAAATATAAATTTAAGATTAATATATTATAAAATAATATTTATATATACTACATAAATTATTTTCTTATAACCCTCAGATTAGATGTTTATTAACAATTTGAGGTTAATGTCATGTTTAAGGTGATAACCACATGTGTTTATTTACATATATTGTATTTACTGGTTGTTTTTTGTCCTGGTAAATTGATCATGATATCATCATATTAATAATGTTGAAAATGATAGAAATATACATATATTTAGTAGGTATTTATTTAGAGTAATCCATTAAAATTAGTTATTGAAAATGAAATATATTGTTTATGGATATTGTAGGTCGTACGTATGCATAAACACTTTTCCAAATAAATCATATTGAAATCAAGAAATTTAATTGATATATTATCATTATTTAATCATTTTATGTCATATATATATATATATCATATTTTCATTAAAACCATCCATATTACATTACATGTAAAGTTCGGATGAATCAGATCGCTTTACATGGTGGTAGTCCACCCTAGACACAAGGGACTTTATTTTATTCCCAAAAAATAAAGACTATTAAGGTATGTCAAATATAATAATTTTAGAAGTATAATAATATCATTAATATTATATATAAATAATAAATATATCAGTCTTTCCATCTTTGATATGTTTTAATGAAAAAATGAATGACATCAATACGCGAGGGGGTAGTTAACCTTACACACAGACAATGACTTCTTAACCCAATTGAAGGAAGAGAAGATAATTATATGTAATTACCATAAAATAAAAAACCATAATTTTGATAAATATATTGATTTTATCATGTAATTATGGTATAATATTAATTTAAGGAGGTTCATGATTAAATTAAATAACATTTATCACTGATGAATGTTACCACTTCTTTATGCATCCTCTTTAGGTTCGAAAAAAATACCTCCTATTTTACATTGGTGACAAATTCAAGTATTTTGGATGAGGGTATGGGTTTTTTGGTGATGTGGGTATTTTTAGTCGATAAAAATGTCTTGAGTGGTGTATGGGTGCAAGGAGAGTGAGTTATCTTTTATGATTGAAGTTGAGTGTATTTTTTGTTAATACTGAAAATCATTCAAAACTGGGATGTAAAAATTACATAATCTGGCTAAAAAAATTGAAAAATATTAGATATTATTGAGGATATATTCAAGACACACCTCAAACACACATAAAAACCATTCTTTATTTTTTAAAAAATATTAATATCATTGATTCCTTACATTGGTCATTCTGGTTTTCATCACTATCAGAACTGGTATTTTTCGCCTAGATAATTTATCCAATATTAATAAAATAAAAAAACCATAATAAAAAAATTTTATACATCAATTATAAATATTAAATATAATTTATCAAATAAAAATTCTACTTTTTTTAAATTTAAATTTTAACACAAACACATGTGACATGGAAAAAAATCATTTTAACCTTTATTGCAATAACACTATTTTTTGGAATTTAGGGGTTAATATATGAACGATAAATTATAAATAGGTCCATTAATGTACCACATTTTATATTTATTAATATTTTTAATTAATTTTTTAGTTGGTAGTATTTTTAATTAATTTAAAATAATTTAATAAAATAATATATATTATAAAATAACAATAATATCACTTTTAATTTGGTTCTTTTAATTTCATTTTAAAAATATATTGAAATTTAGGGAATTATAAAATATTTTGTACATAACTATATAAAATGATATATTAATATAATATATTAATTTAATAAAAGAAATCATTTTCACTACATTACTTTTAATAATTTTAGTACCATTTATTTTTTTCTATTATCTAAATAGTTTCTTTGTTTGTATTTCTTATGATTTTAATGTTTGTATACCACCAATAAAAAATTAAAAAAATATCAGGAATAAAAATAAACTCATTCCAATTTGAATATAATATTGATAACTACACATATATTGTTTTTATCCCTATACCAAAGATTTGATGACACTAAAAGCATGGAAATATCATTTGTATGTCCTTTTCATTGCTTAAGGCATTATATTGGAAAATTTCATAGAAAAGTGACCCATACAAAAATAAAAAACCCTAAGGTTATAATGGTCAATATATGAAAATAAATGGATGTTGGAAAAATTGGAAGTATTATTTTATCCCTATCTTCTTATATTAACCCTGTGGTAAACAAATTTTTACCCTAAACATGGTTAATTTTTTTAATTTCACAGTTCAGATTGGTAAAAAAATAATTTTACCTTATTAAGAAAAATAATATTTTTATTAAATAAAATAAATCAATTTTCCAAATTAAATTCAATAAAGAAGAAAAATAAAATTTTAAGTCATTGCTTGATAAGATATGAGAAAATGGGTATTTAAAGAGTAAATGGTAAAAGAATACTATGTTTTTATTTCAAAGATAAATATAAAATTTATTAAAATGATATAAATCTCATTAATATATATATATAATTTATAATTTTACATTAAATAAAATATAAATTATAATTTATATTTATATTAAATTTGAATGATCATTCAATTTAAAATTATGAGCCTTTATTTTTTACTATTTATCAAAACATTAATCTTATAAGAAAATTATAAAAAAATTAACCTTATAAAAATTTCAATATTATGAATTAAAAAAATTATTTTTATTTTATAAAATAAAATTCATAACAGTGTCAATAATTAATTTTATTATTTTTCTCGAAAATTAATATTTTTTGTGAAAATTGTATTTTCGAAACAAATAAATACATTATTGACAGATTAATTAATTTTTATTAATATATTTTATCTACGATAATAGTTTACTTGTTAAATATTCCTATAATAATTAATATGTGTTATTTTTTAACTTAAATGTATTTATGTATCATTTAATGATCTTCCGTAAAGGGTATAGTTTTTAAAAGGATAGTATGATTTTATTTGGACATATTAATGTTCAAGTTAAAAAATTAAATATTATTCTAATCAATATTAATATTGAATGCACTATAAAATCAAGGAAATTTTTGTTCTTATAAGTACGGATAAATTTAATGAGTCCATTTTTTATAGAAAAAAATCATTATTAGTTAATATCATAAATATTATTAAATGTTGGTAAATATTATAAATATTTTAATAAAAATCATTAAAAACATCTATTTAGAAAAATATCATTTCTAATTTTAAAAATACATTTCAAAACATATAACACTTGAAAAATAATTTTTAATTTTCAAGTCATTTATTTAAAATCTAAAACATTCCAAAATATTAATGAAAAACATTATCTCACAACAAACATTATCACTTTAATGGAATCTTGATATCATTGGTAATTTATCAAATTAAGAAATACTATTCATACAATTCATGATAAAAAATTATTATTTTAACATTTTCAGTAAAATATAAATAATCACTGATTAGAAGAAAACATGAATTTTACATTAAAAATAGTTTTTTTAAAATGATAATGAATATATAAAAAATTATTTATTAAATCATGTGAGTAATTCTAAAAACATTGAAACCATTTTTTAGGAAACATGTTTTTGGTATCAAAAGTTATTTTGATCGAATAGACCGTATTTAATTTAAAGTATTCTATTTAAACTAATGCTTATATAGAAAGAGTATAATGAATTGAAAATATTAATACTCATGACAATACCAGATTTTATTAAAATTTATTATTTCCTTGAGTGGCAGATCAATATATTTTATCACAATAATCATTATACTAAACATCCCAATAAACGATGAGATTATAATATAAAATCTTTACCACATTTGTCCCATTAAAAGATAATACCAAAGAAGGATTATAATTAATTGAAATTAAAATATCATGAGGATAGATAAATTTTTGATATTACATGGAAATATGATTTAAATACACCTCATTAATTAATATAGATGGCTGTCATTGTCATATATCTCAAAGAAGGGAAATTGAGACAATATCCACTACCATGTTCCTTGAATCCTAGTGTACATGTTAGATAATTTTAGAAAATAAATATAATTTTATTAATGATATTTTTATAATAATATTTATATATATCTTGTAAATGATTTTCTAATGATCTCATATTACATTTTTAATAAAAATCCAATGTTAATGATACATTTCTAGTAATAACCGCATATGTATTTTTCATATATGTCATTACTAGTTATTTTTTTTACTTTTATGTTGACAAGGATATCATCACATTCATAATTTTAATAATGTTATAAATAATATATATATATATATATATATTCAGTATATATTTATTTACTGTAATCCATAAAAATATGTGAATGAAAATAAAATAAGTCATTTATGTAGATGATAGGCAGTATGAATGCATAAATAATATTTCAATTTTGTTACCATATTGAAATAAATAAATTTAATTGAAATATTACCATTACTGAATAATATTTGTGTCATATATAAAATATCTTCTCAATAAAACCATAAATATTACATTTCACCTAATATGTGGATGAATGATATATCTTCACGTGGTGGAAGTCCACCATACACACAAGTGATGTTATTTTGTTCACAAAAAATATGAGTATGAATATATTTGGAATATAATAATTACATTGCTTTAATATTATGATTAATATTATATATTAGTAATAAATATATCAATATTTTTATCCTTGAGAGGTGGTAGTGAAAAAATGAATGATATCTGTTTGGGAGAGGCAGTCCACCACACTCACGAATAATGACTTCATAACCCAATTGATGGAAGTGAAGATGGTTTTAAGAAATTACCATAAAATAGAACCATATAAGTATGATAATATTCTTATTTTATTATATCATCATTTTATAATAATATTTAAAGGAGCTATAGGAAAAAAATCTATCATTGATGAATTATATCACTTCTTTTGGTGTCCTCCTTAGGTTCAAAACCAAATCCCTCATATGTTGGATTTTTTTCAATTTTTAGGCTTTTATGATAAGGGAATGGGATTTTAGGTGATTTGGGTTGTTTTTAGTCAAGATAACTATCTTGAGTAGTGTGATGATTTGAGGAGAGTGGGTTTCCATTTATAATTGATTAGGAGAGGAATTTTTTTCAATAATCACAATAATTATATAATGGGAGGTCATACATAACCCATGTTACTCCAAAATGAAAAAATAATTATTTTTATGGGGGTTATAGTCATGTAACTATAGAGAAACACACAAAAACTCTTATTTTAAAAATTTATCTACTTAACATCTATGTATTGTTACATTTTCCATTTTTGTTTTTTCAATACAGAATCTAGTCATTTTCAACTAGTTAATTTATCCCATAATCCTAAAATAAAATAAACCATAATAGATTATTTATATACATTTATTATAAATATTAAACAATTTTTATAAAATATAAATTTTAATTGTGTTAAAACAAAATGTCAATACAAGTGAATGTGACATGGGAAAATATATTTTAAACCTTAAGATCACTAACAATTTTTTTTTGGTATTTATTGGTAAATATTTTAACCATTAATGAAAAATAGGTCCATTATAGTGCCATATTAATATTCATTATCATTTTTAAATCATTTTATAAAATATAAGATTTTTTGTTTAATATAAAACTATTTAATAAAAAACATATATTATAGAATAAAAATATTGTCAGTTTCGAAATTTTTATTTTAATTTAATTTTAAAAATATAATTAATATTATGGAACTAGAAAATATTATTTACATAACTATATAACAAGATATATTTATGTATGATATTAATTTAAAAATAATAATTCATTCACTTTACATAACGTTTAATATTTCTCGTATCATTTATTTTGTTTTTTTAAATTCTATATAACATTTATATTGTACTTTCTTAGATTTTTAATGTAATGATACCATCAACAAAAATTAAAAATAAATTATCTTGATAAAAAATAATTTTTATTTAAATCAAATATTTTAGGTGTACATATTTTGTTTTTTCTATATCCTAGTGCATTATACATATTAAAATCTTAGATCATTTCTTTTTTGTTTTTTTCATTGCATAACTCATTATATTTGAAACTTTCAAGGAAAAGTGTCACAAAAACACTTAAAAACAACCCTATGGTGACAATGGTCATTATTTGGACATAAATTTGATGTTTTAAAAAATTTAGATCATTTTAACTCTTATATTGTTTGATGAACCCCACGGTAAATAAATTTTTAGCATAACCATGGTAATTGTTTTTTCTCATTTCACTATTCATGACAGTAAAAAAATAAGGTTACAATATTAAGAAATATAAAATATTTTTATGTAAGATACAGAATCATTTTATAAAATTTTTAATTCAATGAAGTATTAAAATTTAATTTCTTATTAATACTAGATAGGAGATGATAAAAAAGGTATCTAAAGGGAAAATTTTCATAAGATTACAATGTTTTTATATCAAATATCAAGATTAAAATGATTAAAATGAAATAAATTACATTATTAGATATAGAATTTATATAAATTAACATTAAATAAAATTAAATATATAATTTATATCTAAAATAAATTATAATTAAAATTAATTTTTGAATTTAAATTCTTTATTTTTAAGTATTTATAAAACAATTATTCATTCGGAAATTTATCAAAAATTAACCTTATGATAATTTTTCTATTATGAATTGAAAAATTAATTTTATTTTATGAAATAAAATTTATTATAGTATCAACAATTGATTTTTTTATTATCCTCAAAAAGAAATATTTTTTTGAGAAAATAATAATTTTGAAAGACATAAGGTCAATTGAAAAAATATTTACTTTCTTATTCATAAATTTCTCCATGTAAATGAAATTATACTTAATATTTAAAAAATTTATTACTATTCATATAACAATGATTAACATATATGTTATAACAGTCTCATTTAAATAATATTGACAACATATAAAGGGTTTTGTAAAACTCTGATGTCTTGTGTAACATAAGCTAATCCTAGTGCCGCTTTTCATGAATTTGTAACCCTGTTCTTTGTGTAAGGAAATATATATATATATATATTTCTGTGTAGTGAAAGATAAAATTACTTTTTCGTTTAATTAATTCTCAACATAGTGTTCAGTATATCATAAAATATCAAAATGATTGAAATTATTTGACAAATATTTCACAAAATCACATAGTGTTACAATGGTGGTTATGGGAGAATTCCAATTTATCCATAATATATACTAACGTAATATTTGTTCCAAATGAGAAATTAGATGGAAATCCAAAATATATATTATCATTACAATTTATATAAATCTACAATTTAATTCTACAGCGAAATCAATTTTTTAAAGATGATTCATTAATATTGGAAGAACTATGTTTTTTTGATAAAATATTAAAAACCTATATAAATATTTTTCATGATATAAAATATTCCACTAATGTATTTGAAAATGTTATTATTTTCAAATTTTCTTTATATTTTCAAGTATATTACAGTAAAAATATTTAAATTATTATAATTTAACATAAAATTTATCATTTCCACTCTATGTTAGGTGTCCTTATTTAATTAATTTATTTTGATTAAATTTAATTTTAAGTATAAAAAATTTAATTATAATGGGAATGTGAAAACCCATAATAATGAATAATGCTAAAAAATTAAATATCATTAAAATTGTATGCAATTTATTCTAGTATGGCATGTAAGTATTTTGTATGATATAATGAGAATGTTTTTTTAGTTTGTTTCGTCAATTTTAATATATTTATTCATGTAATAAATAAAAATATTTTATCTCTTATAATAAACATATATATTTATTTATTATCACAAATACATAGATTTCATCCAGAATATTTATCATCATGGTTGTGAAGGGAGGGAATGTTCATAAATTATTAAATTTTATAATTAAAATGGTGAAATTAGTACTAATGAAATTAAATAATTTTTATATATAATTTCATTATATATATTATATTTTCTAGTAAAAAACTTTTTATATTTGAGATTAACTTATGGGATGGTCAAAAAAACCATGTAAACTTCTCTTTTAACAAAAAATACTTAAATATAGAAAGGAAAATCAAATAAAGATTATCCATGTCATATTAAGTCTTCATTTTCATGGGTTGTTCTATTAAATCTATTAGTTTCACCATGAATTTCTCTATGAGTGTATTTTCATTGATATAATTGTTTTCATAATTATAATATATTGTAATTAATATTTTTCCGATAAATCATTAAAAGAAATCCTATTTCTCAAATTTCATTATATTTAGTCATTCCAATAACCATTGAGGAAAATGATATTATTTAAAAACATAAAATATCATAATTGTTAGAATTTTATTAAATCTTATGATAACAATAATTTTAATTTATTACATAGTTGGGCTATATTATTGATGATAATTTAAACCCTTTAATATAGATATAGAAAATATTTTAAAATAATATATATTATTTTAAAAAATATATTATAATTAACGAAAAAATATAATTAATGATATACATTAATTTTAATTTATATATAGAATATATATTTTATTTAAAATGTGACATTTAGAACACATAAATTATTATCTATATTACACATTGAATTAATTTTTACTTGTCTCGGACTTTAGTTATTTATTTCTCCTAATAATTTTTTGTTAACATAAAACGATGTGTAATCAGTAATTTTTCATCATTATTAATATAATACCCTATCAAACTACTCCACATTTTTTTCTAGATATGATTAAGGTAGATTATTCACCATTAATTTTTACTGAACTAAATTAATTACTAAATAATTATTATTACAAAATTATATTGATCAAGTATTTGAGGAATAGAATAAAAATCAGATTTTATGTGATTCTGTATTAAATTTTTTCAAATTTATAATAATAAACATTAGTGAGTTCATTTGAAAAAATTTCTTAGAGATCCCAAAAAATATTTATTACCACTATAATTGAAATATCTATGAACCATAAGTTGAAAAACATGACAGTAGTTTCCATTTCTAAAAGAACATAAAATCCTATTGAATTTTAATATCCTATATTTATACACCCCTCATATATGTCATATATTGACGATATACCTAAGGTGGTGGGCCTTTAGTTATATGATCTCTAATCATGGATTTTTTATAAATGTAGTAAAAAACATCTAGTATATTTTGAACTATTTCGTTCATAACCTTGAACACGATGTCTATATTGCTGAACATTATTGATATCATATTATTGTAGGAATATAGATACACATATTGATTTTTATGAAAGCATCATTAATATTTATTCTATTTTGTATATAACCATATCCGATTTGGTAAATTTTCTTATATATATCCATTAATTTGGATCATAATAAAACACTATTTCCATTTTCATTGTGGTAGAGGGGGATATATGGGTCTACTTAGTTCTATTCAAATATATAACTGCCATAAAAAGTAGGATTCTTTAGATATAATAGTATATAATAATATATTTAAAACCCTAAAAATCATAATCATAATTACATATGATCCCATCATATTGAAATCTCTTTTATTTGAATATATGTCAATAATTTCTTTGTATGTAAACCAAGTTAAACTTAGAATCATTCCATCATTTCAAACCCACTAAACATAACTATCTCCAAAACATCACAATGATGTACATAGAATAAAAACTTTTATAAACATCCTCATTCATTTCAATTTATATAAAAGAATAATAAGGATTATTCTATGTTTCATTATTGTCTAAATCATTCATGGGGAATTGAGTTAAAATGATCACATCCCATATACATATATGAATATCTTATATATTATAGTGTTTAATTTTAAACGTATTATGTATATCATCAATAATGAAATAGTTTTATTTTCCAAAAATATTTTGAGAGAAATATTGATTTACATTTTCCTTAATAAATAATCATCTTCATGATGATTGTTTTCCCAATGTTCATAGTAATAATTATTTTGTGAAACACATTTATATCTTATGTGGGATGGAATTCATCTTCAATATTCAATAGTGAACATATTAATCTTTATTCCACGAAATTTATTTCATATATATTCCACCACTATTTTTATCCCAAAATCAAATGATATTACAACTTTTTGTAACATACAATACCATTTGAATGATGAATCTATGAGAAAAAATATCAATTTATTTAATTTGGAAACAATATTTTTTAAATATATAGAAGTATAAAATTATTATTAAAATATATAAATTATTTGTTGAATTCATTCAATTGAAATGAGGTTATGAAACCAATTTATGCTTCTCATTATCGTTGTGCCCCAAAAGTGTCAATATATGTTTTCAAATATATTTTTTAAGAAATCATAGAGAAAGATATGTCATTATTTATTCCTTAATTATTTGTAAATTGGTTTGTGGAAATATGTGATTAATACATTTCAAAATCACCTTATGAGACCTTATTGGTCATAAATATCTACTTACAAATAATAGGGTTCACACCATTATGAAATGGGATATGATTCAGCATAACAGTGTTCTTTAATGGATTTAACTCTTATTTTACAGAATCAATATACATAAGAGAGTTAATTATTTGACATGTTTCAGGGTATATTATTAGTTCACCTTCCTTCATTCCAATTAAAATGTTATTTTCATAGTGAAATATAAAAAAATCATCAAAAATAATGCTTCATCCCTCTATAGTGAAACTTTAAAATTGAATAGGCTACTGAAGATATAGAGTTTCCTCTTAGAGAACATCTTGAGAAGGGTGTTAAAAGATAATTAATTAACAAATAATATATGATTAAATAATTTCATATATTGTAATCTAATCCCATTAGTTATCAATATCCATAAGCATGATGTTAATATATTACTCTTCAAAGAAAAAATCCTTTTCCCTCCCTACCCCACCCCAAAAATTCAATATCCTTAAATTGCCAAGTGTTAACCTTTAAAATTTAATCCTTGTGGTATGATTTTAAAAAATTTAGAATTTTTATATATTATTTTATTCAATAAATTTAAAAATATATTTTAAGCCTATTTTATTTTCTTTTCTCTGATGTAAGTATAGATTTTTATTGATATATATGAATGTATAAGTTTATAAAATATTTGATTGAAGGTCTATAAAAATGTTATAAGGGATCATTTTAGTATCCATTATTGGTACTCTTGGGAGTATAAACACAATAGTAATAAAGGACTCTATGTAGAGTGATTTAATAAAAATATAATGACTAAAAATAATTCATACCATTCCCTAAAAAACATATTTTATATTTAAGGGACATTATTCTTCGTTAAAACCCCTTTTATGGTCATATTTGCAGTGATAGAACACTCCATTCAGAATTTTGTAAATGGTCTTAGAAAATGTTCACATGAATCATCACATATTCTATAGTACTCACCAAAACTAGTGCATCAAAAACTTTTATTCACATTTTATAGTTAATTTCAAATAATAGATTTATAATTATTCAATAGATATTATGATTTCTTTTTTTTATGACTAATATTTGTAAAACAATTTATACATTATTCACGTGTAATAATTTTTAAATAATGTTCTATATTCAATGAATTGATATGAAATAATCCATATAAAGATATATATATATATATATATTATAGGATCATTTATTTCTAATTATTATAATATATTATCTAATTATTTATCTATTTTATATAATTAATTAATATGTAAAAATAAAAATAATCAACTTGCTCTAGAATAACATTCATAAAAACTGAAAATAATATTTTTTGATATGTGATATAATCTATTATGTCACAATTAGGCTGAATTATCTAGATATAATTTACAATTAACTCATACAATACTATCATGAGAGGATTCAACATATTAAAAATTGTTATCAAAAAATTATATACGGTTATAATTAATAGGTGCATAGGTGTAACCAAATTCTAATTTTAAAAATAATACAAATTTTCCATTCATAAACAAATATGAGTAACCATATTTATCTAAAGTAGAAACATAAATTTCATTATAACTAAATAGTCTGATAATGATAGTATAATTCAAATTCAAATAGAATTTAATCCTTTGTAAAATTATTATACCATATTCTATCAACCATGTGGTTGAAGTAACTAAATATAAATTAACCATTAAAAACAATAAGAAAGAATACGTTTCATATTTTATCATGCATCATGATAACTAAATTATTTCATTCATTAAATAGAAGCACCATAAAAGAAAGAATCCTGAATTTTTTACATTAATTATATCTTCCTTTTTTCATAATACAATGTTCTCATATCGTTTTTTCTTTTGTCACATTTCATTTTATTACATATTTGTATAAGAAAAAAGAGTTCTCTGAATATTATATTGTTTTAATCATTATTCTTCTGGAAAATAATGCGTAATGAGTATATTTATGAACAACGAGTCCTATTTAAATATGTATCCCACATTAAAAATCATAAATTGTATTAAAATTGTATTTTAAATAGGATACACTAATATTTGTTCAATAAAAATAATCTTTAGAGATTTTTTATTTTAATAAATATATGAAATTTACATGATGTGATCCCTTGTGATAAAAATATCTATATACCTCAGAGACACATTATTTTCCTATAATAAAAAAATTATGAGATTTTAGTCTTATAAACCCTTCTACTCGAGCCCAATTAGCACCATTTGGAAAATTAATATTTTTTCTAATATATTGACCCCTATTTCATCAAAAAAATTATTATTACCATTATAAATTTATGATCATACTCCTTCAACTTTTTATTCTCCCTCATATCATTTGTGGCTCACACATTAGTAATATATGTGGGTTTAGGAGTCCAAAATGTACAATCACATGTCATGACTCTTAATATGATCTATAAACTCTGTTTCAATAGACTAATTTTTCTACCATTAAATATTGGAATATATTTGTTTTTATTAATGATATTTGGAGTATAAATGGAATCCAAAAATAAAAAAAAATAGTACAAATATTCTCACGTAAGTACCTTAGTAACTCCCATATAAAAATATCACATAAAGTAAAAGAGTATCAAAAAAACCATGAACAATAATAATATATTGTATTTGGATATAAATATTATATTTAATATTGTATACCATGTTTAGTGATAAAAAACAATAATAAAATTACATTCCATATAACAAACCATATTTTGTGTTGATATATTATTAACATGTTAACCAAGAAAAAACAGAATTTTATATCAAGAAATATTCTTGTATCCAAGTATAGTAATTACCTTACTCTATTGAAATAAAATAATAATTTTAATCAAAAGTATATAATTTTTTTTGTGTTTGAAATCCAATTTATTTCCAATAGAGTTGGTACTATATTATCATCTACTATCAAATAATTAATTTAAAATATTATAACTCAATCAAATATTTTAATTCAATGTTTTCAAAACATGTTTCACCAAATGAAAAAATTAGAAAAATTGAGGAAATATGAAATATAATATAATCCCATAAATCATAATTATTATATTTAATTGTAACTATAATAATAATTTTCTCATAATGGATAAAAAGAGCCTCAATGAAAAGTTATCAGCATCGAAAATATTCAAATAATTCATCCATATATAATAATTATTTCAAAATTAAATTAAAATAATTGTTCCTTAATTATAATGAAAAATGTCTATATTTAACCGTAATGTGTTCGAAAAATATAAAACCATTATATGTGGAATAAGTAAATTGAATAAACTCAAAATTTATACATTAACTGAAATCAAACACAAATTCAAACGAATTACACCTGATTATATTTGATGAAAATTATTAGAAATTTTAAATCCACCAGTGAGATATACATAATTATGAGGAACATTCTTGTTCAACTAAAAATAATCAAATATTGAAGGAATTTAAATACCATGATTATCTATGTTAGATCATTTTTTTGTATGAAAAAATTAGTAATCTAAAACTATATCTAGTACCATCAGTTTATTGAAGAGTCACATTTACATTCAATTATGGGTGTTATAATAATATAATTATTTGAATAATTTAGGGACCGAAACCTTTTATAAACTCACCAGGTGTTCATAATTATTTTTATTTAGTCATTATCATCGCATGTAATAGACAAAATAGGGATTTATACACATAAAATGGAACAACAATATTAATTAAATTGAATCACAATATTATGATATATCATAATTGATCACATAATCCAAATAAATAAATTTTGATATTTAATATGAATTAACTAAAATATGTAAAATTTATTAAAATAATATTCAATATTTAATAAACTTTAATTGAATTAGAATCAATGTATAGTTAATAATGAAATTAAATATCATTTCATATATGGAGAATATTTTTAATAAAAACGACAGAATTTAATTTCAATTAATTTACAATATCCCATATATATAATTAATATCCAATAGGATGATGATTGATTTTATAATTTGAAAATTTATATGTTTATATTTTATTCTATAACACAGGTTGTGAAAAAAAAAATTACTATTTTAAAATATTATGCACTATCGTAACAAGAATTTAAATATTATTAATGAAATGGTTGTCATTATAATTATAACCATGAATATTAATCTATAGTTTTATGTGATGAATTGAGGAAGAAAACATTTCCACTATTATATAGCATGTGTTTGAAAAAAAAAATTGTACCCCAGTTTAGTGGGTTAATGACTCTACGGTTGAAGAGAATCTTTAGTTGAGAAAAAAGGATAAAACATTTTTGGTTTATGATGGTTTGTATTTTTCCAAAAGGAGTTGGTTGTACTTGTTTCCAATATGTTAATATATTTTTACTCATGAAAGTTTATATTCTTGGAAGACTATTATGGATTAAATCACCAAGTTACATAAATGAGGTGATTTTAAGTGATGTGATTCATGATAATGTCACCTAATGAATGATATAATGTTTTCTAAATCATTTTAGGGATCTCTTAAGGCCTTGGGATTGATAATGAATGAATTAAGGTGTTCGAGAAGTGGTTGGGAATTCCATGTGTGATGTTAAATGGAATTTAACCTATATATTATGCCATGCCAAAAATTAGATACCATTAATAATGGTAGCATTACATTTATAAATGTCATGTAAGGATTATGTGAGATCTAAAATTACTATATAAAATAACATTATGTTTTTTACTACCATTTAATGGAATGTTATAAAATTCATAATTGTAATGATGTATATTTTAAATATTCATAATAATAATTTGGGAAATCCCTATTTATGAATAGGTAATATTGTAAATATAAATTATATATAAAGATAAATACAATTACTTGTGATTTTAGTCATTATAACACAGATATAAGAACAATTATGTAATAGTAAATTTGATTATGGGGAAAGGTTCTAAAGAGAATAGAGAAGTTGTGTATATGTAGTACACATTAGGTTAAATCCACTATTTGTGGTCATAATAAAGCATGTGACGCTACATGAAGATAATGACGCACTACATCAAGGAAATGTCCGATTTGGATTGGAATTGTGATGTAGATATGGTTTCATCGCAAGGTCAATTTCACTTCAATTTTTCTTCCGTGTAATAATCAAGTTAGAAATTTTAAAAATAGATAATCATAGTATAGTGATTCTTAGGTTTGTTCCAACATTTTCTGGAAATAATTATCATAACTAGAGATGTATAATGTTACCCTTCCATCTATCACATTTTGTAGAAGTGAGAGATAATTCAAAAGATGGTTTTCAACCCATTACTAATGTTGGTTCGTTGAATATAGTATGTAGGATAAATATATAGGTATATCCTGATGGTTAATGTTATAAATTTATATCTATATTGTAGAAGTTATAATAAAATATCCTATTTCTCTAGATTGGTGAGGAGAGTATTGGAAAATTTATAAATGAATCATAATGGTAATTTCAATGTGAGGGAATGAATAATTAATGTTCATAGTGTCTAGTTTGATATTAGTAAAATGCATGGAGATGAATATATTAATGGATATTTCAAAGAATAATTGGTTATTGTCAGTAATATTCATGTTTTTAGTGATAATTAATAACAATCTATCATTGTAGAGAATGTCATTATAAATTCACAAAATTTATTTCATTCAAATATTTTACCCCTAATATAAATATATTAAATGGAAATATAAAAGAATATACATATTTCTTATCGGAGGAGGAAAAATTAGGAATTAAAGAAAAGGGAAAATATATAATGGCCCTTGAATCTAATTAGAGAGGGAAATTTATTAATGATGAAAATTTTAAATCCAATGATTGAAATTTAATGGTTGATGATGATCTTAAACATATTTTATTTATTCCATAAATTAAATTATATAGGTGAAACTGAAGGAAAATTGTATATAATTATTAATATTTTAAAAAATTTACAATATTTTTCATTTTAAAAAATAATTCCCAGAAATTTGTGATGAAGAATATGAAATTGATAAGGTGGAAGACTGAATACTATGACATAAAAAGTGAATGAAAATAAAGAAGTTTTTGATGGAAAATTTAAAAAAGGTAAGAGAAAGATAACTCATCATGAAGATCAAATAATTTTGTTAATGACCTTACTCTTGATAGGAAATAATTATACTGATCATGAAATTTTAATGATAGAGATAAAAGGATAGAAAATGATTGGTAGAACAAAAGAAATTTGATTTTTTTTCTCGAGAGGATTACATTAATATATAATGAAATATAGAAGTTTCTTAATTTAAAAAATGTTGTATAATGAAAAATATGATCAATTTAATTGGAAAAAAATCCATATTATGGAGATTAATAAGCATAATTCTAGAGAAGTTGAGAAATAGATCATTTATAGTGGCCTTGAGTAAAATCCAATGATATGTGATGAACAATAAAGATAGGTACAATTATAATTTTTATTGTTTGAATATAGATTGAATGTATTATAGAATACATAAAAATATCTGATGAGAATTGTGTTGAATAATCTCAAGGAAGATGTAAGATATAATTAAATAGGATAAGGATATCATCACTAAATCAATCCCCTATAAAATATCATTTCCCTAATGTTTTTGGTGAAAAGGCAATATGTTATTGATTTTAACCAAACAGAATAATAAGATACACACATCCTCATAAAAGGATTAAATAATAGAATGACCCCCAATAGAAATTAGGATCAAATATATGGAATAGATCTCTTAAATAATTTTACATTGATTATCCATCATGAAAAAAGTGTAAATTTAAGTGGTTATTCCTATTTCTATATAAGGTATAGGGGGGAAAACTTTTGATTAAATATGTCACATACAATAATATAGAATAATCCATGGTGCGGTTTATGAGAAATTGAGGAAATCTTTAATGATAAAGAATGATGGTTTCATGAAAAAAATCAAATCGTTCAACTAGTATAGATATGATTATTTAAATTTGGATGATGGGAGATGTGTATAATAATATCATAAGGAATATTAGTGAATTTACAAATGAGACCGTAAAGGGAGATGAAACATTAGGGCTTCCCCTCGTCACCATTGCCTCTTCCTTCGTTCCTTCTCAACTTGACTCCCCTCCGCGTTCTCGGCGAGTTTGTGACCATCAGTTCTTATCACAGTGGTGTCATGTGACTTCATGGAAGCGGTCATTTCCGAAGATTACATTGCCGCTGGCCTACTTCTCACTCAACTCCATTGTGTCGGATAGTGCTTCCATGACAGCGCAGTATTGGTCCAAAGACATAGATCTAGCTTCCATGACGTGAGGGTGCCATTGCGTCTCCAGATGTGGGTTGGGAGGTGTCAGGGTCTTCGTGAGCAACCTAGCTGGCCGTGATGAGGTTTGGGTTTGGATCGTGATGGGATTTTTCTATAGGTTCAATATTGATGGTTTCAGTTTCTTCTTTTTAGCTACTAATTATGGTTTTTGTCTTCTTTTTTCCCAGATCATGGGATTTTTTTTCTCTTATGGTTGTTTCGGATGTGGCATTGTATTGTCTCGTGGCCTATTTCTATTTGAGTTGGGTTTGTGCGAGGCTATGTTTTGTTTTCTGGTGGTGTTGATATGCGTCTTTGAGTGATGGATAAGCAGTGAAGCGGGTTTTAAGGATGGTTTTCTTGATCTGTGGATGTGTTTGTCTTACCATGGATCTGAAGCTTTGGTTTTGATTTAGGAGTGTGGAAATAAGAGATCTTGGTGTCCTACAGAAGATAGTTCAGTGGGTTGGTCACTAATTTGGCATCGCGGGGGGATTTCTTTGCATCAACGAAGGCAGTTCATGGCCACGACATTCACAGACAAGGCAGCGTAGGGTTGAGGTGTGCTGCGTGGATTTTCCCTCATAGTCTTCTCTGATCTGGTTTCCATTGGCTTCAAATTTTAGATAATGAAATTAGATTGTTTGTTTTAGCTGGAGTTTGGAATGAGATTTATAGGTGGTTAAGTTGCATCTTGGTGAGGAGTTTCTCCGATGTTTTTTTAGTTTGGAGGATAGTCAGAACATTTGAGAAAGATGAATCAGTTTTACATTTAATGGTTCAAATTTTTTGGATGATGGCATGGTCCAGACATTCTATAAGGAAATGCTTCAGATGAGGACTTAGAGCTGGTATCATTCACTATGAAAGGCTATTCGGATTTGTAATATTGAGAGGGTATGGACTAGCCATCGGTACTAGGACCGTGCATCTATGTACAGGACAGTTCGCTGAGTAGCCTTGCATCGGTGGAGGCTTTCCATAAAAATGTTGATGTTTTGGAGGGGCATTTAAAGTAGTCATGTTTTGGTATTAGGATGTGTTTATGTATCCATTTCTTTAAGGTCATGTGAGGTTTCCCCATTTTCCCTTAAAAGTGGGTTTATCCAAAAATTAATAAAAATTTAGGCCTTCGGGCCATTCAGTCAATCATAGTAGTTATTTAATTGAGTACTAAGAGAGTTTACCTTTTAATTAAAAGGGAATAAAATTCAAAAACATTTTAATTAGTCATTCATGAATATTTTTTTATGACTAATGTAATTAATCATGTCAATAATGAATTATTATAGTGTTAGGTGGACCGGGTAGAGTTGTCAAGGTGTCTAGAAAAAGAAATGATCGATTTCAAAGATAATGTAATATAAGTGGTAATACTTAAATATCTTTTCAAATATGATAAATATTTTAAAAATGAATATATGTAAACTCAATGAATTATATGTAATAGGAGTTGCTAATTTGTAATACTAAAAAGGATTCTAAGTAATCTTATTATTCTTTGACCAGAGAATAAAGAGGATTATAAAAGGAAAATGAAATGACGTTTCCCTGAAAATGGATTTGGAAAAAACCTCTTTCACAACATAAGATGTATCAAAATATACGAGAAATAATTAAATACACTATGGATGTTAATAATAATTAATGTGATACTATGTGAGAAAATAATTTTCAAGGGTGAGAGGACGCACTCTAGCAGATTGTACAGCTTAATGAGTAAAGAAATCCACTTATTAATCTGTATTATTTTTAATATATTCTTCATGGAATTAAGGGAGTTGATTTAGTGTTAAAAAAATTGGATAACAATAATTTAAATCATCATAGATCATTTCATCTACCCTAGAGTATAAGAAAGAGTTAATCAATTGAGGTTGATAAAAAATGATGATTCAGATATCAAAGATCACAAGTTGTGAGAATCTATAAATTGTAAAAAAAAATTAATAACCCTATGAAATATGGATTATGATATATTATAATGATATTAAAAGTTTATTTATTTGATTTTGTAAAAAATATTTATGAAGGGGGAGTCATAATTGATAAAAAGGATGAGAGAAATGGGTTGTTTTATGTCATTCCATGGAACTATTCAATTATTTTATTTAGATGTGAGGTGGGTATAATGTAATTATTAATAAATATATATTATAATCCCATTGAATGTGCTCTTATAATGGAACCACATGTATGGTTTTTTATGGACACCATTTGAAACATTAGTTTATAATTTTTTTTTTCTATAATGCTTTATCCCAGAAATTGATTTGAATTTTATCTAAAGGATCATTTATAATTATTTCATATTGTTTCATACTTCACTAAATAGGATAAATTAATTATTTAAAAGATCAAGAGAAGAATTTTTTTAAATCATTTAAATGTCATGAGAAAATCCAATTTCCCCATTAAATTTTAATTTAATCAAGGGTGAGATATTATTGATCACTCCTATTGAAAATAAAATTTTGTTGGGATTTCAATAAAAATTAAAAAGTGGGATATTTTAATACTTATAATGTTTTGATGATATGTTTTACTATTTTATTATGTTTTTGATGATATTAGTGATGATTCATAGAATATTTTCATATATTAAATCCCTAATATGTATAAATTTAATTTTTTATGTTTGGATCATTAAGATAATGGTAACTACTTGATGGTCACAATGTTTTCTACAACATTAATTAGAAAATAAAATACCAAATGTCTAATTATTAATAGTTTCCGATATTTGAGGAGAGTTTGAGTATGACTTCAGTTATTATGAGTGGTCTTCAATTTCTATATAACTAAATATCTGGATCTCTATACCAATATATATGTAGCATCAAATTTTTGAAGGATATGTAAGGATAAAGTGATATATATAATCTCCAATAAGGGTTAAATGATCTTACAGCAACAATATAATGATAGGTTAGGGTTTTCTTAGTGATGGTGATGTAAATACCAAATCTACATAATGGATAGTTATCAAATAAACTAACAATGTAAATTAAGGGGGTAAATAGAATGTCTATGTACATGTAAATCTATTAAATAAAATTTTGTTTCAATTGAAGATGTATCATTAAATATCGATGTATGTTTGCATGATAAACTATTTAATTTTTTTATATATTGTTGACAAGATACATATAGGTTAAATTCACTTAGTTAAAGGAAGGTTTCTTGGTCATGATAAAATATTAATGTCGGGAAAAGATAATGATTTTTGGTGTTTAGGAGGAATGAGATTTGGGTTGGAATTTTTTTCTGAATAGTTATCTATAAAAAGCCTAATATTTTTCCTAGAATGTCAGGTAATACCTATAGAATTTTTTCAAGGAGTCAAGTTAGTATTCTCAATGCACTAACCACATCTATAATCAACAAATGATCAATACAATGAAAATATAATGTATCAAAAAGGTGTTAATATATCCTTGAATTACAGTTTATCTAATAAAATAGATAATCAATTTGGGATTATAAGATTATTATATTCATATATTTTTTATTTTATAAATTTATTATCATGTATAACTTAAATAATAATTTTATATTTAAATATCTTATTGAAACAACCTGAATCATCAGGAAGAGATTTAAAATAATCTATTTATGTTTCAATAAATTTTGAATCTGTATTCAAAATGGTGAAATATTGTTGAATATTAAATAGAAATATTACATGCAACTAATATTATAGGATCATCCATATTTCTAATTTTTAAAATATTATTCAAGATATATTTTCTTAATTCGAATTAATATTTTATTTAGAAGATGATTGTTTTTGTTTTTTTATTGAGTTTATTAATTTCTTGGAGAATATTGAGTACCAAATTCATTATCAAGGGTATATAAGGATCCAAAATTAGATCTAGTAAATAAGATGGAGATATTATTTGAACCCATGTGTACATGAAGGAACATAAAGATCCATGTAACTCAGTGTCTAAAGAATTCTTTGGGATCGACACTATGGCTAGAGTTATTAAGGAGGTAGTCACGATGACATGATGATTCATCTTCTCATGGAGGAGGAATAAGAAAATGGTCTCCCTTTGTTTGATATTATTATGATTAATTATTATATCATCCAGTGGACTCTTCAAGAGGTACATATTATAATAGAGTCTATATTCATGGTGTTTATAGAAGTTTTTAGGGATTCCCATGTTTGGTGGGAGAGGTTTAACCAAAATTCATCGGAATAGTCATTTAATTGTTACCTTATAAATATTATGTTCTTATCTATTTTTAAATGTTATTGTACATGAAATTAATATTAATATAAATCATTCAGTGGATTAAAATTTTTGATAATTTCAGTAAGTTAGGTTTAAATAGAACAAATTATAAAATAAAATATACATTAACTCACCCCTACCCCTTGTAATGATCTTGTTAGATCTTGATTAATTGTATAAAGATGGATTATGATAGTTAGCTCACTTGTAGGGTAGGGAACCCATTTCCTATCTTCACATTGATAATTCTTACCTTGATACCTATAAAACTTAATATATCAATGATGAACAGTACCCAAGGACCTAAAATTGATCATTATATAAAATCAAACACATAGAAACCAAATGTATCTTATAAGAACTCAGTTTTTCCAATGAAATGAAGATAAAAAAATTAATGTATATCAGAATAATAGGAGATCATAGGGGATTCAACTTCAATTGTCTTAGTGGGTCCAAAAGTGGAGAACGATATACTATGAGGTTGAGGAAGCTCATCATATTGATGAAATGATATAAAGAACTCTAGAAAAACTAGGCAATGCATATCTTGAGTTAACATATTCATAATACGATTAAGAGGGAATAAAGATCAATAATATAACATGACAGTCATTGAAGTGAAAACTATAATCACCCAAGTGATTAGGAATATAATAATTAAATTTTATTAATTATGAAAATCCTATTCAAAAGACATCAAACATTTGCACATATGTTAAAAAATATTTTTAAAAAAGATTATAAATATAGTTATTATTAAGATATATCAAGTATTATACACAAAATGGGTATCTCAAATACATTAGTATACATATATATCTCTCTTTAAATATATATATATATATATGTATCATTAAATTTTTTAGAGTAAAATGAAATATCTTTATAATAATAAACAATTTATTTCTAGACCTGTGTATGTCCCATATATGTTGATAATCCTGAATATCAACTATGGAACATTATCAAATTAAACCCATTAAAAATGAAAGTCGTTTTCCTTATTAAAACCTACTAAATAATTTCATTCCATAGTAATCAGCTCTCCGGTTTAATAACTTTCAATAACACTTATATAAAACTGAATAATAAATGTTTTTTAGGACTAGTCTGGGAGATTGTTAACAAGAACATAAAACATTAATTTTTTTTAATGTAAAATAATTTTTTTCTAATTAATTTATCTATTATAATTTGAGTATTATAATTATCATAAATTGGGGTTAAAATTAAAAAATTACAAAACATATGATTTATTTTATATAAAAAATATTTAAAATTAATAATCATTTACTAGAAAATTTGTCACTCTCATAGGGACCAAACTATATGAAAAATTATTATCACACCTTACTCAAAAGGAATAAAGAATTTGTAAAATATATTATTTTAATATTCTTATTATTAATAATTGGAAGAAATATAAGGATTTTAAAAACAAAAAATCTCACCATTAACAGTGTAAAGAAGAGAAAAAGTGTCAACGACTACCAAAATTAAGACAAAAAAGTTTGAAAATATATCTCAGTAATAATATCCCTATAAGATTTAGACTACGAAAATGATAGATTCAGAATCCTATATTTGTATTAAATAATAATAAAACTCTAATATACATTTATTAACATAAAAATAGTTTATAAGAAAAATATAGAATTGTTCCTTCAAAAAACACAAACAGAACCACCACAACCACAAATTAAAATTCTACCTATAATAATATCAATAAAAAATAAATATTTGTACAAACACATCTATTTTCTTAACACTCCATTTTCACCATAAAAAATAACTCCTATATTAATTTCATGAATTATTGATGACCACTAAAATTAAATAACATACAAAATCCTTTTTTATAAATATTATATGTTTTTCTCTTACCCAATGAAACCATTCCATTGTTAAATAATCATGATAAAAAACCTAATTAAATGATGAAACCCAAATATTCACTAATTGAATGAATAAATAATTCTACCTATGTTTCTCAATTTTTTTATGGGGACCTAATCTCTAAATCTATTTAGCTTCATGATCGTAAAATTGGCCTAAACAATAGATGCACAACATCCAAGCACCGTTGAATTTCTTTTATTAAATAACATAATTTATGTTGAGAATAAATGTCATTACTGAGACATTAGTTAATACTTTTTATGAAAAATGAGGCATAATTGGAGCCATATCAATATTTCATGGATTTATCCACTCTTGGTCTATTATAAGATCATTTAAATTTATTTTCAATTTATAATTGGTTTTCTCTAATAGGATTCTAGGATTTTAAATGAAACCATAAAAATTGACTTACAAACACAATGTTATATATCAGAGGATAAAAAATAATGATCATATAACTGTGATTCCACAATGTGTAATGATTATTATAACAACTCCCCTAAAATTGTCATTTCAAATTAATAAAAAAAGAATCGTTCATTTATATTATATAAACATATATAGATAATATATTTCAAAAATATTCTCACCATGGGAGCATGAACATTTTAATTGATTTTCCATTATTAATTTACCACAATAAACCATCACAGAGTAATGAATGTCTAACCCAAATACATCTTAATGTATTTCATGGCCCCAAAATGTGGCAATTAAAATATAATTGACATGATGGAAATGTTTAAATTTCTTGACTCTTTCACATTGGTAGTATTGTATTTTATGAGTACCCAATTCATACATAGTGATATAGGCTGGATTGGACATACCCAAGTTTTAAAAACTAATCCCTTCAGGAAAAATGATGAATATAAATTCTTCATATAAAACCTGACATATCATCACAACACCATTTTTCTCAACTCATAAAAAATAAGAATATGTTGTATGGATTTAACAATTAAATACATTAATAGAGTACAAACAGATGTAATATGCTTAGGAATTTACTGTCATGTTTCTTTTCAAATCACTACATTACCTTCCTATAAAATATCTTTTCAATTTCATCTATGAATTATTCTCAATACACTATATTGTGTAGAAATAAAAAATTAATGTTTGTAAATCCCAAAAATTATCATAATTCCAAGGTATTTATTATTTTTTCAAAATTTATAAAATTATTATTAATAAAATGAAGATATATCATGTCTTCAAGGAAATTATCTTACTGAAGGATGCTTCAAATTTACAAAAAATAACATATTCCAGAGAACACATCTCATCATATTCAATTAAATATTAAATAACATATCATTCCTCCAATGACACTATTGTGAGTATAATAAAATCACTAATAATTAAATATGTACCACTTATAGTCCTCTTATATACTTATTTTATCCATGAATTTTCACTTAATCTCATACATTATAAAAAAATTTAAAAACAAATAAAAAAAATAAAAAAATGGATATGAAGAATGTTGGTGTACATAATGAAGAACTATATATAAATAGAGTACAATTCCTTGAAATAAACAATTAAAATAATTTTATTAAAAATTATTTTCATACATCACATGATCCCAATACTCTAAAATTATTCATAATTAATTTTTGGAAGGAAAATGTCCAAAAAATAATCTCTAAATTTTGTATTCATTACATTTAAGAGGTATTATATATTTATCAACCTATTTTATATGTTTAAATTAAAAAAATAATATTATGATTTATAGTGGATGTATCATAAACAATGAAATTAAGAAGGATGTAAATTTTCTACTCTTATATGATATAAGATAAGAATGTACTTAATAAGTTTTTAATTTACATTTGGAAATATTTAATAGAACACAATTTATAATCTAATGGGATTATAATAAGTAGCTAAAACATGTTTACATTGATTAGATATCGACACATTAAATTATTTATTAATCTAATAGATATCATCTATTTCTGTTCAAAATTCATTAAAAAGATATACCCATTATACTATAACATGCTTCCATAATATCTTATAAAAAAAGCATGATTACTATCCAAACATGTAATAATAGTGAGATTTGTCTTGTTATTTTTCTTAGAAACATCACATTATATAATATCTGATGTAAAAATTTTATTAATTGTAGTTTTGGAAAATGATACACATGATTAAGCACCTCATTTTTAATAACAGTATGATCAATAGGAAAAAATTATCATAAAATCCCTACAAAAACCTTTTAATATCATTTAAATCATCAAGATATATTTCATATTAACTTTTTAATTTATATATTATTTTTTTCTATGAATGATATATTTTTAGTATAATTTTTTTATTATAATACTATATTGATGTATGGGCCTCTCCTGAATTCATATTACAAAGAGTTTCCTTACTGATCATTAAATATTTATAATATTTCTCAAAAATAGGATCTCTAAAATTAAACATAATCCTGAAATTCTTTAATATCTCGTTCAAAATAATCTAAACTCATTTAATTTGTAGATAAAAAGTATTAAATTAATTAATATTCAATTTATTTAAAAAATGTTTACATTATGTAATATATGTTTGATAAATGTATCATGCTGACACCATAATAATATCTCAAAGTTTTTATATTCTCTAAATATCACCCAAAATTATTCAATCCTAAAAATATTTCATCATCCAACCATATTATAAAAAAAGTGAATATGAGGAAGAATAAAAAAAGAATATGTACGAACTGGATGGGGATATGTAATTTGTAATTTTTTTTATATAGGTTATTTCTCCTTATTAAGCCCAGGAAATAGATTATCCATTCATGTATTCATGAAAAAATGACATCATCCAAAAAACCATATAAATGATTATCCATCAGAATTTTTTTTTGAATATATAGTTTCATGAGTATCATTTTAGTGAAAAGTTATCATAATAACAGCCCATGAGGTAACATCTATTTTTAAAAAAAAATATAGGATTTCATTGAAGTCACCTCTTACTAAAAAATGGTCCATTTATCTTTTTCACAACACTTATCAGTTTTCCTCATGTGTGACACATTTTCCTTCATCCAAGCTAGCTACATATTCCCATGAAATTTTATTTAGAATTTTCATAAATAAAAAAAGAGAATCAATATGACTCTATTAACATTATTTCACAAAGAATTTATTTCATTAATAAAAAATAATATTAAAAACCTATGTATCCAATAGAACCCTATGATAAATCATTGTAAAATATTACCTTGTCTTTGTGTCATCTTATATCCTTTTGTTTAAATAGGTTTTCATATTTAAAACTCATGAAAATGAAATATTCACCATTCTATTTATATATAATTATAATTTTTCATAGGTTTCTATGACACCAAATAATATATGACATTATAATTATGACATAAGGTATGGAAGGTTATCTGTATGCTCTTATTTCTTATCAATCACAAACATAGATTCACTTAACATCATAATTATCTTTCCACTTGAATGTATCTCATAATCACTTTCATCATAATGAAATGTTTTAGTTACATGAATATATGTTATAACTTTTTTTTTATCCTTTATGTAAATTTATTTCCAAATTGACTTTTTATTTTCATGTAAAATAATGATAATAATTTTATTAATTAAAATTTTCCAAATAGTTAATATTAAAATAAAATTTATCACACTCTATAATGGTGTTTTTAAAAAATAATATAGAGAAAAACATATGTAAAAAATTATAATTTGGAAATATCCATCCCAAATCCATAATATAATAATTATCATACCATAAAAGATCCCTCAAAATAAATTTATAAACAAATGTTTTTTGAATTAGAATAACCAAAATTTTAATGCGTCAAAAGTCAATGCTAAAAAAATTAAAAATTCATAGACAAAATGGATAAAATAAGAATAGAATGTTCTATAATAAATTTAAAATGGGATTTTAATATCCATGAAAACCTAAAATGGTGTAATATAACCTATAAAAACTTATAGGAACCTACATAAACCCCAAAATATACTCCCAAAGTAGAAACTCCATAACACATTATATATGACATGTTATATTCATCCTACGAATGAACTAATTATTTCGATTTTCATCGGAGAAAATATATTATATGGGTTTTTTAAAAATTTAAAATTTTTAATAAGTGATGCAAAATTAGAAAAAGATTATTTTTATTAAAAAAAATTAGTTTTATACAAATAAATTTGAAATTATAAAATAATTTCCTATAAAAAATCAATATTTTTTTTTAAAATTTTTCATGTGATGTTAAGTGATAATTTATAGATTTAATGTTGAGACTTAAAAATGTATTTTTTTGTTATATTTGATATATATATTTACTACCAAAATAATTATATGTATTTAAAAATATTAATTATAGTAATAGTAAAATTTTGATATATACTTCTAAATATAATTCTTAATATTTAAGTATATGAATTTATATTATAGTTTTAATATAAAATTTTAATAAAAAGTATTTATTTTCAAAGTAAAATTTTTAGGATATATTATTATTTTCAAAACTATTTCTAGAAATGTTTTCTTTTGAATTTATTTTATTAGAAATTAGTATTTTGGTGGTTAAATTTTAGTTGGTACCATTAATTTATATAATTAATAAAATTATTTATATTTAACTATTAATAGATTTGATTTTATAATTTCTCAATAATTTATCATTAATATTTTTTTATTATTTTTTATGGGAGGAAAATAATATTCATGTACTAATAAATTGAATTACTAACATTGGATATGATACAATTATAATATATGGATGGTGGGTAAATATGATGAAAAAAATAAGAGCCAAGGTTCCATAAAAATTGAAGCCTATATAATCTCACAAAAATTAAATAAATATGATACATAGACATAACCCTAAATTTTAAACAAAAAATCAAAGTTTATTAAACACTAAATTGTGTATAAAGAGGTAAAATAACAACGTGTGTATCAATCATCAAAAAATCCATGACAAGCATTTAAATATATTTACTGAAAAAGGATATCTAAAATAAAATGTATGACATTAATGTTTCTATGAGAGAGTGTGTATTTAGTAAAAGACTATACACGGTGTGTTTGATTTGATATTTAGCCTTATATGTGTAGAATAACTATTACTGATATAAATAAGAAGTATTTTTTTTTCTTAATATTATATTATTTCTATTTTATATTTATTAGGATGACTTTTCATAAAAATATTGAAAACAATTAAAAAAATATGTAAAAATGGTTCAAACTATATAATATTCATATATATACATAAAAAATTTATAACATTATATAATTTCTCCCATGATAATGATAAATAAAAATAATAACATTTTTATGAAGGATTATAAAAGAATAAAATTTTTGAATCATATTCTTAATGAAAAATATAGAATGGAAACTTGTTTAAATCATACAAGAATTTTAAATAGTTAGTCTATCATTTTATTATTATATTTTGGGAAATTTTAATCACTGTAAGCATAAAAATAATTAAAAAACATGTATCCAAATTTGATCTGATAGGAAATGAAACTAACAATTATCAATGTTTATTTTATTTTTTTAACTTGTAATTTTATTTAATTCCACATATTTTTCTTTGAATTTATATTTTTAACATTTATAGTTTTATCTTCAATGATAATAATTTATTGATATTCTATATAAAAATATTTCATTTATCTCATTATTCACAGAAAAAATGATTCCCGCAAAAATAAAATCATCAAAGTTCTAATTACATTCGATAATAAATGGAAATTTAATAATAGTTTTTTGGAAAATATTGATTATATATATTTATTTGATTTTTAAATGTATCTATATCATTATCTATATATCAATGACTATGTAATATATGTAATGATATATATAAATGACATTATCTCTCATAATGAAACCCGAATCCTTATCAATGTATATGTTATTGTCTATTAACTCGATCTATATACCATTGTATTTTTATATATATTAATATGTATTAAGTACAAATAAAAATTATATTACATTATATTTTTATTTTGTATCAAAAATTTAGTATAGTTCCATAGAATAATTATTTTTATAGTGAACCAGGCTTTGAATTCATGGATATTACATTTTATTAGATGAATATTAAATAAATTACACAATCACATGCTTGAGGACTGTAATAGTATATTGTATTCTAAGACTATATACATAATCCTCTAATTGTTGAATGATATTCAAAACACCATATAAATTACTTCCCATTTACTATTCTTCAAAAAAATAACCTACCAAAGACTCTTGATTCTATTATAGAGAAACAAAACATAAGAAAGTGTGATATTAGAAACAAGTTATGGGTAAATAACAGAGATAACTAATCACAACATAAACATTAGGCTTTCATAAAAAGATAATAACATTTTAAAATCATTCCATTTCATATAAAAGATCAAAATATTGCTTCATGGAGTATTATTGGTTTTTCATTAGAAATGAATCATAAGGGAATAAAATAACATCTTTCCCTGGATAAAAACATAATAATGTGTCACACACATTAAAATAGAATGTCATTTCCATATTAGTTAAGGATCACAACAGACGATTTGATAGTGTAATGTGTTCACATCTTGAACCATCATAGTAGTCAGGGTTCACACCTAAGACCATCAAAGATGAAAATTTATCACACTGAACTAGGTTCACTATATGTTTTAGCCCTATATATCACATTGTATATAAATCGTTTCCCAATTCATTTAAAGATGATTTTTTTCATACCCATATCATATTAGAAATCATTTTTATATTTTCATGAATATAATAAAATGTTTTTTATATCATATCCCATTTAACGAAAACGGGTTTCTTATATATATTTGATTATACCATAGCCCATGGAAAAGTTACCTGTATTATAATTATTTCATCATTTAATCATAGCTTAACTAGTAGAAAATAAAGATTGATATTTTATAAATTTAATCATGGTATAACCCATGCAAGTGAAATAGGTTTCAGAAACATCATCTCCTCATAAGGATAAACCATTTTATGAAAAAATAAGATTGGTATCATTGGATATTATCCCCCTAAAGGAAAATTCAACCACAATGGATTTCATATTAAATGAAAAATTATTTTCAAATTAAATTTATACCATTTGTTGGTGAAAAAAAATTTACTTTTAATTAAAATTTTGAAAATAATAATTCATAAATTTTATGGAAATCTATTTCACTACAAATACCTATAAAAATTATAAAGGAACCATTAGAAATCATGTTAGAAAATGTGGATTAAACTATGACATCCAAAGTAGAAAATATGTTTAAAAAAACATTTCAAAAACACTTTTATTTTAAAGCACATGAAAAATTATAATGTAAGATTCCATGAAATTATAGGTTATTACAAAGTGAAATTACTTTCAGGTTGTACACATTAAAACAAAGACTTTATTCATGATTTCTATAAAATCCAAATGGTATTTGTTTGGAAGAGGATATTTAGATTCCATTAATTATATTATATGTTAAAGAGAGTTTATATACACAACATAATATAACATAAGTTTCGTAATATATCATATTTTTATAAAAGGAAACCTGAGATAAAAATCCCTTACCTATTTGGTAACTTTTAAACTATAATAACAAGAAAAAACAGATCATAAATTTCATAATTAAATACCAATAATATTAAGGATAATAATAATAATATAAATTCACAATCATAATATACATAATTTAAAATAAATAAGTGGTTAATATTTCATCTATGTCGCAAAGGTGAAATCTGAGACAACAATTTGTTACCTTTTTAGCAATAATTTGGATCACAAGGCCTACTATAGGATAACATAAAATAAAAAATTAAATTTTATTAAAATTATGATATTCATGATATTACATGTAAAATTTACAAAATAAACACTAAAAAATATAAATGAGTAGTTAATTTTCATTTGTCTACCACAAATTAAGAGAGACTAAAAATCTCTTACATTAACTCCGAAAATCCTATATAAATGTTCAAACCATATATATTTTAAATAATAAATGGCTATAAATATATTATATATCTATTAACATCTATATATTATACAATATATTATTTAACCATTACCATTTATTACCCCTTTATTAATAATTCATTATCGAAATCATGTTTTGGGTAATAACTGCTTTGTTCTTTATATTTTTTTAATTTTTTATTTCCATTCCTCTCACATTGATCAATATTTAATCATACCTAGAATAAGAATTATGAAATAATTATCATATTTATATATCAATTTTACTTTTATGACCATTCATGAATGATTATTTTTATAAAGGAATTATGTTATGATAATAGAAATGGTATGTAGTATATACACATAGGCAACATTTCCATTTTTCAATGATCATTATAAAAATTATGTTTCTAAAATTTTAACTCTATGGAATTATAATAATATATGAAATGGGATATTATTTTGAAAATATAGTTATTAGTGTCATCCATGTGGTGTGATGATGAAAGGAGAGAGTCACATTGCTTCATTAAGGAGGTAGTCAACATGTACATGAACGACGATATCATCTTCCAGTGAATGAAAAAGTAATAATTAAAATGATATATTAGCTTTTTAGAATGATAAATATGTTATTAATATCCAAACAAATGCATTTATATTACATAAATTCTTTAAATTCATATATATTTTCTTCCAGGTAAATTGTTAGTAAAAACAAATCACATCGCTTTGTGAGGATATTGTATGTTGTACACACGAGTGATGATATCATAACACATAAAAAATTAAATTTAAAAAAGGAATGTATTATATAATCAATAATGATGCTTAATTGTTGTATATATAACATGTATATATTTTATATCCATCATAATACCCAACCATGAGACGTGGTAATGGAGAAAAGAATTACATTGATCCTAGAGGTGGTACTCCACTATATACATGAATGTTGATTTTATAACCCATTTTATGGAATTTAATATAGTTTTAGTTCATTCCATTAGAATAAAGAAATTTCCATACATGGAATATACTAAAGATGTTATATAAAATTTTTTGAATAACAATATAATGATGTTGCGGAAGGAATAAAGTAAAACTGCTTTTTGAAACAATTTCATATCTTATTAAGATTTCCTCCTAAGGTTTTTACAAAATTCCCTCATAGGACATCTTTATTTAATTTATAAGACTTGTTGGATGAGATTAAAGAATTAAGGAAATGATTTTGGGATTTTCCAATTAGAATCAAAATGTTTTTTTCTATTCAGAAGAGAGGGGAGGGGTGATTTTTTATAAGGTAATTCATTGGCACACATGTAATACTTTTAAAAGAAAATGGTGTTTCCACATTACTATAATATAAAAATTATCTATGATGGATTTTTTAACAAATTAATAAATTAATCAGTTGGAAAATTTCCTAAAAATATATTTTTTACAAATTTGTAAGTCACACCAACTCCTATATTTTTATTTTATCACCTAGTATAACATTTTTACTTATCTATGGTAATTAATATGTACCAATTTCACTATTGATTTTGGGATGAAATTAATTTTCAATTTTAAGATAAAATAAATTATTATTATTACAAATATGGAATCAATTTTCCTAAATTCAACTCGCATAATTAGAAAATTTTAATTTAATTTTAATCCCAAAAATTCATTGAAAAAGTAGTTTTATAAAGTTAAATGGTTCACAATAATATAATGTTTTTATATAAAAAATAAATATTAAAATGATTCAAACTACCCAAATTTTATTTATATATATATTTATTTATTTACTAATTATTCTTTTAAAACCATCATAACATAAAATTTATTTTTTAAAAATATTTAAAAGAAATAAATATTATTTAACAAAAACCATTATTTCTCACTAGTCATCAAAATAATTATATTTTATAAAAATTATCAACAAATGACTCTAAAATAAATTTATTGTTTTAATTTAAATGATTAATTAAATTTTATAAAATATATATTATTAATTTTAAAAAATTATTTAAATAAATGTGTGGAAAAGGTTGATAGATATTATTATTTTCAAAGCCACAGGTTTTAGGCGTAAAATTGGATATTTTCATGCGTCTTTTTAAAAAACACATAAAATTAATTTTATACATTTTAATTAAAAGAGAATATATAATTTTCATTAAAATATTTAATAAAAACTAATTTTCAAAATTTATGGATGTAAAAAAATTCAATAAAAAAGCACAAATAAATTTTTTCTTTATTTTATTTTTAAACTAAATATTCACTATAGAATGTAATTTATATTCTTCTATATACTATATATATTAATAATTTATTTAGTACTTTTTATAACATCTGGTCTAATGGATAGGTGATAACTACCATGATATTTTAACATGATTAAACTTCTTTTAAAAAACATTTCATAAAAATATCAGTTTTATACATTCTACCCCCCTTAAAAAGAATAACCCCTTAAAAACTCATTACTTTGATATTAAAAATAGAGGACACTGACACCTCATTGCATAATTAGGTTTCAACATAGCTTCATGAATCAAGTATTTTCTCAATAAAATATTGACCATGAGAGTAGTCTTATTTAATCGAACCTTCTGTATCTAATTGAAAATCTCTACCTATTGGTCCCCATATGTGTTATAATTCACCTACAGTAAGACTAATTAGTTTATTACCTGTGATAGATCAATTATGTAGTACCTCATTAGAGGTACATCAAACACATCTTAAAACTATATTAGGATCTGTAGAAAAACTAATCAATAAGATAATGTTCTAATATAATAACTAATTTCAATGGGACTGATATACATAGGGATTAATATTCCATTATATCCTAATCACAATTGCATCATTTTTTTACATCGATCGGTTTCCAATTCATCTATTTCCAAAAGAAATGATGATTATATTTATAAAGCACTAATAGATTTCAACATCCATAATAGATTAATAATTCATTCCATCTATGTCAAGTAAAAAACTATCCCTAGTTATTCAATATGGGTAAGTCTTAATGTGGTGATATAATATCTAAATATCTAAAATCACTTCCAAAAAAATAAACCATTCCATAAATGGATAACTATATAACCCTTTCAAAAGGGTAAAATCCAAAAAATAAGAGAAAATTACAGTAGACATAATTAATTAACATAACAAGAATCCCTTGAATATCATAAAATACATATTTATTTTCATATAACAAATTTGTAAATATCTTACTCAAATATTTATTTGAAACATGGAAATAATTAATATTATCATAATATATTAATGAAAACATAAAAATTTCCTCATTACATGAATAGTATCATGGATTATTTAATATATTCAATAAACAAAATAATGCGGTAAAATCGATTAATAATAACAAAACCCACTTTTTCCAAAAATAATTAATTAGTACCGAGGTCATAAATACTACCCAACTTTTATTATTCTTTTAAATAATTTATTTATACAAAATATACCCCCATTTTCTCAACATCAAGAACATATTATAGTTATATTCCCCTAATCATGATATAACCGTTTCAATATATCACATTTCTAGGTCATCAAAACTATTATAATTATTTCTTGAAATCATTAACGAAAAGACATGTACTGAAAAATACTTATATATTTTATGATTCTTATAGAATAATTATTGATTTCCAATAAATAAACACATAAATCATCCCCATTACATATAAACCATTAACTAGGTTTCAACATCTTATTCATTAATAAATATTTCCTAACGTATGAAATCTTAATTAGGTATTAAAATTCATTAACGTCAATTTAAATAGGCTTCTCAATTATAACATAAATAATAAAATTAAAAAACATCATACCATTAATATGTCATTAGTAGTCATATCATCATTATAATTATAACCATTAATCATATAAATTTTTTATTTCTTTTTATTATCATTCCACATTTGAAATCTATTTTTATATTTCCCATCTTTCCACAATTGGAAAATGATACCACTGATGATATCTTGGGGGAACAACTATTCAAATCAATTCTGTTACCATAATTAATCATTTTTCATCAACTATTAGTTATATATTTCATATATTATCCACACTGAAATCATCTTATCATTAGAAAATGACATATAATTGAGTGAGTCTTCCCAAATTAACAATATATTATTAAATGTTTGTTCTTTCATCCATGGTCTCCAAAATACAATCACTTAATGATCTCTATCCTTATATTCTTTTATGAGTAAAATATCCTGTTAAAATATACATTTTTAGTAATGTTCCATGATAACTGATTACGAATTATCACAATATCCTTTACTCTAATAATAATCCCGTTTTTCTGCTCATCAGCAAAATTTCTATCACATTCAATGTTAACATGGTTCCATTTGGTTCCCACCATAGAAAAAAATCACAAAATATAGTATAAGAAACAATAATCTTTGTGGGGAACCATATTATTAAAAAAATCACTTATAAGATATCCAAATAATTACAAATTCTTTTTATTCTATGAAACCTTAGGTTTTTCCTCGTATATCCATGATCATCATCAATTTAAACACTCCACGATGGTTTATAATGTTATGGGGAATTTCAAAATCGTTTACCCTTGGAGTGTCAAACCTAGTGTGTAGTAGGGCTAATGTAATTCACTGTGTTCCTTTTCAAATCCACCTCAATGATCCCTGTCAAGATTTACTACCACTAGGTTCCTCTTTTCTAAAGACATTTCCACTTGTAGTATCCAAATAGTGATGTAATTTCTTGGCATCCACTTTCACCATCCTTTACCAAAACGAAATGAAATTTTAGTCGAATTTTACTCATCCTTCGACATATACTTAGAGATATCCCAAGAAATATATTTATAAATACATTTATCAACCTCACAAAAGTTTTCACATAATAGTTTACAATGTTTAACTAATACTTTCAACTGATACTAACTATAATGACCCTAACATGTCATACTTCTATGTTATATATTTTCTATGAATATTAAATACATTACACAATTACTCTCTTGAGTACCATACTAATTTATTTTATTTTAAGACATGGTACAAAATCTATTAATTAAGAGAAAAATATTCAAAATAGTACCTAAATATCTTCTCTTTTAGTTCTATTTACAAACATAACCTTCTTAAAACCTTTATTAATAACATGGGGTTTGAAATGATTAGAAAGGGTGTGATTTGGTTTTAAATAATCATGAACTATAAAGATAAATAAATATAATTGAACAAAACTATACGAGAAAGGTATAATTTCTTTTTAAAACCATACCCTGCATATCAATTATCATAATATTCGGTCATAGAATAAATATTTTTTGTTCAAAATATATGAATCATTAGGGAATAAAATAACATAATGGATGAGAGAATAAAATTTTCTTAAGATAAAAACATAAGTATATAATTTTATTTACATAGTATTCTAGGAAGATATCCCAAGATTTCATAGTGTAAAGGGTCCACTCCCCAATCAATCATGTTATTCAATGTTCACTTTGAAAACCATCATAACAGACATTGTCCCATATGAAACAGGTGTCACTCTATGTTCTAGTCTAATATATCTCGTGAGATATAATTATTTACCCATTTCATTGGAGGTAAATTTAGGTCCCACCGATCACATAATGTAAATGATAAGTTTTTAAGACACATGGTCACAAATAAATCATTATACCATAACCCAATAAATGAAATTGGATTCATAATCATTTAATCATTTCATAAACTCTAAAATATTAATATGTTTTATAATCATAAAATCACTTCAACATAGCATAACCCATGGAAAAAGAAGAAACATTCATGACAATGTTATCATTGAATGACCCTTAGAATTGAAACAAATTTCATAACCATCGCACCATCATAAAAATAAACTATTTATAAAATGTATAATATTGGTATACATGGATAATATCCCTAGTATGGAATAGGTAACATCAACGAATGAAATATTATATGGAAAATGATTTGGGAAAGGTACATCAAACATTTCAGGATGAGAGTAACAATCCTTTTAAAATAAATTTTTCAAAAAACACACATAAAAATTTTCTTAATCATATTCATTGAGAATAACCTTGAATACATATATTAAAATCATTAAAATAATTTAAAGAAATTCTTGAGGAGAATATACCTTCCTATTTGAAAAAAACTAATCTATAACATTTTTTTGAAAAAATGTATTAGAAAATAACCGTAAAAATTAAAAAAAACTTTATTCAATTAAAATAATTCTCATATTGTAGAGAAATTTCATTCATGGCGTATAGATTAAAACAAATATTCCGTTCAAATTTTTGGGAAAAATTCAAAGGCGAATTGTTTAGATTATGATATGACGTCTTACAAATATTTAAAAATGTATGAAATGGGTAAACAAGTCTTAAATAAATCATTATATAATACTAAAAAATATTATCAAATTATTTTTAGAAACCAATGTTTTAGAAGAGAAACGATTTTCAACTAAAGTGTTAAATAAATACGAGTTTTCTCAAAAAACTTATAATGATCTATTGATTTCATAAATAGAGGAAAATGAAGGGAAACATGTATTCTAATGACATAACCATAGAGAATAAAATTAATTAATTTATTAAGAGATATATTATAATAACTCATCATTGAAATAATAATCATAGATAATAATGATAAAATAGGGGATCTAAAAATAAAATATTTACCACTTTGGTAACATTGGATAGTAATTCTCATGGAAGAATAACATTAAATATGTAACACCCTATTATTTTTAAAGAGTCACATCGCGTTAAATATCATATGTGACTTGAATCACCAAAATTTTAAGTGATTATAATAACACATGAAATTATGATATTTTTGTTTTTAAACAAATTCAATCACCTTTGATATCTTTTAATGCACAACACACCTATTTTTAATGAAACCTAAAACTATATTAAAAAATTATTTTGTGAACATTACCATTTTAACCTAGACATTAAAATATATAGCATGATCAGTAATATAAAAAATATTAATATTTTATGTTTGACACAAATATTAATTAAATTCAATTCTCATCTATTGATTATAAATAAAATAAGAATGCTTTTAAAGAAATATAAATGTTTTTTGAACAATAGTATTTTTCTGAAAGGTTTAATAGTCATATATTAGGCACATAATTAGAAATTAAATTTTCATAATTTATAATGATTATTTGAAAAAATAAAAAACATTTTTGAAATAATTGTTTAAAAATTTTCATATGAAGAATTTGTTCAATTTTTCTGAAGATTTTTATTTTTTGACGAATAGTCAAAAGCACTGAATATTAATCAAAAGCTACATTTTAATTTAAATTATATGTAAAGATAAATTTTATTTTATTTTATTTAAATTAAAATTATTTTTATTATATACCTATTAATCCAATTTAGGTCATTGGAATCATTTTCATATTAATGATTAATATAAGAACACTGTAATGTTTTTAGCATTTTATCATTGAAAACTCGCATTCTCCATAATTATATGGGATTAATTTTTAATTTAAATTTTATGTATGGGAATGGAATTCAGAAAAACGGAATATATTGGTAATAATAATAATCAATATTACTTAATATGTTAAACATAATTTTTAACCAAAATGGTTAGTAAAACACTAAAATATTAGTTACAACAATTAAAGTAAAATTGGGTTTAACTGGGGGTTAAACTAAAAATTAAATGGTAAAAAAGACATAAAAACTTTTAGAAAATCTATTATTTGCAAATATTTCGACCTTATAATTTCTAATAATCTATAATAGTCCATTTGGACTCTTTTCACGTGAAATCATGAGCTAATATTTTTCTTTTCAAAAAATAATTATACTACTCACCTCATCTATAAATAGTCACCCCCACTCCACTCTTATCCACAAAATCCCACCATTTTTGGGCCACGAACTTCCAAAATCACATCCCTAACACTTAATTGTTTTCCAAATTCCATTATATGAATTTATTAGGTATAATACTAAATAGATTTTCCAAAAGGAGATGAAATTCGTATCTCTATGTTTTAGTTATATTGCGTCTTCAACAACCATTAAATCATATTATATTGGGATTATATAATAACAAAAATATATCCAATATAATATTATTTTATTTTGTTATGGTAATTATCTATATCCATATTCACTTTCTGGGAATGGTAAACAATAGAATCACTCATGTGTATGAGGGACTACCACCTTGTGAAACGACATGACATATTTTCCAACAACACCTATCACAATTGAGTATGATGGTGGAACTAAATTATAAATATGATATATATGAAAAAATTATAACTGATTAAAATTATATCATATATTATTATTTTACTTTCCATTCCATCAGGGATACGACAATGTCACTCGTGTGGGTGATGGACCGTCGCCTCGCGAAGCGATGTGATGTTTTTCAATAACGCTTTAGGTGGTAGGTAATAACGATAAAGTTAATTTATAAATGTGATATAAATAACAAAAATATTTTATTTATAAAATATGAATAATTATTAAAAGATAATTTATCATTTTATTTGTCACATTTTACTCACGAAATATAGATTATGTAGGTTATGTATGTTTTGACTATCTCCTTCACGAAGTTGGGTGACTCTCTCTTCATTACTATGAAAAATGGATGATATATATATATGTATATTTTCATAATTAATATGGTATTAATGATATTATTATAATTATTGAAAGGTAAAATATTTCTTTCCAAATTTTCATATTGATCATTGAAAAATGGAAATGATACTCATATATATTTTTGACATACCATCTTCAGGATTGTAATGCACATATTTTCTAGAAACTATATTGAATGATTTGTATTAAAATAATAATATTTTTACAAATATGATCATATTTCATTTTTATTATTCTATAGATGTAAAATTATTGGAATATTCGACCATATTCTATCTATGAAAATCATTTTTGAAAAATAATAAAAACTTCATCATAACATCTACTACAAAATTAATTAATTTAATGACAATTTATAACCCGGTAAAAAGTTAATTATGAGGAATAATAAAATTGAAATAGGTTCTTATAAAGGTAAAAAATTAATAGATGTTTACTATTTAAGAATACAAGTATTGTACATGATGATCAGAGTCAATGTAATGGTTTTTCATCTTGGTTTTACTTTTATGATACATATCCCAAGTTAACCATTAATTTTCACTTTAGGGTGTATATACAGACCATTTGATATGTTATATTATAAAATTATTTATATTACTATAATTTAGTGTTTCCCTTTATGTTATAACTTTTATAGGGCTTAGGATTAGTATTTAATAGAGTTATAAGGGTTTATTTAACAATCTCATCATTATTCAAGATTATTTATGTATATTCCACCATTGGGAGAATTAATTGATATTCATATTTGAAAATCAATTTAATTTTTTTCCTCTAGTAACTTAATAAATGTTTCATGTAACAATACATTTTCCACCAGTGGTTTATAAAATCATTGAGAATATAGTTCTATGCAAACCTGACTTTATTTCTATCTTTGGTTGAGAAATCATTTCTCATCAAAAAAAATTATTTTTTAAAAAATATTCTAAATTATTTTTAAAAAACTTTTAGAAATTATATATTAAATACATTTTTACCCATTTTTTATATTTACAAAAATATTAAGGGAATATTATTATCATTTTCAAAAAAATGTTCTTTTGGCTATAACAGAAACGTGAAAGTTTTCTTCATTTTTACATGTATGACATGATCAAAATTATTCACCATCAAGATCAATCAATATTTTAATAGTTATTTTACTAGTTGTTATAGTTTATTTATAATGATAAGTATTTTCAAAAGAAATTATTAAAATGTGATTTTAAAAAGGAAATGTATATTTTTCACAAAAAATGATATTAAAGATCTATTCATGGTATTACTATTCATCAACGATATAAAAACTCTATATTAATTACGATCCATAATGGAAATATTTTATTGATACCATCCTTATTATTTTTCTAAATGGTTTATTATAATTTTGACTCAGTAATTTTTTTATTCACTATTTTACTCTAGATAATTAAAAAATATGTTTATTGACTGGGGTTAATATTTACATTTTTTATGTTATTTTTTCAATATAAATATTTATATATGTTATGTTTAAACAATTTCATATGATGAATGAATTAGAAATTGTAAGTGATTGGTGGGTCCCTATATATCCCATTAATTCATCGTTTGGTATCATTAGACAAACTAGATAGGGTTTTTGACAAAGGATAACACATTTATATATATGAATCTTCATGTGGACTAGATGGTATTTATATGTCCCAGAACACTACCTCAGTGCTATGATTTATATTTCCACCATCACATAGTCAATCAATTTGATTTAATTTATTAGAATAAAATGTGATTATTTGATTGGTTAGAATATCCAATTTAATTATTTCAAGAACATGTGATTATTTTTCAGGAATTATATGACCATCAATTAGTCCTCCCATATTATGATCAAGTTATGGATTAAATGGATTGTGTTTGTTTATTTATCTTCCCATATATATTATTACTTATTTATTAAAAAATTATTCTTTTTTACCCTTATTGAGTGCTTTCTATCAACCCTATCTTATGCATTTTTCCAAATAAAACTATTTAGTGTTTTTAATTTCCATGGAGGGATACTATAAGGGGTGTAATGTGGTTCCAAAAGAACAATAATTGTGCCTTTTTGTTTTCCATTATAATTAGTATTTTAGGTATTAATATGGATTACCATAATGTGTATGAGGGTCCTCAGACATGGTTATTACATATATGTAGTAGGATATTCATTACATTACATAAAAACATTCATGAGGAACATAATAATTTAGTTACTTTGGAAACATGTAAAATAAACAATTAATATGGTTAAATATATTCAATCTCTTCCACAAATATCTTCACACTTAGAAATCCTCTTTGGAAAACCTTACCTAAACCTTTCTCCATTACATGTGGAAGGAAACATAAGAAAGAGTGATATTAGATACCCAATATGGGTAAAATTTAGAGATATAGATCTATGATCATATAAAATCATTATATAAGCATAATGTTATGTGAAAATAACAAACCTATCATAGAACATAAAAAGAGTTACGGAATATGAAAAGATAAATAATAATACATGAATGATAATAAAATCAAATAGTATGATACATGAGATCATAACATTGTCATATGTCATGGAACTTCTAGCATACATATTTGATTGTATCATTGCGAACATGTATAAATAAAAACAATTTCAATAATTATGTTATAGAAAAGAAATAAATACCTCACATAAACTTATGAATATGAAACCATGTTAATGAATAACATTTTGTACATGTAATCAAATTCACACATAAAATTGGGAACATGTATTCATGTTCATGCATAACATTATAGTAGTTAGAGTTCACTCCTAATAAAATCATATTATAAAATGTTCTCTATAATACTGAGTTCAGTTGTTGGTACAACCCTCTATTATTATACCACATATTTTTCTTCCATATCTTTCTGTAATGGATTTACTACCCATTCCATCCATGTTTTATTGTAATGGGTTCACACCCTGTTATTTCAATTTTATGCCCTATCGAGGCCAATCCCCTTTCTAGCCATGTATAACTACACCATGTTCACTCCATCTTCCACCCATGTCTGTCTCATGAGATATATAAATCTTTACACAATGTATCATAGGGAAATAATAGTGCCACTCATTTAATATTTAAAACCATATTTTTACGTTCCATAAGATCATAAAAATTCATCATATAGTTACACTTGAAATGAAATGGGTATCATAAACTATTCATCATATCATATCCTATGAAAAATATACTCGTTTAAGAATAATTTCATTACAGGGAAACTAATTAAAATATTTTTTTTATATTCATTTTCTTATGGCATAACCAATTAATCAGAAATTGGTTTCACACATATATTTTCATCACAAACCTTTCAGATAAATAGTGAATATTATATACATTGTTGAAATATCTGTAAAATTATAAGTTACATGAAAGGATGTCAAAATAGATGGAAAATAATTTTAAATGGTAATTTAATGTATTTATTGAATATAATATCATTTCCTCTTTGAAAAAATATATTTATAACATAAAACATTTAGAAAAACATTTTAATTAAAAATAACCTAGAAAACTTATAAAGAAGGTTATGTAATTCATTTCAAGCGTTTTTAAAAATATACATTCATTAAAATTATCTTAAATGTTCAATTGAGGAAAAATAGAAATATTTTTATAAATCAAGGTTTTTGAAGAAAAACATTTCCAACCTAAGAGATGTATAATTTAATTTTTTTATTAAAAGAATTATTAAATATCATGAGAACCAATGAGTGAAAAATTTGAATCATTAAAATAACATATCTTAAATACCCTTATGTGAATAAAATTAATGATAATTATTAAGAGATATATCATTATATTTCAATATTGAAGACTTAATCCTAAATAATTATGATAAATGATGAGACTGTAACATAACATCTTTTTGACGTTATTAAATTGAATAAAATACCACCATATATGAATAACTTGAAATGATACATAAAATATAACGAGGATAAATATATTCATGATATTAAATAATAATGGTTATATATACACACCTTGTTAAATAAAATTGGTGTATAACATATCATATGTTACAAAGAAGGTGAATTGAGAAAAAGACCCTTAGAGATTTGTTAATGTTGTAATTACAACCCATTGAAAAAGATATCTTCAAAAGTTTATGTAAATGTATATTTTTTTATTAAAATAATCAATAAAATAATTCATGGTATTTATATACGTCACAAAAAAATAAATAGGTAGTGAATATGAAATGTTTCTCAAAGAAGTAAATAGAGAGACATAAATCTCTTACCGTAAGTCTTGACTTCCTTCATACACATTCGATCCTATGGTATAATAAATATAATTTTATTATTTATATAAATATATATTCACAATAATATTATAATATATCATAAGATATATGGTTTTATTATAACAATTTATTAACCGTTTATTAATAATTCAATGTTAATGTCATGTTTTATATAATAACCACTTTTTACCATATTATTTTTGATTTTTTATATTTCTAGTTTTTATATCTTAATAATGATTTTATCATATGAGTAATGATAAACAAGACATAAATATAATATATATTCTATTGTATATGTATTTATAGTAATTTATAAATAATAGGAAGAGTAAATTAAATACATCATTCAGGGAGATTGTGGGCCTTACATATGCAATAATTTTATTTTAATTTTATTTTCTGATTGAATAAAAGAAAATTATATGATTTATAATCATTGTATATCATTTTTTATTTCACAAATATCCATTATTTTTATTAAAACTATCCTTAATAAATTACATGAATAGAATAAATGAATCACATCCCTTCATGAGGTGGTAGTCTGCTAGAAACAAGGACAATATTATCGTATTCCCAAAAAGTGGAAAATTTAAATATATTTGTGTTACCAAATTAAAAAATCATAAAAAATCATATATATCATATATATCACATAAAAATAATAAAGTACTCATTATGGCTAGGCATGATTGATAGTAATGGAAAACCCAACAACATAAATTCACAAGTTTGTAGTTCCCCATATAGACAAAAAATGATTCTGTAACACATTTTATAACGGTGGAGATAATTATAGTTCCTTAAATTTTCATAAAAAAAATTACTATATCAAATATAATGAATTTATCAAAAAATAATTATATAAAAAAATTATTCATATTGGGAATGAATTAAAACAAAAAATGTTTGCTAATGAATGTTATCTATTCATTAGGTATCCTATTTAGATTTTAATTAAAGGTATTATTTGGATGGATTTATAAAAAATATATTTCTTCTATGATTAGTGGAGGTAATTTTGGAATTACTTTATTAATTTTTTGTTAATAAAAATGTCTTGATATGTTTTAATAACCGTTGAGATTAGGAGGCCTTTTATAATTAAATAGGAGTGTAATCCTTGCAAATACGATAAAGTATTCACTATTAGGAGGTCCTCCTTACCTCATGTCCCAAAAATATTAATAAATAATGGATGTGTGGGATTATTTACACAATAAGTACCTCCAAACCATAAATCAAATACATTTTTATCTTGATACTCTTTAATATTTATGTTTAATAAATTTTATCTTTATTGTTTTTTCCAAGGAAACTTGTATATTTTAATTTACCTGTATAATTAGTATTTTGATAATTAAAAAAATATTTATTAGATATTTTGAAACCAAAGATTATAAATATTATAAAAAATTCTTTAAATAAAAATATTGTTTGTGTATAAAACTAATTTTAATACAAATGCATGTAATGCGCAAAACCATGTTTGAAACTTAATCAATTTTATTAATTTTATCTATATTTACTATTAATTATATTAAAAAATTATGTTTTACATATTATATAATTTAAATTATAATGATTAAAAATATGTAACCCATTATTAAAAATTCTATTCATTTACTCAAATATTTTAATTTAAAATTATTCTCGTAGTTGTAATATATAAGCATATCCAGGATCCAGAAAAAGCCTGCACCATACAAAAAGATTAAAATACTAAAAAAGTGGTAGTGCAAGGGGGTTTAATAAGGCGAGAATTGAGCATACCATGCACATCCAAGTTAACAAGATGTGAGAAAAATTCTGGAATGACAAAGAACCATCGTGAGGAAACCTACATAACCTCTCTCTTAGACATAACATCAGCAACTTCATTTGCTTCTCTATAAACATGATTGACTTCTAGATAAATATGCTCAAGAATATATAGTAATTCTTTCCAAAATGGGAGAATCCTCCAAGGAACATCCCTGGAACATGCCCACATAATATGAACTATTGTACTTGAGTCAGATTCTACCCATATGTGCGTCCAACCATGGTGTATAGCATAGTTGACAACATTAATCATAGCCCATAATTCACCATCATGTGCAAAACAAATTATGATATATTGATAGAATCAGCCCTTAACGAAGCCCCGATTGTTACAGAACACCCCACCACACCCACAATGTCATAGTGTATCAGATATTGCACCATCAACATTCACTTTCAACCATGATGAGATGGGAGGAATCCATCTAATTGATTTCAACATCAATGGATTCTTGACCCTTCTAGATACCCCAAAAATTTTCAGTGTTATAAGATCAGAAATATTATTATTCACAGTACCTGTTTGTATCTTGGAAGCAGCTTGCACTTCCCTATAAACAACAGTCAGACCAGCATTCAAAGTGGGCTAGAAATTGTAAAAAATAACCTGATTTCACACCCTCAAAATCTAAGAAAAGGCCACTGCTATAGTAGTTGGAAGAATTAACAAAACCTTCTCACTATGACACACTGTAGTGACCATGTTCATGAAATCATCAAGACTGTTAAATGATAACGGAGTCCCAAAGACCTTTTGAAAATGTTCCCAAAATCTGCAAGAGAAATCGCAGGCAAAGAAAAGATGGTGAATTTCTTCTTTAGCCTGGGTGAACAAATAGAAGCAAGAGGCTAAATGTATTCTTGTTCGCTCTAGGAGTTGTTGCACAAGTATCCTGCCTTTAAAAATCCACCATATAATCTGGTAATTAGATGGGAAAATGGAATGTTTTTGAAAAACATTCAACCACATGGTAGAATTCACATTGTTTCCACATAAGTGTCTATAATACTTCCTTGAAGTGAGCCTACCACAGGTGTTTGGTGTCCATATCCAAGTGTCAATTCCCATGATGTTATATCACTTCATATCCAGCTTAGTATGATCTGGCAGGAAATTCCAAAGAGCCCTGTCTCAGTGCATGTCAACGATTGAGATATCCTTCATCTGCGGAGGGATCTCCATGCATTATATGATGGGCCTGTCCAGCCACTTAGTTGTCTAGAAATTCAGGTTGGATGATATGGAAACCAACCAAGAGGAGAAGTACATGATTCCAATATAAGCATGTTTAATGGCAGGCCATATGTAGGAGGAGACATATGCTGATTACCCATTAGTGCACTTTGATATGAATCATTGTGCTAGAAAATCTAGGGAATCATCATTAGAAGTCAACAAGTTCCAAGTGAATTTACATATGAGAGAATCGTTGAAGCCTTTCAAGTCATTAACACCCATTCCCCCCATTTCAATGGGTTTGATGAAATTATTCCAGGAAAAAGAGATGTGTTTGTTTTCATGTACACACCCAGTCCATATGAAGTTCCTGATTAAAAATTTAAGTTCCTTGATAAGGGCATGAGGAAACCGATAAACCGAGATAGCATATAAAAACATTAATGTGATCGGAAAGTTCATAAGATAAATTCATCATGCTTAAGGGATCGATTTCCCTTTCTAGGTAGATAGTTTATTAATAATTTTAGAGAATTTTGATTCAAGATAGCATCTTTCACCCTTCCCCAAAAAATCAGTACTCCAAGGTACATAAACGGAAGGGAACTTCTCCTAACTCCAAGATGCTTATAAATTATATTCTGCTTGGAGATAATCATTACATTTCCAAACACAACAAAAGATTTATTCCAGCTTACCACATTCCGAGAAACATCCTCATAATGATCAAATATTTCTTGAATGCAAGATATTGTACCTCTATTGGCCTGTCCAAATAGAAGAATATCATCATCATACAGTGGGTGCGAGGGGGTGAAGAGATCACTTCCAACCTTGATTCTATTATAACGACAATACTACACCCAATCATTTACGAAAACACTCAAATAATCTTTATCCATAGTGAAGAGGATCCCAAATAAGGGGTCCCATTTTCGGACTCCCCAAGAGAATTCGAAATAACCCCTAGGCGATCAATTGATAATAATATAAAGCCTCTCATTAGGGATAATTGTCTTGACATGTCTCATGAAGAATTCATAGAGGCCTTGTTTTCTGAGAACCACAAAAATAAAGCTCCTTTTCAAGGTGTCAAAGGCATTCGAAATGTCCATCTTGAGGGAAAATCTTTCATTCATCATATTTTTGCTCATGGAATTGACTCATTCTGTGGTAGTGAGATAGAAATTCTTAATATGTCTTCAAGGGACAAATCCAAACTCATTTAAAGGAATATTTGTGCTTATAATGTGTCTAATCCATAAGTTAAGGATCTTACTAATAACATTGGGTATGGTGTTTCCAACATCCATTGTCCTGATGTCTTTGATGTCTAAGGAACTTTTTTCTTTGGAAGCAGAGAAATGAAGCAAGAATAGGGACCATAAGGCATGGATGTATGGATGAAAAATTCCCATACAACATTAATGACCTCATATCACATAATATCCTAGTAAAACATGAAGAATTTGTCACATAAACCATCTAGTCCAGTCACACTATCAATTTTTAATGAGAAAAGAGCATATTTGATTTCCCTCTCTGTTGGGGGTTCCACAAGCATCTTGTTCTGATGTGTATTGATTGTGGGTAGAAAATTGTCCATCAAGAGAGAAGTTCCATCAATTCCCTTATATGAATATATATATTCAATTTAATTCAACAAATCATTTGAAATTTCTAGCTTTGATGTATAAAGAGACCCATTTACTTCAGTCCTAGAGTCACCTCTCTTATATATCTTTTCTCTATGTAAGCAGTGAAAAAACCTTGAGTTCCTATCTCCTTCATGCATCCATTTGACATAGTATTGGATCCTAAAAATGTGTTCTTATAGAATTTTAAGGTCATCATGATAATAAAGGGCCTAAATTTCATCCCTTGAGGGGATATAATGATTCTTACATGTATTCTGGCAATGTAGAAGCCGCTGTTCAGCAGCCTAGATTTCAAGCCCCATGTTGGAGAAAGATACTTTGATCCAGTCTTTGAGAATTTTTTTGTGTTTTCCACTTATTGTTCATTCTTTTAAGAGTGATATGATTTATTCAGTCTCCCAAGCCTTACATATGACCTCCCTACATCCAGGAACTATAAGCCATGCATTGTTGAACCTGAAAGGAAGAGGAGATGACCGCGTCCTTCCAACAAAAATATCCACAAGGATTGGATTAATATCACAATGGAATTTGGGAAAGGTGATACCATAAGTAGTGATACCATCATTCTTAGCATGGATTTGAAAAAAGATCATGTCCAATTTACTGGCTTGGGACCCATTCAATGTGTACCTACACCATGTGCGATCTCTTCCAACAATTGGGACTTCAGACAGATTACATTTGTCAATACACACTAAAAAGTTATTTGCAGCTAGTTTCTTAAACTGAGAACCAATCTTTTCATCAGGCCTAAGGATAGTGTTGAAGTCACCTAAGACCACCCATCTCTTAGCCAATAAGTTAGAAATAGGATCAATATCCTTCCATAGACCCCTTATGTTAATATAGATGTTTGAGGCATAAAAAAACCAGAGAGATATGGTAGCTCCCAAAAATCCAATATCCACTGAAACAAACTCGTTCATCTTGGTCATTTATTGAATGAAAATACTTTTGTGTTTGAGAACCCAATGTGACTCAACCCTTCTATCACTTTAATTTTGAGAAACAAAAGTGTAACAAAGGGATTCCCATCTAAAGGTATTCTAGTTTTCAAACCTCATTTTGGGTTTGGCAATTGCAACCATAAAATGTTTATTGGTAACAATAAAATTTCTTAGGGCCTTGACCATGGGAGAGTTCACAAGCCCTTGACAGTTCCAATAAAGGATCTTCATTTGATCGAAGATTTTCCCCTCCTTTGAGGCCCCTCTTTCTATATTGGTTCCACTATGTTCATTTTATGCTTTCCCTTTCCTTTCCCATTTCGGGATTTTTGAGACTCATAGGGTGTCTCAGATATTTCATAGTCTTCACTAAAATCTGACCATAATCGTCTATTAATTGGAGTAAATTTATTAGGATATTGATCAATGCCCATTGGGGAACCCTGACTTGTTCTCCTCTTGGACGTTTTCCGCGAAGGGACCAGCTAGAATGGATCATTAATCCCATGTTTCATCACATGAACAAAAAATATTCTATTTGATCCATAACTTCCTCCATGCCATCAGTCTAGGTGTCTCCAGGCACCTACTCCACCACCAGCACAAGTGGAAGTTCCCTTGAGATAACCCTTGAGACAAAAACCTGCTCTTGTGGATGAGTTGGAGAGGCCTGATTCATTCCACAAATCTATCTATCTCCTGGTACCTACTTCTCCACTTGCATATGGATAGAGTGGATGGGCTCCTACTGTTATGGAATAGTTGGAGTGGTTTGAGGATACATATAAACACTCATACTATGAGCATGGTTGTCTTCAAGAAAAGCCCTTCCTCTACCTCCCCTAGAATCAACTTGTCATGGGGGACATTGGGTGAGTCTTGAGTGGATATCGGAACAAGTTGGTCCACTATACTGCCTTTAGTTGAATCTTGAACATTGCACTCACAAGCATCACATCCATAGATATATCGAAGCCAACACCTTCATTACTTGAACACACAACCATGTCGAGTATTGAGGGAGTAGTGAAACCACTTGTATCCCTTTCTGCACACTCTCTCTGAAAAAAAGGCATCCATATGCATTATCATTAGCTATGTATTCACTTTAAGAACATTGAAATCCACTGAAAACTCCTCGATTTCAACCATGACAACAATTTTTGACCCATCTGGTTCCAGCGTAAGGTCTTCATCAGCATCAAGATATCGGTCAGTAGCTCCCATGGACTGAGGGTCCTCCCTACAGGAGAGGCCAACAATCACAATATTTTTTTCCCCTTTCCTTTAGTATTATCCCTCTAGCGTGATTGAATGTCATTCCCTTTGAAAATGCATATCGTACAAACCATGGATTTATTACATTCAAGGTCCATGTGACCAAAAACATTTCACTACATACAAAACCTGGGTTTCCTTTCATACAGGATTTCTAGTTTGAAACTATCATCTCTGGTGGTGAGAACAACGTCCCCCACTAATGTGTTGTCCATGTCCACTTCCACCAGTACACGAGCATAAAGTCCATACCTAGGATTTTTTTTGGGTTATCAATTCTAATGGGATTTAATATGGATGAAGTAATGCCCCTCAAAATTCTAGGGTTCCAATACAGCCAATTAAGGTTGAAAATATGGATCCAAATCTTTACATGAGTGTTTCTCACATTCAGTGGATCAAAATTTCGATCCCACTCTTTTATCCTAAGTACTCTAGGTTTTAAGTTGATGTCACCAATGCTCCAATCATGCCTTTTCCACTCATCAGACTGGAAAATAATGTGGAAGTATCCACTTCCCATATCATTCATTCTCTAGTCTAAAAATCCCCAGACTACAGCTATTCTGTCAAAATGTCCATTAAACCACCACGACTTCTCACCCTTCGGAGACAAGACTCTCTCAATTATGGAGAATATTCACAGATGGATTCTTTCTTCAACTGAATCTTTGTTGGCATAGACATGAGAAATCATACCCTTCCATATGATCCTTCCTGGAGAGGGAATACCAAAGTCTAGGGAGGTATTCACTACCAATTTCACAACCTCCACAAATTTTCAATTAAGTCCAATGAATTTAAGGGGAATACCACCATTACGCACCAAACCTTTACCTGAAGCACAGTGATATAAAACAATTTAATGATTACTATGTTTTTATATAAAATATTAATAGTAAATTGATTCCATTGAAATAAATTGAATTAATATATATATTATTAATCAAATTATTTATTTATTTTTAAAAAATACAGTTTACCTTTATAAATAATATTTGGGAAATGAATATTTTCAATTGACATTCAATATTTTCACTATTCAATGAATAATGAAACATTTCATATAAAAAATTAATCCCAAGAATATTTTTATATTCCAATTTAAAAAATAATGTTTATTATTTCATATAAATTTCATATAAGTGAGAAAAATTAATTTAAAGTTCATATTAAAAGGATGATAAACCAGATCTTTTTTAAAAATGTTGTTTTAATAGTAAAATTGGATTTATTTTTATCACTTACCGAGAATAACCTTAGTAAGAATGTTTAAAATTAGATTGATTATATAACATATAAATTTCATTAATTTAATTCAACAAGACTATTGTTTTTATTATTTTTGTTAAAACTCACTTTTGCACATAAAAATTATTGTTTTTTTAAAATGATTTCATTTTGATAGAAAGAAGATTTTGATTTCATTTATAATTAGTAGTAAAAAAATAATTCATTATATTATATTTTGTAAATAAAATTTTCATAAGTTAGTGAATACTACTGATACCCTCCATTCTAATGACTCAGTGATAACTATTATATGATAATAATTTTATAATACTTCACAATTATTTTAAACTCAATGTTACATGTAAGATAATTTTATATCAAAATTTTCTACAACAGAATAAAAACTATGTATTGAATGTCAAGAAAGATAAAATAAGTGTTTTATATATGGTTAAATATGAAAAAAAAAATTTAAAAAAATCAGAAACACTAAAGGTGTTACATTCTACCCCACTTAAACTAAATTTTATCTTAAAGATTCATCTCATTCATAATAGGTTTAATATTTCTAAATTCCATTATAAAAACCAAGCTTATGGAAGATTTTGACAAACCATACTCTTGAGAAATACAATGGGATGTGAAAATTTCATCTGGAATAACTCAAAATTGGATTATAAATAGGAGAACATTGCTGGGTAGTGAAAACATATATATAGATGATAGGATAACAACCAAAAATAGTTGGATAGTGATAGAAACATGGTCATTAAAAATATGATTATTAGAAATCCCAAAACATAAGAGATTTAAAAAGGGTCATTTATATGATCATAAATGATGAAAAAAATAAAAAAAATTATTTCAATGACTTAACAAATATGAATAATTTTTGAAAAATATATAATTTATTTCATTCCATTTGTTAAGAATAATCTCACCCTATGGATCTTACTTAATGAATTTTCCCTTCATAACTACCATAGAGAAAAAAAGGTTAATTTTTTTAAATCTAAAGCACCAAGAGATCATAAAATCCTTATATATAATGACAAATAATTCTTTTTATCAATAGTTATTTCTAATATGAAATGGTTATCTGAGGTTATCTAATTTGAATAAATATTCTTATTGTGAAAATATACCTTAGACTGTAAACTCACATTCAAATTTCAACATAATTAATTTCACAAATGGCGATCCTTTTGACCCACATGGAGTAAATCTTTTCATTCCATTAAGACATTCAATTGAGTATGTATTCCCATATTATTGAAATATATGAAACTAAATATTTATTACTATATGGTCACCACAATATGATTTCTCAGCGAACACTATCCCTCCATTTTTTGGTTTTTTGAGAGTCAGCTAAGAAACAAGTTGTTAGTGATGACTGATTATGAATAATCAAAATAGCCTTTACTCTAGTAATCATCCCATATTCATTATTTATAACAAAAATTCCCATCTCATTTAATTTTAACTCAGTTTCTTATCGTTTCCACAATTGACTATATTTATAAATTGTTGTATGAGAAAGGATAATAATTATTATAAACCAAATAAACATGATAATCACTTATAAGATATTAGAATTTACTAAACCTTTTGTTTATATAACGATATTCATAGTCATGTTCTATTTAATTCCTTAATGATGCCTTGTAATGATTTTCAATCTCCAAATCATATCCCGAAGAGTTCTTAAACCTAATGTTCAGTAAGGCCCATTGTCATGCACTAGTTCCCAAATGATCTTAGCTCTATACTATATTTTTAGGGATGTAAATACAATTTAAATATGTTATAGATCCACAACCACATTTACTATGTATACATGAATATAATATCTTTGAAACAACTCATTTTTTATATTAGCAAAATTCTTGGAGATTTTCTTAATCATTGACTCATCCTTAGATTTATCCTTAGAGAAATACCTGAAGAAATTCTCATAATTGTACTTATGTATTACACTAGTTATTTGTCATATTTTTTTAAAAAATGGTTAACAAAACCATTCCATTAATTCCAACTATAATGAACCAAGATTTTTATAAATGTATATGACATGTTCCTAGATGAATATTCAACCCATTGAAAAAACAAATACCATGTGACTATAATAGTATAATGTGCTTTTAAATTAGGATAATAATATTATTATTTGGAGAAATATCTTTAAAATATTCCACAATTATATTCTCACATAGTACTCCTCTTAGGAATTTAGTACATGAACCTTTCTTCATAACCTAGGGAGGGAATCATAAGAAAGAATGAACTTAGATTCTTAGTAGGTGAAAAAATTTGTGATAAAAATATTTGATCATATGAAAGAATAATATAAGAATAAGTGTATGTGAAAATTAAAATAAATAGATGTTAATACCCAAAATTTCATATGCTAGAAAAGATCAGTCAGGGGATAGACCCCTAACCATTTATTAAAAGAAAAGAAAAGGAAAATAAACAAGTAGGACAAGTCAAAAGAGACGATTACATATCATAAAAACCTTACGTGTCACCACATACCTAGTAATAAGCTTCCTCTATAGTAGGTAATTCCCATTATATGATTTCACAATGCTTCAAAAACAAATTATACTTCTTTCGCATGTTTTTCCTCTCCAAGGAGAAAATATCAGTATTTTCAATGGAAGACCTAGTGGACTCTGGCTTTGGAAGATAATAGTAGTCCTTCCTCAGCCATCATCGCAGTGGAGCAATCCGGATTTCTTGATTCCCATCCATCTTCATCCTCCTCCCCGAAACCACATCAATAAATGAAGGCATAATCATATCACCATCATTATCTTTATCACTCTCATAGTAATCCCACCATTTACCGGGGATATGGACCTCATCATATCTATCTTTCCCTCCTCTTCCCTTCTGAAATATACTATTAGTGTCAATAATTGCTAGACACTTTGGCTATTCCATAGACTCATAACCAAATATTGTCCACTGGAAAAAATTTCTGTTCTGATTCCGTCCTCCTAAGAAGGAATCCCAAGTTGTGTACCGATGCTTTCATTCATTTGAATGCCCTCCTCCACATTATCCTACTCTAACTCTTGGAAACTATTGCCAGTAAAAATTGTGAACACCACACCTATATCACTCGTGGATCACCCATATATCCCATTAGCAACTTTTGAAACCCCCAAGGGATTACTATCACAACCTACAACATCCAAAGCCTGCTCAACCACTGCTGCTGACTACTTGCACTCAACCTCAGCCTTATTATTAGTAACTAATGACACAAAAACATCTTTATTTCTATCCTTTGAAACAACATTGACACTTGGTGGACCTCATATGTCCCCAACACTAGAAATATCCTTGGTAGCAGCTTTTTTCAAACCATACCCCAATTTCAGATCACCCCAAAGCCGAATGAACACTGGAGTAATAGTCTGACTAGGGGGTGACCCTGCATAACCCCCCGAAGTTGATGCAACCCGGTTCACCACACCATATTCATTTCCAGAACAAGCACTCGCAACAAACATTAGCCTCAGACTAGAGGACTTACCTAGCCTCTCTCTTGGATCAGAGGTCCTTCTGTTCATAACCTCACACTGAAATTTAGAGTCCATATGCCTTAATCGACAGCAGGTCATACAGTAGTCCACTCAAGATTCCAAGACTACAAACTTCTTTAATCTGAACTCTTCACTAACAGTAATCCAGATCCAATTGACTGAAGCCCTCACAACATCCACCTCAACACAGAGGCATGGCCTGATCAGATGACTTATAGTGGATGTTCAAACATCAGAATAGAGAAATTGACATACCATATTACCAATCATATGAATAATTACAGGATATTAGAAATGTAAATAGATATGAGGGTGGCATACCCATGCCGCTATAGTGGATAGATCACAATTCATATATAGATCAAACGGCCAATGAAAGAGGAAAAACCTTCATCCATTTCATCAATAGTGGGAACTGGAAAATGCTTAGACAAGAACATCTTCCGAAGCAAACCAAATCATGAAGTGGCATTTGTCAAGAAGACAGAAAACTGCATGGTCTTAAAAATCCCACTTACCAAAGACGAAACAGTCGAAATCATCGACCAAGGGACTTCAATGATCTAAATGATCCACCTGTGTCAGTTCTATTGGAATTGATGATTTTTAGAAATCTGATGAGGAGATCGATAACCAAGGGTCTCCAAGATGAAGATATAAAACTTTTTCTCTTAATGAAATATGCGATAATTCTAGGATAATTCTACGATTTGAGATGGGAATAGATGGTTTTAGTGATATTAGAGGTGGAAAGATCAGTTCCTCCTCCCACTCCCACCTCCAGGATGGGTGGGGGGATCAGCCTCTATCATCGTCAATAGTTCCATCACTATGGGTCGTCATCACCAAGCTCCTTCCATATTTTCTTGATAAGAAATACTCAAGACAAAGAGTCCAAATTTTCATATATCATAAAAAAATTTATGTATTAATGATTTCTGGTACATATGTAAGGAATCACAAGTGATTCAGTGAACATGAGACAAGAGAGTATAACCTTGTCATAATACCCGAAATTTAACTTACAACATCGTGAACATATGTAAATAGTAATAGTGTAACTATTTAAATTAACTCTATGAAATCAGGCCCTCACATAATCTTAAGAACATACAATAAGTTCCATGAAAAATATTTTGAATATGTATTCAGTTTCAAAAATAAAATTATGAACATGTAATATTTTTCACATATAAAATTAAAGTATTCATGATTTACTTCCAATTCCATATTATTGTGAAAATCCCTTTATTGTATTAATTTCACTCCTCGATCTAGCCATGTCTTGGTGTACGAGGATTACTCCCCATTCATTCCTTATCTTACTGTATCGATTTCACTCCCTATTCCATCCATGTATTACTGTATTGGGTTCACTCCCAATTATTTCCATGAAATAATATATAAAATTTAATCTTCGTTTCATCAATGTCTATATAATGAGATATATAAATAATTTCCCACTAAATTGGAATGATATATCAGTCCCACCCATATCATAATGAAAACAATATGTATATGATCCATTGGATTAGAAAAATTCATCATATCAAAAAACAATAAAATGTGTAACATAAATTTTTAAACAGGTTATTGTTGTTGGGAAATATACAACATTAAAAATAATTTCATCAAAGTGTAACCCATAAAAAAAGTAGGTTTCATAGTCATTTACTCGTAGAATAAACTGTTGATGAGATATGGTTTCCAGAAACATCGTGTCATCCTAACGTATTAAGATATGGAATAATAATGGTTTAATTTGTTATGATACCTAGTAAATAGTAATCTACATCAAGGGAAGTCATATTAGATTTAAAATAATTATAAATGACTATTAAAACAATTAATGAGGAAAATAACATTTACCCTTTGAAAAAAATATTTAAAACATAAAATATTTTGTAGAATATTTTCTTCGAAAATAAAATTGAAATCATATAAAGAGAGATTTTAAAACCATTATAAACAATTTTTAATAATAAATAATTTTCAAAATACATTTACATGATTGTATACAAAAATCATTTATAAATTTTAAAATATCTTTGTCAAAACATTGTTTTGAAAGAAAACTGATTTCTGATTAAAGAGGGAAATAACGTATGATTTTTAAAAAAATAATTTGTTATTTTTTATAGCCAAGAGTGGAAAATATCCCAATTACTAGAAGATATAATAAATTATCATAAAATAATAAAATTAATGGTAATTTATGAGAGTTTGGTCATGAGGTCACAACATTGGAGACATAGTCAAACAAAGTCCTAAAAAATGATGATATTTTAGTATAACTTCTTTGCAATGCTGTTAACATTGAATCAAAATCCCAGTGAAAGAATAACACAAAATAAAACAAATAATGTAACTCTTTTTAATAAATTCATGTTTTTACTTGTCTAATGGGTTACATATACACCTATTGAAATAATATATGTGCATATTATAATATTTGTCTCAAAGAAGAAAAATAGAGAAAGAAATCTGTTATCACATTGGTAACGTTTTAACCATAGACTCCCTAAAATAGATATCAAAAAATGTATATGTAAATCCAAAAAATATTCACTATATGAATCCAAAAATACATAAATGTTAATTATATAAACTACATTAAAGGATTAGATCATAAATTTTTTATGTGTCTCACTTAAGTAATAGGTAAGATATAAAGCACTTAACTTAATTATTAACTTCCATCACTCACATTTAAACATCATTTTTAATTAATACAAGTTTGTTATAAATATATTAATGAACCATATTCATATATATAATACAAAATATGTTTTTTTTTGATTTTTTTATTACCTTTTTGTTAATAATACCATGTTAATGTCATTTTTTGGGTAATAATCCTTTTTTGTATACGTTTTGATTTTATATATAATTGGATATCTTACAGTAATAAATATCTCATAATATATAGAATTATAACTATGATATATATATATATATATAATATTTATTTGTATTTATTTATTTCTTATAATATATTAATAAAATTCGAAATGAAATACATTTTTTATGGAGATGGTAGGTTGTACATATGGATGAAGGATAATTTCATTTTCATGTCAAGTTAAAAGAAAGAAAAATTTATGATATATAATAATTAAAGAATAATTTTTCTTTTATATATATAACATATTATTATAAAACTAGTATATAATTCATTCCATGTATAGAATGAATGAATCATATTACTTCGTGAGGTGGTAGTCTGTTATACACCCAAACAACATTATTGTAGTCCCACAAAATAGAAATTATGATGTTATGTGTGATATAAAAAATAAAATTACATAATAAAATTACATAAATCAACTATTTCACATATAAATAATGAATCTAACATTATTACTATCCATGATAGGTGCTAATGAAAATAAACGACATTGGGTTTTGAGACATTAGTCGACTATACATATGAACTATGATTTTGTAACCCATTTGATGGTAATAGAGATTATTGTAGGTCATGAAATTATCATAAAAAAATCTCATTATATTTTTCATATAAATTTTATTATATAATATTGATATAGAAATTATTTTATCGGTTCGAGGAAGAAATAAAATAGAAACATTCATTGAAAATTGTTACCACTTCATAAGGTATCCTCCATTGGTTTACAATAAAAACCATATTTATAAATATTTATTCCCAAAATAGTGGTTCAATGATTCTGGGAGTGAGGTTTGGATGTTATTTTGGTTAGGTTTGGAATATAAAAATGTCTTGATAAGTGTTATGAATGGGTGATTGTGAGTTCCATTTATAATTGAGAAGTTGTGGCATTCATGAAAATAGACAAAAACTATTCACTATTGGGAGGTCTCTTTAGTCATATAATCCCCCAAAATTGACCAATAATGTAATTTAACGATGAATTTGTTGATATATACCTCCAATAGAGAAAATAAATACAATTTTAAACATGTTATTACATAGCCTTAATGTTTACTAGATTTTATCTTTAATGTTTATACCTTAGTAACTTGTATCTTTTTATTTAACTAGGTAATTTATCCATTAAAATAAAATTTAGAATTTTTTTTATCATATAATTTATAACCAAATATTATACATATTATTTCATATTTATAAAATATAATCCCTTTGTTTGTGAAAAATGAATTAAAACACAAAAGCATTAACTGCGCAAAACCTTGTTTTAACATTAATCTCATTAATTGATTTTACCTATTTACACTAATAATTATGGAAAAAATAGTGTTGAATTTATTTGATAATATTTATTTTCTGACTGTAAATATGAAATCCATTTGTCAATATTAAATTAACATAAGTATATAAATTTAATTTAAAATAAATCTCATTGATGTAATGAGAAATCATGTTATTAAAGAAAAAATAATCAAACGTTATAAAACTTTTATGTATAATTTCAATAGGAAATTTTCTCAAAGGACCTAATTTTGATTAAAATATGAATAATTGATGTAATTATTCTCTAAAAACATTTTAAAAAACATTTTATCATTTTAAATAATTTTTGGGATAAACATTTTTCAATTAAAAATAAGTATTTTTCACAATTATTCAAAAAAAGTTTATTTTCATAAAAAAATCACCCTAGGTTAATTTTTATAATTTTATTTTAAATATTAATTTAATTTTTTCAAATATATTTTATATAAGTTTTAAAAATTAATTTTAAAATATGTGTTCACTAAAAATTCGTCAAAACATCATGTTGAAAATAATATAGTTTCAAGCATAAAATTAAATTTATTTTTATCCATATTATAGAAATCACATGGAATGAATATTAATTTTTAAATTAAATACATAATATAGAAATTTATTTTTTATAATTAACCAATAATTATTTGTTTAATTTATTTCTATAACACTTTGTTATGGTTGTGAAAATTGTTTTTTGTAAAAATATTTCATTTTATTTTCAAATATTTTTTTTTCATTTTTATTTTATTTTTCACCAGAAAATTCATTATATAAATATTTTTAAATAGAATTTTTATAATTTAATTAATCATATTGATACTCTACGTTTCAATGTCTAGGTTATAAGTATTGTATAATAATGTTCTGATAATATTTCATGTTTTGTTTAAACTCGGGGTTGTGTGTGATGTGAACTAAATTGAAAATTGGGTGGAACAGAAGACAATAAATTAAGTGATTATGAAAAAAATATAATCATAATGATTCATGTAACATATATTATAAAAAAAATATTTGAAAAAAAATCAAAATCTCTCCAGGTGTTATATACCAACATTACTAAACTCAATGGTCCTTAAGGATATGATTCCTTGAATCTTATGACAATGCAATAAAGTGACAAAAAATTCTGATCAACTTGGGTTAGAATTTTTCAATTTCTTATTATAGGATGTTCAATATAATAACTTTTAATATAATTTTGGTAGAAATTGATTATAGAAAATAAAATTATGATAAAAATTGAGGATAAGTATCATAGAACATCCAAATGTTTTGGAAAGAAAGATATTATGGGATTTTTTTCTTGAAATAAATTCCTTCCTAGATAATATAAGTGGATTTAGTTTTAGAAAAGTTATACTTAAGTGTAATATTTTATATTAGAGACTATTGGGTAAGACTGTATTTTTTATAATCCATGAAAATGAGTGGTACTGAGAAGCTAGTTTGACACTCCCAGGGGATATTCTTTGGATAATTAAAATTTACATTAAAAATAATTATATAATATTTATAAATGAATATATTGTAAAATAAAATATTTTTATGATTATAATATTAAATATGAACAAACATTTCAATATATGTTAAATGTTTCACTATTCTTGAGATTATACATTATGATTCATAATGTTATTATGTAATCTAGTGTGTGTTTTTTCGAATGGTTCCATATATAATGAATACGAACAATATTAATGCATTTAAACTATATAGGTATATCAATAATTATAAATTTAATTATGATGGAGATAGAGATTCAGTTGGAAATGTTAAAAATATAATTATATTGGGTTAGTTGTCTTAGGTTATGAGTAATAACTTTCCTCTTACATAGCAATCTACTAATCAACCACATGATTTCTTGATGTTTGAAAGATTCATGTGTTTTCAAACTCCACTAATCAATGGTAATATTATTCCATTTTTAGTAGATCAATGGCTCTGTGATGTAGTGAATAAGGGATAGTTATTGTGCTTATTAATTATTTTTAAGGAGATACAGATCAATTGTGGGAAGTAACTAAGAACACCATAGATGAGGTGGAAATAAAAATATTTATGTGGTATGATTTTAGTGTATTTTTTCATAGAAATATATTTTTGTCATTACAAATGACTAGATATAGATGGATTGTTCTAGATTCAAATATAAAAAGACGAGGATCGTTTTTCTATATATGATAAAAATCATATAAGGTCAACAAGTAATTATTTAGACTACATAAATAATGTAATGATAATGATTAATTATTTATCTGATGGTCAGAATCCAATACTTTGAAGAAAAATTGTCTCCCAAAGATTATATTCATAAAATTTCATAGTATCATGTTCTATCAAGAGAGAAAACACATTACCCATGTCTAATAGATTTGAAGGGATGCAATAGATAAAAGTGAAAACAAAGAAAAAATGGATAAATAGAAGATGGTAAATAAGTATTTTAGAACATGTAAAACTCATGGAATGAAATATCAAGGCACATTTATAAAAGAAAATGTATTTTAATTCATGTCTGGAGAAAAATGAGATCATGCTTGGAATTTTTTTGGAATGAAAGAATTATCAAATTTGAAATGCTTTAATTATAAGAATATGGGGATCTATGAATATTAATTTCCCAAACATCAGGTAAATATAGATCAGAATAAGATTAGGGGTATATTTTAATCTTATACTATTTCATGAAATTATGTTGGTTGATTAATGTTCTTGTATTTTTATTTGTGAATAATATTATCAGAGTAATTTAATAATTTATATTCTAGTAATAAAAATTATGAATTCTATAATTATTTTATATAATTTGTATTTATTTAAGGATTTAAAATCACATGTTGAATAATATAAATAAAATTTATTCTGGGGAATATTGGAAAGCATGGAAGAAACCTGATTTATGAGTATATAACACAATAAGTTCATGTTGTTGATATAATTATAATAAATATGTTTTATGAAGGTATTCATAATCGTTATGGTTTATCTAATATTTATTATTAAGGTAAGTATGATCTTCTAAAACATTGTAACATTGTTTGAATTATTTTAATATGTTTTTTTGAAATGGAAAACCTTTATATTGGGTTAAAACTCATTGCATCTGGAAATTTCATGTGGTATGAACCCACAATTGAATGATGATAATGATTTTTCATCTACCACTGACCTATGTGATGTCCTGGTTGATGTTTCATTGTCTTTTGTAAAAACAATTATTGGTAAGTGTTAATTTTCAATTTGTGTTATTATGATTTGGGGTTCTAGATTTATATATTATATGAGATAACTTGTGATAAAAAAATTATTTTGAAAAATATTTATAAACAAATGGAAAAACATTTCACTCTTTTAAGGATTTTATGATATGTTAAATATATTTTTTTTAATTTCTTGAGAGAAACATTCCTCTTTGTTATTAGTATATTTTTCCATCAAATGAAGTAGATAATGATCAGGGAATAAAAAACTATGAAATCATGTGTATGAAATATAAATATATCATATAAATGTATTTACATATATTTTGAGACTATGTTAACTGAATTACTCAACTCCATTAATATGATATTAAAATAAAATATTTTCATAATACCTTAATATATGTTGAACCTGTGGTCTTTTAAATCATAACAGATTTAGGGATTTTAGTGTCCTTTATATTCGATTGATCATTCATTTTCTCTTGATCAATCACCTTTATCACACTCTTTAATTTTGTTTACATTTCTTCTATGTCCTTATCTTCACATTCCCATAATATTCTCCAATATAGAATCTTGGTTGTGTTCTTTTCCATATAAATTTTTTTCTTCCAATGATCTCTTTTTTAGTCCATATTTTAATAATTCTTTTTACAGTGTGATTATTCAATGATTTAATTTTAAATTTCAAGTCCTTCATTATCATGATCAAGATTAAATTATAGGGATGTAATTTATTTAACGATGGAAAAATGTAATACCCAAAGGCATTAAAAGATGATTATAATGTTTTTTTGAATTCATGAAAATAACTAACTTATTTTAAAGATAATATAACACTCCAAGACATTACAATATATTTATTTTTCGTAAATTCCATATCATTATCTACATGAAATACAGATTAAATCAGGTTTTAAAAAACATTGTACTTCACTAAAATTTTATTTTTTAATCATGACCATTATAACCTATACTTTACATTGTGGTATGAGTATTAAAAAATAAATTATAAATATTTTATGTTTAAATTTTTTAAAAAATTAATTATGATTTTATATATTTATTGTAAATTAAATAATAATTACTTTAAATGAAATGAAATGTTTTCTAAGAAACTGTATTTTTCTGAAAGGCACATTAGTCATGCATTGTATGAATAATAAAAAATTAATTATTACAACTTCAAGAATATTTATTTTTAAAAATAAAATTATTTATTAAATCCATAATATCATAAATATATTAGGGTGAATTTTTTGGATATCTATAATGATTTTCATTTATTGATAAATAGTTAAAAAATGAATTCTAATTAAAAAATATGTTTTCCATTAAATTATTTATAAATATAAATTTAAATTTAAATTTTTTTTTATAAAATTAGTTCATTAATATATAATTTAATATAATTTATTTCATAGTATTATTTTTCATTCTATATTTTGATATAAAACCATTGTAAATAGTTGAATACTTCCAAATTAAAAAGCCACGTTCTCATTTCGTCTTCATGAATAATCTCAAAATAAAATTTCTCACTTATATGAATGTGATTAAAAATAACGATTACATATATATAATCCTTAAAAATTTTATCACCTAATATGTTCAAATTAAAATATGAATAATAATAATTTTGGAAATATAATAAATGTATTATTGTGTTTATGGTTAAATTAGGTTTACCTCAGGGGTTAAAATAAAATGATAATGGATTAAATTACATAAAATCTTTAATACAACATATTTTGAGGCTATATATAGACCTCACCATGTAATGTTTTCATGAATACAATATTTTCAACTATTATTTCATGTGAAAAAATATGGATTTACTTTTATTCATTTCAAAACATTCATATTTTCCACTAACATCACCTATAACAGTCCACCAATTACCCTCTCCCCATCACCCCATCAAAATATTTTTGTTCTCACAAAACCTACCCAACTAATGTTTAAAATTTAATTACATTATCCTAGAAACCCTATATTGGTTATAATTATATTTTAGGAATAAATTAAATATTATACAAAATAATTGATCTGAGAAGAGGGAAAAATTACAACATTCTGTTTTTGTTTTATTTATTCTTCCAACTAAAAAAATAATAATCAATTATTCTTATATAATGAAAAAGGTATCTAATATATTCTTAGAGGTTAGTATTTTGTTGTAACAGCCTAAATAAATCTCATCTTCACTCAAATGATAAATGATGAGGTTTCATGTCACATCCATATTTTTATTATCATCATATGTTCTAGCTTATCTTCTTGATCATGGTTTTACCCTTGAGCTCTTGGTGTTCCATGGTTTTGTGTTTTGGTTTTTGATTGTTTATTATTTTTCCCTTTTTTATTCCTTAGTATTTCTAGTAGTACTTGGGGAAAAGGGTGTATTTGGGACTTCATGGAAGGTGGTGCATAGTTGGAACATGGTTGGAGGAAACAATCTTCCCTTACATAGGAAACCATACAAAAAAATTCATTTTTTTCTAATTGGAGACCACACGGTTGTCACATGGTTTTGTAGAACATGTGGGATAAATGCATTTATTTTTTTCTTACAAAGTGACGGATTCATGATTTTCACATGGTTTGGAAAATGGTGAGGGAAAAACATGCAACTTGTTTAGGTAATTAAAATGTGTGATTTTACCCTTTTATCATATTGAGGATTTATTCCGAAAAAGATCATTTCTCCCTACCTTATTTGTGTGACCTAAATGGGGATCCTCCATTTATATCCAAGCCTCTACTCCTCTCACAAGATGTGAATATAGGGTTTTATTCATGTTTTAATGGTGATTCCTTGACGTAATATCCTCCTTTCCTCCTTTTATTCTTCTTTATACCATATTATCATGAGATAATTTTATCCCTTGGTCATGTGGACCTATTTTTCATTCCTTATTGTGTTTAAATTTGATGTTTTTTATTTTTAATTTTTCTATTGGTTGTTCATGCTTCTTGGAACCCTCATGTAGTAGTTTCAGGTTTGAGTTGTTGAAGCACATGTGATTTGATGTTGGTTTCCCTACATTCATGAACATTAAATTTAATAATTGTTTGTTTATTACTTTTCAAACATTCATTATATGTTAAATATTTATTCTAGATCTTTAGTATAATTTTTCAATATTAAATGAAGTGGTTTTCATAATTATTTGGATTTAAATACGATTTTTTATTAGGTAATACACACCAAGTGATTGATAAAATTCCCATTTGGATTTTGAGAACGATTTTTGATTTTTAAATCATGGTTTGGATTTATAAAAGTATATGTGGAATTTAAAAGGATGGATTGGGTTTCAAGAATGAGTTTTCAAAGAGGGTTTGGATTTAAAAGTGGTGTGTGTTTGGATTTTGAAAATGTTTTGACATAGGAAGGGAACATGATGGTTTCCTTTTGTAAGTGTGTGATTTCTTATTTTTTTATCTCCATTTTGGAATTTTGAATGAATTGGATTTTATTTAAAATGTTGTTTCAGTACCTAAATTTAAAATTTCTATGATTATGTGATATTAAAAATACCATGTTTTCAGCTTTTTGTAATAGTGGATTTGGTTCCTTGAAATATAAGAGATTTCTCGATGGGTGTTTGAGGCCCATTTGGCATTTTTTGTGAAATTTTTAAATATTTAAATATATCCTTGGATGATTATTTCTCTTTATTTATCTGGTTTGTTGACGGATTCCCATTCTACGATGCTCCCATGTGATTTATTGTTTGAAGGGAAAAGAGTTTTTTCATTGGGTTGACTCAGGGGTAAACTTATTTTGTGAACTACTTGTGTGTGATATATATACATGAGATTGGATACTTGGTTGGAATTATTGTAACACCCCCAACCCTTACACACATTAGTATTAAAATGGGGACTTGTCATAGATATCAAATTTTTTATGACCGGATGATTCACTAGGGTAGGATTTTTATTCAGGATATTATCCCATAGTAAGGGATTTATTTTTTATATTTTTAAGGGGTACTTCCCCATGTTTATACTAGGTAGGTTTTGATTATGCATGTGGGAGGGAATTGATGTCATCGATTGAGGTATGACTTTGGGAAGATTCCAGGTATAAATATTATGTTCTATATTAATCAAATGATCTCATAAGTTCTCCCATTTTCATCACCACATAATAGTCTATGGTGGATGATTGAGATGATTTACTAGTTGGTTTCTATTGTGTGATTATTACCATTTACCCAATTATGTAATCATTTTATTTATTTATTGTATTTTATACTCTTTTTTACCAATTAGTTGTTTTTTATCAATGGTCTCTCGAATATATTTGATAAATTTTTTTCTCTCCCTTTCCCAACCTCTAAATGGAAACATCATCATTCTCATCAAAAATGTTAATGTATTATTCTTATAAGAGAATATAAATTTGAATGTAAAAAAGGCAAATGGAATATGAATTTATTTAAATTGAAATTATTATAAAGGACTTGTTTTATACATTTTATTTGAATCGTAAAATTTATGTGTCATTAATTTTATACAAGTTCAATGAAAATAATTTTTTTGGGAACACCTATTGATTTATAATACTCAAGTCTATATTTACTTTTGGTTATTAGATTTTGGTAAAGTATTCAGCATGGTTTTTATCATCATGGGAAAGGGTTGGTTTGGAAATCAGATAGTGACCCTTGGGTCACATGGATATTTTGTGGTCATCTGGGTTAGTTTGGTTTTTTTGTATTGTTTTTTATATATTATGTTTTGTATAAATGATATTCAATTTAGAATATTGTATTTATTTTTTGGGCTTCTCAATTTATTTCTATTGTTCGACTTATTTATATTTGGTAAAATTGTTTCCTTGTTTTCTCTCTGGATTCCTCGACACTAGTTTCTTTCTCAGGAGGACCGATAATGCATATCAATCCAAGTATTAGATCAGATTGGGTGTCTTGTTTGGGGACAAACTGGTTTAGTTCGTGAAAAATGGAATTAGTGCAGATAATTTCTTTAGAGGACATACTTTTAGATCACCAAATTTTATTTTGGATGTCATGGTAGATGGAGTAGGACTGTCAAATCATAGAGTATTGGTATAGGGAATGCATCACCGTTTTTTTTCTAAACTGAACCTTGAGTTACCATGAGATGTTCTATTTTCATTGGTTCATTTGGTTCTTGATAGATATTGTTTTCTTGGGAAATGAAAAGATCGTTTTGATATGGGTCTTATTTAGCTCAAAAGGCCTAGAAATTCATTTAGAATTAGGATATGATCTAAAAAAACTCTTTCTGATAGTGGCATGATTGACATGTGACTTCCAACCATATAGACCAGTAACCTATCAACAATATTTTTCCCTTGTGAGTTTTTTTGCGTCTTCCTTTATTATGAAAATAGTTTTGGGAACCGTTATTTTAAATTTTAAATAATGAATATAATTTATTAATGAATTGTTATTGGAAAAATGTAACATTAGTTTTCATATTTGTTTTGATGAAATTTATAGATAAAATATTTTTATAAAATTATTTTTACCTGAAAGAGTGATGGGTTTCCTGATATTGTATTTTAATTATAAAAAACATAGGTTTTAATCATTTTTTGTTAGAAAAAATAAAATTTTATTTTAAAAATCGTTTTATAAACTTTATGTAAGTATGAAGAAATGAATTTTTTACAAATTATTTTTTATGTATTATTATTTGGTGAGCTACTGATTTTTATTGGAATGAGATGACGTAGATGTTTAGATGGAATTCATGAGATTTTCTTTGATAATGGTAAAATGAATGTGTGTGTGGAATTTTAAAACAGTTTTTAACATTTTGTTGAGTGATATTTTGAAATGTTCTTTTAATTTTGAAATGGGAATTGGATTGAGAATATGAACCATTGGTTGGAGTTTTTTTATATGAAAATGTTTTTTTTTTGACCATCAATATTCCCTTGAGTGAACATAATCATGGATATGTGTGGGAATTTGGATTAATGATGACATGGGTAGATGTGTTCTTATATTTTATGAGTTGATGAGTGCCTATGAAAAAAATGATAATGTTCATGTGTGAGGCTTCATGGAATACCATTAGTGTGTTTGCAACCCACCAAGTTTGTTCTATTTGATAACTATTTTCAAAAGGATTTTTTTTATTTTAATAAAAAATGGTTGCATAGCATGTATCCTTGTAATATGTTAATTTTGTTTTTTTGGTGTTCTAGTTTTATAATTTCTTTTTTATGAATTGGTTTTGATTTTATTCATATTTTCTTTGTTCTTTAGTGTTCGTACCCATGAAGGATTCGACGAATATTAAATGTGTGGGAACAGGTCATTCACCATTAGTAGATCCTTCAGTTGAACAACTTATATTTTTTTTATAATTTCAGAAGTTGAATCCTTTTATCTTTTATGGCCATGTTGATTCTCTCTAATAGTATAAGTGGATATGAGCAATAGATTGAATCATCAATTTCAATGAGTTTCTAGAGTCGTTAATGGTTATGTTCACTACCTTCATGCTGGATGGACCAAACAAGAAGTGGTGTATTTCAATATCTTTAACTAATCCTTGGAAATATCTTATATTATAGTTCATCAAGGATCTGTTCATCTTGGATTACTCTGAGGCAATAAATGTGAAGAAAATAATGGGGATGTGATGTCTACAACAAGTTGACAGATTAGTATTGGAGTTTATTAGTCATTTTATTGATATAGATCATTACATTCTAGAGTGGGATGTGGATGATTCCCTTAAAGATTGATATTTTGAAAGAGGGATTCATTATGACCTAATGTTTAAGGTATCGAGTCAGGCCTAACCTCCTTTTCTAACGTGGTATGAAAAGATATATAGTTGGAAGTTGTTCTAGTAGGATATCTTGAGTTAGTAATCCTTCCTCTAATCTCAGGATGTTGTGAAGGAAGTTTCTATAAGGATATGGGGAATTGGATAGAAGCGCTTGGTGAATATTATGGGATTAAATGGTCTCTAAGACTTTCATCACATTCTTCTATGTTCATGATCATGTTGTGTCATCCATGTGGTAATACATATCTTATTAATCCATCGTGTCTGAGTGCTCCAAATACATGTTGTGCCTATGGATTCCATAGTCACTTGTAATCGTTTTGTAGAGGTGTTCTCAAGAAGCATTTTGAATCTAGGTCCACCCATTCAGAAAACACCCCAGCCTTGTTAAATTAGTATGGGTTATTTTTTTCTATGTTTAGAGCCCCCTTTTTTTATAATACATCGTTAGCTACGGTGGTTGTTTTTTGTTGTGTTTTTTGGTCTGTTATCTTCTATAAATTGTGCAAGTGGATATTGTAGATCTCTTGAGAACTTCTTTTTTAATGAATACATGACTTTTGGAAATTCTAATTTTTTTCCAATCTAAGTGGATGTGTGTTACTGGTGCACCGTATAATTTTTGTTTCTCATTATGGTGAAAGAGGATGAACCATGTAAATATTATGAATCTTTTCCATGGTGAAAGTGATTTATTGGATAAAAGATAGTTCCATGGTGTTTCATGTTCTTACATTTCTACATGGGATGATGTGTGCATTCTTATGGAACTAAAAGAAATAGTTCAAATTGGGAATTATCATCCACTAAAATTGAGAAAGGAGATTCGTCAAGATATTAGGGCTCCCACCATAAGTCTTAGACTGAATTATTCACATATTTGGGAAACCGCTATGGATTTAATGAATGTGGGATCACATCTTTCTCAACTATTGGGGTGTAGGTGGTTTATGTGTACCTTTGGTAGATCCGTGTCGTTTTAAGTTTGACCTTATTATAAGAATCTTGGAGGTTTTTTCCATGTGAAATTCCACTGGTTGTGCCTTTTCAAATTTGAATCTCCGATTGATTTTCCTTTTCTGGAAATCCTATGGGGATCTGTAATTTTTTGAGTTGTGCTCTTCTGAATATGGTTGTGTCTTGTGGGAATAGTGAATCGTGGACATGTTTTCTACTTGGTTTGGAGTTTCTATCATCATTCTCCCTTGTGGTGGTGGGTTGGTCTCTTTTGGGAGTTTTTAGGGTGTTTCATGTCGGGGTTCCCTTGCAGTCTTTAATGATGGGGAGATCACCATGGATCTTATTCTAGTTTCTTCTATAGTTGGTTAGTTTTAGTTGGATTCAAATGGTTGGATCCCATCAATTATCCCATGTTGGAAATCTGGGTTTTTTGATTCATTTTTTGTATGAGTTATGAGATTTTATATATTTTTTGTTGAGGTGTTCATGGTTTGAGAGGTCAGATCATAAATTTTATGTAATCTTTAGTCACTGATCGATTTCCTAGAAAATTGTGTTTCTTTATTAGGGATGATAGTTTTTTGGTGGAGATAATTTTCACACATATATTTTTATTTCTATCCTCTTTTTAGCTTATCATTCAGTTCTTGGTTTTACTCTTGTGTTCTGAGTGTTAAGTGATTTGTTTTTTGTTTTAAATTGTTTTTTCCTATATTTGTTCATTAGTTTCCTTGGAAGTTCTTTAGAAAAAATCGGTATTCTTGGCTTCATATTAGGTGGCACATGATTGTAACGTTGTTAAATGAAAATGTAACCCCTATCCAAGAAACTATGCAGCAAATTTCATTTTTTGATAGTTGAAACGGCACGGTTGTCCCAGGTTCTTCTAGACCATGTAGTCTAACCCTGTTTCATTTCATCTTTGACTGTGAGGATGCACAATTTCCATACAATTTGGAAAACAATGTAACCTTTCCATGTCTTTAAAAATTGTAATTTTTTCCTTCAACTCTCTTTGGTAATTAACCAAAAAAACACACATTTCTACCTTCACCTAGTCCGTATGAACCAAATAGGGGATCCTCTATTCTTTACAAATCACCCCCTTCTCCCTAACGGTCTGAATATAGGATTTTATTCATGTTTTTAGGGCGATTCTTAATTGTAATCACTTACATTCGTCCTCCTCTTCTTCTTTCATCCATTTTCTCTTGATTTCCTCCTCCTATGGTCATTTGTATCTAAGGTTCATGTTCCTCTATGTATAAATCGGGGGTTTAATGTTTATGGTCTCTCTTGGTTGTTATTCCTTCTTAAAACCTGCTGAAAGTTATTTTGTGGTAGCATTGTTGAAGCACATGTTATTTGAGGTAGTTTTCCCTTTGAACAAAACTTTTATCTTTAAATATCATTTATTTTTTGGGTTTTATCCATTATTATTTGAAAAATAGTGATGTGTAATATTTAGAATATATTTTTGACATTTAATTTGATGGTGTTCATAATTATTTTTATTTATATTTCATTATTTTTTTAAGTGTTTCACACCAGGTGTTTGATAAAATTCATGGTTAGATTTTGTGAATGATATTTGATCTTTAAAGTATGGTTTGAATTTATATATGTATTTTTCACATTTCAAAATATTGTTTGGGTTTATTTATTGGGTTTTCTATGTGTTTTAAGATTTAAAATAGGTGTGTGTTTGTCTTGTAATTTTGTTTTGACATGTAATGAAAATATTTTGATTTACTTTTAAAAATGGGTGATTTCTTGATGGTGTATAGACTATTTAGAATATTTAAGAAATTTTATTTGGATTTAAAATGTGTTGTGAGTGAAAAAAAATTATTTTTTTAAATGGATATGAAGTTAAATAATTTTTTTAAAACTTTTTGGAATAGTGAATTTAGTTCCAAAAAAATGAGTGATTTCTTGATGGATGTTTGAGGCCCATTTGAAATTTTTATGAAATTTGGTGTTCCTGAAAACTCTCCTCTGATAATTCTCTTACCTTAGATGGGTTGATTGTTTTTGAGCCACATGATTACAGGCTCCCTTGAGATCAATAGGTGTAAATTAAAGAGATTGTTCCTTGGAATGACTTTTGGGTGACTTGTTATGGGAACTACTTGGGTATGATATATGTTTAGGAAATTGGAAGCTTGGTTGGAATTTTTTTCTCACCACAACATTAGTATTCACCTAGAAACCTGTTATATCATATATATTTTCAATGAATGGTTATTGTACTAGCTTCATATTTCACTCTTTCTAGTGTCCCATAGTATGGGATTTTTTTATGCTATGGGGTAGTGCCCCTCTGCCATAGCTGGTATGGTCTGATTGGGTATGGAGGTGAGAGTTGATGTAATCGGGTAATTCATGACTTATGGATTAGTAATTTAGTATAATATGTTCTAGATTATTTCACTGATCTCCTAGATTCACCAATATTTTTTGGCACTTAGTTGTCTATAGAGTATGATTGAGACTCTTCAATTGTTGGATAATGTTGTGTTCTAATTTCCATTTCCCTTGTTATATGATCATTTTATTCTACTCTTGTATAGTGTACTATTATATTAACATAAGATGGTTTTTTTCATAATTTCAAGAAAACATTTGGGAAATTATTTTTTCTCCCTTTCTCCATTTTTAAATGAAATCTTTATCTTGCTCCATTAAAATGGTAATGTTTTCTCCATGGAAAAGATTCTAGATTTTATTTTAAAAAGGGAAATGGCCTATTCATTTCTATAAAGTGAAAATATGTTAATGGTATAGTTTTATGTAAGTTATTTTAAAATTGAAACAGATGTGAATTTTATTTAAAGGAATTGAATTGGGAATATATTTTTTTGGGCATTCCTATTCGGTTTTAATATACATTCATATTTTTCTTTCTTGTTTTTAACTTTCAGTGTAGGTTTCATCTTGGTATCAATCATCATGGGTGATTATTGGTTTTGATGTTAGAGAGTTAACCTTGGGTTACATCAATATTTTGTAGTCATCGGGTTTAGTTTTGGGTTGATGCATAGATTTCATTTTCTTTGAGTTTTGTATTAATCATGCTCAATTTAGAAATTGTATTTATTTTGGAATGATCTGTTTCTTTCAACAATTCAGTTTGTTTATAATAGGATAGATCCTTCCATTTTTTCTCTATTTATTCCCCATAACTTATTTCCAAAAAAGGAGGATATGGAGCACCTCTCATTACTTGTTGCGAATTAACTCTAGTGACCATTATGTGGTTAACCCAAGTTAGTTAGTGACATTTCTCTGGTGTAATGTAGAATATAGCCACATGACCTGATGTGATATCTTTTACATCAACACCTCTAATGGTTAGTTATAATTATTTCTTTGAGTTATACATATGATAATTATAACATAACTATGTATCTGGGGTCATTATATCATATCTATGTTTTCAATTTCCATTCCCTAGGGGATGCGATAATGTATCTTGTGTTGGCAGTGAATTAACACTTCGTGAAGTGACATGATTGGTTTTAAAATAATTATTAACATGGAAGGTAGTTAGAAAACATTTAATGAATATATGTGATATACAATATATAATTATGATAATAAGTATATAATTTCCATTCTTAAAAGATAATATATCATTTTATTTCTCAAATTTTCCATCACTGAAATATTATAACATCATTCACAGACATGTGTACCACTGCCTTCATGAAGTGATGTGACTCTCCTTTAATTACAACACCACAAGTATGATTTATGTAAGTTTATTTCAAGAAAATTATATTATATTTATGATATTATGATCATTATAAAAAATTAAAATATAGTAAATCTCCTTTATAAAAATATCCTAGTAATAATTGAAATGTTACCCATGAGTACGTACAGACTACAATATCAACGATAGTAACATACTCCATTTATCAAAATGATAATTATTGAATATTCATAAAATTGTTATTGATGTATTTATATGATAATAATGTAATTATTATTATTCTCTATATGTTCATATGGTGTTCTCTTTGAACATAGTAAACATACCAAATTCATTTTTGACACATAAAAAAATACCATAAAAACATATAACATTAAAATAATATATTTTGTATTCATATAAAATGTGATAATAATTTTGATAAAATTTATAATAAATATAGAAACAGTTCTTAGACATCTACATATTTCACATAGGCTTATTATTAAGGAAGATAAAGAGTGTACGCAAGGAGCCGTACACAAGGTAATGACTTCTCCTCTCACATCTTCTTTTGGGAATCATACACCATATTCAATAATTATTTACTATATGTGATATATATAATGTCCTCTTAATATTTTATATCATTAATATATTTATCTTCAATCTATTTAATGTTTTATCTTATTTCATTTCTTTTATAGAAATTATGATTCGGATGTTACAAATGTGGTAATAATTTGTTTCACAATATCATCATTATGTGGGATGGTATATGAAAATGTGTCTATTTGGTGGATTATTTGATAATAATATATTAAAAAAATATTACCCCCTCTGGTTGTTCATGTTATTTTTTATATTATAGTTCCATTTTTCAACTTATTATTACATAAAATTATAGAATTTTATTTAATGAAATCCTATTTTGCTTCAATAATTGTTTTAAAGTCATGTTTCAACAAAACCAATGTTTATAATGACTACTAATCTATTCAGTTCTTCGGGATATGATTCCTTATATCATATGCAATTATAATAAAGTAGACACTGAATAGATGACACTAAAATCGGTGGTGCTACACAAATGTAACATAAAATATCATAAAAATAAATAAATTCATGATATTAAATTTCATATTACATGTATATACACGTCATAAACCAATATTGGTTTATAATATTACATATGCCTCAAAAAGGTAGATTGAAACAAAAATACCTTACCTCATAGGTAACATTTAAAATAAAAATCCTATAAAGGGGAGATCCTACAATTTATATTTAAATATCCTTAATTTTAACGATTATAATTATAAAATAAATACATGTTTACTATATACACCACATAAATTAAATATGTGGGGAAAATGGAATGTATCTCATAGATGTTTAAAGTGAGATATAAATCGATTTCCACTTTAGTAATCATATAGATAATAGTCCCCATAAATGATAATATAAAATTTAATTTTAAATTTCATTAAATTATTTATATTAATTATATATCATGTAAAAGGGGTAGTATATACACTACACCTGTTAAATTAGAAATAATGTTTTATATGTCTACATGAAATAAAAGAAATACTATAAATCCCATACCATAGGTCTTCACATCTTTCATACACATTCGATCATCCAATATTATATATATAAATTTATTATATATCCATTATATAACAATATATATATATATATATTACCATTTATTATTATTTTTAACCATTTATTACTCTTTTATTAACAATTCCATGTTAAAATCACATTTCACGTAATATCCACATTGTTTTCCATTTATGTTTTCATTTGTTATTTTTAGTTCTCTTAATTTTATCATGGTTCCATCATCTAAAAAATAATAATAATCTAATGATAGTAATATTTATACCTAAATTCTACTTTTTATGAACAATCCATAATGAAGGTTTTGAGAAATGAAGTATATTTTGATAATTGAGAAGGTATGTCATTTGAATGCACGAGTAATGTTTCTATTTTTAAAGAATCATTAAAGAAATTTTGTAAGTAAGAATTAATAAATATATAATGATAATAATATCATAATTCACATATAATTATTTTAAATTTACTTATACATATAATCCATGTGGTTTTGGGATGAAAATATACTGTCACATCAAATTGAGAAGGTAATAGTCGCAAAATACACATAAAAAATTATTATCTTTTAGTGTAGAAAAATATGTGAAATAAAATGAAATATTATAATTTAAGAATGATTAATATATCATAATTATTTAATTTATATCACATATAATCATTAACTTTAACCTTATTATCTTCCTTGTAACATGTTAGTGCAAATGAATCATAATGCTTCGCTAGGCAGTAGTTCGCCATATGCACGAGCAAAATTATGGTATCTGAAAAAGAATAGAAATAAAAAATGATTATATGAAATAATGTAACAATATGTATTAATATATTATAAATATCATATATATTCTTTAGATACATTATTATACCCATTAATTACCTGTGGTAATGAAAAAACAAGTAACAACGGTTTGCAAAGTTGTATTTCTCAGTAAAAGATAATGATGATTTAGAAAACATTTTGATGGATGTGGATATGATTTTATGCCATTAAATTAACATAACAATATTATTAAATTTAATATATTGTGTATTTATATTTTCATATTTTAATTATAATTGAAGGAGACAGTCAAAAAATAAAATAAAAATGCTCATTGAAGAATGTTAACACTTCTTTCAATATCCTGCATAGATTTTCACCTAAATAATCCATAGATTGGATTTTGACTAAATAAGTAATGTATGATAAGTGTAATTAAAAATAAATTTTATTTTTCATGTTTTCTTGAAGAAAAATAGTTTTATGGTATGAAGAAGAGAGAGTAGATTATGTCCTTTTATAGGTGAACAGAGTTGAACAGTTGTAATGTTTTGAATTAAAAACGTTATAACCATGTTTATATCCATAAAAAGGATAGAAAATGGATTATTAATTATAATTATACTTTATATGGAAAAACTAATTTCTGAAAATAGATTTTACACTTGTTTTTAGGACACTTTTTCCATTATTATTATAGTTTAACCCAATGTGAACCCATCTTTACCCAAAGTACAATACTTAATTTTTACTATTTTTATAACTAATTTTGGTCAAAAATAATTTTTTATATATTATATAATATAAATTATTATAATTCCAATTATGGAAACCATTTTTCCAAACTAAATTCAAATAAGTGGTAAATTTTAATTTAAAATAATTATTACACACACGATAAAAATGTGACTTTTTAGAGAGAAAATGACCACATGATTGTAGGGGTTTTAAATAAAACATCAACAGTAATATCATCCCAACAACCTAAATTTGATTTATATATAGATAAATGATTGAACTATTCTTTTAAAACAATATTAAATTATTTTTTTTATTTTTTTTAAACCCATAGAAATTTAAATATCATAATTAAAAATAGTATTTTTCACAATTCTAAAAAAAATAATTATCATAAAACTGAATAAAATTATCCCCTAGATAATTTTATGGGATGATTTAATGAATTCAGTTTATTTTTCAAAATTAATCTTCTAAAACTTCCCAAAACTATTAACAACAATAATTTCCCAAAAACTGGGACACAAATAATTTTTGTAAAATAAGTGTATCTTATTATAATACCAGATTTATTGTTATCTATTATAAAAGAACATGTGATGAATTTTTATAATTTTTAAAAAATATATAATATAAATAAATTTCATTATAGAAATTCATCAAATGTTACTATAGTAATTTATTAATGTAAAAAGTGTTTGTTTTCACAAAAATATTTTTTTTTAAAGAGATTTTCTATATTATGCTATTTAATTAAATATTTACCAAATGAATTAATTTTATATACTTGATTAAACAATATTTTTTCATAATTAAATTCATAAAATTATTACTTCCATTCCAATGTATAGATGATAACTATCATAAAATTTTATTAATATTTCATGTTTTTTTAAACTCATTATTCTGCGTAACACATGCTAAAAAAATTTATGTGTAAGAAAATATAAACACATTGTTGCCTTTAAAAAACATATAAATGTTATTAACTGTATTTGGAAAGAAATATTTCACAAAATATTTCTGTGTCACAATTATAAAATATTTATATATGATGAAATAAATTAATTCAATTAAAAGTGTTCCATATATATCATCATATTATTACCATGGATGAAAAGTAATTTTTTATATGATATATATCATACAATTCATACTAAAACCCAATTACTATATACTTTTGTGAAAAAAATTTTGTAACATTATATAATGTAAATGATAATGTTCGATATTCATTTGTATTAGATTGTGAGAGAGGGAGAGAGACAAATAAAATCTGATTAAAATTCTTGAATATATCATTACTAATTAATTTCTATCTTATGTTTTGTGAATATGTGTATATATTTTAAATTTTTCCCCAAAAAATTATATATTATTAATTAATTATAACATCGACTTCTAAAAAAATATGGAAATTATTTTTTAAATGTTTTTCAACTATGTATGATTTTTATTGGAAATTTGTTTTATTTTGTGTTTAGAAAAAACTCATCACTAAAACTATTATGGTATGAACCAAAAATTTAGAGGTGATATATTGATTCATAGAAGTAGTATTTTATATTATAATGCCCAGGGCTAATTACAAGGGCCATGGAGGAATTCCGAGATACAAGATTATATAGATTAAAAAACAGACGAGTTTCACCTCCCCAATTTAATAAGGTTGTTTTTTTATATTTTTTGTCCATGTTTTATGTTTTTAAATGATTATTTTTCTTATTCAAAGATAAATAAACTCATGGGAAATAATTAATATTATAACTCTCTTGATCAGTCATTTTATATAGGTTTCTCACTTCTTTATGGAATGACAAACCATCATGTTCATTAAGATAATATTAATTAGTGTGTATCGGTAATCCCCTAACTGAAATTCATTTGTGTTGTTTTTAGTTAATAACGTTTTGTAAATAGATCACAAAGAATTACATGCTACATAAATGATGATGTTATTTTCTAATATAGGTTTTTTTAATTTTATTCCATCTAAAATTGTTAATTCTAACACAATTCTTTTACACATCATGAGTTTAGAAACAAGTTTTTTGTAAAAAAATATTTATAATGACATAAAACATTAAATTATTACATTATTATATTTTATATAATATTTTATTAGGTGTTTGTAAATTTGGTAAGGTCCTTTTACAATCACAAGATATATTATTAATATTTAATGTTTTAAATATATTAATTATGTCCCACGGGTTTTTAATTGTATAGAATAAAAAATATCTCTTCTATAGTGTGGATTTTTTAATGACTAGTTTCTCAGTATTGACCTGACCATCTTATTTACATTAGTAAAAATTCACATAAATCCCTAACTATAAACAAATATCCCTACCTACTAACCCACTAAATATATATTTAGCCTTTGTTTAAATCTCGGATCCCCAAGTAAGTAAGAGATTATAGTTTGAGATATTTTAAATCTTCTTACATCAAATGATCACATGGATCTTTGGAAAACATTTTAAGATCTCTATAATTTCCAGGATGTGTATTTTTTATTATTATCACATATCTCTATATTTAAAATGATTTATTAACCCTAGTATTTTTTTTATTTTACAATATAAATTATTTTTATATCGTAAATATAATAATTATCTATTTTACATTGAATATTCTTCCTTTTCACGTTAATTATAATATATTGTATTGTAAATAAAGAAGGGTTCTCCTAAAGAATCACTAAACACACTCCATTCACTCAACACATTTCATAATTAACGTTATATCTTGGATCAAATAGTAAGGGTAGAAAAATGTTCATAGAAGGTGATGGGAAATTATTATTATTATTATTTTAATTCCACCCATTTAGTTTATGATTATCATGATGAATGATCATTGGTTCAATTTATATTAGCTAGATATTCTATAATGATATAGTGTGATGTAGCCTAATAAAAAGCACGTTGTGGGCAGTGAATGTGTACTATTGATATCGAATAAGGTTGTAGAGGATATCTTATGATGTGTGGGTGGGAGAAAACATAGTTTTTAATGAAAATTGAAATTTAGACTCCAAGAGGTTGTCATCCATGGACCATATAATCATATGGTGTGGGTGTTCAAGATAATGGTTTTGGATAGTAACAAGGGTCATGGTGATAGAATCAAAAGACTACGTAAGTTATGAATCATTGAAATTTATTTTTCAATCATATGGTGCATGACTATATAAGGATACATAATATATAACATTGAGTAAAATATATTGAATACATATCTTTTTATTGATTAGAAAATGATTAATTTCAAAACCTAATACATTCTTGTACAAAAATAGGTTACAACCTATACTGAAATACTCTCCCTACTAAAAATTTGTTCATACACATCATATGTAATGATGCAAATGTTGTATCCATGGGAAATATTACTTTAATCCTATATGATACATTCCTCAAAAAAATTTGATCCAAAAATGTTGTGTTACTTATGGGTGAAATCAATGTTGGATTATGTATTATGGATGTAAAATATCTACACATTCATATTTATAGTCGAGGAGTCATAGGTCATGTAACATAAAAGAACATAATATTTAAGGTTAACATAATTTAATTTTCCATATCTTCCCTATAACATTCCATAGTTGTATAATTATATCTTATAATATGTTATTTTATAAATAATATGATTTTTATATTTTATTTTTTATTTTATATCATTTAAGGGTTGTATAGTTTTTTATTTTAGGATCATAGATCCATTAATAAAATGAATGGACTTTGGTGAGGTGTTTTGAGTAAACATTGATTGAGTACCCCCACCAAATATTAAGAAGTTTCTCTCTATTATTAACATGGAGTTTTTTACACCATTATTGATATAGTCATGATATATTATTTCCCATATATAACTAAAAGAGTTCACATACCACCCCATGTGCTGAAAAATTTTCCACTATAGGGTTCATTAATATCTTGATTGTTTTATATAACCGTCGAAGAGTCACAATCCCCTACTAATATGGTTCAGTGGTAGAATAAATGTTATAGAGTCTATGTAGATCAGGTGTTACCCTTCAGATAACGTGTCATGTCTTTTTTTGTTTCCATAACAATATGAATTATAATAAATTACTAAATTCAAGACTACTTAAAGCATTTTTTTCTAATACCTAAAGTATATGTAGCTGTATTTATTGTATTTTATCTGAAAACAATTTCTATCTAACTTTATTTACTATCTGTAATTTTATTTTTAGGTTTTAATACTATATTTTTTTCTAATCATTCTTACATGTTACCTATTTGTACATGTGTTCTATCATTATAAATGAGGCACAATTCCGTAGTAACATTTGTTTAAATGGATCAGGTGGGTCTTGAACTTGACTATTCTTAGTGATAATGATTTAATTTGACATTGCGTTATGAGATTTAGTGTAATAAAGAGATATAATATTTTTAGGTCTGTTTTTATACACAGATTTTGGGCTCATGTATGTTCCCTTATTTTTAGTTTTTCATTCATCATAGTGGTAAGAATGATTGATATGTGTCTGAAGTATATTTTGTTTTGATGTGTGATTATATGTAATTTATTATTGTTATATTTTTAAATATAGATCATTTTTATTATAGTTTATTGTTATACTATGACCTCTCATATACATGAAATTATTTCAAGGTTTTTTTATTTGACACTCATCTTATTGATTGTTGGAATGGGGTGGCACACTCATCTAACTACCCGCCCATACAAAGTCTGAATACGTTTTTGGTTATTATAAGGGTATCAATGCGAATTGATTATCCCATATAATGTTTTCAGTTCGTAGTCTTATTAGGAATAGATTGTGAAATGAACGTCAACTAGGCTAGAATTTTTAGGTTCAATTTAAGATTAGTTTACCTAGTGTTTAGTCTAATTGATTATATACCCTTCCATATTTACTGAAATAATTTATTAGTTTAATAAAATCTCAAAATAATTGGGTGAATAATGTATTTATAATAACACATTTTTCATATATTAGTGTGTTGTGGTTTTCATATACAACCCATTATAGATCAAAAATATATCATTTATTATTTATGGTTTGATCTTTTAAAATTTTGGATAAATATTCATAGACAAATAGCTTAGGTTTAAAGGTAGTTTTTTATCAATCAATTTCACATGACTCAAACTCCCATCATTGATTAACTGATGGATAATGAATCAATGTAGGGTTTTTAGTGGAAGGTATATCTTCCCTTTTAGTTGAGGAATGATCACCATCTTATTATGCATATGGATAATGCACAATTAGAGAGGATGATTTTCACCATTGTGTTGGGTAAGGGTGCCAATATCTTAGTTCTGTTACAAGATATTAATCTATAGATACCACATTGCTTTTGAGGATATATTTATTCTTATAAGTGTATGTATTAAGTTGTGTTGATGGATTGTGATATTACTATAGTGTGGGTGCCTTCATACTTGATAACAATTCATATACCATGACTTTTTCATTGAATTTTAATTTATTGGGGGATACTAATTAATCAGAATCGTGATTAATTTTTTCTACACTGGTCTATCTTGGATTGGTTTTTTAGAAAGGAAAAATATCCAAGTATATTGTTGTTATAATAGGTTCTTAAGATACATGGTCATCTATAATGAATGAATACCATGACTGAGTACATTTTTAGGGTCAAAAACCTCACAAAGTGCACCAAAAATATAATTAGTGATGGATTTATATGATCATGAAATATTGAGAATGACTAATGAATGAAGATTCAACTTGGAGTTATGAAACCATCCATCCCAACCTATGTTTTAGTTTTGGAGTGATCCATAGTTATTAATAGTTTTTATTGGGATCACATCTTGAGTCTAACAATGGATTTAACCGCTTTATAGTAGTGTCCTTATTAGAACCTAGTTGATGACATAAATTTAGATACCATTAGTAGATGAATTGGATTTTTCGATTCCTATCATAAGTATTATTATTCGAGGTATCCCATAAAAGATTTAATTAGTATATAGATATGATATTCAATATTTTTTATAAGAAAAAAATATACCATGATTTCATAATCATGAGTCATGTTGAGTGTAGTCAGTGGGGTACAATGGGAAATCCTCTTCATTATGGGAAATATATGAATTGAAGACCTTCCCATATAAGATATGGTATCCCTCTCAGTGGTGAAATAAGTAGAGTATTGGTTTGTAATAATGTATTAGTTTAATTATTTCCACTACTTTATCAACCACCTCCTTAACATCTGGTATTAACTATTAATGATTAAGATTTTATAACATAGAGCATTGAGAAGATAAAATTGAAGGATGGTTTTAATTAGGTGGAACTTGACATTGTATGATGTATGATTTTTATATTTACTAATTTCTAAATAATTTATATATAAAATGTTTTGAGAAATGTTTATTTAGATTAATAATTGTTTTGTGTGTTATGGATACTAGTCAATCCCTCATCCAAATATATTTGGATTGATACTTTCACTAGAGTTGATCACCCTCTTACACACATATATAATTAGATTGAAATTTCTACATGTTAAGATAAATTTCAATTAAATATCCTCACATGGGAAATGATACTTTATGAAATTATTCATAGTGAGAAATTAATATCTAAAATATTAGATTTGATGGATTTCCATCACTAAAGGTTGATATCTAGTGAAGCAAATTGGAAGAAATTTACCTCCACTAGTGAGTAGATCCATTTGGGTTTTTTCATGAATTAAATTAAATATTAATCATGATAAAAAAACATAAATTTTATTATTCTTATATAATTGTACTTCTTATTTGATATATAATAAATTTGATAATGTATATATAATATTTTTCACTACAAAGAACAATAGAATTTCTCGACTATAATGAAACATCTGAAATGATAAGATTATATTTTTAAATTAAAATTCCATATAATCTTGATACATAGTTCTTAAAGTAAAAATGTTATATTTATCTATACGGTATTTGGGGATCATAACAATTGGAGATTCCTCTTAGGAGTCGAGATATTATGATGTTTCAAAAAAATAATTATAATTTAATGTCCGTATATTTATACAGTATGGATGATTTTAAGGGAGATTGTGGAATGGTTTCAAAAAGAATAAATTTATATCTTATAAGATTATTTTATAAGGTTTTATCCTAAATAGTCAGTTGAATTTATATTTACTTTCAAGATATAATCTCATTTATTTCTTCTAAAATATATCAAATGGCCCTTCATGGTCTCAACAAGATAATGATTTAGTTAATGTATATTTTCAAGAATGGTTCCATCAAACCCAATGTCTCACCATTTAAAGATCAAATTCTATTCCCGATGATATTAGATAGGATTTTGGGACCATGTATCAACTATCATGTCCTAGTCAATGTTTGGAAGAAAAAAAATTCCAACCCTCAAGGGTTGATGACCTATTTAACCAGTAGATATGATATAGGTGGTCCCCAATGATTGAATTCATATCTTTATATCATGATCACTATATTTATTTGGGTGCAGATATTTTAATGATGGAATTCAGGTGTATCTATAGAATTTATTGGTTACTAGTGACGTCATTATATGCGAATATCTTCCCTGGTGTGATTAGGGTCTGATGGAAAAAATCTATACAGTCATTCATATATACTTTTGTAGTAGTTTTAATTGATTTAATTATTATCTATGCAATGTGTTTTGGATGATTATTACAAGTATATATGTATTTTATGGAATTGGATTCAAGATAAATAAATATATATTAAATCATCAATATTTTAATTTGGTATATGAGATGTCTTTTTTCCTAGGTAATGACATCTTATATGGTGGTTTTGTAATGAAAAATATGGAGATCAGTGTTTTTAAAGCTAGGGAAATCCTCTACAGTATGTTTATGGTTTGATTCTCCCTTGAACTAGGCATGTATTGCTAAAAGGGGTATCCATTAACCATGTATATCATATTTCATTGAACATTTAATATGAAAATGCATAGTATTACTAGTGTTATTGTTTTATAGTTACTAGATGGTATATTTTTGTGTGATGTGTTCTATGATGCCTCTCGAATGGTTCTAGAATATGTTTTGATGCATAGACCATAAATGGACACTTATGGTTCATGGAATCAATTACCTCATGAGAAGAACTATGTATCCAAATTCATGGAGCACAAAATTGTAGTGATTTCTATAAAAACATGTTGACATCAACTTATTATAAAGTGATTTTGGGTTTATATGTATTATAAAAGACTCAATTATATTTCCCATCACTATGAAATGAGAATGAGGTTGTGGTGATGTCTATAGATATTTTTTGATTATTACATAGAGATGTTATATAATATTATGATGGAAACTAATGTTGGTTGATACCCTTAGTATGAAGTTTGTTTTCCAACTAATTGGTAAGGATTTATGTAGTCATACTCTATGCTTTTGGAATTATCTACAAAATAGAATAGAAGGTTACTCATGGTTAATTATTGGGGGTTATTCAAACACCAATTAAACATAATGATCCATATAAATTAGCATTATTAATGAAAACCATGATGATAAATTAATATCTAAAAGCGGTTTTGGTTTAACAAACCTTAATATATAGATGTTTTTTAAACAATAAATAAAATATTTAGGGGGATCAAAAATACCTTTATTTAATAAAATTACTAATGTCTAAAAAATTAATATTTTTTTCAAACCATCTATATATTTATTATGGTTATTCTAATACTGGAACTGAAATATGACATGGGTTTTTAAATAAAATATAGGATGATGAAATGTTATTTTAAAAACATCAAATAGAGGGGGGGGGGGGGGTAAACCCTATTGTTTTTTTAATCCAATTATAACATAACATTGGTTTCCCCCCTATAATCTAGCTAAGAAGTAATATTTTAGCCCCCACTAGTCATTAAAAAATCATTATATATATATATATATACATTATAGAAACATTATAAAAACATGGTATAATGTTGTTTAATATAATTTTTTTTTCTGTTTATATTATATAATCTATATATAATATAATAAAATATTATTTAATTATAATCTAAATGTATAATATAAATTTTTATAAAAATAAATAAATATATTATATAATAAATTTAATAAATGTATCACTAAAAAATGAAACACACCTGAGTGGCCATTATTAACTATCTCTATTCTAAGAGATTATAGTTGGTTGATATCCCAATATATTTTTTTTTGAAAATTTTAGTAAAATAATTTTTATTATATATAATTGAATATCTTATATAGAAAAATTATTTTAATGTATTTATTTATATTATATAAGAACATTAATATATATATTTATTGAAAAATGTAATTATATGCATCTTTATTTCAGAAAAAAATGAATTCAAGAAGACGATGGAAATGGGTTTAGAAAAAGTCAACATTACCTTATTCAATAACAAAATTTGTCAAAAAAAATTAAAATAAAAATTTAATATCCGTATGATTATAATCAATAAATCATAATTAGTTTCATATTTCAATGGACTAATTTAATTATAGTGGTCACTTAGAAAATTTCATTGAGATACAGATTTCTTGTGGGGAATTCAATGTAAGTAGTACATCTATGGCCTTTCCTTCTTCTAATGAGAATATATGATGCCTTAATTATCCATTACCTATAATTGTTTTAGTAGGGTTCTAATTTTTTATTCTCTATGATGATTTATACTCCCCCCCCCAAATATAATCAAACTCTTATGATTGTTGAGTTCTTAAATAATCAGGTACCTATAATAGTATTATCACTAACATTCCTTCTAGTAGACTGTAATGACATTCCCCCTCCCCCAAATACCTCAATAAAAACCTAACTAAATTATAAGTAAATTCATTGTTATCTCTTTCACATATATCCTACCCAATTTCTGGTTCTAACTTCTATTATGCTATCCAAGTAGACTAAAAATGCACTACCTCATGATTAGTTTTCCCTATTAGCTCAAAGAGCCTTGAACTATCTTGAAATATCTCTTTTTATTGAAAATGAGGGCACTCTATTTTGTACTATTGATCACCCCTTGGATAAAAATTATACCACACAATAATGCATGCCATGTTCCAAAAGAATTATTATCTTTCATATTCCTAGGATTTTGAATATCATTTCGTTTACCAGTTGAATTTTTACAATCAATATACCCTTTTTCTTAAGATGTATAAATTCAAACCTTCCTTTTTTGTTCAAAACTTTTCCATTTATTTTCTACTTGTGGGACTTATAATGAAAAAGGACAACCATTAATCCGAAAACATTTTTCTTTATAATATCTAATAGTATGAACATATATGAAAAATATTGGAAACTTCTCATTTATAATATTTTAATTGATATCTTATTCCAATTTATAAAAAAAATGATCTAATAAAGAAGAATTATGATAACCATCATCCAATATACAAGTATAATAGTGAATGAAATCCATTTTGTGGTTTATCCATCTTAATGGAAATACCCACACTCTAAGAAAAAACAAAAAAATGGGGATTCCATAAAATCCCTTTTTTCCCAATAATTTTATTCCATACATGGACTATAGTTTTCTCTGGAAGGAATGGATTGATGCAGAAGTCCCACTCCCAAATGTGGAACATCCATGATTTCAGTGAAGTAGAAACAAATCCCCAAGTCCAATGTTTCAATTTCTCTAATATGGAAAATATATGGAAGAAAACCTTTCTAATTAGAAAGAAACTATATTACAAGAATACCCTATCCATAAATAATCATCTTATATGGGCATATAATTTCATAGGATTAACCCCTACAAAAAAGAATCATATTTTATAGAATAAAAAATCAATAACGCATAAAATTATCAGCAATAACATCTTGATTGGAATTAAAATTTGAATTCATTACATTAAAAAATATTCTTTCCAGAACAAGATCCATTATAATGGTAAAATGTGTCCACTTGGTGTCATTTCCTTTCACTTTCACACCATGTTCATCATGCTAGGATGTGGATTCCACATATCAATAATTCCTTGTAATATAAATTTACTTTGTTTTATATATACATACAAACACAAATGTTATATTGTGTGTCTATATATACTATAATGTATATATATTTTTATATATAAATTATCTATATATATTATAAATATATGAATGTTTTATATTATATGAATATAATTATATTTATAAATATATATATATATATATATATGAACATATTAATAAATAATTTATATATATATAAATATATTGTATATAGTATAAAATATATAATATCTAATGTCTAATATGCATTTTTATATACATATATACAAATATATATATATATATATATATTTGTAATATATTTTTTTTCTTTTATTTATACATAAGAATATATAAAATAATAATTAATAAATATATATTATATATATATATCCTTATAATATATATTAATATTTAAATATTTTATGAAAATATTTTTTAAAATTATTATAAATACATTAATTTAGTATATATATAAAATTGATCATGTATATATATATATATATATGTTAGTCTGCGTATTTAAATATTTAAAATTATAAACAAATAAGCTTTTAAATATATGAATATTTATATATTTGTAAACAAAATATGAATCTATTAAAAAAAATTAAATAATTATTTAAGGATATTACATAACATGGTGGTGGTGCGGTTTGCGTCTGGGGGTTGAGTGGAAGGGTGTATAGTCATGTCCTTAGACCAGTGTATTTGTTGTTGTTTTTATCCTTCGGTTGTGTTCTATAATGGTGAATCTAATCAACCTTATTTTTATATAAATATATTTAAATATATAATTTATAGGACCCTTTATTTATATATATATATATTATTTATGAATACATTAATATAAATATATAAATAAGTAATTAAAAAATAATTAAAATAACCTAAATATATGTATATATTAAATATATATTAAAATGTATTGGGAAAATTATTTTAATAAATATATGGTTTATATATAAATATAAAATTTTATATATGAATAAATATTAGGAATCCAATTATCTAAAGTGAATTACATGATGGGACACTAATTTCCATACATAATTTTCATTCCTAGTGGAGTAAAAATATTTAATAATTGTTGAGAATGATTTTTTGAGGAGTGGGAGGTGAGAGTGTGTTGGTTAGGGGTAGATTCACATTAGGTAGTGAACTGTGAGGGTGTATGGAAATTTTAGAGTCTGTGTGGTATGAGAAACATGATCAAACATCTAAATTTTAGAAGTAATCATCCCATAAAAAAATTACAATTTTTGGAGTAGTTTTTACAACTACATTGTGTTTTTAATATTTTTTAACATAAATACAATCCTATTTTTCTAAATGGTAGTCCCAAAAAATATTTTTTAAAATAAATAAAATGAATATCCTATTGGGGGATAAAACCCCCTATAATAAGTTTATATTTTTTTCATTGCAAATGAAAAACTACAGGTAACATAAGTGAGAAATTACTTTAGAAACTATATGTCCCTGTCATGGGAAGTAAACTAATTGAAGGTTCTAACCCCCTCTAAATGAAAAAAATAAACCCGTCTTGATGTTTTATTTTTAATTTTTCACTTGGAGGGGGGGATCACATACCTCTGATTGATGGGATAACCAACATACTAAATCAATAAATGAGGTAATAAAATAATGGAGATATTGATGAAAACATCTTCTAAGAATATATAATTCTATTCAATGTACCTGAAAGATTATATAAAGGCATGAAACATATCAAACACTTCTAGGGGTAAGTGGTTTCAATAGTAGAGTGATGTGAGAGTCAGTTATGAGAGTTTAACAATTCCACTTTGATAGTCTATCATATTTTGATGAAACTATATCAATATATAAATATTAATTATTATTGGTCTGGTATAAGGAAGTGTTTTATAGATTATATATTTTAGTTTTTAACCTAATAGTTTGTAGTTGATAAGAATTAGGACAAAGATTGTTTTAACCATCATCTTATGGTTCGATTGTGAATAAGAGGTAATATATTTAATGATTTTTTGACTAGGCATTAATGATCAGTGTAAGGACATGACAATATCGATGTTATAATTGAATAAAACATAACTTGCACTCATTTACTCACTATTAGATACTAGGGTATTGTGCATGATTTTATATTCATATAATGAGAGGAAATTGTGATATTGAATGGCACAAACATCAATAATTTGATCTACTAATATACTTAGTTCACATATTTATTGATGATTAACATGAAAGTTTTTCATTTAGATTATTATGGTTGAGAATAAATTTTTTTCCATAAACATATAGTTAAAAATGGTGGGTAATTTAAAACTGTGATGTAATATTTGGGTCTTTTATAATTTAATTTACCTAGAATCAGGATAATTGTATTAATAAATTATTTTATAAATGTAATTACCCTTCTAATTATATAAGTGTATTATATTTAGTAATTTAGTATTATATAAAGCACCCTCCAAAAAAGATATTTAAAATAATAATTTATTATATTGAATAAAATATTACATTTAGATAATAAATTTATAAAATAAAGTTCCTAGAATTACAATGGTAAAATAGAAAGAAAGGTAATTGTGATATGAATATTTAGATCCTCTTGATCACCATCAATGAATAGACTCATAGAACACACCTTATAAATGAAACAAAATATTAAAAATTGAACATCATTTCTGAAAAAGGTAAATATATAGAATCCTAAGTTAATGTGTAAGGGGATGATGAATTAATGATATATGATAAGTTTATTGAAGTTATGGAACATATATTATCCTTAAAAATCATACTATCGGAATAGTAATATAACTAGTATAATATTAATATAAACACTATTAATAGTAATTTGAGGTATTAAATAGTAATTTCCCATATTTTAGTATAAAATTATATTTATTTAAATTATAAAAATAAATTGCAACAAATTTACATTATTTTTCTAATAAAAAAGTTTTCAAAATGAAAAAATAAGTGTATGACATTTTGTAAAACACACATTCTTTATTTATATTGATATGATAAATATAATTAATTGAAAAAATGAAAAAATTATCTTATAAAACAATATAATTTAGTATTATGATGAAAACACAAATTTATGAAACCATAATTATTTTTTAAAAACTCACTAAAATAGAACACTATATTAAAATTTGTATTATTCAAATATATATGATTTTTTAAAAAATAAAAAAATATTCATATATTATGAAATTTAATTCAATAACATTTATTTAGTTTTAACAATAATTCTTTTTATAAATGGTTTGGTTAAATTATTTGTATTTTTCTAAAATATTTGAATTATTTGTGAATAGTATAATATGATAAAATATGGTTTGTAACATTATATGTTATATACATTAATAAATCATTCAAGGATGTTGTATAGAGATATTTTTTACAAATCACATATAGGATTTATAGTAAATAAACAACATAATCTTCACAATTTATATACATAATTTAATATAATAATTAAATTAAATTATATTCAAAACCCCATTTCAAAATCATATAAATACAACCCCTCAATATATTTTCTCTTCACAGGTTATAATACTTCAATTGTGTAAAATTTATTTCCAAATAACATCTAAATTATCTCCCCCAATACTTAGTTCTAATGGAGTCTTCAAAATACTAACACATGGGTTTTTATATTTTTTTAAGGCATGACATCAAAAGAGGTAAAACTCTAAATTTGTCTCATTTATATACTTTTATTCTACTACCACAATATTTTACATTAAATCCAACATGGCCCATGGAATCTATTTTAATAAATATTTTTTTTGTGTTAATTAAAAAAAATACCCATAATAATTTAATTTCATTCTAATATCAAAATGTTGTTCCTATTAGGGTTGGTTCACCACATCCATTAACAAATGTCACCATTTTTTCACATCTTCTTCAATGATAGTTTCAATAAATTTATTAAGGTTAATTTTTATTTAAATAATTATATTTTATATTTTTTCATATTAATTAATGGATAGATTATCATACAGTAAAATAAAATCAAGTAATTTCACTCTGATTGGAAAACCTAAAAAATGAAATAATTGTATAATGATGAAACAATTTCTCCACAAACAAATTTTATTTTATTAATAATTTAATTTTATGACCATTTACATATATATTAATTATAGAAAAAAATTATTCTTACATTTTTTTCTTTAACCGTATTATAAGTTCACAAAAAATAAGTACAAATTAATCTAACCTTGAATCCATGAAATGAATAACCATAGGACAATAAATATAGATCAATATCTCAATTAAATAACCTATAATAAAATATATTTTTATATATTTTTAAAATATATAATAAAAATAGGTTCTTATTTATTTGTTTAATAATTTATATTTTATTATTCATTTCAATACATGAATGTATATAACAAATCCATACATTATATATGGGAACTTTTTAGACCACACACTTTTATTTGGGTTTTCCATTTTTATCTACACCTCGGTTTAATCCCTATTTTTAATAATTTATATTTCGTATAAATTTTGAATATAATTACATTAAATATATATATATCTCTTTTATTAATACTTTATTGTTGGTGGTACTGTGTAGAGTACATTTATTTCCCAATACCTTCTTTTATTGTGAATCCAAATAAATATATCATTTCTATCCATTAATATTAAAATATTGAACTATTTTTAAGTCTTTTAAAAATATATAATTTCATAAAAGAAGAAATAATTTAAGGTTACCCATTTTGGTTTATAGATTGTTTCAATTATAATTTCATTATTCTTCCATTCAAAATACTTTTACGAATTCCATAAAACATAATTTTAATGTTCCATTTCCATACAAAATTCTCGATAATATATCATTAATTTTTAAAAATGAATTCAATATTTAAGACTATATAGAAATATTAAAATACATTATATTCAATTCCATATTATCTTTAGAATATTCATGAGATATACAGTAATTATGCATTGAGGAAAACTATATAACCTATTACATATCATGGGTTTTTATTTTTATAATTCACCTTATTTTATTACCTTATTTCAAAAAAATATAAATGTTTAGGTTATTATGGGTGCTCCAGATATCACTCCAAAAAAATTGTAAATTTTAAAAGCTCTTGAGATGATATGAATGGGACTAGATATGGAAATCTAATTTTTTATGGGACTCTATTTACAGTATTATGATATCTTGGTAGTAACCCTCAACTAATGAATATAATTTTCTTGATTTTTATGTTTGCACATTCTTATGATTTCATGAACTTATGATGAAGTGTTATTTATATGAAAATACCTTATTATATTTTTTAGCATTATCAAAAATGATATTAGGTTTCACCATTAAACTCATATGTTTTTCTTTGTTATCTTGACTATTTCTTTACTGGGATTTATTGATAAAATATTTTATATTTTTATTCTCCATGTTATCAAATTTTTTTTATAATAACTAATAGACTTTAGAGATCAATATATAGATTAAAATAAAAAAAAATTATTTTATATCGAATTTTGATGTATTGTGAATATAGTCTGCCAAATATAATAGGTGTATGGATCCTTGGTTTTTGTATTGTGTTTTTTTATGTTGAAAATCATTTAATAAGTTTTATAATAGGATTTAGTTTCTATATTTTTTACTATTTTTAGGGTTATTATCTCAAAAACTACCACTTTCCTATTGTTGAAATTTCACGTTTCTTGTCCCACTATGTGAGCCCATCCAATTCACCCTAGTGTGGGACATAGATTAGTGAGTCATCCCAAATGGTGTTTGATCTGGTGTTGTTTTTGAAATAGAATATATTTTTGATTCTAATGATTATTATTAAATTAAATAACCTTCATAATTCTTAATTGAACAATTGATGGAGGTCATCGTTGTTTCATGAATACTTCCTTGAGTTTTTTAAGGTCTCACAAAGACACTTTAGGTAGAGATTTCTTCTAGGTTTCAGTATATACATATGGATTTCAGCACATTTTGGATCATTTATAGGGTAGGTGAGGATTATCATAACTTTGACATGCCCCTACAATTAGACCATATGAACAATATATTCCATGATCCATGCCTAAGAAGTCATGTCCATGATCCATCACATATTATTAATTGGGGAGAACTAAATGTCAAGTATATTTGGATGATATACATTTAATAGTGGATGATACAATCTTTTAATCTCATTATTTCATTGAAATATTCTGGAGAGGCTTGGGAGTGTGATAATTTGATACATGATTTTCATCTTCACCCATTTGATCAAGTCAAGTTTTCTCTTTTGAAAATATTTGATAATGGGGAGAGGGATTTAATAACGTAGATTTCCATTTCATATATTGAGATATTTTTAATGTTATTATAATTATTGTAAAAATAATACTTTCACTTAATATCATATCATAAGATCAATAGTTGGTACACAATGTTTTCAACCTTCATGTATGTTTGTATTCTTGTTTTTTTGCCCTTTTTGTTTGGGTGAATTGTGTAATTATTTGAGATAGTGAGATTATGTTGGAAACAATTACCTATTGTTTTGGGTTTTTTATTTTTTTTAATTATTAGGTTTTCGATAGATTTTTTGTAAAAGGTGTAGATGTATCTCATTGGGATTAAAGAGCCTCATGATTTTGTTTAGAGGTTTTTAGTAGAAAACTGTGCAGAGAATAACCTAATGGAAACATTCACACTGTGAATATGTTGCATGAAATTAATAGGTTATAAGGTAGACTTCATGAGTATCATTTAGGTATTGAGAAGTTTACATTATGTGAAATATCTATAAGATGTGAAAACATAAACTGATATTTAATTTACTACAAGAAGACACCTTTTTCAATATTTCATTAAATTATGCAATTTTATACAACAAACGAGATTCATGATGATAATTCCTTTGGTTTATTAGTTCTAATCACACTTCATGGATGAATCTTAATATCATTAAGTGAATAGGATTTCTTAGAATTCCCTAACATGATATTGGGCTACTTTGGGTGATCACTCTCATTGAAGATCATTGTGTTCATCATTTTATTCCATTAGATATTTCATTTCATTTCCCTAGTATGTATTATTTATTTTTCATAGTTTCCTTTTGAAATAGTTGCGGTGTTGGATATGCCTATATTTTATATTCATGATTTATTGGTGTTTCAAACAATCCATTATCATGTAATTTTTCCATTATATTTTGATGTTTGATCCAAGATTTTTCTATCTCCACTATCAATGGTATATAGAGTTCCATCATTCTTTATGTAGGTTTATCTACTCAAGTGTTTTTATTTATTTAATTTCTATATTTTCTCTTTGGAATATTTTTTTCCCTCGAAATTGATTTTTATTTTCCAAAAAATATTTTTTATGAAATATGATCATGGATTTTGGAAATGATATTTAAAAACATAGAAGAATAAAAACCTTGGGTGCATTGATAAATAGAAAAAGGTGGACCTAGTGCATGTGGAACCAGTAGGAATTATAATATTATCTTAGAAAAATATGTATGTACTCTATACCAGTTAGAACCAATATATTCATGGTCAAGGATTCATTTATATCTAGTACATATTCGTATATTCTAGGTCCTAAATGGTGTAATTTTTCTTTAATACTTTCCCTACCCCGTGAAGGTTTATTTGATTGATATTTGTCAGATGATTGGTTTACATATTTTATTATATACCTAATTTATTATTTTATTTTATTTATATGTTATGAATTTATCGAAATGAAGTGAATTATTAAAAATCTTTTTATTTAAGATAATTATTTATAAATTAAATTTTTTTAAAGACAACACCTTTTCATTCTTGATATTAGAACTCATGGAAATATTTATTTGATATTATACATGGCTCTATTATCATATCTTAATAAATAAATTTATCATTTGTATATCATATTTTTTAGGAATCAAGGAAATGTATGGGAATCCTGATGTTTTCCAGATTTTCTTTTCATTTCTACCTTTCTAGTGGGATGGTTTTGTGGTAATGAATTATCATAGAGAGATATGTTTAGTTTGTAATTATTTTAATTTATGGTTTGGTTGGTTTTTATTGTTTGTATATGTATTGTGGAAATATTTTACGAACATAAACATTTTAATTTTATGTTTCATTAGATATTTCTGTGACTTTTGGTTCTTTTCTCTATCTCTCATGTAGAGGTCCACCTTGGGTGACATGTCTAGTTGGCCGTGACTAGTTTAATGAAAATTGGATTAATAGGGGATACTCTTTTTGACTTTTTTTAAAACATCTATATTTTGGTTTTGTGGTTTGGGTTGCTATGATTTAGGGCTGTCAGAATTCAGTAAGTGCGGGAAGTGTTCCGGACAACAAACTTATTTTTATGGACTCGATTTACCATGGGTAGTTCTAAAATTTTTACCTGGTTAGAAACATGGTATTTTTGGTCATTTAAAATAATTATATGTTATAATCTTATATGTGGAATTAATTCTTCATAATGTTTTTTCATTCAATTGTATCAATCTATATATATATATATATTATTTATTCCTTATAGATTTTATATCAATCCCTAAATATGGTCGTATGATATAGAAATCTTCTCGGTAATGATAGGTTCTTTCATACAGTTCATAGGAAATGACTCCTTAAAGAGCTCCTAAAAATATTAGTGTGGATTCAATGAGATAGATTCTATAGGATAATTCTATAGTGTACCCTTCTTTGAAAGATGTTTTAATCCCCACTAAGGCCTTTGAGTGAAGCGTGTGTCAATAACCAAGGTCAACCTGTGGATCAGAACTCCAATCTTACAAATCAATATACACCGTCATTCATTAGTGACATTTGAATGCTGAAATATGAATAATTAATTGATCATATTTAGGGTATAATCTAATTTTTGGGGACCCATTAGGACTCTAATGACGGGTTTTTCATGTATATTCTTGATGGACCAGGATAAAGATGGCGGGACTCTATTTTTGATGCTAAGTTGAATAAGGATATTTCATATTCTTCATTAATTAAAATATTCAACTAGATGTTTTTTCATGATAAATAATGTGGTAAATAAACATCGAGTTATTGATCTTTTAGAATGGAGAGCATACTATTATTGACTATTCCACCCATTTTCACGAGTTAATGAAATAGTAACCCGATGTAGTCATAAATTATTCACTAAAAGATCATAGTTTTGAGTTGGTGTTGAATTATTATATTCATTCAATGATAATCCACATGTGTTATCCAAATAATTTCATGGTAGACAATAAGGTATCATTGGAATAGGCTTATATGGATAGAGAAATAAGTTTTTCAGTAACTTCCATTTGTACAATTGTTAGCAATAATATATCCTTTGGCTAGAAATTGGAGTAAAATTGTAGCCAAATTTAACCAATAATAGTTTTGTGGACTTTATATGGAATGAATTCGGTTTTTTATACCATTTGGGTTTTTTTCATTCAAATACTCATTATACAAAGCTTCCTAATTTGTTTCATTATTATAGAAAATGTGGAAATCTAAAACGTTTTGGTGATAAGATTTTCTATGGAAATATGGCTGGATAAACATTTACCCTAGGCTCACAGGTTCATATATACTCGTCCAATGGTGGGGGATATTATCATCAGAAAATTGGGTTTGTTAATTATGTTATGAAGGCACATGGAGGAGCCAAGACTACAAATGTTTATCATGTTATGTATGCAAATGTGAAATTTTATGTAAGACCCAGAATAGTTAGATGTGTGGTGTTTATTTGGAATTCTAGAGTGATATATTTTTTTGATACATGTGCTAATCATTCATTTATAACATCAAAAATTGTTTACATTTTGGTATTTTGTTCTGGGCTTATTTCATTCTTTATGGTTCTCTCCATGACTTTGGGAAAGGGGATTGAACAATGATTCATGTTACCATAATTTTGAGAGATGATAGTGTACAATGAGGTTGATTAAAACTTCTTGGTTCTTGATATATTAGACTCCATTATATTCATGGATTGAATGATTAGATATATAACCAATACATGTTATTATCACTATTATATTTAGTTAATATCTGCTGATGGGGACACTAATGTTTTTGTGTGTGTGTGTGGTTTTACATCAGAAAGGGTGGGGCTATTGTTACTTATTCTAGGATAATCATATTGAAGTTATTAGATATTTTTCTTGATATTTTTCTCACTTTTATGGGTAGTTAGATACATACAATGGTGTGTGCCTACCCTAAGGTCATTAAAGATGATTTTTCTTGTTTAATGCCCTTGATAGAGGTCGAGTTTACCAGGGACCTTACAACTTATATGATACCCAATTGTATTCCATATTATGGTATGGAACATATTTAGATTGTATAAAATAATTCATATCATGTGTATCACATGATCACGGTTATAATTTTGGTAGCGTGTCAGCATGGGAGTCACCTTTCGACTTTTCAAAGACAGAGGATGGGAGCCTATGCCTTTGTATTGAATGTCATATATTAAATAAGGTTAGAGTCAAGAAAAAATAACCCTTTCTTAGGATTAAGGATATATTCTACCAACATCAAGGTCCTCATTAGTATTTAAAGATTCACCATCAATCATGGTACCACCAATTACGAGTTATATATTATTATATACATAAGACACCTTTTAGAATATAGTATTGGAATTTTTAGTTTCTAGTTATTCCATTCAAAATAACTAAATCTCTTATAATTTTTATATAATTAATGAACCATATCATTCATTAGTTGTTATAATCATTTGGTGTTATGTTTTAAGATGATATTTTGGCTAACTAAAACTCATAGGAGGATCACATGGACCATATTAATATCATTAATAGATCCTTGATAGAAAATTGTTCATATTTTATAAATTTAAATATATAGTTCTTGATTCCTAGATTGTTTTTTCATGTTAATTTTACATCTTAGAGGGTTATCTCATTGGATCCTAAAAGGTGAAAGTATTTATGTTCTACAAGTGTCCCAAAAATGAGTTTGAGATCTGAATCTTCTAGCGGCTTGCTGGTTATTTATAGTAATTTGTTTGGAAAATCTCTAAAATTGAATCTATAATTAATAATAAAACCCATAAGGTTGTTATAAGTTAGCATAATGAAATGTTTTATAGGTATTTTAAATAACTAAAGGGTAGGTTTAGTTCCTCTCATGTTTTGATTATTCCAGAACTAGGTCTCAGTTATTATTTTTTTCTTCTATGCTTCTAGTTTGGGTATGGGGTCTATTTTCGTGATGGGGAGACATGTGTTAGACTATGGTTCATGGAATTTACTCACTAATGAGAATAACTGCCCTAAATGTTTTTAGTTATTAGTGGCTATTCATGATCTCCAAACATGGTATCACTACATCTTTGGTAAATATTTTATTCTACATTATTATCATAAAATCATGAGTTATAATTTCACACAGAGATATCCCAAGAAGCGAAATAACATTTGAGTGGATCAATATTATAATTTCAAATATAATATTTCTTATACTATTGGAAAAGGAAATGTAGTCATTGACTCATTTAGTAGGAAATTACTGACATAAAATGTAAATGAATTAGTGGAATAGTTGACTTCAATTACTCTTTTTTCTTAGATGAACATGGGAATCAAATAATCTGGTGTGTGTGTGTGTGTATGTCTGGATTTTATGATGGATAATGAATAATTTGATGATTGGGTTTAGATTCCCCATATGTTTGATCCCATGTGATAGATAATTAGGAAAATAATTTTTAGTTGGAATACTTTGAGTGAGTGGTATCTTTTTCATAGTGGCTCTTTGAGTTTTCAAAAATGTTTGGGTTTTCATTTATCCGTAATGAAAGAGTTAATGTAATGTGGACACTATTTATGGTGGTATGTATACCTTGTTAATTCCAATATGTTCACTGATTTCAGACATCACTATTGGTGTAAAAGTATGATACCGTCGATTGTATATTTTTTATAGTGGTCCATTACTAGTACAAGAATTAATGAAAAACACTATTGAACTGTTTTCTATTGTATCCCAAAACCATATTGAATATGGAAATGAAATTATATTTAATTGGATTTAATAACTCATTTACCACAAACTCTTAGTGGTAAGGATTCAATTTGGGGGATCATTGACTTCTTTGTGAAATCATCACTCTACTACCTACACTGTAGATGGTGGTGGTGGACCACCGTAAGGAATTGTATGTACGATTGATTTTGATACTTCATGGGGTTCCATATTCTATTGTTTCTGATAGGTATCCAAGTTTCAAATATAGTTTGTGGATTTTTTTAGGAATTGATGGTTTTAGATATGAAATATAACAGGTCATATCATCCATATAATTATAAAAATCCCAAAAGATCTATCAATGTCCCTAAGGATATACTTCAAACTTTTGTTCTTGATTTCAGTCCTTGAATGGAAAATTATTTTCATTTAGTTTAGTATTACTGTAACAATATTTATAGTTCTATAACAAAAATGGTTTCCACAGAATATTATTATAGTAATATAGATAGATCTCAATTTTGATTTTAAGAGTTATGAGAGATGTCCTTTTTCATACTTTGTCTTCTATAAGATATAATTGAGAGCACACGGATGATACAAAAGCAATTGATCACAATATAGAGTTGTCAGAAATATTATGTTCTCAACCATACCCAAGCACTGGCATCCGATTATGGAGATTTTATATTCATTAGAGCTTCACCTATCTTTAGAAAAATTAAATTGGGTAATAAAGGTACACTCACAACATGGTTTGTATGGACCGTTGAGATGATGTAATGAATTGGAAAGGTACCCTATCGGTTTAAAATTCCATCTCATTTGAGATCCATCTGTGAAATGTTTCCTACATCCTATCTAATAATGTATCATCCATATCCTTCCCATGGGATTTAAATGGAAGATTTCAATCATGTTCGCAACATCAATATGTTTTAGATACCAATTCACATTATGGATTTTTGAGAGAAGGTTCTATATGTTAGAATTCATTTTTTTAATCTATGTACTATGGTAGTAAAGATATGATAGACATGATACGTTAGATTTGTAATTGTTTATGATGAAAAATTCTCCTGGACTTTATTTGATTCTTGGTTAATTAAGACATTCTAGGGGTATGAATAATTAATTATGGCGAGATTTTATCACCTAGTTAACTTCAATCATGTATTCTTTGACACTTGTTTTAGTGTCCATTATTAATTAGGTTCATTCCATGTTTCTGGGGGATGGAGATCTCTTTATGTGGAAAAGATCAAAAATTATGGTGATTTATTTTTGTTTAAATTAATGGAGTATGTGAAAAAACAATATTAATTAAATTTATTGGTTATTTTTGGGGCATGGAGACATAGACATTAATATAGTGGTTTTCAAAAGATAACTAGGTGGAGAACTACCTACATGATACATTCCCACAGTGAATAAGTTACATGACAATAAAATGACATAGGTATGATTTCATGAGTCTCATGTAGGGTGTCAAAAGTTAACAAGATGTGAAAACATATGTTAATATTTAATTTAATCCTAGAAGAATCATTTTTCTATGTATTTTTAGGATAAGGGATTTTACTCCTAAATGGGATTCACGTAATGAATTTCTTGGGTGTTGTGGTTTTAATCCCAATGTATGGATGAATATTATTTTCATTCTGTGAAATATGTTTCCACTAAAACCGTAAGAAGATATTATGAAATTTTAGGTGATCTTCCTCCTTTCATAATGCATCGTTCAATGTTTGATTCATATGGTGGTTTCAACACATATCCATATAAAGTGGGTTTTGAATTTTTAATTTAGTCTGTTCATGGAGGTGGTGTTGGAAAAAAAATTTATTTCAAAAATATGATAATTAGTGTTTTATATGGATTCTTTTAAGTTTCTTATCATTCCTTTTATTTTGATGGCCAATACATACTTTTTTGATTTACAATGTTGAAGGACAATATGTTTCCATTCATCTTGATGAAATTGGATCTATGTATGTTTTTATAATTCTTGAAATTATTTATGTTCGTGTTAATAATAATGGGATATTCATTTATATGGCTTTTATTTAGTGAAAATGATTTTTATCAAATCGGTACATGTATTTTGGAAATGGTTTTGGATACTGTTAGAAAATTGGGATCTCTCGGTGAATTTTGAAATGGAAATAGGTGATCGTAGTGGGTATGAAGCCATTATGGGTTAATTGGTAATAAATAGAGAATGAAGCAGGACATGATATTAGTTGGAACTAACATATTATCATTTTATTATTCTTTTATGTACAATATGAATTTTCATTGGCTATGATCGAGTTGGTATTCATTTTTTTATACGTGGTTTATCTGATGATGGTATATTTCAGGGATATGTTATAACACATTTGGATTACCCATTATCCTTTTACATATGATATATTCTATTATTTTTTGAATTGATTATGAATTCATGGAAAATAATAGAATGTTTACAAATATAATTATTTAGTAAAATGATTTATAATATAAATATTATTTTAATGCTATAAATTGTTAATTCTTGATATTAGATCTTTTATATATTGTGAGGTGATATCCAACATGGTTCTCTGATCAAATTTTTCTATGTGAGGTTTTAAAACATGTTTCATAGGACTTATGGAAAAGGTAATGACATCATGTATTATGAAAAGTTCTCTTGCAGTTATTTTCTTTCGTATTGGGATGGATTAGATATGACAGATGGTCCCACAAAATCTTGTTTAGATTGGGCTGATCTTTATTTATAGTTTGATTGGCAAGCCTTTACTTTATATTTTTCATGGATATATCTTAAATTAATCCTTTTTTTTAAGTTTGTGATTCATACACTATACATGGGTATTCAAGTTCTTTTCACCATATCACTATTTGTCAGACCACCTCTGATGACTTGTCTAGTTGACCTGGATAGGTTCTTTAAAAGAATGAATGTTGAAATTATTAAATATATTTATTTTCATACCATTCACACAATATTTAATGGAATAATTTATATATCCCTACATAATCCCAAAATAAAAAACCCAACACCCTACTTGCAATCTGAATGGGCGGTTTTACAAAGGCAAGTAAATTTTAATGATCATTTTCTTGGCTCTCAAACCAAATTATATGAAGTCATTAAAAAACTCTATAAAAAGCATAACCATACAACTATTCATAAGATTTAAATTTTTCTAATATTCTTACATAACATGATTCATATACCTAAACCCTATTAATTGTGTATATTATAGTTTTAGAGATTCTCATCCTTAATGGATCTAAATAACCCATGAATAAATAGTGGACCCATCAGGAATTGAATAATTAATAATGATGTAAGATATTTTTTTATTATTGATCCATTCTTCATTTTATAGGATTTATTATTCCCCAATTATATAAATTTTGTATTATTAATGTTATTGTGAATTTTTCTTCAAATAAATATCTTTTCTTATTTTAATATTAAATATTTATGTATTAATTGATGGATATTTTCTGGTAAATAAAGAGTTGATGGTCTGAAAAATAGCATTCCCCCACAAGTATGTTATGTATCAAATCCATAAAAAATTGCATTTATAATTATTAAAATATATATAGGTTTATTCATTTATTTTTCAAGATCAGGTTTTTTTAACTGGCCCATATTGTTTTCTACATGGTTGTTCGTCGAGCATCCAACATGGTATTTTTATATTAACCCCTATTTGATATTTATGCCCACATTTATTTTTTCTATATAGGTGATGCCTATTTTAATGGGGGATTTGATAAATATTAAGATAGTTGATGTAGAGAGTAAATTTTCATGGTTGTAATAGTTTTAGTAGGTGTTCAATGATAAGTGTTTGTGTAATAGTGGATTCCCCTTCCCCATTTTTCAAAATCTATCAGTACTTGTTGATAATTTTCTTTTTACATATATACTATTTTATTGGTGTATTAATTATACTAGTATTTATATTTACATTTTTTGGCACACATATTTTGTTATGAATTTCATTTTTATACAATTTTATATTAATTTTAAATCATTTAGAGAAAATTAATTTTTTTGTTATCCTTTGGCTATGCCCACCCATATTCATGATTTGAAATTTTATTCCTATTATATTTCCCTTGGCCTAATTGTTGCATGTTTGAGTTTGTATATTAAACTAAAAGATTATTTGAGTAGGTCCCTAGTAGGTCGATTCAATTGAAGATATATTAAATTTACCCAGATTATTTATCATCAAAACAAATTTATCAAATCTAATACTTCCCAATATATAATTTAATATTTATTTTAAACTAGATAATATTAAATTTAATATTATTCAAATGGATAAAAAATATTAATTTTCACCTTACTAGACCTATAAAATCCTAATTTTTATGATCAATTTCATCCAAAACTCTTCTTTCAGTTTGTATATATATATTGTGGACCCCCATCAATACAATAAATATGAAAAAGAATTATTTATATCCTTTAGAAAATAATATCATCTAACTAAACTATTTTAAACCTAAATGATACATCAATACTTTTCTTAGAAAATTTAACTTTGATAAATAAATAATTTATTTTAACATATTTAATTTATAATATTGGATATAATTTTTCAAAATATCACACTCAATTTTATTATCATGAAAAAAATCACAGTATTAGATTAATGGGGTAATAAAAATCATTTAACAACAAACATAACATCATGGTTTCTAAAATTATTTATGTCCTCCTTCTATGATTATATTTTAAATTGATTTAGAAAAACAATCTATTTTCGTCATTATAAATATGATAAGAAAAAATCCAAAATAATTTCTATATTAAAAACCTGATTATATATCAATTATCTATTTTTCACAACAATACAATATATAAATAAACATTTTCAAATAAGCATGATTGTATGTGAATTCTTTAGATTTTTATTCCTTTTTCCAATATCTGATAATATGAAAGTCTATATTTATATTTTTGATACCAGATTATTAATAAACTAACAAAAAATAATAAATTTATATTATGTATATAGGCTTTTTGTTCCATGTGTATAAGAATTCTTAGAGTCTTATATTAACTCCCTTAATGTTTTTATAATTTATCTGATTTGGAATATAATTTATTCCTTTATCTATTGTATTATTAATCAAATAACATGAAATCATACATGAATACATTGTGTAATTATGTAAATAATTTTTTTGGGATAAAAACGTTCATATTGTATTAAGATACCTTAATAAAGGTAATATATTTTATTTATGAAAGATCATTAATTTAAAAATCATTAGAAAAGTACTCATGAAGTATCTTCAATTATTTTATTAAATTTATATAATGTTTAATTTCATACACATTAATAAATAAAAAAATAATTAGAGAATGTATTTTTTAAAATAAGGTATAGTATATATTTCCATAAGAGTATCAAAATGGTCCAATTGTATTTTTAATTTTTATTATCCAAGAACATTGATATTTTTCATGTATTTATAATGTGTTCCAAAATATATAGTCCATACACATATCATTATCTATTAGAGTTTATCATGATGGTATATGCAAAATTATTTAATCTTTATACTCTCTATACATTAAATATCACCCCACAAAAAAATATTCCAGTGCCTAATTTATATATATATCTAGAGTTAATAGAAATAAAATGTATTGGTAAAAGAATAAATAAAATTGTATCACTATAGAAATACACATATATATTTTTCTGAACCTTTTACACACTAATACATATATAAAGTATTCATCATTGTTATAAAAGTTTTCTTCCAAAAAATAAACTGATTTTATTCCCATTGACTTATTCTAGGTGGGAGAATAATGAAAAATGTTTCATTATTCTCTATGGAATTTATATACTGATTCAGGTAATATTTTAACCTCTATTGAATTATGGATTCCTAAAAAATATGAAGAATAAATAAAGATAACAACTTATTTTAAAAATATTATGTTTATTCTCCAAGGTCATAAAAAACACAAAAGGAAAAATGTTATACATTGCATTATAAATAATTATGATTTATATATTTTATTTATAAATTCCTAATATTAAACATATTTAAGTTCATTTCATAGTAATTAAATTAAAATTTGTATTTTATAATGTGATATATATATTACATCCATATAATTTATTTTTTAAAACTTATTCATTTGATGATACTGCACTATCTTTAGGCCGATCAATTAATAAAGAAGTGTCTATTACTGTTGGGTCCTAATTTAAAAATTAATATGTGATTAGTTAATTATTTAAGGGAGAATTATCCTCATTCATCAGACTTATTCTCATTTATATGTGAGTTTTTTCATAAATCATGTTGAATAAGATTATAATAAAGAGATTCAATTAATCTTTTATTATTGTAACATGCTGAACTAGGATCCATTCTATAGTGACCCAAGGGACTTCGCTACATGACCTCAAGCGTGCCTACATGTACGCTAGAGGCTTCCCGCTAGTATTGAGTGTCTGGTAAGTCATTCTTGAGGACACTATATCTTCTTTTATCAATGAAAAATACTATATTAATAAATAAGAAAAATAGATAGCATATATAACTAAAGAAATACTCATGTCACATGATATCCAAATAAATACCGTACAAAATTAAAAGGGAAAAAATGTTATGCCAATATAAGTGTGAAGTGTATACAATGAAACTAAAAATAAAGACAGCACACCCCCCCCCAAGTAAGTCCATATCCATGTCTGGTTCCCTCCTCAAAGATCTATCCCCAATCAACCAAAAATCCTATGAACATTTCCATTATCCAGTCCTGCAACTATATAATCTATTTGGGTACAAATCAGGAAGTCTATATAGGGTGTGAGTACAACTCAGTAAGCCACCACAAAAGGTGTCTAAAAAAATTCAGTCAAAATATAGTTCATGTTGCTCAATAAATAAATAATTAAATTTCAATAATAAAAATTTTATCATATTTTCATTTATTCTTATCTAACTACATTAACTCAATGGTCCCCAAGGACAACTATACATCAATAATAAATTCATCTTGTACCAGAACTCGAAGTGTTCCCAAAGTATTATTATATCTTAATACCTACTTATTGTCAAAGACCGATGTATTCAAAGGTGCTATGATATCTCAATACAAGATTTGACTCATGCTGGGTTTTTAATATTCTCGTGTGAGGCTATAACTCAGACTGCCACTATTTCCATTCTTTAATTTTATATTTAAAACACACATTGAAAAAGGAACCAATATTACAAATGTTAGTAAGATGACCATGTCACCATGCTTATTCCTTAATAGAATAACCATGTTCCCATTCTATTAACCCAAAAGTATAATGACCATGTTACCATGTATACATATCAATTTAAAATGAACCTCTTCCAATTATCTTTATTCATAAGTATGATTACCATGTTACCATTTGTTCATATCAATAAATAATGACCAGGTTCCCAATATTTATCACATAATTAATTTAAAAATTAATTATCCCCCCAATCCCATTACTAATTCGACAATTAGTTAAACACATGAAAACCATTATTTAGCACAATAATGAACTAAATGCCTCTATACCATTAATTAATGAGTTAATTAACTAACCAGCACTACAAATTGTCTCCCATAATTAATTTTTTAGAATAATTTATTCTATGTCTCACATCTTAATAATTAATCCCATAATTAACAATATAGATCATTATCTCAAAAAAAACATTATTAATTCACAAATAATTATTTCAACTTAGCTAATTTGATATCACATAATTAATTTATAAATTAAATATCTAGATTACCACCCATAAATCATATAACCAAATTTCCCAAAATTAATTATCTAACAAGGAAGCCCAATAATCTCATTATTAATTCCCCAATTAATCACCTATTTCAGAAAAACATTCATAACACAATTGGTGAATTTAATTAACCCAATTCAAGGAACTCAATTCTTAAAGGATTATAGAAATTATATAATCTTTCATATACATATAAAATATAAAAATATTTGAATTAGATTTAGAACACCAACCTCGGATCATTGACAGATATTTCCCAATAGAAATACCGAAAATATGAGCAGTAAAAATATAATAAAAAATGTTATCGATCTAAATCCTTAAATAGAAATCAAGATCAAATACTTAAAGATATCATAAAAATAGATCTACATCTAAAATATTATATCTATATCTCACTATAGTGGTTTATATTTAAGGAAAAAGATGTTATCTTCCTTTAAACTATCATGGAAATATACCATAATGAATGAGATAAGCATCCGGATGAAATCCACTTACCAGGACAAGATATGATCTTCAATTCATGAATTTGATGTCAACAAATTGTGTTTTTAAGGCTTTAGAATCCCTTTGGGTTGATGGGAAATCGTTTCTTTACTCTCAAGAAAGTATAATCTTATATTATGGATGTATAAGCGGTGGGACAAGTCATTAAAAATTGAAAACAAGGGAGATTCAAAATTTTAGGATCTCATTACCATCCCTCGCATAGTTTTGTCACATGTTTAGACAAAACATGCGTTAACTGTATGTTCCCCACTAACTAAAGGTGTACTTCGCACGGTCTCCTCTCACATCCTCTCAAACCATTCAATAACCAAGCAAAATCTAATTCCTCCAAAGACCAGAGGCACACAGTTTCTCCATGGAATCTGCACAGTTTGTACAAGCCATGCTCCAACAGTGCACAATCCCCTTCCCCAATATTAACATATAATACACCCAAAAACACCCCTAGTCAAAAATACAATCAAAGGTACTTATGTAAAAATGATCTGAAATCACACCAAATATAACACCATAAATGTGTTGGATCTTACAATCTCCCCATATTATAACAACTCATCCTTGACCTACACCTCAAAGCATTTTTAAGAATACGACCAAAAATTATTGGGCCATTGTGCCCTCATATCTACTTATATTTTCCATGTTTCATATTGTACAGAACCATTTTTTCAAAACACATGAACTATCAGAATGGTCTTTCCCTTCTACACTCTCTCACTGTGATCCAACACATGAATCAAATTATATTCAAAGGGTGAATCTATCTCAACATCAACCTCATCCACATCAATCACAAAATAATTGTTGGGGTGACACCGCTAAATTTGGGATGCATTTAGAACATCATTCATAGTGCTACTTTTTTATAGAATAGACAATCAGTATGCCACCTACCTGAATCACTCCACTGTCTCAAAGGGTCCAACAAACCATGGTTCAAACATTCCCTTCCAATGTATCCTATGGTGATCAAACCTAGGAAAAACCTTAAGGAATACACAATCACCCTCTACAAACTCTATGGGTCATCATAGTCAATAAACCATTGACTTATATCTACTATGATCCAAATCCATATGTTTCCAAATCATCTTCACCTGCTCCCTTTTCTTCTAAATAAGACTTGGTCACAACAACTCTAACTCACCAGCCTCCATCCAGTATTGTGGTGATCAATATGGCATACCATAAAGAGCCTAATTTGGTGCCATGTATATAGTTTCCTAATAACAATTGTTATTAGTAAACCCCACTATATCCATTTTCCTTTCAAAATATCCACTAAAGTCAAGGACATATGCCCATAGCATATGCTCAAGACAAGTATAAAATGTTCCGACTGCCCATCTATCTGTGGGAGGAAATCCATACTCAACAAAACATGTGTACCAAGATCTTTATACAAGGCCTTCCCGAAGAATGAAGTAAAACATAGCTCAAAATATAAAATTATTAGTTCATGGAACTCCATGCATATAGAATATATTTCAAACATGCAGTTATCCCAACAGTTCTACTATAAAGGTTTATATTATAGTCATGAAATGTTCTAACTTTGTTAGTCGATCCATAATGATCCAAAAAGAATCATTCTTCCTAAGAGTGTTCGGGATAACCACCACAAGGACCATGGTCACATCATCCCACTTCTATTCTGGAATAGGCAATTGTTATAGTAAACCACTAGAATGTTGATGCTCTACCTTCTCCAACTGACAGGTGATGAATCTTATCAAAAACCCTCCTATCTCATTTTTCATGCATGGACACCAAAACTATTATTGTCGGTCATGGAACATTTTAGTCATTCCTGGATAAACCTCCCACTTTGAGGAATGAAATTCCCACATGAGCTCCTCTTGAATGATCGTAGGAACAACAACAAGATTTCTTACATAGATTATCTCCCCTTCATCTATCAACCAGTTTGAAGATGTCTCCCCACCTTAAAAGATCTCCCTCGAGGATATGAACTCTTGATCCCCAAATTTCCTATCCTCGATCCATCTCAAAAGCATAGACTCCAATCCAACTAAAACAAAATTTATCTGCTCCAGACTCTCTGAAACCAATACATGCATTTCACCCTACAACGTCATTATCATCCACTATGTACTCAACTCCATTACCATCCGATTCGGAAATTTAATATACAAGGAACCATCCATACTTTTTCTCTTCTTGACCATAAATGTCAATTCAAAATAAAAAGATTTCATATACTCAACCCATCTCTGCTGCTGAAGATTCAAATCAAACTGTGAAAATATATACTTCAAGATCATGTGATCTATATATACAATAAACATTTCTCCAAAAAGTTAGTGATGCCAACACATAAGATTATAAACCAATATAACCAATTTAAGTCATGAGTAGGGTAATTTCGTTCATGAGGCCACAACTACTGAGACTCATATGCCACAACTTGATCTCCCTACATCAGCATAGATCTAAGTCTGATCCCAAAAGAATGAAAATAAACTATTTACTCCACACATAACTCAAATAGAATCAATATTGGTGTTGAAGTCAAGAGCTTTTTTAACTACTAAAAATATCTTTCACAAGACTCTTACCATTCAAACATTACTCCCCTTTTGGTTAAGCCTTAGATTGTTACTTCCAAAATGTAAAATTCATGAATGAGTCTTCTATAATATCCCGCTAATCCCATGAATCATTTAACATCAAAATCATTATTGGGATTATCCCAAGAAACCACTACCTGAACTTTCTCTGCGTCAACTAACACACCTTCCACCAAGATGATTTTTCCCTAAATGTATACATGATCAATCCAAAACAGACCCATAGTCTACCTGGTGTATAAATAATGGTATCTTAGTGCATCTAGTATTATATCAAGATGTTTGGCATGATCTTCATGAGCCTGGGAGTACACCATGATGTCATCCACAAACACCACCACAAACTGATCCAGATCCTGATGAAATATCCTGATCATCAAAGCCATAAACATTACTGGGGAATTTTTTTAACCCAAATGGAATTAAGAAAAAATAATAAAGGCCATTACTTATTCTAAAATTAGTCCTCTGTATATCAAAAGACCACACTCTCATCAAATGATACCCTGATCTCAAATTGATCTTTGAGAACACACAAGCCCTCTTTAATTGGTCAAATAGATCATCGATATGAAAAAGAGGATACTGGTTCTTAAAATTCATTTTGTTAGCATCCAGTAATTGACACATGAGCATAAACACCCATAATCCTTCATTACAAACAAAACAATATATCCCAAAGGTGATGTGACTAGATGGATAAATCTCTTATCCTTTATCTCATCCAAATGAGTCTTCATATCTTGAAGCTTAGTCAGTTTCATTCTATATTGTGGAATAGATATTGTCTCATCCCCATCCATTATCTCAAAAGTGAATTCCACTTCTCTCTCTGGTGGTAGCCTGGAGAAGTCTTCAAGAAAGACATCCTAGAACATTTCCACTATTCATGGAAGGAAATCTCACCAATCTCCCCCATAATCCAACAATAGACTAGAAACATGGGTTGTGGGATCTCTCGGTTGCTATGTAATTGGCCTTTCTCAGCCTACCAGGATATACCACTCTCCACAAGGAATATACTAGTCACCATTAGAAGATTTAAATATAACCCTCCTATGGAAAACGTTGTTGTGGTCTCAGTATGCAACTAGCCAGTCTATAACCATAATTAGGTAAAATCTTGTTATATCAATAACATAAAGATCACATAGATAATGATATTACACGATCTCTAGTGAACATACCATTCATAGATAGATATATCAAGACCATACTCCCTATAGTTTATCTATAGTCATCAACCCTCTCAAAAAATACACCTCGAGGATCACACCATTAACAAGTTTTGCAGATATAAATAAATGATAAGCACCAGTATCAAGCAAGGAACTAACTAAAGTTGAAGCCATTAGATTAGTACCTCTCACTATCAATGGTCCTGCCTCACTATCCACAAGTTTAGTTTTGAAACATGTAACTGTTTTCCACTCTTCCTTGTGATGTTTTTTGAATCCCCATAGTAGCATCACACTACTGATGTGGGTGCACCTACCTTGAAGCATAATGTCTAATACCTCTACCACATCAACCAGTAGAACTCCAACAGGTAGCCCAATATGGTGTAGATGATCCTCTTCCCATACACTGACTATGCCAATCTTCCCCTTCAGTACCAGTTTATCGCTACGGCCTCCAGAACTTCTATAGATGTCTAACCTTTATGCAAGATTGACACTATATTGGTGGTCAGGAATATTTTCGGAGATAGTGTCCTGACCTAACACACAGATGAAAAATCACCCTAATAAGTTCTTGTCCAACCAAACCTCTTATATGTGTACTATTATTCCCAATTTCATGGATAAATTGTCATAATACCACATCCTTTTCTTGGATGTCTCCCCTCCAAATCATCCAGTAATAACTACTTTTCCTAAACTGTGAGTCTTCCTTAGGATACCTTCAATAATGAGATCCTGATCTACCAGTTCTGTAACCATATTCAGCCTGAATATATTCACCTGGGACATAATCTCACACTTAATTCCATCTTAAAAACGTTTCTTCATAGCTTCCTTGTCTCCTGCTAAATTTGGGAAAAAGCATTGTAGATCAGTGTAGCATCCAGCCTAGTCCATCACCAACCTGATCCCTTGGGGACGATGTGTGAACTCAACCTCTTTCTCATTTCTCAGTGTCTCAGGATAAAAGTGTTCTAAAAACCTCTCCAAGAATTCCTTTTATAACATATTGTCGGGCTATCAAGTTTTAGCTTAAATGTCTAGCCTACTCTTAGTTAGTCCCTATAGCATATAAGGGGATAAATTGAACATCCTCTTAGCCAGAGTCTTTATAAGAAATTTTATTGTCATTTTAACTCAAACCATAATTCTACGCCCTCATGTCCACCCTCTCTAGAAAAATTTAAATGGCGCTGCAACTAAAACTCCATTTTTAACTAAGACATACTTTTGACAACCCACCCTATGTCACTTTCCATGAATTTCATGAATTGAGTGATGTTCTCCCGAAACATTTCTCCTTTATCTTCAGTAGGCACAATTAGTTCCTCATCTTACCTAATTGTAAAAAAATATCTAGGCACACCCCACAGTTGCCCCTCAACAAGCATCATGGAGTTATACACTCTACAAATCCAAACACATGTATCAGGTATCAAAACACAACCTTGTAACATTTTTGTAAGAAGAAATAATCACAACATCCTTTTTCCCCGACCTTACAACATGGTCCAAACTAAGGTGTTATCACTACTCTTAACCATCCAACTTGTAGGTTTTGGTTAACAAGGGTAAACACACAATCATAATGAAGTTTCACATTTATAAACCCACATATTTTCATTTTTTCATCATTTTAAAATCAGTATCAATTCATGTTATGCACCATTTTTAATTATAAGCTCACAATAAGGAAAAAAATTCATGTTCAAAAACATACAATAACACATTTCCCTGTGAGTGCCTAATATGATGCATGTCACAGTAAACCTAAGTTCCTATAATGATGCATTCAGAATAAACCCTCATTCTATTCTAGGCCATGAATTAATATTCAAAAAAAATTAGAACAATATTCACATCACACCACAAGTGTGTCAAACAAAGTGAAATAATATTCAACTATAATAGAAAATAGAAATCACAAAAATCCCACCTTGAGTACTTGGATTTCCCCACTTACATGGGTTTTCATCTCCCATACATGAGTTCATTACCAATATTGGAATCTTCCTAGTCTCCTATCTACCTTTCCGAAAATAGTAAGATAAGATTAAATGAAAGAAACTCAACCATTAATACCACTTTGTAACATCCTGACCTGAGAGCAATTTAATAGTTCCCCATGTAGGTTCTCCGCATGACCTCAAGTAAACCTCCTCGTACGTTATAGCTTTCCAACTAGCAGTGAGGGTCTGGAAATTCCTTCATTATTATACCCTTATCTATTAGAGTAAAACACCAGAGAAATTAAATAAGAAATATCAGGAGAATATATAACCAAAACAATACTCATGTCAAAAGATTTCCAAATAGAAAATACCATACTCAACTGAATGGGATATCATTTCATGCCAATATAAGTGTCAACTCTCTATAATTTAACAAAAAATAAAGACACAATTACTCCCCAAGCGAGTCTCAAAATATATATGGTTCTCTCCTCGTAGCTATATCCCCAATCAGCTACCTATCTGAGGGCCTTTTCCCTTATCCAGCCATATAATAATATAATCTATTCAGGTATAGATTAGGCATCCCTGAATAGGTTGTGAGTACAACTCAGTAGGCCACAACCAATGGTTTCTAATACAATTCTAGTCAAAATATATTTCTTGTAGTACAATATAGAAATAAGTACAATGAAATAATAAGTAGTTTATCACATTTAAATTTATTCTAATCTATCTACATTATCTTTAGGTTCCCAAAGGATACATGTACCTCAATTCTAACCCCATATCATACTAGATCACAAAGTGTTCCATAGGTCATATCATATCTTAATACCCGATTCTAGATGAAGCTAAAAGTACTCAAAGGTTCTATGATATCTCAGTACCTGATTCATCTCATGCTAGAGTTAGAATATTCTCAATTATGTCCCTAACTCAGAGTCCCATTATTTCAATAATTTTAGTTCAAATTTAAAATCCACATTTCCAAAGTTATCAATATCACAAAAATAAGTAAGATGACCATGTTTCCATTATAAGACCTCAATATAATGACCACATTCCCATTATCTTTACTAAAAACTAAAATCACCATGTTAGTATATATACTTCTCAAATTAGAATGATCATGTTTCCATTCTCTTTACTAATAAGCATGATGAGCATGATACCATTTGAACATCTCAGTTTAGAATGACAATATTCCCATTATTTTTAAAATAATTAATTTACTAATTAATTATCCACCCTAATCCCATTACTAATTCAAAAATTATTTAAACACATCAAAACCATTAGTTAACACAATAATTAACTAAATACCACAATCCCACTAATTATTTCATTAATTTATTTACCAAAACCAAAACTCATCTCCCATCAATAATTTACCTGAATAAATTATCAAATTTTATATCTCAAATATTCATAATTATCCCCACAATTAATTATCTAGATCATGTTATCAAAGAACGTAATTAATTTGAAATTAATTTTCTCAACATCGCCAATTTGATATCTCATAATTTATTTTCAAATAAGTTATCTAGATTATCACTCCTATCTCTTATAACTAATTTTCCCAAATTAATTATCTAAAAGAGAAGCCCCTTAATGTTATGATTTATTCCCCAATTAATCACTTATTTCAACAAAACATAAATATCTCTATTAATAAATCTAATTTACCCAATTCATGGAAATAAATTTCTAAAGGATGCTACCAATTCTACAATCTTGCATATATATATCAAATCCACTTACTCATAAATGAGATGATCTGAAATTAAGGCATTTGACCTCAAAGAACAGTGTTCGTAAGGCCTCAGAATCCCTCTGTATTGATGAGAAACCCTTTTTTTACCCTTAGTAAAGTAAAATCTTGAGTTAATGCCACATAAGAGGTGAAAATACTCATTAAATGTGGAGAATTAATGAGATCCATAATTTTAGGATCTCATTGTCATCCCTCACATGCTTTAGTCACATGGTTAGACAAACTGTTTGCTAAATATGTGTCAGCCACTACTTCAGAGGGGCACTTTGCATGGTGACCTTTCATTTCCTCTCAAACCATGCTTTAACAATTAAAAATCTACTTCCACAATAGACCTGAGAAACATGGATTCTTCTAGGAAGATGCACAGTTTGTACAAACCCTCCTCCAATAGGGCACATTCCCTTTTGTCAAAAATTCTCAAATACTTCACTCAAAAATACCCCATGTCACAACTCTAATCAAGCATACTTATGTTAAAACCAGAAGTACCTGAAATTGCACCCGTGATAACCCCCCAAAATTTTGTGATCTTATAGTTATACCCATGATGATCAGAGTTATAAGAATAAATTATCATCAAATTCCACATTTATTATGATTAACATTGATTAATTTGTATGATGATAAAATTATAACAATTTTAGTATATATAATATATAGAAAACATATAAATCAATGATCATAGAATTAGCTTGGGAAGTTATTTAATAGTGGGCCTTGGTAAATGAAAAAACCAATTAATTGGAAATTAAAAATTATTACAATATTCTATAATGGGTAGTTTTAACATGATATATTTCATAGAGATGTAAGTGGCCTAGGGGAAGGTAGTATATTCATATTGGTGCATTGCTTCTAACACCATTATTAGAAAGGCCATCCAAAACCATGTTTAGTAATCAGTATAAACGGGTTATTATAATGTCAATAGAATATCGTAACATAAGGAAATCTATCCATTTCAACATTAATCTCCCTGAGAGGTGTGTATTTTGTTATATTTCCATTAACAATATTAATTATCTCAATATAACCATATCCTTCACCAACCACATTTCATAGAAATGTTCATCACATTAATGATTCCATGAAATTTAACATAAATTTATATTTTAGTTCCAAAATAAGTGATAAAACCATCATAAACACACTCTTTTTGATTTATGAAGATGATATCACACCCCATGATTCCATTATTACATTTAGAAGCATCATCCATATTGGTTTTATATCCACCTAGGAATATAGGTTATGAAACAAACATGAATGTTCCAGAATGGGAGATATAATTTCCAGATATATTAATGAATCTGAGGGAATAAATTAAACATATATTTATTAAAATATCAAAATTATATAATGTTAGAATAACTGGTTGAGAAAATTATTCCTTAAGAGAATCCGGAATGATAAATCTTGGATGAACATCAATGATCGCAATCCTGTATCACTATACTTTTTGTACTATCTCATTTATTATATCACAGAAAATATATAGGAGATTAAGTGACATCTATATTCTGGAGTTCCTAAATAGATTGGATTATTGGAGGATACATTTCATCTAGGTGTCTTAAGGATATAAAAAACATAATTACCGTGTACAGAATTCGTAACACGTTAATAGAAGTGTTGGTTTGTGTCATCACTATAGTGTTCACAAAGGGAGTGTTAAGAATAAAATGACACTCTAATGTGATAAAGATATACCACATCTAAACATGTATCATTAAGAATTATCCATATAATGGTAAATAGTGATTTTTTTGTCCATGACATGTTGAACATGTTGATCCATGCGTGTTTTGAGGTAGTATTTTAATATTTAAGAAGATCTAAGAGCTTGGATTTTGTGTTTTCCTGATCATATCGGCTCTCAAGAAAGTCTATCATCTCAATAGAATGGAAAATACATTGATAATATTCAAAATATATTTAGATTAATTTAGTTTATGTTCATCAAAAAAATACATAATAGAAACCAAAGCATCAATATAGTTGTAGTGCCATGAAGAGAATAGATAATAAGAGCATCTATATAAATGTTCATTCATAATCAGGGATGGGATTCCCTGATAGGTATTTATCTAAGGGATGATAAGAATGTGGAGAAATAATATTTGATGGATGGTCATATAATTGATGTCTTTTATTTGATGATGTAGTTATTATGCTCAAAAATAATTTTACCTTTTTGAAGGGAAGGGATTCAGGGTTCTCAATTATAAGAATCCAAGTAATGTGTTCCTTCAAAGCCTAATTTAAGAGTTTGAGGTTTGTAATATCCAAGACACCTACTTTTTGGTTTTCAAAAATATTCCATCAAGGAACAATGACCAATATTCTTTCGAAAATCTCACATGCCCAAACAATGTTTTTGACACAGGAGTTATGACATTTAATAAGAGTGGAGGGGAGCTGTATACCCTGAAATAATAATACATTTTATTAATAATGGAATATTTAACAGGGTATAAGCTTTCAGCCAATGATAGGGATTTTATATTCCTTCTTGATATTTGTAAATTAACCTATCATATAATTCCATAAAATTAATTATCCTCAGGTCAACCCCAAAACAAGTGGACTCTATGATACTAAAATAGAATAACTCCCTCTCCTATAGACATATAATTTATGATTTATATTTTCTAAGAAAGGGAGTGGTTCATAAAAAAATAATTAAAGGATTTTTCTCATTATACACCAATAATATAAAATACATTTGTTGTAAAGTAATTTCAATGTTTTTGGCAGTTTACAATGGATAAATCCACATGTTTAAGAGAAACACGATACTCTATTCAAATATTATTATTTAAACATGAACATTATGACCTAACTGTAATAAAGAAGTGTTTAAATAAAAACTAAAAAATTATAAAAATTATATAATATACCTATGTATAAAATAAATTCAATGGTAATCATTTTATTAGAATAAAACTTACAATTTAAAGAAAATAAAATTTTTTGTTAGAAAATTATTTTTTTCTAAGAGGGGATTTAGCTGCACTTTTCAAAAAAATGCTTAATAAAATTTTAACAATTTTTGAGATTTTATTTGATAAAATGAACTTCATTTTTTAAATATACATGTGAAAAATATATATATTGATGAGATGTTTTATAATTGTATTTTTTAAAGTTTAATTTTTTGAATAATAGTGAAATATATATACTTTTGTTGAAAATTGATTTTAAAAAACATTACTTAAAAAAATAATTAATTTTATATATTGGTTTTAATGTAATATTAATTCAATTATTCTGAATTTTATCTAATTTATTTCATAAAAATCAATTTTATATTTAATTCCGTTATAATTTTTTTTAATCACTTTAATGTTTTTCATTTGGAAATCATTTTTTTCGACACGTATGATGGTTTATTTTTAAATTGGTATCTAAACAATATGTGAATTTAAGTTGAAAAAAATAATCCATGTTTTTATTCATAATTATTTATTTAATCTAATAATTTTAAGGAAATATTTTTTAAATTATGAATAATAAAAACAGAAAAAAAAATTATTACCATTTTCATGGTTAAATGAGTTTACCAAGGGCTAATCTAAAAATATAATAGAAAAAATCCACATAATATGTAATTTTTCTATTTTATGGATATATTTCAATGTTATATATTACTAGGATTATAAATTTCACATTTTATATCCTTCTTTATAAGAGTGTGGAATTGAATTGTTGAGAAACTCTTAGAAGCACAATGTGCAACACTCAACTCAATTAGAAAAGGCCACCCACCCTATTTTCTACTTCGCACATCCAAAATAATTATTTCCCCCAATCCCTAATGTAAAAAATTCTTTAATTATATATTATACTCCTTTAATCCATATATTTACACTAACTCCAAACAATGATGTATTTTAGCGAAAACCTAATGAATTTGTCCGATGAAGAGGTGAAATCCCTAACCAAGTATTTTATATTGTTTCTTCATCTAACTACTTAAAATTTGATTAAAACATATATATAAAATAAAAGATTAATATTTATTATATACTGATTTGTTTTTATGTTATGGTATCTTCAAACAACTACCTCCTCCTCCCACAAATATTGTGCCAGTGATAGACTACCACATCACCGAACAACATGATTTGTTTTCCATTACTGCTTCTCAAGACTAAAAACAATGATGTATTTAATTTTTATTTATGAAAACTATGATATAATTATTTTTTTGGAAATATAATATCACATATACATTCCTACATTCCACTCTGTAAGGAATATGATATATTTAGTCGTGTGTAATGTGTAACACCACCCCATGATGTGACCTGATTAGTTTTTCATATATGATATAAAAGGCTTGTAATAAGGATTTATTTTAGTTTAATAAATTTTATTAATTACATATTATAATTGTTTTATAAAAAATATAAAATAATTTTTTTACTTTACCATCCATTGAATATATGATAAACTCATTCATGTGTATAACATACTACTACATCGTGAAGAGATGTGATTCCTTTTTATTACCACTTTACATGGATACTATAATTAAGGAAATTTAAATAAATAATATGATGATAATAATATAATTATATTTCAAGATATAAAAAATAACAACCATCTTCTTTCCAATATGATTATTCAAAAATGGATCCTTTACTCATTCAATTGAATGACTTAACGTCTCCATGAGTATAAGACAATTTTTTTTTTCATATCGCTCAATTGTGAATAGTTTTAAAAGTGTAATTAATGGATAAAAATGGTAATTATTTCATGATTATTATTATGGAGATTATGTATCGGGGTTTCATTTATCTTTATCAACTCATTAATGGAATTTTGAAATTATGACCCGAGCATCATTAAAACACACGATGTGAACGTAACTGATTAAGTAATTAAACTTGTAATTAAAATAAATTATATAAATGGATTAAGTATTCGAGATTAAAATAAAAAATTTTCTTATTATTAAAAATAATTGAAATAATTTTTTTACCTAATATATAAAATACATGTATGAGAATCCTAGAGTTGAGGTAAGGGTCTAAAGGATAAAACATCCTTCTTTGAAACACCTGTTCTTTTATGAACCAAATTTTTTATATATAGTCTATTTAATGCTCTTATCAATTTATGATCATGACTAATTGACAGAAAATAATATTTTATGTTACAATTCATTTACATCAATCATGGTAGTTATGATTCAAATATTATCAAAGTGGTAAATATTTTCGTTTCAATCATATATGAATCAATATTTTTTATGCTCGAATTTCCATCATCTGAAATTATTTGATCATTGAATAATAAATCTTGTATATTTTATAATCCTATATTTATTAATTATATTTTCGATAAATAGCACCATTTTCACCTAAATGGTATATAAATTGATAGTGAAAATATTTTTATAGAAAGGCCAATTTATTTCTCTATTCATCCCAAAATCAAATTTTCTTACAAATTCATGATTTATAAAACGATTTTCAAACAAAAATTTCTTATGATTTAATAATTTAATAATTTCCAATAATTTAATTTTTAAAAATCTTTTACAAATTTAATATTTATTTCATTTTCCATAAATGGCATATGTCATCCCTTCTTATAAAATTGAGAAACCAGTCATTATTTTAAAATGTTTCAAATGAATAATATTTTCAACCATCATGATCACTGTTTTCAGTGAATATTGAATTATATATTTCAATGGATATTTAAAATGAAATTAATTTCTAAAATATTTATTTTATTTTATTTTTTTAAAAGTGATTTTTGATGTGTAATTGAAATTTTACACAACAATGTATATAAAATTTAAAAAATTCTTTACACTAATCATTGAAAATAACCTTTAATGTTATTAAATACTTATAATATATATATATCATTAATATATATCATTATCTCTCTCCTTTATGTTGATTAGGTAATAAATTCCTTTTTATAATTTCTCATGTTCCTTCATTATGAAACTTCTATTGGTTATGATATGGAGCAAGAGTTTGTAACCAATTTTCATTCCATTAGTAATTACTATGTTTTCCATAAAATTTAATTAATTTATCTCGAACACATATATCATTAAAATATTTTGAGGGTGTATCCAGAAAGTTATGAAATGATTTGGTTAATGTTATGTTATCATGAGACATCATGAATGAGTGTTTGGTTTAAACTTAATCCATTATGGGATGTTGTCTGCCGTCAGATATTGTCTATGATGTTTTCCATAGCACTTTCTTATGTCATGTTATAAATTTTTTCCTTATTTCCTATGATGTATTGATATTGTGGTAGAATTTTATTTATTATATGTTTATTTGAGATCACTCATGAGGCTTCTCTTATCCTATATTATGTTAAACCATTGAATCATTTGTTGTGTCCCTTTACCATGTTTATTATTTTTACTGGGCTTTTGGATCACCCCTATATTTTATATATCCCCTATCTTATAATATATGGGGTTTGTAGATAAATTTTTTTTACCAAACTATGGAAAAGAGAAAATGATAAGGATACAATGATTTAGTTTCCATTGATATATTATTATTATATTTGTTCAAATACACATTTCCTCACCATCATTTGGTTGTAAATAACTGATGATAATGTTGAATATCATATAATCATATGAGTAAATGTTTTGGGTCACTATAGTTGGTATTAGAGAAAAATTTTTACTAAAATTTTTTGAAATTATGATTAAAATACTTTAATGAGATTGATAAGGGTAATTATATCTATATGAATGAGGTTATGTATAAGCATAAGCATAAGGATAAGTCCTTTTATAAAAATATATCTCTGAATTTGGTGAATTTTAGAGTGACTCGTTTCTATGAAAATATATTCTAATATAAATACTATAAGCAGATTTGGCTCTACAATAGTTATACATAGGTGTAGTAACTCTGAAACGGAATATTGAGATTAACAAAAATGTAACCTGGTCCCCAAGAATATTACTCACAAAATAGTTGGTTTTACACTCTTTGGGGGGTTTTTTTTAAATTCACGGAAACTCCACAAACCATCATGAATGAAATGGATAGATGATAATCAAGGAAATTTTAGGATTATCTTAATTAATCTTGGGTTGAAAAGTCTAAGTATGATTATACTATTAAAGATATACTCCTTCATTATGAGGTTTTAAGGTAAGTAATTCTAAGATTATTAATAGTATTTTGGAAGACATTTATAGTAATATAACAATTTGGATTTAAATGAGATTAAAAAAATATTTGAGGAATAATGTTATTATATTTTGAGGACATAAAGTTAATCTTATTGGAAATATTCAATGATTATCTAGTATTATTTTTAAGGTAGTAATATTCTATGAATATTTTTATTTTATGGGAAATATAACATCTATACAAAACCTTAATGGTTTCAAATATATGTGATTATTTATGAAAATTTTAGGTTGTTCACCATGTTTATGGGAAACATGTTAGAGGGTTTAATAACATTTAATTTTTCTGAAATTGAGGTGAATAATGATTTGTGAGAATAAATTTTATTCATTAATATATATATATATATATATATATCAATTTTGTTTAACAAAAAATATTATTTGTGTAAAATGATATTATTTTTTTGATGTATGTTAAAGGGTATGAGATAAAATTTTAACATAAAAGTTTCTTTAATACTAAGGATAATGATGTTATATGTGATTTAGGTTAATTTATTTAAATAATAATCTATAACAAACCATTGGATTTATTTTTATAATTTGTATATTCACATATATATTCTCAATTTGTGTATTATCTTACATTATAATAATAATTTGTTTAAAATAGATAGTAGTAATGTCTTGTAACACATTAATAGAACAATTGATCTGTAAAAATTTAATTTTAGTTCTTATGGTTTAGAAAAAAATTCCCTTTAATACACATAGTTTGGAAAAAATATGAGTTTGTGGTGCAAATTGTTTCATGGATGAAATTACACTTGTAAATTAAGTTTGTCTTCTTTCTTCATAGTCTATATGGTAATGGAATTCCTCAAATAGAAGAAACTAGCTAGGAAACAACAATATTGACCTATTAAATTCATATCCAATAAATCAATGGTTATTTAACTCATCAAGTATTTATGGTTTGGTGTCCCATACCATTATATTGATTATTCACATCATTATGATCAATGAATACTATCACTATCCATAATTATTTAATTGTATATTCCATGTCCACACCTTTACAGTCCCATAATGTTATCCTATATTGAAACTAATTACTTATATTTATAAATGAACGCCATATTTAAATTTACCTCTTTTACGGGGGTGTTTTATTAAATATTTTTGCGATATACATTTTATGGAGAAGAAATTATTAATGTCATACCCTTTATTATACAGTAAAATTTTGTATTATGAGGAAAATATATATTTTAGGGGGAATTATTTAAAAACCCAAAAAAATGAAATATATTTATCTTTAAAAAAATCCAATCTCTTCAATGGCTTGGTACAAACATATCAAAAGTTTTAAACAAAAAAATATCTTCAATAAAAATATATTTATTGAAACATGACTATTATAATGTAGATGTAAAGTTAAAAGCCATGAATTAGACTAAAAATTAAAAAATATTTTATGGAATACAAAGGTAGAAAATTACATCAATTATTATCAAGGGATTAGAAATATAATAATAACAATTTTAATGAAAAATTATTACATTTCTTAAAAAACTATATTTTTCATAAACATGGTTTAGTCACACATTTCACAAATAATTTAAAATTAATTTTAACGACATCTATATTTTTTTTAAAATATTTATCAATTTTTAATTCAAAATTTCAAAATTATCTTTTTTTTAATTTTTTTAATTATTTGAAAAGATTAAGTATTTGATGTATAGTGAAAGATATTGATTTTTATTGAAAATAACCATTTCAATTAAATTATTTATGATGTTATATTAAATTGAAAATTTGTGTTAATGTTAAATAATCTCTACAATATTAAAATTTTACCAATTTATGTCTTTGTAATCATTTTTATATTGAATTATAATATAAAATTTATTATTCTCTTGATTGTTTTTAGTTCAAAAATTCATTTTTTTTCAACTCAGATTTTGGAATAATTTTATGAAATTCTTCATATTATATTCATTTAATATGCATAAATGTACGCTATATTTGTAATAATACTAATATATATAATATAATTATTTTAAAATATTTTTTCACAGCAATGATTTGTAAAAATAGAGAAAATTAATTACAATAGTTAAGTTAAAATCAAGTTTACCAAATGTTAAACAAATAATAAAAGTATTAGAAATGAAAAAAAGAATTATAATTATTATTCACATGTAATATTTACATCATATATATTTGATGTCTTATAAATATTTCTTTTTTAGATTTAATTAATAGAAATTTACATGGAATTTTTGAGAATATCTGAAAATTAAGAGTGTGCCTCTAACTTAAATTATAAAAGGAAACAACCAATCAAATCCATGTCACACTTCCAAAAACAATTGGTTTAATAATTCTATTTCATATTAAATTACTTACATTACTAACTTAATCTTAAAATCCATGGTTTTATTTGAAATCAAACATAGAATGTCTTTTAGTGAAAACCTATAAAAGTTTCCTAAATAATATACTAAACCACATGATTTGTTTTATTTATTATTTAATGTCCTTAAGATAATGTTAAATATTGATTTAATAATATGTAGAATATCATCTATGTAATTTTATATTTATTTTTTAATGGGGAAGAACCTAAAAAAAATGGGTAACATAAATGTTGATCTTGTGTACGACATATTATTTCCTCACTGACCAATGTAATTTGTTTCCATCATTGCTTCTAATTGATATATATGATTTTTATTTAATATTTATATATATATATTATTTATTATATTATTATAATAATTATTTTATAATATCATGTATACCTTCCTATGTTCCATTCCATATGGAATACGTTAACTTCGCTTGTGGGTATGCCAGACTACAACCACATAAAGCGATGTGATGTGTTTTTCATATATGATTAACAATTAAGATCATAAGGATTAGTTTTATGTTTATATTTGGTATTATTTAAATTATAATCATTATTCAAAATAAATTTATAATTTTCTTTTTTTTCAATGTCAACAATTGAAAAATGATAGTCTTGTTCTTGTGTAAAGAGGATTACCGCCTCTCCAAGCGATTTGATTTTTTTTTATAATATGTCCCGTAAATGTTATATATAAGGGTATTTAAAGATATAATATGATATTTATGACATATTTATAATTCCATATGGTAAAATTAATAGTAACCTTCTTTCCATCATCATCTTTTAAAACATGATACATTGGTCATGCATATGTATAGTTTAGCACCATCGTGTTTTTAATGTTGATCATTATTTAATTTCCATGTTTTATGAATAGTTTTCAAAGAAAAATTAATGTATAATAATGGTTATAATTCCATTATATTTATTCTTAAGATTATGGAACATTGACCTCTTTTAACCTATTAAACAAACTATTATGGTTTCAGAAGTATGTACCAAGCAACATTAAAACTCATGAATTAGAGATAACTAACTAAGTAATTAATAAATATTTAAAATAAATTAATTTTATGTTTTACGTTCAAGGTATTAAACCTATGTATGGGTATTAAAAAAATTAACGTAAATATAATTTTTATACAGGACATAAAATATATGCATGACAAGCCTATAACCGTTTCTAGGGTTTTCGTCTCAAAACTTTCTTCTTTTATAAACAAGTTCTTTATGAACATAACGTCACTTATATAGTTTATATAATTCCCCATTATATTTCATATACATAATAATTCATATTTTATGACATATTATGTTATAACACATTTACATCAATCATGGGAGTTATGATTCTAATTTTATTAAATTTATAGGGGTTTGGGGTTAAATCTCAAATTAATCCTGATTTTTTATTAATTAAATAGCATCCTTTGAAATTATATGATAATTTTCTAATAAAACCAATTTATTTTATTGGACCCCATTTATTTATGTACCATTCCTATAATAGTATATGTTTCATCTATTTGTTTATTGAAGAGGATAAGAATATTTTTTAAGGAAAATGAAATCTGTTTCTCGTAATGGTCAGAAATAATTTCTCTTCCAAATACATTTTTTCTATAAATAATCTAAAAAATGGTTTTCTAATATTATATAAAGTCATTTTTACCAACAGTTTGTGTTTTAATAAATGTTTTAAAAAGTAATCTTACTATATTTTTCTAAATAACGTACTATTTGATGTTTATTAAATAAATGTAAAATTAATATTTTTTCTAATGTGTATGATATGAACAATATTTTTTCCATTATTAGAATTATATTCTTTGAATCTACTACTATTAGTTTCTATTTATATATTTAATGAAATTTATTTCCATGATATTTATGGAATATAAGTTTATGAAAAGTTATTTTCAAATTGGAAAGTCATTTTCCTTCATAATGTTTTTATCGATTTAATTTTATTGAAATTAACTAATTATAATAAAAACTCATGTTATATGATGCTTTTAAAATATTTATATATGTCTCATATATATATATAACAATTTCACTCTCTCTAATTTTAATTGGGTAATACATGGGATTTGATCATTCATAGAATTCCTTAAGAATTATATTTACTTTGGTTATGATATAAAGAAACATTATGTAACCCATTTTCAATTCATTAATAATTCATATATTATGAATAATGATAGATTTAATTTAAATGGAACAACTGGATCATAAACATTTTATGATGGGTGTCTCTGTATAGTGCTTTAATGCATTAGGTAATTTTCATGTCTAATGATATGTTATATATAGTATTATGGAGTCATCCAATTCAATTATGGGACATTTTACACCATGTGATGTGTCTAGGCCATTAAACATGAATCATGATTGTGTTATGTTATATTTTTTTGTCACATTTCATAATAGGCCTTGATCATATAATACCTTGTTCTTTATGTTATGTTTATATTTGATCACTCATGTTTCTTCTCTTCTTTGATATCATTTTATAGCACTGGTAACAATTTTGCTAATCCAGATTCATTATGTTGTGTATTTTGGGTGATGGCAGTGTTTAAATGGAGTACTTAGTATGTTTTGGGGTGGATGGAGGTAAAGAAACCCGACTATAGTAAATAAACTTCATTTATTATTGGAACAAATTCAATTTATCATTCATGTATTTTAAAATAGTCTAGTCAATGGATTTCATGTGGTGAGAGGGGAAATACATGTGATATAATAATTTCATGAATATAGAATTAATTACATGTAATCAATTCAAGTTGAGGTTAAATTATTTTTCCTCAATATATAAATTTCTATGAATCCCTTGAATAAATAATCATAAAGGTATGACATTAAATGATAAAAAAAGGATCTTGGATTTAAATTCATTTTGATTTCATCCATCTAGATATGAATTATAAACCTCTAATTCTTGATAAAACATAATCACCATGAGGAGATCATCCAACCCCCTTCTCCTACATTATCTATTAGTTCGAGTGGTTTTTCTACTTCAGTCTTCCCTGAGTTCATTTCCTATCCCCATTGTATTAGTCTATTATTCCAATGGGTATTATCTGAGGAAATGTTCTATTAATTTGGGAATACTTTTTGGGATACATTTCTTCTTACCCATGATGAGTCATAAGTTGATATGCTTATTTCACAAGCGTTTGTGGTTTTCTGGGTATTTCTTCATCACCCTATGGCACCCAAAAAGATTTCAATGTTTCTTTATGGTATGGAGAACCAAAAATCTCTTTATTTATTATAATATATAAGGGGTTTACACTTTCTTATCTTTTTTTAATTCTTTTTTAGATTAATTAATGAAAAATAATTAGTTAACTAAAATTGAAAAGAGAAAATGTGAATGATTCTCCTCCTTTTAGAAAATTCATATTTTCGATTTATTCTGATTGTAAGGGATTAATACCCCACTGAAAAGTTTGGCTATTGGGGTATTTAATTGTATAGGAAAACATCTTTTATTAATGTTTTTCCTATTAAAATTAATCTCATATCATCTTAAATGAATTTTTTAATAAAATATATTTTTTATGATAAAATTGTTTCTCTAAGATTATGTATTGTGCAATAATTCCCCTAATATAAAGAATTGTGATCTGATAAAATCACATTTGTAAATCTATTAAAAAATTAATTTGAGTTGATGCATGATTAGGGAATATTAATTGTGATTTTTGATAGCTGTATGAAATTACTTTTTTGGTGGAAAGGGATATTATTTTGATGTTTTTTTAGATAAGTGAGGTGATGGTTTTTTGGATGCTCTTTTCCGGGGTGATCTTATAGTTTTTTGGTCATGCTATTATGGTATCAAGGTGATTACTTGTTTGGATGTTAAATTAGTTAAATAGGGATATGGTTTTATTGGTCATTCATGTGGGGAGGTAAGGTGATGATTTAGTGGGGATGATGAGTTTCTTATGATGTGTGGTTGTGTTGTATTATAATCCATTATAGTGATGTAATAATTATATAATAATGATTTATATTGAATTATTTGGTCTTTTGAATAGGATGTAAATGATAAATGAATAAATAAATGATGGGATATGTGGGTAAATGTGGATAATTATTAATAATCAATAAAATGGTAATGATTAATTGTACAGATAAGAAATGTGATTTGTATTTTCTGGATTATTGTGTGATGATGTGAATTTAGATATAGCAAAGGAAGTGGGGATGTTTTGAGATTTTGTTTCATGAAACCCATTTTTTATACTTGTGTGCGGATATATATATATATACATATATATTCATTGTGATTTGTATATGCACCTAAATTATGATGAGAAATATTTTTAAAACCTATATATTCATAGGGGAGGTGTTTCCCCAACATTCCAGTGATGTGGATGGATATCTAGCTACCTGATTATCTCTCCCTGTCTTTTAAAAGAGTAGATATTCATATTTTTTTATTAATGTGGTGTCAATTAATTCACTATGTGGAATCCTAGTTTTTCTGGTGATATATGATTTGAATGTGATGTGGGGAGGTAGTCCATGATTCTTCAAGAAAGATGTTATATGATAGTGTTATGGGTGGACTAATATGAAAATCGTGAATGTTTTGATGGGGGAATGAGGTTGCCATCCTTTATGATCATGATACCCTATTATTTCAGTTATTATTTTCATGTGATGATTAAGGTGTCTGCAGGCCATGTGCGACATGAAAAATTCGTGAGGTGGTGGATTGGGCTTTTTCGGGTGTGATGTGATCTGACTATGTTGTGGGGTGTGGTATATGTGGATGAGATGGGAGAAATTGGTCATATGACATTGAAATGTATATGTAGAATGTCAATGTAAATGTTGTGTGTGGTACCTTTTATGGATATACAATGTATTATGTTACTAAATATAGAATTCCATATTTAGTGATAATTCCTTGATGAGGATTGGATTTGTTATTATATATGTATAGGTGTTGTTTTCTTATATATTTTACTCATTGTTGAATTATTTTTCCTCTTTAACATATGTTTGAGAGACTTTTCCTTTTTCTATGAGTATACTTTTTATACTCACCCATTGAATATAAAATGATTTAATGGTTTACACGTGTACTATATAAGTGTTTTTTGACATTATGAACTTGAATATTTGGATATTTGTTGTGTCACTTCTTAAGCATTAATTTTTTGTATTTAATAATGTAAATTTATTAATTAGTTTTCTTATAAATGAAATTTAAGATGTTTTTCATTTCATATTGTATTATGTTATCGAGTTTTTTATGGATGATTCATCTTATATCCTAATCCAATTTAAATATCACTGATAATTCCTCCTAAATCGTGGTACTTCTTTAACCCTTAGTGCTTGTTTCCCACAAAGGGATGATGAGGGGGGGACCCATAATAATATCTCTCCCCTAATTGTGGTGTCTTTATAAGTAGGGTCATGGAATCGTTGTATCAATGAAGGATGGTCGATATATAGGATGTTTTTTTGGAGTTTGGAATTTTGAGGATTACATGGGTTGGTATGAAAATAGTACCAGTTAACCTTGGTGTATTACATTGTCCAAGAAGAATGACTAGGACTTGTGTATTTAGGCACTCTCTTGATCTATTTTAAGGAGTTTGAGATATTTGAATGACCATGTGAGGTGTACCTATTACCAAGGTAGTTTCATAAGAGAGTTATATGTATCATGAAGACTTTTTTTCATGATTGAGTTGCTTTGTTTTGGAAAAGATAAAATGAATAAACAAAATTAATATGTTTCTAAAAAAAACTACATTCTAAATGGTATTAGGAAATTAGTCTCCCTTCCAACTATGGATCATGAAAATTGAACACATTTTTCTCATGATATTTAGGTTTAGTAGGTTGATCCATTTGATTAATGTAGGTATGATCTGAAAGAGGAGGATAAGAATTAGAAGAGGGAATTGAACTGTTTTTTGTGGTATGAATTTGGGAAGTAAGAGGGAGGGATTTTGTTTATGGTGACATATAAATGGATGGTGGATATCAATAATGATTATAGTATGATCCATCCCATAGTGGGATACTGGATCCCTCTAGATGTTAGTCATATGTAGAGATTTGTGTGTTTATGGTGTAGACTATATCTAAGTGAGTATAAGGAGGAAGATGTTACATGTGAATTCATTCAGATTTAGTTCTGGGAATAGTTCCATTCATTGACCATTAAAATCAATTAAGAGGAATGAGTGTGTGCATATTATATATGGTATAATTTTAGGGTGATATATGAGAATTAATTTTAAGTACCATCATTAATTTTCCCTAGGTCTTTTTCCAAATTATGGGTCTTGTGTGAGACAAAGTGAAGAGGAACATGGTCCTTAGATTCAATAAGAAGTTACATCATTCACATTTTCAATTTATTTGGAGGTTTAAAATAATGCATATGTGATAAATAGTATTCACTCATGAGGATGGATTCCATTAGATGGGAAGCAATAGGGTTCTATAAGGATTAGATTTTAAGTGGTAGTTATCAGGTGCTAGGACCTTCAAGAATTCAGCTAGTGGTGCTTTGACCTTAATATTTTCCCCTGTGGACTTCTATGGAATGGAGATTCCATGATATACTAGGATATATCATGCCAGTATGTTTTGGTTGTGGGAATGGTGGAAATCACTAAAACAAAAAAAATGTTTCCTCATGATTAGTTTTGTGGATGAAGAAAGGTTCAATTATAGACTCCTTAGAATATCATTGTAAGGAAATATCTATAGTATGGGCACTAGGATTATGATCTAATGAAGGGATATTAAGAATATATAGAATAACCTCAATATTTTCCCCAAATTTTGGTACCATAAATCAAACATGGTTGTAGAGGTGGTCTTCATCGGAGAGGTAAAAAGAACTAGGAATGTTCAATTGCAAAAATTGGAGGATATAACACTAGAGAGACAAGATATCATTCAAGGTACACAAAAATTTTCATCTACCATTGTATGTTACCTATGTGATTCAAGATCCTCACACTCATGTGTTTCACCAGCACTAGTATGCAATTTGGGACTAGACATTGAGTGTCCTTCCATTCCCCTCGTGTTGACTAGGATAGTCAGAGGCTAGATCATTTTATTTAATGTGTGCATGGGGTTTCGTCTTATTTTTTGGGAACATCATCCTCATAGGGGTCTTATCATGCTTCATATTATACAATACAATTTTATCCTAAAAATAATGTTGTTATATTCTATATTTTCTAATAATGACTCATTCCAAATGAGATTCGTGTTCTTCTATATTGATGGAAAATCTGTGGTTTTCCTTAGGGAGAATGAGATTTAAATGGGTAGTCATCATGTAGATACCCTTCATTCATTGAACAAATATTTATTTATGAAATTAGTATAGGTTGGGATAATTGATTTCCCTAGTATTGTTGGGGTGTTTCAATATGATTTCCCCAAGGAGGTTATTACACAACCCTCACAACGTGATGTTGAGTTTAGGCTAGACATATTGTTGGGTGATTCTACTATTTTGACTTCTCCTTGTAATATGGAACTATCAATGTTGTTGGATTTGAGGATATATATAGGTTATCTAATGCAAAATGGTTTTATTCAGCCTAGTTTGTTATCGTTAGGTTCTCCAGTGTCATTTTCTAATAATGAATATGGTAGTCTGAGGTTATGTATGGACTATAGTTGGTTGATTAATTTAATATCCTTAATCTTTTACAATATTTTGAAGATATACAATATTTTTCACTAGCATTAATGAGCTAGTCGTTTTCATAAGGTTGATATGTGGACTGTATATCACATGTTATGGGAGAAGGGAAAGGATGTTTAGAAGATTACATTTGAATGAAGGTATGAGCAATACATGTTTGTAGTATTTGTGTTCAATGTTTCAAACACACAAACCATATTCATGGATATTGTGATATTTATGATCCATGATCTCCAAGACCAGTTCATCATTTTATTCATTTATTATATCTTGGTTTACATTAAGTTAGTGGAAGAGGATGTTGATCATCTCAATGTTTCTTTCTAGGTCATTTGACACCACCAGTGTTATTGTTTGTTATCCATGTGTGAGTTCTGGTCACGAATGGTTTATTTTATTTTAAATTTGATGTCTCAGTAGGGTGTGGTAGTGGAACTATTTATATTTGAGGAGTTTATATCATAGGAAGAACCCTAGAACATGTGATATGTTCAAATTTTCTTAGGTTTTATAGGCTATTATCATATTTTTGTTCCTAATTTCTCAAATTTTGTATCCCCATTAAATTTTCTACTAGTATGGTCTAGAATTTTATATAGACTAATCAGCAACACGTAGTGTTAATCTACCAGAAGTGGAATTTGGCCAGTTCTCTTGTTCTTCAATTACCTAAGGAGTGGGTGATGTTTTTGGTGTTTTGTGAAGATTTACATCTTGTCTTGTTATTTTTGTTGATGTATAATTGTGAAGAGATCTATTATGAGACTATTAATTTACATCCCTTATAGGCATCTGTTCAAACCAGCATCTAGAGATAATAGCAAAAAAAATCACATAATTTGTGGTAGAATTACCTCATTTGGGATCACATTGTGGTCGTTATGGATCACTAGATATTGATGTATATATTTCTCAATTTGATCAAAATCTATGAAATTTGTGGTTAATTATGTTTCTTCAGGATTATGATTTTGAGATCTCTTACACATCATGAAAAAGTTACCTTGTGGAAAAAACAATTACAAATAATTTTACGAAGTATTTTTTTTCCGGAGTGATGGGATGTTTGGAGAGTGATGTTGTGAACTTCATCCTTGTAGAAGGACTCAATGGTGATCTATAATAGAGTATTATTATTTCCAATGATATTAAAGTTATCACTGATGTGGTAGTGGAGGTGTCTCAGTGTGGAGACTCATAGGTAGTGGTGATGCACAATCATATTTAATATGGAAACACTCTAGAGTGATCGTAGGATGATGGTTGGAATCAGATGTTCTTTTTGTGGGAGGTTGATTGTTCTCATAATGATGTGTGAGGGGGTCTTTCATGACTATCATAGGCTATATTTATAAGTACACCAAGGATTATTCAATTTTTATATTGGGTTGAAAATGTATTATTTTGGTACAAGAGAAAAAAGTTAGTTTTAGAGTATGTGATGAGGTGTTTGGAATTCAAACAAGTAATGGTTTGGCATCATGTTCTTGGAGGATTTTTTGTATCCTTTTAATGTTCTAGAGTGTATATTGGGTATCATATCAAATTATTTAGTTATTTTGTTACCCTAATCAAAGGATTATTTTTGTGTAATTAGGGTGATCAGGGATCATTGAATGAAATAATCCCACTTCTCTAAGATCAATAAATCATGTGAAATGGATTATTTGGGTAAGAGGTATGTGGATATGGTGGGGTAGATACATTGGGTTACAAGGTCTATATTTTCAAATCAGGATTCAGGTTTAACCTTAAATGTATATAGGTTATTAAATTATTCTTTTGAAACCCAGTTGTTCCTTAGAATTGATTTCCACCTTCAAACATCTGGGAAGACAAAGATGACCATCCAATCATTATATGATATGTCTAGGAATGAATCCAATGCATCATATGCTCTCCAGAATGACACATTCCCATTAATGAGTTTTCTTATATTAATATGTATAACTCATCAATCAGCATGGCTTTGTTTGAGGTTTTGCATCTACATCCATGTCATTCTCAATTATGATGAATAGAGGATAGGAAGGTTGTAAATCATAGTCTATATGTGGGGTAGAATATAAAAAAACATTGAGTTCCTGGGAGGAGGAAAGAAGTGAAGGACCAAAAAAAGTATTATGAAAATAATTCGAGTAGTCCCTTGGAGTTCATGTTTCGGTATCACTTGTTCATAATGGATTATCCTCGATATGGTTACCATATTTTTAGTATGGGGATTAATATTTCTCCCAGGTCTATTGGGTCCTTTGGTGTTCTTTTGAGAGTTAGGGTGGTGGAATATCATTTTTATTTTCCACCACTCATGGTGTGGATTCATGATGTCTTCCATGTCTCTCATTATTATTAGTATATTTAGGATGAATCCAATTTGATTGGCTAGTTATATTTTTATATTGAGTATTACACAACATTCATGGAGTGTCTTGTAAAGATATTGGATCACCAAGACAAGGCACTATCTAGGCGAAACATTACCTTCCTTGATGTGTTTTTTTGGAAAGGTATCTTGGAGGAGAGTACAATGGAGAGTGAGATTTGAAGAAGCATACCCATTACCCTGATCTATTTTGGGTTGTTATTATATCTATATTATTTTTGTTGTGACATTCACATCCTTCCATTTAATGAGATGATCCATTTTCCTTGGTTTGTGAGGTGTGACATGTGATAAAGTTATAATATATGAAAAGGGGAGAAATTTCATCCTAAATGATACATGTTATGATATAATGTGATTAGTCCCATTTTGGTGATTCAATTATGCCCATGATGTACAGTATCGTGACATCGAAGATGGAATTTCCCGGTTGATCTGTTTCAGGAACTATGGTTATAATGCTATAGATTATTTTTGTTTTAGTTATGTTGTGGTTGGATGGTATTTTTTATGTGTTTGTCTAGTTGTAAGGTTTTGTGATATTTCTATGGCCATTTTTAAGGTTTTTTTTGGATAGTGGTAGCATTGAGGAGTAGGTAGATAGTTGAGATGTATCACACTAAGTGGTTGTCTAAGACCATTTCCATCATAGAATAGTTTTTATATACTTTAAGTGAAAATCATTTGATGGGTATAATATGAAATTTTTTTGCCTTATTGGTCCATAAAGATGACAATTTATTTGTTGGATATGTTTTAAAGGAGTCTTGAGGATTTTCAGTCGTAGTTGGAGGTGCAACAATGCTGCTGTAGGAAATACATGGAATAAATTATTTACAAAACATAAAATACTATTTCATTTTATATCAATCCAACTGGTTCACTTCATATTTGTTAGAAGAGGGTAAACCTATGATATTGATTCAATTCATCAATTTTTAAATCATGATGAGTAATTAATTCAAGAAAAATTTATGTAATTTTTTTATAAAAGTGATATTTCTATGGAATCCTATGAATTAAATTCCATGAATTTATTAAATACTGTTAAAATTGTGGGATCTAGGATTTAATGTCATTTCATTTATCCAATCTGATTAATTTATATACGTATTAATTCCATCTCATTCTTGGAAAATCCTAGATACCCCATGGATATCTTTCTACCATCCTTATACTACTTTTTTTCTTTTAGTTCTTATGGTTGTTTGTTAGAAATCCATGGTATGTGATTATCCTTTCCAGTAGTTTTATTTTGTTCATCTGTTGGGGAATTTATGATGCATTTTTTCATTGATTTAGGTTGAGGGTTGGGATATATATTCTATAACCTTGGATGTGGAATATATTTATCCATGGGTTTCCCATGCAGTTGTGGGTTATGGAAATATATTCTTCATTACACAGTGTAGACCGAGTTAGAAATGCTTCATTAATGTATATAATCCATCATTTCTCTTTATAGTATATAATTTAACAAGTTTTTAATATTTTTAATATATGGGTAATTATTGGGATGGATTAATTAAATGTATGGAATAGGTTGATTGATATTGAAGTTGGGAAAGTATAATTATTTTCTTACCTATAAAACCTTGATATTATAGAAATATTATCATTGTAGAGGCTTGATTAGCTACTAAAAATTTCAGAACATCAGGCCTTTTCCTTATTGATAATATGTGTTTTAATGATCCAGACCGCAGTAGATCAAATCCGGTCGATTACATTACTAAATTGTAATAAATACAAGATTTAAATCTTATTTGACTAAAAAATTTAGTTGTTTTTGGAAACAAGATTCGAACCTGATACCCATTTCACATTTGGAGTAAAAATTTTATATAATAGAAAACAAATTAAAATCATAAAATAGTTGAAAACACATTCCATGTATCCATCTTTGTAAACTAGGGAAAATAATAAAAAAATGAGGTCAAATAATCGGTAAGGAATATGTACTATAGAAGTGGTCACAAATGAATAAATTATGATCACCATGGAAAGGTAAATGAATGGAACACATACTAATTAATCAATAACATGAACATCATATTGAATAAATAAAATATGTTAATATAATTACATATATATAATCCAATGAGATGTAAAGATTATAATTTTTATTCTAAATAATTGAATAATAACATTTAATATCAATAATGATGGAAAGTATAATTTTGGATGTCTGAACTATCATGAGATGTAATCAAGATAGTTACTGTTAAGATCTATTTGTAAGAAATTTTATGTCTTGGAATGTGTGAAATATAATGATCAATTGTGAAAATAGTTACTATCAAGATCTATCCTCATGAAATTATATTCTATTGATCATCTGAGCTATCAAGATCAATCATCACGACAGTTTTCATCAAGATATATCCTCAAGATATTTAATGTCTTTGGGTAGATACCGTTATTATTTGGACAATAGATTCATATCATGGGACTTATGATGAATCGAGGTGATTACATTGTCTATTCCCCAAATAATTCACTTCACGTGGAAACAATACCTATTATATTAAATAATAAATTTAAATAAATAACAATGTTCCATATAATATATCTATATTGATTAAAGGATAATTATTTTTAAATATTTCCTCAATAAAATGAATAACATTAAAAGTAAACTATGTAAATAAAAATTGTATAACTTTTACTAAATAATAGTATCTATCATAAAATAATATGAATATTATAGAAGAAATATAATTTCTATTGAAAAATCATTATATTAATGTAACTATTAAATGATAAAGTTCTGAATCACAAAAGGAATTGAGATTATATGATATCTTTTACCACATGGATGAGATAATTCTATGTGAATCGTAAAGTAGACATAATTATGAATGAATCATGATATTACATGTTTAAGGTGTATTATATAAACCAAATAATAGTGAATTGGTGTATAAGAAAAAATAAGTCTCAATGTAATGAAAATTGAGGCAAAACCTTTTACCAAACATATATAATTTTTTCCCTAGCCCAAATAAGTATTGAAATTAATACATTGAAAACAACCTCGGTCCTTTTCATTACATAACATATTATATGGGTCACATTAACAGAATAATATCCTAATGATTCATAATAATATATTATAAATTTTAAAGGGTTGATATACTTACATCCTATGTATTTTTAACTAGTTTATGGGTCATTGTTTCCTTTAACAATAATGTTTAGTCCATTGGTAAGCTCATTTTCTTCGTAATTGTTGTAATTAATTTTAACAACTATCAATAATTCCTTCTATAAAAAAATTTAGATAACCTTTTTTGAAGTTAAATTTTATTATTATTCTAAATTTGGTATAAATTTTAATAAAATCACCTCACATATTTGGAATAAAATATTTTAATATCAATACCATAGACAAAACAAGAAAATCGGTTTTTGATGTGAAAATATTTAAATGATTTCTATGTTGTTATATCAATGTTAAATATACAAATGATTAAAATAATATAATTTTTTATTATTATATGTATAATTGATCTATTGATAAATTAAAACTAATTAAAAATAAAATGTATCATTTTAAATTATGGAGACAAAAATTCTGTTTTTAGTTAAAATTCACTATTTCTCACTATTCATAAAAAAATTATTCTTCCCTAAAAGATACCATAAATTAATCCTCAAATTATATTAACATTGCACATACAAAAATGAATATTAATTTTTCAATTTAATTTTTTTAAAAGTAGAAATAGTTGGTTTTAAAATAACTTTGTAATTAAAAGGCACGAAAAATGCAATTTAAAATATCCAGATTTTTTATATGCAAAACCATTTTTTTTTCTGATCATATGGATATAAAATCTATTTGATGAAAGTAAATTTTTTTATTGAATATATAATATATAAATTTAAATATGATATTATAATAATAATTTATTTACTAGTTTAAGATTAAATTCTTTTGAGCACAAAAAATATAGTTTTTATTAAAAAAAGTCATCATATTCAATTGGTTATTATTTTAATTTATAATATATTGTTTTCCAGTGAATTAAAATATATATTTTCATAATATATTTAATACTATTATTAAATACCAATTTAATATCTAGGTGATATGTTTCATTTAAAATAATGATGTTAATAGTACTACATAACACACTCTCTTAATTGTGAATCCATAAATTGAAGAAAGCCATTATTGAATGTAATGAAACATAAATTTAGTATTGTATGAATTGAAAGCTATAGTATATATTGAGGTTATTTAAATATTAAATATATATTAATATATTGGTATTTTATATTCTCATATACACTTGGTATCGTGTGTCATACACACTAGCGAATAAAATGTTCTTACTTTTGAATTTAGGGGTGTGATATTCTCTACATGTAAAAAATTAAAAACCTTGAAATTTTAACATTATTTAAAAATATAGTATATGATATTTCAAAATTTATTTTTTGAAAAAACACACATCTTATAAGGGTTAATAAATTATTCTCTTAATAAGAGAAAAGCAATGTAAAAAATCATCTAGAGAAATCACATAATTAGGGTTCTATATTGGAGAAAATATATGGGGAATGAGAATAGGGGAATGGAAGAGAAAAATAAACTCAAAAATTTAAATAGAGTAATATAGAATATTTTTAGAATAATGATAAAAATATCCATAAACCACTATCTTTAAAAAAATTATCCATATCATCAGAAATGATGAAAATTTTGAAAAACGTTACATTTCAAGACCTTTTTCCCTCGAGTTAGTGAATTATTTCAATCTATAAGAATATTATTACATGATACATTTATATTTGAAAATAATAACCTTAGAATTTTTTTTCAATTAAGTATTTCTATATCTTCTAATATCACATGTTTCATTAGATAGTGAATTAATACATTACTCTCTAGAAACATGTTTAAATATCTTATTAAACCATTTTATAAATGGTATTCCATATGTAACTTCCAAACTAGATATATCCAAAACATAATTATCTCAATATCAAGAACATATTAAAGGTTATATTTCCCCCTACCATTTTTTTCAAAAGATTAAATTTTTACTAAATCACTTTTCTTGGTATTATTCGACATATTCTATCAAATACCTTGTGAAATGGAACTATAAAAAAATTCAAGATTCTAATAACCATAATATCATTAATAAAATACTAAAATGAAAGAAATATAGAATCCAAAAGTAATCAAAATAATCATTTCTCTTCATTTGTATCATTAGGAAAAAAGTAAACATGATTTATTAGCTTTTTATGGGGTATATTAACTTGATTCTTGGGGAATTATTTATCGTAGTACCCTATATATCTATAGTTGAAAAAGTATATATTAGAAAAACATTACCTTCAATTTATTTAAAAACAATTGTGTACATTCTCTAAAAACATGAAAAAAAATACAAATCATTTTAATAAAGTAATTGGGTGATTATTTAATCAATTATTACATATGGGAAAATACTTCTTTCCATTCATCCCTTTATCTATATTTTTTGTATAATTCATATTTTTCTCATAATTACCCTGGAATCCATAATAATTTAGATAAATTTTTATCTGTCTCATCAGAACATGATATTTTTTCTATATGTGATGAAAATGATTTGGATACATGTTTCTTTCAAAATATTTTCTTAATCCCATGAAATGAAAATAAATTATTACTCTTTGGATAACATGTATTGTTCTAGCCCACATTCCTTCTAATATGTACCATTCATAAATGAAGACATACAATACAATAGTTAATATCATAATTAAGGATAATTTATACTCCAAAAATTTATGCAATACAAAACATAAATTGAAAAAATTATATATGTCTAATATCAAAACAAAAAACATGATTTCTTTGGAATATCCATTTATAATTATCCACACAGTCTATTATAGGTTTATGTTCTATATTATTTTCATTCATAAATATATTTTATATGGTTTCTATTAAGAATTATTTTATAAAATCAATAATCATCCCAACCCTATTAGCTCAGAGTCAGTTCCTTATTCCTATGTAAACGATACAAAATAATGGTGATCTCATATGCTTTGTAAGAGATAAGTACATAAGAGGCTATCTAAAATAAAACAATTATCATAATATCAAGGTAAATTATTGTAACACATTCCAATTAATAAATCAATTGATCATAATATGATTGACATTAAGGATGATAAAATAATTCCTTATAAATTTCAACTCATGTTTCAAACATCACAATGAATATTATAACTAATCAAATAATCACATGGAGTAAAAATAATTAACGAATGGATAATGTTTGATATCAAAAATATCCTGATATATCCTCAAGTTTTTTAATGCCAGAATCTGACCTCAATATTTTTTTTATATGTAAACATTTGCGTTGACGGGTTTTGAGGTTTTCTGAACCTTGACAGTGACGATCCCCCCCCCCCGATGGGGGAGGGATCAATACCGCTTCCAACTAACACCTCGCAATTATTCTCCCCCTTCTCCAACCCCGATTTACATCCTTTACCCATATTCGGCTGAACCAGAAAGTGCTTGATCTTTTCAAAGGATGTCATAATCTTCCAATATCTTCCGATGAGTACCATAAAGCTTCATCTCTTCTGAATCTACCCCTAATTGCGCAGTTCAAACAGTGACGTCTTGCAGTGGATGTCTTCGATAGGTATGTTATTGGCTCCTAGGATTTACAGGATCGTGGGATGGTGGGCTTACATAACAGCAAACATATCATGATTCATTTTGCAACGGAGGCAGATTTGATCAATTCATGGTCCAGTGCTCCTCGAATATGCAACGGTTCCTGATTCTTTCTGTTCAGCTGGTCCTTTGATTTCCATATAAATCGTGATGTCTCGACAATGGAAATATGGGTTAATATACCTGATCTTCTTCTTCCATTTCAAAATATATCAATATTGAACATGTTAGGAAACATGGATGGAAGATATTTGTGATCCGAGAGTAGAACCAGGCCAGTAAGTCATCTGGTAGCTCCTTGAATATGTGTGGAGGTGGACATGTCTAGTAGGCCATCTGATTTTGTGTGGGTTTCAATTGGGGAATAATTATAGTGGAAACATAATATTTTTTGAATTGTGGTCTGATTATTTCTCTACGTACAAAAAACTGGGTCATGTCATGACTACTTACAATCATAGAAGTGTGGTGAATACTAGTTCAGGAGGCAGTGGTAATAGATTGGTTGCAAGATCAGGAGAAGGGATGATGGAGTCATCATTACTGTGTGACTCTAGGGACCAACACAATGTGGATAAGTTATTGGATAAGAGAACAGAGGACAATCTGATGGTGGATGATATATTCAAATGATTGAGGAAGGATCTGGGAGATCATCAGGTTGCTGGGTAATAACCTGCAGGTTTAGTGGAAAGTGGTGTGGTTATAGAGGATCACACTGTGAATTCTAGCCATAATACTTATACACTGGATTTGCGAGTAGGAGGTGGTATAAATGATGAAGGAGTGTCCCAACCGACTGGGGAGGGTAGTGCTAAGGATGGTCAGGATTAGGTAGAACCAAAACATGGCTATGATAGAGTGTCGAACGATAAACAGAGACTGCAACCGAGAAGGTACTTATCTTGTATTAACATGAATAACCGTTTTAATCGCCTGGGTGATGATGGTTGTGCAGAGGGAGACAATAGTAGCCTCTCCGGAGCTGAGTCAGGAAAGGAAATATCATATGACAATGACAATGTCAATGCAATTGAAGAGTATGGTAAGGGTCTTCACAGCCCAAGGAGGAAAAGACATAATAATAACAATAGGGATCCACGTAGTTTTATTGCCAACAAGAAGAATAAAAATAAGGGGCATAAAGACTACTCAAACCTCCCTAAACCAATGGAGACACGGTCAGCTAAAAAAGGTGGTAACATCAAGACACATGAGCTTCAGGGAGTGGTTGGTAGAAAGAGGAATCCTGGGACAATTGGTATAGTCAATTTGGTTACAAAGGGGAATGATCTACTGGAAACACTGGTGGTTTGTCAAGGGGAGGCAGAGGAGCAGCAGGCTGGGGACCTTCCTGGAGGGAATCTATACAATCTGAGGATGAGTGGTTGGAATAGGAGGCTACATTCACTGTGGGAAAGTCTAATGGAGAGCAGTGGGAGGCTTCTATAGAACCTAAAAAAGATTTGGAAATTCTTATTCATTTAAGAGAAGAAGTAGAGGAGAATGTCCATACAATTAATTCCAAAAAAAGAGGAAGTAACATGGATGATAGGAAGAGAGATATGAGTGGACACTAATAGTAAGAAAAGTGAATGGATTGACATGGAGGGACTTATTTAGATCAGGGGATTCAATGGAGGGAAGATCAATATTGATGAGTACCTACAGGTTTGGGATCATTTGGCAACACACTTTGAAGATCTAATAACAGAGGACCAAGGCTTATAGGTACGATCTCTTTCTTGGGAATTATGTAGGGAGAATGCCTCCTGTAGCCTTAAGTTAGTTTTCAACAAGTATGTGGTTCACTTTAGTGGTGTACCAGGGTGATCATGGGGTTTTGAACTTTTTCTAAATAGTTTTCTGATAATAAAAATTTTAACATTCAGTTACTCATCATGATTGTTTATGTTTTTGGTTAAAAACATCTCTCATTTGGCCAACTGATTCATCTCATGGGACTACCAATACATTAATGGGATTCAATTTACCAGTCCCCAAACCATATACATTATATCCAAAACATTACTCATATATTTAATAATAATTTTAAATCATAAAAAATGTGCCTTATATAATATCCATATTATATAAATGATATAGATTTTTCAATATTTCCCTAATAAGTCATATGAATTTTAATGTAAAAATAGTATGTAAAATTGGTATTGGTTTACACATTTATCATATATAGTATACAAGAATGATTATACATAAAATAAATATAATTAGAAATGATTTTTTATAAAAAAGATTATTTTTTAAATATAAATACAATAATCCCAAAATTAATTGAGATTTTATGATAACATTTACCACATGGTATTTTTTTCATTAAAATCCCCTTATATGAGAAAATTCAAATTGAATCAAAAAAATATAATAATTATGAATTAATAATAATATTATATGTTCATGGGGCATTATATCCACCACATAAAATCTTTTTAGTGCGTAAATATAATTATATCTTCATTCAATGTTAATTGTGATGAAATCCATTACCTTACAAGTACGTTTGTTTTTTGATGTTTAACCACTAATATAATGTTTTTCATAAATATTTTAACTTATACATGAATCATATTAATATTTATAATATCATATATGAACAATTTATTAAATTTTATCACTAGTTTGTTAAATTTATTTCATTATTTTAATTTATTCTAGAGTTATTTAAATGTTTTAACATTAATTTTTAAAATTTAATTTTTTATTCCTCTTACATAGATCATGATTTTTTTAAGTATAATGTTAAAAATTATTTTAAAATAATATATATTTAGTATATATTTATTTATATTAATCCTTGATATTTGGTGACAGGAAATGAAATACACCATTCAGGGAGATGATACATCATACGTATGCATGGATGATGTTTTTATTTTTATGCCGTATTATAAGAATGAAAAGTAAATAAAATATATATGTATATTTTAAACTTATAGTATAATTTTTATTTCATATATGTCACATATTATTATTAATCCCATCTGTAATATATTCCATGTAAATCAATAAATCCCATCTCTTCGTGAGGTGGTAGTCCACCATATACCCAAGCGACATTATCATATTTTCACAAAATAGATAAAATGAAGAAATGTGATAGATAAAAATTTTATAATAACATATATATAATAGATATAAAATATTTATACATATATATATCTTATATAAGCCGCATGTCCATTATGACAACCATCATTAATATGTGGTAATGGAAAAACGAACGATATCAGTTCACGATGAGGTAGACTATTCTACACACAAACGATGATTTCACAGCTCATTTGATGTATGTAAGTGAAGTTGTATGTAGTATCATTAACATCAAAAAAACTTATTATATATATTATATTGATTCTTTTATATAATTATATTATAATTATAATTTAATGAGGTTAATAAGAAAAAAATTTAATAATTATTTTAGAATAACATTCCCTATTTTGTGGGTATCCACCTTATGTATGCTCTAAAACCATAAAAGGATTTATATAAGAATAGAATAAGGCTTCTGAAATGAGGGTATGGATTTTTGGGAAATATTTAATCAGATTTTGGTCAATAAAAATTTCATTAGAGGTGTGAAAATGGGTGATGGTGGGTTCTCTTTAATAGTTGAAGAGGAGTGTCATTCTTGTAAACATTGAAAAGTATTAATATAGGGAGGTATCCCTTACAACCGAAACCTCCAAAATTAAAAAATTATGGATTTTTTGGAATTATAGTTGATAATTACCTCCATATGATAAATAACATATTTTTTTCATTGTTTCCACAACTCCTATCTGTCCATACTTTATCCATTTTTGGTTTTCACTAAGATAACTATTTTCCAAACCAAGGTAATTTACCATTTGGGAATAAATTATAGTTATAATTATTATTCAATTTATACTCTATTATTTTTAAATATTACATATAATTTGTAGGGAAAAAATATCTATGTTGGAGATTAATGTTAACGTAATTTCATGTAGTGTGAAAAAATACTGATTTAACCCTCTGGACATTTACAACGTTTTTACAATTTAAAGGTCAAAATATTCATTATAAAAAATAAATTGGTCAATTAATGGAATATATATGATATGTATTAATATTTAATAATAATAGTGATGAATGTATACTTTTTATTAATTTGAAAACATTTAATAAAGATTTATTTATGATAAAATAATAATAATGTCAATTTTTACAATATTTAAATAAAATTACATTACTGATTTCGATAGAATAATGGAAATTGAATATATAAATTTACCACATGTGTAAAATGGTATTTCCATCTAAAAATTAATGTATTAATGTAATTAATTCAACTTACTTCACATTTAACATTTTTAGTGTCATTTATTTTAGTCAACTATCAACTAAATAATTACTATATTTCTGTTTTTTATTGTTTTAAATTAATTAACACATATAAAGAAATTTAAATTATGTTATTATTATAGAAAAAACAAACAAAATTTCAAAATTATATACATAATTGAACATAAATTAATTTTCATTATCCCAAATATTTATTGAAATTCTAAGTAAGAACAAAATCCATTTTATTCCCTTTTCATTACATAACTTATTATATGAGTAAAATAAAAGTAATAGTATCTCAGTGACTCATAAATATCATTAATAAGGTTATTGTGGTATAAATATGTCAATAATATTATATATTTTTTACATTTTTCAAGGTTATATAGCCCATTATGAGTAATGATTAGTCGCTTGGTAAACTCTTTTTCCTCTTAATCACTTTTATTAATTTAAAAGTTTTCACGAATCATTTTTTAATAAATAAGTTCAAAATTTTAGACATTATAAATTATTTTAATTATAGATATTGAATCCATTTTCAAATATTAAAAATATAGAATTGTAATAAATTAATTTAAAATTAATCATGAAGACCTGATGATAAAGCGGTGTTTTAAAATGAAAATGTTCTAAAGTTTCATAAGATTTTATATCTAAATTCAACATAATAATGATTAAAATAACCTAAACAGGTTAATATATTTATAATTGATCTATTTTTATTTCAAAAAATAATAAAAATAAAATTTAACAATTTATATTATTTAGAAAAATAGGTCACTTTTCTATTAAAATACATTACTATTCTCTATTAATGAAAATATTAAACATTTCATAAAAAATAAAAAACATAAAACAAAGATAATTTAAATATTAATCTTAAAAATATTTTTTTATTATAAAATTATTTTTTGTAATTTGGATAATATTTGATTTAAAATAAGTTCAATATTAAAATGTGGAAAAGTGGCATTAGAATAATACAGATTTTGATGTATAAAACGAGCGTTGTTCTTATCATATTCCAATCAAATTGATGTGATTAATCTAAAGAAATTATTTAATATAAAATATATATTTAATAATATCATATACTAATATTAATTAGATTATTTATTTGTATTAAACGCATTTGAAGGTCTAATTTTTTTATAAAAACATTTCCTTTATATTCTATTGCTATTTATTTTCTTTTCCAATTAATTGGTAACAAATTCATTAAATTATATTTTTTCATAATTAAATTAATACTTTTATTAAAAACCAATATTACATCTAGTATATCTATTTCATATAAAATAATGATATTAATATAATATAGAAAATAACAGTCTTTCTTGTAACACCTACCATCGAAGAAAGTCATTATATCATATAATTCAAGATAAAATTAGTTTTGTGTAAATTTGAAGATATTAGGTAGATTGAATTTATTTTAAACAGTAAATATATCATATATTATTTGGATGTTATATCACCCTGTAATCTTGGTGTTGGGTGCCATTCACACAATCAAATATGATATTCATACAATAGGATTTAGGGGTGTTTCACGTGTTGTGACTACTTTATCTGTTGTATTTGTTGTGATATCACCGTAAATGGGATATTGGATAATAACTAATATATCTATAAGGAATTATTTTTCCCATTATTATGGATTGTGTGATAATTACCCTAAAATAAGGAAGTATAATATGAAAAATCCCTACTGTTAATCACAAAATGATTTTAGATGTGTTGTGATGTGTGGTTGGGGCCTGAGGAGGTAGATGAGTGATGGTTATTTTTTATGATTTTTGGGGAGGCATGGTGATTATTGTTTTTTCCTCCCATTATGGTAACAAGGTGATGAATATTTTTTCATGCATTTGGGGTGGTGAGGTGATTGTTATTGTTTTCATTTGTGGTTGTGAGGATACTATTTGTTTGGATATACTTGTGTGGAGGCAGGGTGGTGGTTTATTTAGCGGTTCTTGTGGGGAGGTGTGGAAATCATTAATTTGGGATGACGAGATTCTTGTAATGAATTATTGTGTTTTGCTATATTCTCTAGAAATGATGGAATAATTGAAAAAATCATTAAAATAGCATATTCTTGTTTGATTAAGGGGATATAAATTATTGAAGAAAAAATTATAATTGGGATGTGTGGTTGACTATGGTTGATTATAAATAATGAAATGAATGGTATTGATTAATGGAAATGGTAAAAAATGAGAATTCTGTATTGTATTTTTTCATGTGTTTTTGTGCATTAATAGGTGGAAACATATGTGGGGATATTGTGAGTAAGATTTTTATGGTAAACAAATAGGATGGTCTTATGTGTGGATATATGTAAATAATTGTATATTCATTATGACTTATATATTTAACCCACTAGTGTCAAGCACTATATATTGATGTTCATATATTCACATGGGATCTATTTTTTCTAATATTTTGGTGATGAAGATGGATGGTTGGAAAACCACTCACTCTCTCTCACACACACACATAGACTAGTAGATATGCAGTTGATGTGATGACCAAAGGTTTGTTAAGGAATAGAGTGGTAACCCATCTATTTTCATGTGATATGTTATGTTTCCATATTATGGGGGGGGGGGGTATCCTAGGTTTATTTGAGTGATATATCATATGAATATCCTATGGGGAGGACTATGTGGGGGTGGAGGGAACATGGTTAATACAAGCCATATTCCTAACCCCTATTACATTGGTAATGGTTGTGTCATGAAAACCCAAGTGTATACGGGTGATTTGAGATGATATCATTCTCTAGGGAGGAGGAATTAGTTTTTGTGGGTGTGATGTGATGTGACTATCTTATGGGGTAGTTTCCTATGTTATCTGTATGAGATTGGAGAACCAAAATTTACATGATTTGGGTGTGAGAGTGGAAAATCAGTTCTAAAGTTGTGTGGAGTACCATTTCTCGATATTCTTCATATTATGTTACTATATATGGATTTCAAGGTTTTTTATGTACTCCTTGGTGAGGTTAGGGTTCATTATTCTACCTGTATAGGTGATATTTTGTTTTTTTGGTTTCCTCATGGGTGTATTAGTATTCTTATTTCACATGTTCACAAGACACATTGGTTTTCTTATAGAGTATACATGAATGATCACCATAAATATATAAACTGGTTTTTTGTTTTCTTATAATACATCATGGACTTTGTTGGACATTACCTACATAGATCATTGGATAGTTGATGTGTCATTTCATTATCATTAACTTTGGGTATTTAACGTTGGATAATCTTAACGGTATAAATTTTATTTATTCATTCATTGAGGGATGGTTTCGGTTTGTTTCTATATTATTTCATGTAATTTTTTTGGGGATGATTTTTATTATATCCAAACATAATTTCATTATATCGGCTAATGAATCCCACATAATAAGATTTTGTATACCCTTAGTGCTAGTTTCCTACTCAGCCCTAACTTGAGGCTAGACTCTAGGGTCTTTATCTTTCTCTACTCATTCCAGTATCATTGGAGGGAGGAGGTCATGATAATATTGACTCACGTGATATTTTTCCTTAATATGTTTACTCAATAAAAGGGTTTTTATCTAACCCCATTCTTTTATAAATTAACCTTTTTATCCAATGAAAACATTGGATATCAAGTTTATTTATGAGATCACCAATTAAGAAAATAAGGATTCCATGTTTTAGTTTACAATGATATATTGGGATCCTTGTTTTTTATATGCACGTGGCCTCATTATCGGTGGGTTGAAAATAATTTATGAATGTGTTAGAAAACATAAAATAATATGTTTATGAGAGTTGGGTCACTATATCGCCAAAATGATATATTTCAAGAAAATCTTTCATAATGTAAAATAGTTTTTTCAAGAGCTATATGTTCCTTCTGTCAACCATCATATATAAAATGATGTAATCAGTGAAAAAAGTTGAAGGGGGGGGGACAAAGCTTTCTTTTAAACTAGATTTTCTTGATATCATTCTTTTTCAGAAAAATTTAATATACACTATATATATATATTATTCAAAATTATAGAAAATAATGTAATAAAAGGGTTCACCTTGTATTATCCTCCCTTGAGATGGAAAAATATCCCCTTTGAAGATCCATTAAAAAGAATATAAATATATGAGGAATTAAAGAGATTCTAGACTCACATGAACTAGGTTTCAGTAATTCCAAATCTCCTAAATACATTGAATATAAATCCAAAATTCTTAGTATCACAGTGCTTCCCCACATTATGATTTCTAAAAATTGAACCACCGCTTAATCATTTATGGAGGATATGGACACATTGAGATGATATTAAAATAAAATATTTTGGATTGTTCAAAAATAAATGAATATAAATTGATTCTATTAAACAATCATCATGGATATAAAAATTAACTTATTTCTGAGTACTTTTTGATTTATCTAGTAAATGGAATTAACAAGAGATATAGACCTAAAAATGAATTTTTGAATAATTATCCAACATATGGAATATTATTAGATGTTTATCATGAACACCCTAGGGAAATGAGGTATTACATGAGATAAAATTTATTATTCTACATAATTATTTTTCTATCACCTACCTTTTTCTTAATGATCAAAAATTTATCTGGTCTAGGATAACTCCTAGGGTTAAATTATAAAATTTCCACCCAAATTTCTATTTTATGGTAGATTTCAGTGAAAATATTGTTTTCTTGTATAATAATATATTTAGTACTTCTGAACACTTTTATATAATAAATTTAATTTGATTGATTATAGACTTTTATAAGGTATTTTAGAGGGATAACTATTATACATTCCGTGTTGGTGATGATAGAGTAATATCTCTTAATAATAGAAAGAGTTATGTTATCTTTTCTAACTCGATGGAGAGATTTGATGAATTTTGTGTTTCTATCTATAAATTTAATCCATTTGGTTTGCATGTAATCCCGTTGGATTTCTTCTTTGAGGATTTTGAGGTATTTAAGATTATAAGTGAGTTCAATTTCATGGATTACGTCAATAATAAAATCAATGATGTTAGAGATATCTAGAATTTACTTTAAATAAAATTCTCGAGATTCAATGTCCTTGTCTAGGAAATAAATTGTGACATTTCCCTAGAACATTAGATTCATCATACTGTGATTAAACATTATGACATAGTCAAAGTCAACATTTCCATAATAAATATAATTCTAAAAATATATAATAAGTTTGGATGATTCTAGATGAAGGGAATATGAACTACTGAATCTAAAGGGAAGATGAAATTTATATCAATTGGATATAAAATACTTTAATGGGATTTTTTAAATAATTGAAGACTGGTGTATGAAATAGATTCCGATTTATCCAAATCATGTACATTAGTGAACACTGACCAATCTTCCTATCAGTCACCCTACTAGAATGTCTTCTACAACAATTGTACTTAGGACCAATAAGGAAAAATTTTATAAGGTATATTTTTTCAACACAAACCTTGAACTCTTTGGACGATATTAGACAATAACTGTCAGTAATGTTTTATTCGAGTCTCACAATTGCTTTCAAATCACCCAAGTCAACCCGTAAAATTATTAATTCATCTTCCAATAGTGTCAAGTTCATCTGATAATTTTCATCAATCATAAAACCTATTTTTAGAATAAATAATGGATGACCTCATCAATATCAACTTCAATAGTAACATCCTATTATCCATCCATCATATAGATTATTCTATATAGGGAAGCATTTGAAATCATCAAAATAGTATTTAAGGAATTGGAAAATTTATTCAATCCCACTAGAATATTGAAAACACATTCGATAATAGAAATTTTAAGGAATAAATTAATGGATTTAGATTAATAATGAATTTATAGCTTAGTAATTTAATAAAATTATTAAAATTGGTTTTTTTAGAACCACATGATAATTATAGAATAAAAAATTAATTTTTATCAAGTATTATATGTGGAAATTATTTAGGATTTTATCATTATAGATCTTTTATTTGTAAGGGAACCTTTCAGATTTCCTAGTTCCTTATTAAAAAATGTAATTGAGACATATTTATTTTAATCCATTTTAACGTGGTTTATAACCTATGTGGTGTTCTCTGTAGAATCCATCATAGGTGTATCATTTCCCTCAATTGGACCATTTATTTCTTGGGAGGATGAGACCACGCCAACCAAGGCCTCATTCTCTATCATCTATCTCTATATCTTCATTGGAGATCCATTCAGATAATGGTGATGCCATAGAGTCATAGAAGAGTTCAATGATCTATCCTCCTCATTAATAATATTTATTGTTGTGAAGTGTTCTATATTCAGGGTGTATCTTAAAAATCAGATAAGGTACCCTCTTTCATCCTATATAATTCCTAGTATCAGAGGCAGGTCAACATGTTCACTTTTAAGTTTATCAATTGACACTTGTAGATTGTAAATGTTTTCTATTTTATCAATCATGAACAAAAAGTATACATTAGTGTGATCTTAATATGAAATCTTGTGGATAATGATCGATTATATGGTAAGTATATCCATTTTATCAGTGTTTTATCCATTTTTTAAGGAAACACAATTTTTTTCATGACAATAACCTATTTCAAATCCCTATATTTTTTAGTGGACAGAGGCATAACATACCATTGGATAATTCTATACATAAAAATTGAATGAACCAGAATCATGAAAATAGTAATGAAATGATCCAATTATTAATATTCTACATTAGTTTTATGTTAGTGATACTATATGATAATTTTTTCAAAATCCTAAATCATTTAGTCCATATTGAAATTTACGAAAATCTGGGTGTAATGAAAATGATCACAATCATGAGTGTGCTGATCCATTATAATGGGAGTCCCTATTCTTCAACAATTTTCATTAATGATTTTAGAAAGCCAGTGGACCCAATTGAGTCTATGGAGCCGGATGCAGATCTAGGCTATGGATTTTTTTTGATTAAAGTGATTAATGTTAAAGTCACATTCTTCTATCCTAAACATATTGGTATTCAAGAAGATGCAACTAGACATATATGGTTTTTCTAATTAGAAATTTATTATTCCCAAAAAACATATAAGTTAAATATTATTTGATTTCCCTTCATATACTTATAAAAATCCATACTATATATTTTTGTTGAGTTTAATAAATTGTATAAACTACATGGAATAATAGAATGAATTCTCAATTATAATTAATAGTAAAAAATTTCATGATTCTAAAATAATAATAAAAAATCTAACTAGGGATATTCTCCAATATTAAATACATATTCAGGTCCCAAATGCATCTGAGTGATTGACCATAAAAGCAGATCAAATATAATTTATTTTTTGATAGAAAATAGTCAAAATGAATATAAGAAATATTATGAACTTTCCTTATAAAAAAAAAGAAAATATGTAATTTTTAAAATTAACTATGGAAAATTTTAAAAAAAAAGAAACATACTTGTGGTAAATAGTAATTCCATAACTCAATTTCATATAATTTCATCCCTGCTTTAATATTTTAAAATTCCAAATCATGTTTCATCTTTTATAATTTTTATTTGTTCAAGTTCAAAAATTTGAAATTACATTTCCCTTTATAACATCCAACTGTCCACATTGTTTGGATATCTATAAATGTGTTATAATTTTTTCAGAAAATAAAAAAACATAAGAATTTAGTAATTTTAGTAATGAATAATTGTTATATTATATAAATTGATAAAAAGAAACATCAATATTGAGGGGATTATGTGGGTATAAAAAACTATTTATAATGATTATATCATTACTGAAAATGTAACAAAAAAATTGATTATAGATTAATTCCATTGAATTATCTTGTATAAAATATAGCATGATTTGTAACACTAGAATCAATTATCAATGGCCTTTTAGAATTAAAAAAAATTATGAATTATTCCAATGATAGGGTTTTGTTAATGAAATAATCATCTATACCTTGTTTAGGAATAACATTATTCTGATTTAATTTTAAATAATTCTTTATTTTTTATTGATTATTATTTTACAAGCCTATATTTTAAATTCAAATAAAATGTAAATATTTTTTATTTATAGTTTATTTTTGATTAGAATACTTTATAAAATAAAATTTTGAGAACCAATAAAACCATATATGATCAAATTTGATACCGATCTAAATAATGAAATATATAAAATGATATAATGGAAAAACTTGTATATATTTAAATTATAATTAAAAAAAATATTATTAAACATATAAAATATAACCTATTTAATATTATTCCATATTAAATTGTAAAAAATTGAATAATTTAAATTAGTTGGCCCTTGAAATCACACATTATAAGAGAAATTTAATACTACATCTCATATATGTAATTATATTATGGTTCATCATGTTTTTACGGGATTAGAAACTATGTAATTTGGATTTAATGAAAAATATTGCATTCTTTGTTTTGGGATAGATTTGTGATTAATAAGATAAACTATCAAAAAAATTTATATTATATTTTTTAGAAAATTTGACATTTATATTTAAAATTGTCTCATGGATTTCACTTTCCATGGTATATGATATTATGGGATTGATTAATTTTATTTTTTTATTTATTATTTCCATTATATTTGGATATTGAATATGTCAAATAGGTACTGAAAAATGACTCAAAAGTTGGGTTAATAGATTTCATTCAATTTCTCTCAAAATAAAACACCCCATTTAAAATTTAATGTGAATCTATCTATTATTATTTTTTAGATATATAGTGGAAATAAAACATAAATAAAGGGAAATGCATGGATACTAATAGTTCATAAAAGAAAGATAAAATATCCCTAGTCGACACCAAAAAATGCACAAATAATTTTATTATGCATTTTATTCAGCTGGCCATTTTCCCATGGGTTTCCTAGTGAAGAGAAAGTACCTTTATGTTTGTAAAAAGTGTCCAAGATATTTTAAGAGGGATATCTATTAAGAATCCCTATATATATTCTTCATTATAGATAATACATTAATTTCACACTTTTATTGAGAAATAAATGTATAAAATAAAATACTTTCAATAAATAGATGAATGAATTGACTAACGGAAAATGAAAAACCTTTAGAGGTTGAAGATTTCATAAAAGTATTTATATCAATGTTTCTTCAAAATAAATAAATTTATAGGAACCATGATAGTAAAAATACCCATTTTTCTTCTTCATTGACATGAATGAACCAAAAATATTGATTACAGGAAGAAAAAATCAGTTATTCATGAGAATATCAATTTGTTGTTATTTTATTTAAATAAGTAACTATAAATATTTTTAAACAATAATGAATAAAATTAAAATAATAATAATAATTAATTTTTTATTTTCTGAATGTCATATTATTCCTAAATATATATTGAATATAACTATATTCCACCTTTTAGAATTATTATGTTTGGTTAAATGAGTTTATCTCATTCACTAATTATTTCTTCATTTAAGCAATGCGGGTTTAGATAAAATAAAATTATGCGAGTAAATTTTCCAAAAATATACATTGGTATGAAACACTATGAAAATTTTTAATTTAAAAATTAAATCTCATTAATTTTTCCTCTAAATTTTAGTCCAGCTAAAAATGTATAAGGATCTTGTATACTAATGCGAATCATATTTTATCTAGAATAGTGTAATGGTCAGATAATTGAGTCAAAATATAGAATGATCTAATACTCAAAAATTGTATAAGTAATTTACTCTATTAAATGATATTTTTATAATTATAACTATTTTCTCATTCATACGACACCTTCACCTATTTAAGAAATTCACATATCATGAAAAACATAAAATACTTATATGATTATTTTCTACATTGGTTATTATATGGTATATGTTATTTAAAAACAATACAGTTAATAAAGTGTATGGTAATATAAAGAAACTTTTTCTATAGTATAATATCATTATCATATGTTATTTTAGAAAACAATATGATATTTTTACTATATATAAATCATTTTATCACCATATAACATTTCACGGAACCATAGAATATTTAAAATTTTCAAATATATAGTCTTTATAAATATAACATATTTAATGACATTTCCCATAATCTGTTTCCATGATAATAAAATTCTCATATAATAGTTCCTAACATATGATATGTCCTCATTCAATTATATATCTACAACATAAAATGATATTTATCTTAGTGAATCCTAAATTTCCGAGTTATTTTAACATAATTTACCTCTCTAAAAATTTAAAACATCTATTATATAACATTACAATATACTAGAAGGTTAATTATTTACATTTCTTTGATAATTTTATTTTTTAATTTTTTTTAAAAAAATAACACCGACATGAAAAATAAACATCCACAATAAAAAATAAAGTAACTATTAATTATTAACATAAAATCAAATAAGATAATATCAATTGTAAAATAAATGTGAACTTTTATGAACAAATCTTGTGAAATATTTGTATATTTTTAAAAAGATAAGTATATCAAAAAAACATCCATTTATAACGATAAAACCCACTATCAATATAAAAACAATTATAAATTATTCAAATATAAAATTATCAAACCAGAGTACAAATGATTTCAAAATTGAGAAAAATATATAAATTAAAAAAATAGTTTCTAATTTTATTTATATTTTTCATATTCCCATTTGTACATAATACATTCATTAAAAAAACAATTGAGATGTATTGTTGGTAATATATGGGTAATGTTTTGTTTTCATTCATATTTTCTCTCAATTTTTGATATCAAAAATTAGGATATGATGGTGAAATGAAACATAGTTACTGTTGTTTTATTAATTACTAAAATGATATAATATAGATCACTTAAATGTGTAAAAAAGTTAATTTTAATTAATAAATTGAAGAATCATTAATAAGTTTAATTAAACTAGTATACCATTATAAAAAATAATTATGTTAAGATAATATGAAAAAAAATATAGAGTATAATTAAGGAAGAAAATTAATATTAATTAAAACATAGTTTTTATATTAAAGAAAAATGATCCAAAAAATTATGATTTAAATAATTTTGATAAGGTGTTTATGTGGTTGATTGTTGATGGTTAGTGTACGTAAATATAATACCAAAAGATGCCTTTAATATATTTTGTATAGTAATCTATCTATCAGTAGTATAAGGTTCTACCACTTTTTTACCTCTAAGATGAAGGAGGGTATGAACCAATATTTAAATCCAGGTCACGTTATCTTCTCAAACAAGTTCTATAAAAATAATGAATAACTTCGAAAATATTTTTCGATAAAACCTTAGAGATACCCAAATAATTATTTTATTGTCACAACCCAAAATCAAACTATATAGTTCATTCATTTAAATTATATTTATTCTAGAAAAACTAATAAGAGAAACAATGAAAAAACTAATTGTTATAGATTTTTTGAACTATAACATTTTTTATAATAAAAATATATATTTTAACTTTTATTATTTCTCAACGTCCTTATGAGAATATTGTACAGATTTAAAATTATGAATATCCATAACTGAATCTTATAGGAATAACAAATTTGGTACAAAATATTTTAAATAAGAAGTATTATATTTTTTGAAAAACTAATAGCCTCTCAAAATACATTGTGATTTCTCAAATTCAGTCCATAGGTCTTCTTCAAATTAAACATGATCCTAAAAAAAATCATTACCTTACTCATTTTTTTATCAAGACTATGAATTACATTTTGGTCAACAGATTTAACCTCGTTATTTTATATATTAAAATTCCTATCAAATTCTTTCAATGTGTTAGGAGATAATATTTCACACTATATGAATGACACCATAAAATCTATGAATTAATGAATGATAAAACAACCACTAATTCAAGATATATAGATTGTTAATCTAAATAAGGACCAAGTGATTCTATCTAAAATGTTCCATTTCTCTTATCACTATACATTAGGTTTCAAATAGGTTCATTAATGCCTCACGTGTTGATAAAGGGATTTAATTTTGTTTATTTTATTGATGTATTTTTATGAAATCAAATTAATCTATTATAATTTTATTCATTTTACAATAATATATTTTATACATGAACTCATAGAACACCTACTTAAAATCAAACATATATATAGATCTCTCATTCCGTTCTTTCACTTCATCATTAGATTATTTAAGAAAATCAATTAATATTGTAAGTACCTGATAATTTAATATATGTTTCCACTAACCATTTCAAATGTGTCCAATATCTTCTTCTATATGAAACACCATGCTAAAATAAAATACTGATATTTTTATACTATTGAATGTATCCATTCAATTAGTCAGTATCAATGTGTATCAAAATTAAAAAATATAATAATATTTATATATTTACATATGATGTTCATGTTTTACCAATTTACATAATTATTATTGTAATGGATTTTAAATTTTATGGATTTTACATTTAAATAAAGAAAAGTAAGTATATAATTATTAACAAATCATTTAAATAAAATGTTATAATTATTAATTAATTCCAGCTTTAGTAATATTTTATAGATAATATACATAAGAACAAGTAGTATTCTAAAATATATTTTTTTTATAAATAGGGGTTCTCATTATATTGAATGATTTTAATTAAAATAAAAATTATAAAAAACTCCTAAAATCATTTTCTAGAATAAAATTCACTTTTTGAATAATAATAAAAATATTATATAAGGATTATATTTTGGAACTATTGTAGAAACCAATATTTTTTTGTGAATGGTGTGAAAATCAATTTTTATAAATAGGAACACATTAATGAAGTTATTAGAATATATGAACTTATTGGAAATTCATAAAACCATTTTATATAAACAAATATTTATTTCACAAGTGACATTATAATTTAATTTTTTTTATTATTTACAAACCCATATTTTAAAATTTATAACATGAGTAATATTTGTGATTCTTCATGTTTTAAGAACTTATATTATTAATTAGGCTTTATAATTATATAAATTTTATTTAATGAAACAAAATTCATTAATTTATTCATTATTTTTAAATTTAATTAGTATTATTTCTTTTCTTTTTATAAAAATAATATATTTAGATGAATGGTGGAATAATATAGTTTTTTCCAAAATGGTAAATTTTATTAATTTAATTGAATATTATAGATAAATATAAAATTACAAAACCGTTAAATTTATTAAATTTTTAAATATTGAATAAAATTACTCATTATAAGGATATTATATTGAAATTATAAATCCTAAGTGTATATTTATAATAAAAATGCAATATTTAATTTGATATGAAAACTAATTTTGGAATTTTATTTAAATTAAACATTATTTTGGAAAAATATTTGTTTTATTTAATTTTAAATATAGAAAAAAACATAATTGTATTATAATAAAGATCTTTATGTGTGATGTCCCGACCTGGAATCCATTGAACGGTGTCATGAGTTGGTTGGCCACATTCCCTCAAGCACGCCTCCCCGTACACTAGAGGGTGTCGACTAGCAATGAGGGTCTAGTAAGTCTGCCTTGGATGGACTATACCCTATATTTATCAAAAAAACACTAACGAAAAAATAATAATAACCAAGAGCAGAAGAATATAAATAACCAAAAAAATCTATATCATATGATAACCAAAACATGAAAATGCAATACTCAACTAATTGGTAAAGCATGCTATGATAATGCTACAGAAAGTAAAGACACAACGAATCCCAAATGGGTCCCAAACCATATCTGGTTCTCTCTCCCATGCACTAACACCAAACTGAAATCTATCCCAGGGACTTGCCCTTATCTTGTCATGAAATAACAACATTTACTCGAGTGTCAATCAGGAGGCCCAAATAGGGTGTGAGTACAACTCAGTAGGCCCCCACCATCGGTGTCTAAAACCAGTCCTCTTAAAAGATAGTGCATTAAATTTTATCAAGTAATAAATACAATGTATAATTTAATCAATTATAACATTTCCATCTAATATTTATTCATCACATTAGGGATAGTTTCAATTCATGATTCTCATTTTAATCATTATTCAATATCATTAATCATTTGGCGTAGGTCGACATGCCTAGCACCCCAAATTTGAATTGAATCATCATTCATTATTATAATTCATTTGGTGTAGGTCGTCATGCCTAGAACTATAATATCATTGAGTGTAGATCATCATTCCTAGAACTCATTTTCTCATTCATTGTAGGTCATCGTGTATAGAACCCCATAATCTCAATCTTGGGAATCAATTGGGGAGGAACGCCATGTCAAAGCCCTAACATCTATTCGGTATAGAACGCGAGGTCGAGCACCCCAAATATCTTGGAAATTTAATCATTATTTAATTCATTAGAATTTTCCACATTATTCCCTTACTAATCCAATTATTTGTTAAACATTTCAAAGGAAATTTGTTAATTCATCAATTAACTAAGAACACAAACCATTAATTAATTCATAAATTATCTAATCAATCAATACAATTATTATTCAATATTTAAGTCCTCACAATTAATTATCTATTTTAAATATAAACTTGTCATAATTAATTTTTACAATTAATTATCTTAGTTCACATCATGGAACATAATTAATTCCATCAAATAATTATCTTTGGTCAATATCATGGCACATGATTAATTCTCAAAATTAATTATCTTACATTGGAAACATCATTATTTCATTATTATTTCCCTCTAATTAATTAACTTTACAAAACAATTAAATATATAAATTACAAAATCTCAACCCTTAGAAAATCTCCAAATATCTATTTGTGAAGCCTCATTCATTTTTTCCATGATTCAACTATCAATTAACCACTGAGGTAAACTCAATTAAATTCCAATTTCCTAATTACTTCAATTTAAGAAATCATTAATAAATGGAATCCAAAAAATCATAAAATTACATTCAAATATCATAAAAATGACTATGGTAGTTCTATTTAGACCACATACCTCATTTTATTGACAGAAGTTATCCCAACAGAAATCCCTAAAATCAGAGCGGCAATACACCGTCGATCAATCATCAGATCTAAATCCCTAAACCAAAATTAAGATAAAGGGCAATCAATATCTTTCAAATCTATATCTAGATACAAAATAAAATATTTATATCTCAACTCAAGGGTTAACACCCAAGAAAACACGGGTGATCTTCAATGAAAAGATACATAAAAGAAAAAAGAAAGAAAGAGAGAAGAGTCGGGATGAAATCCACTTATCGGGAGGAGAGTGGATCTTCAATATGAGATTTTGATCTTAGGGAACAATGTTTAGATCACCTTGGAAGCCATCAAAAAGGCTTTGGGAACACTTAAAATTTGGTAACCTCATTCCTAGTTAAAATTAGAGAGGTTTCAGGGGTTTGGGTGTTTTCAAAACCAATTTTCATAATAAACTATTATGCGTGCATGGTTTCACCTAGGATTACACATGGATAGGTAAAACTGTGGTCCAACCATGTGGCATTCCACTTCCTTCATGGCTTTATGGAACATGGTTGGGCACACCTTGTGATAACCATGCTGACCTTCATTGTCCTTATGGTTTGATTGTATACGGTTTGTCTAAAGAGTGCGCAAACTGTGCACATCCCCTGTCTTCCCTAGTTTCTTCAAAAATTCTCCTGAACACACCCTGGATCATACCACAACCCAAAGGTACTTAAATAACAACAAATGTACCTCAGATCACACATAGGATTTCACTATAGATGTTTGTGATCTTACAGTATCCCCACCTTATAATAGGTCATCCTCGAGCTGCTCTCCTGAATTTTTATAATATTCTGAGCCAAAAATATTAGGTTGTTGATCCCTTATGTCTTCGTCTCATTCCCAAGTTTCATGTTGAACACTTCCATGATTCCATAACACATGAACTAAATGTATGATCTTTCCCCATAACACATTCTCACTTTGACCAAACAAACGTATTGGATTATCCTCAAAGGATAAATCTATCTTGAGGTCACGGTCTTCCACATCAATCACATGAGAAGGGTAGAGGTGATACCATTTTATTTGTGACACATGGAAAAAATTATGCATAGCACTAAATTTTTGGGGATGTTCTAATTGGTACGCCACCAGCCCGATTATCTCGAACACCTCAAATGGTCCCACAAACCTGGGATCTAACATTCCTAGCCTCTGTATCATTTGGGAACCCAATATAGCAGAAACTAAAAGGAATACATTATCACCCTCTATAAATTATAGGGGAAATAGTATTCTATCATTATACGACTTCGTCCTACTCTGAGCCATAGTAATACATTTCCGAATCAACTTCACCAACACTAATGTCTACTGATTGAGACTTAGTCCCAACATATTTTAGTTACCTAACTCTAAAAAAATAGTAGTGATTTACAAGGTATACCAAAAAGTTCCTCATACAATTCCATTAATATGATTGTCTGATAACTGTGGTAATAAGAAAACTCCACTAATGCCAAGTGTTTCTCCAAAGTTCCACCAAAGTCAAGCACACATGCTCAAATAATATCCTCTATGAAATTTATGGTATGCTCTGACTTCCCATCTATATGTGGGCGGAAGGCCGTACTTAATAGAACATGTATACCAAGCCCCTTCTGTATTCCCTGCTAGAATCTTTAAGTAAATAGAAATTCACAAACTTAAACAATATTTTTTTGGAACCCCATGCAAATGAATTATATCTTTCATGAATAGTTCTCCCAACTGATCTACTATAAATTTTACCTGGTTGGGAAGAAGTGTTCTACCATAATTAGTAAACCCAAAATGACCCAAATAGAATCATTCTTCCTAAGATTATTTTGATTTTGTAACACCAAATCAATATTCATGTCATCCCACTTCAATTATGGAATATGTAAGGGCTGCATTTGGCCTCCACGTCATTGATGCTCTGCCTTCACATGATGAAAGGTGAAAAACTTTCTTACAGACCCTACTATCTATTTTTTCATGCATGGCCACAAAAAGAGTCGTTGTAGGTCATGGTATATTTTTTTCACCCAATTTTGAACTACACACCTTGATGCATGAAATTATCACATGACTTAATCTCCCACACTCGTAGGCACAACAACAGAAATTTTCACGTAGATGATTTCATCCTCTTGTATTGTCTAGTCTAAAGGTGTCTCCCCACCTTCAAGGATTTCCCTCATGTCCAAACACACCAGATCCTCGTATTTCCTATCCCTCATCCATCCCAAGAGTGTTTAATCCACTACTATAGAAACCAATGTCATCCCCTCCTCACACTCCTTAACTACCATATGCATTTCTGCCATCAAAGGCATCATCTTACACTCTTCACTAAACTCATGTACCAACTAAGTCTAAGTTTTCCTAGTTGAGGAATCTGCCACACTATTCCCCTTCTCGAGCGTGTATTCCATTTCAAAATCAAAGAACTGAATATACTCCGCTGATCATCGCTGTTAAATATTCATGTCGTGCTGTGAAAAGATATACTACAATATTTTGTGATCCATAAAAACAATAAACAGTTCACCCAATAGATAGTATCACCAACACTTAAAAGCATAAACCACTAATGGTAACTTGAGGTCATGCATAGTGTAATTCTGTTCATGTGTACTCAACTACTGAGACCCATAAGTAACAACTATATCTCTGTGCATTACCAAAACTCCAAGTCTGACCCCAGAAGCATCACAATACACCAGGTAATCGTCACCGAAATTATATAAGATCTAAATTGGTGCTGATGTAGGGAGTTTCTTCAAATCTTGTAAAGCATTCTCATATGCTCCTCTCTAATAAAATATTATCCCTTTTTAAAAAGACCTATAAGCAGTGCTTCCATAATAGAAATTTTTTGTTAAACCTCCTATAATAACCAATTAATCCAAAATAGATTTAGATTTCAAAAACATTCTCGGGCTTCCCCCAAAAAATCATTCCTGAACTTTTTTTGGGTCCACCTCCACACCTTATTCTGAGATAATGATCCCCATAAAGTGTAACTTGTCAATCCAAAACTAACATTTAGATAGCTTGGCATATATCCAATTCTCTCTCAGTGTAACCAAGAAAAGTTTAGATGTTGGGAGTGATCTTCATGAGTATTAGAGTACACCAAGATGTCATCCACTAACACCATCACAACCCGATCTAGGTACGGATAAAAGATAATGTTCATTAAGGCCATAAACACTACTAGAGCATTTGTTAACCCAGACGACCATACAAAAAATACATAAAGGCCATACCTGCTCTTAAATTTTGTTCTTAGTATATCAGAAATTCGATCTCTCAGCTGATGATACCCTGATCTCAAATCGATCATTCAGAACACATATTCCCCATTCAGAAGGTCATGTTCCTAAAGGCCATAAACACTGCTAGAGCATTTCTTAACCCAAGAAACCATACGAAAAATACATAAAGGCCATACCTACTCCTGCTCTCTTATTTTCTAAGTAATTATCCCATCTCGACCTATATGGATATCCCATTCTCCATGAAAAAGAACCGGGCCACCCTCAGGAGATAAAAAGGTAAATCTATTGGGGTAAAACTCTATGTGGGCTTGGTATGTCACTAGCTAGCCCACACCTATAATAAGTTAATAGCCTGTTATATCAAGTACATATTTGTCCCAAATGAAATGATACTCTCTAATATCTAGAGAACATATCTTGCATAAACAGATACCCTTAGACCGTTTTCCCAATGGTGAATTGATCTTCATCACACCGCTTACGGAATACACCTACAGGATCAATCCATTAACATGATTTATAGATATAATGGAATGAGTTGTACCATTATCAAATAATGAATTAGCTAAATTAAAAGAAACTATAAATGTACCTCTCTCTATCGATGAACCATCCTTGCTCTCCATAAGTGTACGCTACACTGCGTGTAACTATCCTCCTACTCTACCCTATGGTGTCCTCTGACTCCCATAAGTAGCACCACCCTGCTGATATGAGCACTCACACCCTAAAGAACCACATCTATTTCTTCTACCATCGTTACCAGTAGAACACTATGTTCTAGACCTATATGGTGTTGATGCCCCTCTCCCCACACTATGAATCTGAGGAGATCCTCCCTCAGCACCAGCATGTTGCTGTTTCCTATAGAACTTTTATAGGTGTCCCATCCTTCCACAAAACCGGCACTCCATTAGAGGTCGATGATAATGTCTATGATAGTTTCCATGACTACAACACTGGTGGAAAATCACATGAGAAATATCTAGTTCAACTGTTCCTCCTAACGTTCTACCTTACATTCCACTGCCCAAACTATGATTTTCAGGACAATGCTTCCTGCTCTTGGAAGGCATAGTCCCTAATCGTCCATCTACCTATCCCATACTAGAAGCATCTTTTAGGTTCCCCTCTAAAATAAGATCCTAATTAACCACTTTTAAGAATTTATTCATCCTAAATATGTTCACATAGCACTTAATTTCACACTTAAGATAGTCTTAAAATCGTTTTCCATAAAAAGCCTCTTCTTCCACCAATGCAGAAGAAAAACACTATAAATATATGAAACATTCAATGTATTTCATTATGGAAATGATTACATAGGTCATATGAATAAAAAATTAATCCTTATCTTGTTTCGATGTGTCTGGATAGAAGTGTTTCAAGAATTTCTCCAGAATGTCCTTCCATAACATCTCATTAGTCTTTCCAAATCGTACATGAATGTCCCGCCAGTGCTTCACTGAACCCCATAGCATATAATTATCCAACATGATGCTCTTTTTCGCAAATTACTCTAAATGGTAAATTATAATCTCTATGTATTCAATTAAAAATTCATCCCCATCAGGTCCACCCTATTCATTAAACATAGGAGGGTGTTGTAGCTAAAACTCCCTTGTCAACTCAGACATGAATTTCTGAACCCACCGTGGGTCTCTCTCCATGAAATGCATGAAATGAGAAAAGTTCCATCGAAACTGTTCCCCTTACTCTTAATATTTCACCAATGGTTCCTCATGCTCCCAATTTTGATGTTCTTTTTTGGGACATACCCCTCAGTCTCTCCCTCAACAAGCGTTGTGGATGCATATCTCAACAAATCCAAAGACACGCCTTAGGTCTCCTTTCATAACTTTATATCATTTATATAAGGGGAGAAACTAACACAACAAAACTCAACATGTCCTTTACCCTTATTATCACCACACGGTCAACACCAAGGCCTTATCACTATACATAAACATCCTACTCCTATGTCTTAGATAATAAGGGTACACACATTCTCATTAATTAATCCAACCATTAATTAATCACATTATCACAAAATAATAAATCCAATAACTAATTAATTAACCATTCTAAACTAGTCAATCAAGATTCTCATTAGACAAAAATTTCTTATCATCTTATATCATTATTTCAATCTCACAAAAAAGAAATCAGTTCATATTCATAAACTTACCCATAACCCGTTTCCAAGGGATTTCCTAGAATGATGCATGTTAGAACAGTCCTGAGTGCCTATAATGATGCATAGAGACCCAACTATCCTGCCTCTTTAGGCCTCTAATCCAAATTAATTTATTTTCAAAAAAATATCACATCACACCACAAGTGAATCACCCATAGTGAATAAATATACAACTGTATCAAGAAATAGAAATCACAACAACACCACCCTGAGTACTTGAATTTTCCCCCACACATAGGTTTTCAACGCCCATGCACAAACTCATTACTAAGCCTATACTCTTTCTAGTCTCCTATATACCATTACCAAAACAATAATATAAATAATAATAAAGAAAATAAAACTCATTTGATACCACTTTGAGATTTCCCAACCCGGATGCCACTGAACGGTCCCCCTAGCCGGATGGCCACATGCCCTCAGGCACGCCTCCCCATATGATAGAGGGTGCTGACAAGTAGTGAGGGTCTGGTAAGTCAGTCTTGGGAAGACTATACCCTATAATTATCAAAAAAATGAACAAAAACAAATAAAAATAACCAAGTGTAGAATCTTATAAATAACCAAAACAAATCCTGGTCATATGATAACCCAAACATAGAAATACAATACTCAACAGAAAGGTAAATAATTTTATAAAAATGCAAATTTCAAGTGTCTACAATGCAACTGAATGCAAAGACAGGACGACTCCTAAATGAGTCTTGAAGCACATCGGGTTCCCTCTTCCATGCTCCAATCCCAAACTACAACATATCCTAGTGCATTTCCTCTTATCTGTTTCCCTACAACAACATAGTCTACTCGGGGGGCCGATCAGGCAGGATGAATAGGGTGTGAGTATAAATCAGTAGGCCACCACCAATTGTCTCTAGAAAAATTCCAGATGAAATATACTACATGCAGTTAAATGAATTAATAAATACAATTAAAAATTTTAACAGTTATCACATTGTCATATAATCTTTAATCATCACATTAGGCCTAGTTTAAATTCATGTTTCCCATTTTAATCATCATTAAATACTATTAATCTTTTGGTGTCGGTCATCTTTCCTAGAACCCCAAATCTAAGTTGAATCACTATTCATTATTATCATTCATTTAGTATAGGTCTTCATGCCTATCACCACAATCTTATTGAGTGTAGATCATCATTCCAAGCACTCCTTTTCTCATTCGGTGTAGTTCTGCACGTCAAGAACCCCATAATCTCAAGCTTAGATAAAAATTGGGGAGGAACCCTATGTCCATTTCCCAACTTCTAATTGGTCTAGAAAGCCATGTATAGTACAACAAAAATTTCAGCCATTTACTCATTCTTTAATTCACAAGAATTTCCCACATTATTCCTTTACTAATCCTGTTATTATTTAAACATTTAAAATTCCATTAGTTAATTCAACAGTTAACTAAGCACATAACCCATTAATTAATTCATCATTTAATTAATCAATCAACACAATTCTCATTCTAGAGTTAATTATTCATAATTAGTTATCCATTTCAATTCTCAAAATATTATAATTAATTCTCACAATTAATTATCTTTGATCACATCAAGGAAGATAATAAATTCCCTCAACTATTTATCATTTGTCAACATCATGGAACATAATTATCTTAACAAAAATATTCAATATGTCAATTAAAATATGTCAAAATATAAAAAATATCCAAATATCAATGTAGGAAACCCCCTTAATTTGTTCCAACATTCAATTATCAATTGACCATCAAGGAAAAATCAATTCATTTCTTCTTTCCTAATTACTTCAATTTAAGAAATCATTTTTCAAAGGAATCTAGAAAATCTTAAACTCATATTCCAATATCATAAATCATGACTATGAGAATTTGATTTAGACCACCTCCCTTGGTTTATTGATATAAGATAGCCCAATATATATCCCCATAATCTTAGTGGTACAACGTCGTCAATCAAGCTTCGAATCTAAATCGATAAAAAATTAAGATCAATGGAAATCAAGATCGTACAAATATAGTTCAAAATATATAATCCTAGATCTAAATATCAACTCCTGGGATTAGATATAAGAAAATAGGGGATATCGCTGTTTATAATATCAAGAAAAGTTATGAAAACGAATGAGAGAAGAATTATAATGAAATCCACATAACAGGAGGAGAGAGGATCTTCAATCTGAGCTTTTGATCTTAAAGAACGGTGTTACGTTTGCCTTAGAATCCCTCCATAAGGACTTGGGAACACCTAGGAATTGTTAAGGCTGATTTTAGTTTGAATTAGAGATGTTTTGGGGGTTCATATTGTTTTAAAACCAATTTTTAGAATAAATTACTCTATATGATATGTTTCACCTGAGAGTCTGCATGGTTTTTCCAAACCGTGACCCAAATATGAAGTCTTCTTCTTCCCACACGGCTTGATGGCACATGTTTAAGAAAATTGTTCACCAATATTTCTAAACTCCATTGTTTACATGGTTATCTTGTGTCCTATTTTTCCAAACGGTACACAACCACCATTTTCCCTAGTTTCTTAAAAACATCACCAAAACACACCACTTGTCATACTCAAACCTAATGTTACATAAATAAAAACTAAATATGAAATAAATCACAACTAGTATTTCTAAAAAAATGGTCAGGATCTTACATTATGTATAATAAATCAAAGAAATTTATTTTTTTGTCCCAAAGAAAAATTTAATGCCTGGAATAAACATTTTCGAAGAAAAGGCTGTCTTGAGTTATATGTTCTCGTACAAAGAATTAATTTCTATAACATATTATTGTAATTTTTTATAAAATGACATGAATTTTTAAAAATATTATTTCCAAATTATATAAATAATCAATTTCAATTTTTTCTAATTAATATTATTCTATAACGGTTAATGTGGAGTTACAATAGTATGGGTAAATTAAGGAAAATTTATTTTAACAAAGTAAAAAAGGATGTAACATATAAAAATCATGTTTTATATTGGATTGTATAGAAAGAATAAATATTATAATGTTATCGGTCCCATTTTTTTCTATTTTTTATCATTTTTTATTGAATAAAGGAATGATATTTTTAATAAATTATGAATTTTTACCAATGTTCCCCATTCTTCCCTTATAAAACCAGACCAAAACCTCCTCATTTACTTATCTGTTTCAAATAATTTTCACAATTGAAAATATGACCTAATATTTCCCTAATACCCTCCAATCACCTAGTATCATTGTTCTCATCAGAATATAATGAATATGTGGCTAATGATGTCACTTAATGGAGAACTTCCACTATAGAGGTAATACTATGAACATGAAATATCTATATATTTTCTTGTTAAACACCCATAAAATCACAACTAAAAATGAAGTAATGAAAAAAAATATAATTTATAATATGTTTAAGGGTTCTTATACTGATGGATTATCCATTTTAATAATTCTTACAAAATCATTATGAAATAGGAAAATATAATCATGTGTGTGTGGACTGTGTCCTCTATGAATGATGTGTTCAATTTTCCTCCACCTACATTCATATTATGTTTTAAAAGGCTATTTAATTCCATTTATATTATTTAGTAATACAATTTTTCATTTTATATATATTTTATACATGGAATGGTTATCATAACTTGATTAACCTTAAATAGACAAATGAGGGTACCTTTCATAATTTTGATATATTTTGGGCAAACCGTATTGAAAATACAAGTATATTTATAATGGGATAATAAATTTTAAAAATTTACACAATTATATATATCATAAATTTATTTTACAAAACATTTCATTATGGTCTACAAGCATAATGTGTTATAATGAAATTTAAAGAACAATACTGAGTAATTCATTTAAAAAAATTACAATAAAAATATATTACAAAAGATACTATATGATCCATTAAAAAATAAATATTGATTAATAATTTCATCATATATATCTCTAACCAACATAATTTAAGTATTATTAATGTTATGTTTAGGTACAGATGGATTTTAGACACTAACTATGAGTTTCTATCTCAATCACCCACCGTCAATGAATTATTTGATAATATGAATGAATCATCATTTATGGGGTCTAACTAATACTATTAGAAATATATTAATATATATTACTATTTATATTATAAACATTAATTCCAACCATTCTCTTTAATTTTACGTGCATCACTTTTTCCTATTCACAAAAATATAATGATCATTCGTAACTCAATCTGGTTTCTTATGTTATACTATTTCTCATTGGGTTTTTTAGTTAAATTCATATGGTAAACACTATTTAAATCATGAAATACCCATTTTTATTAAAATATTCATTTCATGTTACTAGTAATACTTTTTAAAAATTAAACAATATTAAGAATAATTACAATCATGTTAAAAATTTATTTTCACCACATCATTATAATTTCCCTTCTTCTAATGTTTTAATTTTTAATTAGAAACATCATCAAGATAAACTAAATATTAAAATATTATCAACCATTTCATATATTAAAACTAATTATATATTATCATATTTTATAATTTGGGATTTAAGAAACTAAAAGATTGGGATCTTTCATACCACCCTCATTATATGTTTGTTACACGATCTCTTTATTTTATACATATTAATGGAACATTATTTCTGAATAAATATTATTTATATGTATATATTTACATTATATATATAATTAGTTAAATATAATTTTTATTTCTTGGGTTATATATGTTTTTTGATACATTAAAAATTAAAACATTGAAGAATACATGATTTCTGGTAAAATTTTCATTTCATACCTTATATAAAGATTAAAAAAATAAATTTCTCTGAAACCATGAATACATTTATAAAAATCCACATTTTATAAAAAATAATATTTTATAAAAATTTTAATGAAAATATTATTCTGTTTTTAACTTAAATAGAAGAATTATTATTTAAAAATAATCACTAATGTTGAAATTTTTTTCTTATATATCATATATAATTCCCATGACTTTTTGACATAGGAATATCATGTTTATAAACTATGTTGTTATTTTAATTATCAATGTATTAAATTATTTAATTAATTCTTATTTTGGATTTCCTGATTTACCCTTATATAATGTCTTAAATAGGAATTATAAAACAAAATTCCTTCTAATAAAATTGATCATGATTATGATTTCTATGTTGTTTCTTTTCTTCATGTGACACACATATATATGATTTTCATTATATAAAATATGGGCCTTAAAGTATTTATTTCATCCCTGGATGTAGTAGCTTTCTTATCTCAAGAGATACCATGTATGGTGGGTGAGTTATTAACCTATGCACACTATGTTATATGATGGGTGGTATAAGAATTATATTGTTCACTAAAGCATTAGGGAATGAATTATATATAATTATATATTATTTATGGTTCTATGAAGTGATCCTAATCCACCATGGGACATTTAACACTATGTCCATGAGAATGGGGTGTGAACTCAATCCACAAATGGACATTTCCCACATATGAGGATATTATTTAGAGTGACCATTGAATTACATTTATGATTCAATATCGGATATTTTACCAACATATTCCATTATTACATGATGTTAAGATTTAATTTCCATATTCCATGTTCATTGGTTTTTGATTTTTCTACTTATGATATATTTTAATGCATCTTGACTCTCATTTCATGAGTTATTACAATGTTCATTCCCTTACATGGATTTTCATATTACCATTTTTCTTATGTATTTCATTCAGTGTATCCTATATAGTTTTTAATGTACTATGCTGTTAATAGAAACTATATCATTTTTCTAAAAAAATATATTATTTTATGATTACAATGATTAAATCATCTATATAATATTCCAATGATATATGACCTCTTGATCCTTATCTAGTATTGTAGGGAATGTTTTTTAAAATTCATAAAATAAGGAATGTGTAATTCTTGGGTTAGAATAGTTGGTATCCAAGAATAGACTAGTACTATTTTTTGATTAGGATGATAAAATATTAATAAAATACAATGGGGGAATACTAAAGTATATTCCAAAATAAAGAATATCATCTTGATGTTTTGAGTATTTATTTTTCGGAGCAATGACATCTCTATTTGGATAATAAATATTGGTGTAGGATCTAGAACATCTATACCAAGTATTAATAACATCAAAAATGGGATTTTTTGAATTAAATCTATTTTACACCACTACTATGAAAATATTCCAAATTTCTAACTGAGATTGAAATTCCTGGTTGATATATTTTTTTTGTTATATTTCCTATATGTAATGCAATTTTTTATTATTAATATAGTTACTTTAAAAGAATATATTGAGAAGTATATTTGAATAAAACTTATTGAGGAACATGTTGAATTAATATCTAGAATGATAGTAATATAAATATAGATATCCTTAAGTTAAATTTCCCTTTGGTTATTTATGACACAAATCATATGATGATAAACTTGTGTCAGTCACATTAACCCCATTTTTGTTTTATTAACAGATAGAACAATATAAACCCATTTAACCCTTACATTGAGGAAAAATGAATTGAATTCCATGAAAATGAACCCATTAGAGTGGGATATTGATATAAATATATTGAATATTCCAATATAACTATCTCAAAATATTATTAACCATGTTAGAAAAATTGAAATCTATACAACACCAATGAAGAGGAGGATTAATTCTTCTAGGAACTCAGACGATGAAGAAGATGAGGGAATGAATATAAACCACCTTATATGTTGACAATGTTTCTGTAAATTGTAGTTACCCGACCCCAGAAATCCTAGAACTAGTTTCTATTATCAATAAAATTTGTATGATTACAAGATATTAATCCCCGAAAGACTAAAAAATTTATAAGTCTTTATAAAATAGATCCATACATGAGAAAAGAATACACTGATTACAAAATAATTTATTCCTTATTATTAAATAAATGATTTTGAGGATAACATTATTCTATCTAGTAAATCACATCCAATATTTTGTAGTAAACATCATGGATTCATTGGGAATTTAAACATAATAATGGTGGTATCAAATGATCATTAAGTGAAAAATATAGCAGTAGAAAGTACGAATCAATGATAATAATAATATAAAATTTTAAAAAACAGAACTCACATGCCATATAATCCATAAACGAAGATGTTAAGTGTATAAACAATATGGAATGGTAATAATAAGAAATTCATTCCATTCAAATAACTAGACAATGAAATATAAATATAGAAAGGTAAGAAACTAAAAAACATGCCATTTAATTAATGAACTTAAAATGAAATGTATCCATAGTTATATCAACAAAAAATCTCAGGGATAAATAATAAATGGAAAAAATATGATAGAAATTCATAATTATTGGATTCCATTTTCCCTAGGTACATAAAACCATTACCATCAAGAGAAAGTTTACATATTGTAATTTTTGAAACTAATTTTTCCATTGAGATGAATGATGCATCAATGGGATTTCATTAATAGGTCCCAAACCATAAATTGTTTTCTAAATGGCACCCACCCATGTATTTCATGTCTAAAACATTACTCATATCAAATAATCAATATTCCTTATCAAATATTCATATAGAATAAAGAATAAAAATATATCAAAATTTCCCCAAATAATCATATAAATATAAAAGTATATACTATATAAAAAATTATATCTAGTTTAAGAAATAATCATATCCATGAAAACCAATATAGATATTTAGGGGAAATTCAATGTTAAATGATCATAGAAAATTGAATATTTCAAAGTGTCTAAAAGGAATAAAAGGGTGAATGTGAATATTATTTGCGGAAAAATAAATCACAATCCATCCATAGAAATATTAAGGATGGTATCAATATAAAATTATACCATGTGGATTAAAACAAAGGGTTCCTATCATTGATTAATGGAAACATTATAAAATTATTTTTTAAAAACATTATTGTGGAAAATATACTTTTGTTTTGAATAACATTTTGAAATCATTTTATTTGAAAATAACTTTTTGAAAATATTTTGTTTAAAATCTAACCTTTTAAACATGAGATGAGTGATTTAAATATATAGGGGTGGATAAATTTTTACAAGTCAAATTAGTTAAAAAGAATATTCTTTTATACAAGGTTAGTGGTTAGAAAAATGAATTGTTTTGAATGGTATAAAAATATTCCATTGAAAATATTGTAATTACAAAAAATGTGTAAAAAAATTCAAAACGATTTTAAAAACATGTTTCAAAACCTTTTAATAAAACATGGATTTTATAAGAAAACAGGTTCTCTAAATAAAGAGAGATACCGAGTAGGGTTTTCTGAAAAATAGTTTTGAAAACATTTAGAGTTCCAAAGAGTTGGAAAATTGTACTAATATAAGGAAATAGTCATGAATAACAATAGTAGATAAAATTTATGGTTTTATTGAACAATTTTCCTATAATTTTCTCTAATGTAAATACTGTTTAAATAAAATTAATGTTTTTTTGGGGGAAAATAATCTTCAAACATTCTAAAGTATCTTATACCAATTTGAATCATTTTAAATAATAATACTAATAAATGAATAAAATTAATTGAATGTATAGAATACTATTAATATAATTGTATTAATGATATAATATAACAAAATGATTCAGTAGATACACCACAAAAATTATGTAAGTGGTTAACATGACATTAATCTCACATATATAAGAAGTGAGAGGAGAATACATTACCTTGAATTTCCTATTGGGTGAACATACTTTAACATTATGAAAATAAATATTGTTAGTTATTTAATTTATTAACAAACTTTTTAATTTTTATCATTACTTTTTATTCACTTTTTACATTTTTGTATAAAACTAATTAAACAATTATATTTTTGTTGGGTGTTCAGACCAAATTCAGTTTATTTGTTCAAAAAACCATTGGTAGGTGAACTATGGTCAATGGGGTCATTATATAACATATATAGAAAAAAAATCATTGAATAATTATCATATTTATACATCAATTATTCTTTTAAAACCAATAAAAAATTATCGTTATAAAAAATGAACCAATGTTACACTCATGGAGATGGTTAGTCATACGTACACATGATTAACGTTCGAATTTTTCAATTAAGATTATGGAAAGTAGGTAAGTGATAATATATATTTATAGAATGATAATTATATCATAAATTAAATATTATTTAATCAAATATTATTATATAATTATATATATTGTGATGTAAAATGAATCACATCCTGTCAAGGAGGCGGTAATCCACATGTCCATAAACAACATTATCCCTTTTTTGTGTGAAATGGTAATAAAGAAAATGATATATATATATATATATATTTAAATATATTAATTAATTAATTAATATCATATATATTTTTTATGTCACATGTTTTTAATAAAAACCATTTTTATACGTTCTGTTTATAGTGTGAATGAATCACATTACATTGAGGGGGCGTTAGTACACACTTCCTCAAACGATGGTATCATGTTCCCACAAAACGGTGAGTACAAGGAAATGTGTTATAAAATAATTACATAATAATAAATAAATAATAAATTTTATATATAACATATATAATTATATTTTCCATCAAAATTTTCATTGTGATATGTGGTAAAGTAAAAAATTAAAAATCATCGTTTTGTGAGGCAGTAATTTTCCATACATAGAAACATTATGTTCGCTACCCATTAGATGGAGGTGTGTGTAATTTTAGTTCTAAAAAATAGAATAAATATACTATTATATTTAGTATAAACGGTTTTTATATAATAATGGTATATGGTGGGTTTATAGAGTGGATAATGGAAATAAAACTAACAATATTAAGGAAATATATTACCACATAATTGTGTATCTACATTTAGTTTGTATCAAAATGTTTATTTGTATTTATTCTTAACCTAGAGAAGTATTATATGATTATTTTAGGTATCTTCCTAAGCTATATGGATAGATATTTTCGGAACCTATGTGATTTGAGAGGTGTATTAAATAGAGCTAGGTGGTGGAATTTTATAAGGGAGGAAAAGCACTAACCTAGTATCCTTGAAAACAAGTAAGGTGTTCCCACGTTTTTACCCATCCAAAGTCATAAAAAACAAAAAAAACTCAATATTTTAATGTTAATGTTCTATTTATGTCCATACAATGGGTTTTTGTCAGTTTTCTAGGTCATTCGGTTCCCTATGATTACAGTTTATTCCATTATTAAGCAAAATTCTTCCTTTATAATTGAAATTAATTTTAATAACTATCACTAATATTTTTGGTAAAAAAAGTATTTATTTTTAAAAATTATTAATTATGGTAATTCCAAATATATAATCCACGTTTTAAAATTAAAATCCCAATGGTGATAGAAATTAATTTAAAAAACATCTTGCATGCAGGAATACAATGCAAGTTTTTAAAGTAAAAACATGTAAACAATTTGATTGTTTTTATATTAAATTATAAGCTGAAACTACTTAAAATGACATAAATTTTATTAATAGATAAAAATATAATCTACTTAAAATTTAAAACTAATTAAATTTATATTTAACCTTATAAATAAATTTGATAAAAAATCTATTTTGAACTAAAATTCCATTTTTATAACTATTCATTAAAAAAAAATTAAATGTGTCATAAAAATATAAAAAATTAAAAAAAACCTTATTTCTATGTTTTTATTTCAAATATGATGTATATTTGGACATATAAATTCAATAAAAGGTTTAAAATGCATATTTTAAATTGGTTCGCCATTAAAAGGTGGTGAAATTGCTTTTATAAAAATATTGGTTTTTATGTGTGAAATAGTGTTTTTTGTTATCTTATGCTAGTAAATCCTAATAGATGTATATTAAAAAAAATTATTGGATATATAACATATATATTTCACTGAAATAATTCTCTAATTTTAATTAATTATGTTTATTAATATAAAACTCATTTGGAAACATAAATACAATAACATTTCATTTTATATCCAATTGGTTCTTATTTCTTATCATTAATTGGTAACCCATGAAATTATTTTATATTTATAAAAACCATAAATTTTATTATTTTATATAATAATATTTATAACCACTAACATACATCTAGGTTATGTTATATTATATTAAAATATAATATTTTAATTATACATTGTTATTTGGTCAAATTCAGTCTCTTGTATAACACAAGCTATGATAGAAGGTATATCTTGTGTGTAACAAAACCTATCAAGAAAGGCCACTCTTACATGTAATTAAAGATAACTCAATGTTTCATGAATTACAAGGAATGGAATATATTATATTTATTTACAAAATTAAATATATATTATAAATTCTTGAGATATTATATTCCTTTACACACTTGGTGTTTCATGTAATAAACTGTATCGAATAAAATATTTTTACTTTAGAAGTTTGGGGTGATACATTATCCCCACATTAATTAAATTGAATTATCACAATTTATGCTCGATATTGGTGATAATTTTTTTAGATATTTCCTATGTTGAAATCCCACATCATGAGAAGGGTTCATAAAACATGCTCAAGAAATGATAGAATGGGGAGTACAATGGTCACATTGAATAACATATAACTAGGTCATTAAGTAGGAGAAAATCAGTTGAAGTCAAGGATATATTCATAGAGATAAAATGTAAATTTCTATAGGGAGTGAATGAGTTCATGAATCACAATGAATTGAATGATAAAAAATGTTTAGGGCCAAAAAAAATTTAAATATTTTATTATTTATAAGACAATAAGTAAAACATAAATTAAGGTATTATGAAAACATTTTATTTATAATACATTTTCATAATGTTGGGTAATTATTTTATTACCTAAGAACATGAGTAAATATTCTTACTTTATAGGGTTAAATTTAATATGAACAACCCCTAATTTTGGTTATTCATCGATCAAATTCTAATTTATTACAATAATACGAGAAATTAATTACCAATAATGAATTTTTTATGATAGAATAATTAAAATAAACGTTTAAATGATTTTAAGGCTAATAAAATAGTGACAAGACCATCTATTTTTCTTTTACTATGTTTTAAAAAACTAATATGGTTTATATATTAATCTCTAACCCTAAAAAGTGATTATATTTGTTCATTATTTCCATTTTTAAAGAGGTTTTTTGAAATAAAAACAATGAACAATTAACCAAGACATTACATTGCTCTGGGGATGGTGTGAAACTTTTATCATCCTTCAGTCATGGGTTCATGACATGCAGCCTTGCTAAATTTTATTAGTTTACACCCAACTAGCATGTTGTCTTTTTCTAAAAAAAATTAATATCGTTTTGAAAATTAATATGATGTACATCATTAAAGTAAGTTTATTACCAATATATCCTTTTAACTATGTTTTTTAATATAACCTTAATATATAAATACTGCATCCATCTATATCCACATTGGTCCTTCCTTGGTTTTGGGTTTATCCGTAATATCATTGGTTAGATTTCTAAATCATGAATCCCTATTTTTTAATCTAAAACACCATTGGTTTAAAATTGATTATTCATTATCATTATACATTAAAATTATCCATAATGGTTTTAAATGAAAATATGGATTATCATAAGAATATCCCTTTGGAGTGTCAAACTAGTTGCACAGTAAGGATTATTATCAGGTACCAAGATACACCTTGTTATGCTCAGAACTCATTTTCAGAGTTATTACTCCTAGGGAAATCTATTCCAGAACCATGTCCACTTAAAGTATCCAAATGGGGATGTATTTCTAGGAAAACTAAATAAACTATAGCTTCCTAAAATTCTAGGATATTATTCTATATTTATCCTGAAATACTACCTTAGATTTATGGTATCTAACATATTTTTCCTTAAATCTAGATCTCGAGGTTTCATTTAAACATCCTTTGATACAAACTATAGTGACATGAGCCCATAAATCATGGAGATGATGTCTTCTATCAATTACATCGGCATGATTACAAGGAATCAATCCCAAAAGGACCAAAGTGTTTATTAGTATTGGTAGACCAAATACATACATGAGAGAATAATATATTAATTAAAAAATAATTTTTTCCTTATTTGTAAATAAAAAACATTAAGGGTAACTTTATTCTATCTAGTAAATCTATTCATATATTTCATAGTACGCTTCTTGGTTTCCTGGGGAAATGAAACATAATATGTGTGATATCAAATGCTCAGTGAGGAAAAAATATAGCCGAATCAATAAAGAATAAATTCGAATAATAATTATGACCTGGTAAATAACAGAAATCACATACCATATAATCAATAAACTAATAGGGATGTTCATAAAAACTATGGAAAGGTAATAAAAAGAAACACATTTGAATAAAAATAATTATATAGGGAAAATAAATTTGGTAAGGTAAGAAATGAAAACACATGAAATTTAACCAAATAGTTGAAAATAAAATGTATCCATATATATATCAGCTATAAATCTCAAGGATGAGTAATAAATAGAGCGAATAAGAAAGAATTTATTAATTATTGGATGCCATGTTTCCTAGGTATATAAAACCATTACCGTCAAGATATAGTTTATCAATTCCAATTTTCATAAATAATTCATCCCATGAGAGTACAGATGCATTGATGGTCTTTAATTAACAACTCTCTAATCCATAGGTGAAACATTAAATTTACATCAACTTGTGTATTACATCTCCAAATCATTACTCATATAGAATAAACAATATTCCTTATCAAATATTCAAAATAAACAAAGAATGTGTTTTTATCCATATTTCACCCAATAAACAAATAACATTCAAAGTAAAACCGTATGAAAACATATATGGTTTTTATTCAATAATAATGTCTCTTAAAAATGATATTCATAATTAAGAGAAATTTAATGTAAAATGATCATATGAAATTGAATATTTCAAGGGGAATAACAGGAATCAAGGACATGAATGTGAATACTACCCTTGGAAAAATAAATTGTAATATATCCATAGGTAGTTTAAGGGTGGTATCAATATAACATAACACCGAGTGAAGTAAAATAAAGGGTCGTTGTCATTGATGAATAGAAACATTATAGAAATATATTTTAAAAACATTCATGAGGATTATACCTTTTTAAAAACATTTTCATTGAAAATTAAATTTTGAAAATATTTCCCATAAAATGAATCCTTTTATACATGAAACGGAAGCATTGAATAAATGAGGGTAGGTAAATTTTAACTTGTCATATAAGGTAAAAGAGAAAATTTTATTTCGTGGTTAAATGTTAGAAAAATGACTAGTCTAGAATGTGAAAAAAAATATTACTTTGAAAACAATGTTAAAATAAAAAAATTATAAATATTTATTTACCAACTTTTTAAAATAAAAAAGGTTCCCCAACTAAAGGGAGATACAATGTTAGGATTTTTGAAATATATTTTCTATAACATTTTCAGTACCAAATAATGGGAAAATGGTTGTAATACATGAAATTTTTCATGAATAACCAGAGGAGAGAAAATAAAAGGTTTTATTGAATATATTTACTATAACATCCTAAAATTTAAAATCAATTTAGAGATCATTATAGTTATTGTTGGGGAAAATAATCTTTAAACATTCGAATGTGGAACATACCACTTTGAAGAATTTTTAATAATAATTCTTAAACGGAATAACCATTAATAAATGTTTAAAATACCAAGGAGATAAATGTATTAATGATACAATATAAAAAAATTGGAAGTGGATACACCAAACATAATATGTAAGTGGTGAACATGACATTTATATAATGGATATAAAACTGAGATGAAAATCCCTTACTTTGTATTTCATTTTTGGTGAACATCCTTTATTTTACATTATAATAATCATATGTCAATAATTTAGTTTCTTGAGAACCTTTTTCATTATTATTGTTAATTTTATGTGACTTTTCACTATGTTTTATTCATATACTTAAAGAATTCTATTTATATCAGCTGTTTAGGCCAAATTCGGTTTGTGTGTTGAAAAAAACATTAGTAGGTCAAATATGGTCAAATGGGTCAATATATAAGATATAAAGAGTAATAATAATGAAATAATCACAATATTTATAAATTAATTATACCTTTAAAAACAAATATGGTTTTCAAATATAAACCAATGTAACAGTCATGGAGAGGGTAGATCGTACGTATACATGAGTAATGTTCCCATTTTTCAATGATCATTATGGAAAAAAAGAATGTAAAACTATACATTTCTAGAATGATAATTATATCATAGATACCATTTTATTTAATAATATATACTTATATATAACTCTTTTGATTTAAAAATAATCACATAGTGTAGAGGATATGGTAATCCACACGTCCACGAACGACGTAATCACATTGTGTGTGAAAGGGGAATAAAGAAAATGATATATATATATATATATTAAAAAGTAATTTTTGTAATTGAATATCATATATAAGGTTTTTATTTCAAATATGTTGAATTCAAACATCCTTTATTTGTTCTATGAATAGTTTTAATGAATCATATCACTTTTAGGGGGCGGTAGTCTACACATCTTCATACGATGTAGTCATATTCCCAAAAAAATGGAGAGTAAAAGTGTATGTGTTATAAAATTATGAAATAAGAATAAATTCATTATAAATATAATATATATCATATATAAATATGGTTTCCATTATAATGGGCATAGTGAATGGTGTGAAAAGAAAAATGATCAATCATCATTTAATGAGGCAGTAGTTTTCCATACAGAGAAACATTATGTTCATTACCCATTAGATAGATGTGTGTGTAAGAGTACATCAAAACATTAGAAAAAAATCCTACTGTATTTAGGATACATGTTTTTTGATATAATAATGTAATAACTATGTTTTAGGGAGTGTAGAATTGAAATAGTACTAAACTTTTTAAGGAAATATATTACTTCTTAATGAGCTAAATACTTTGGGTGTGTACCAAAAGTCTTCCTTTGATTACTTCATTCCCAATGGAAGGATTATTAAATAAAATTATTGATGTTTTATATATATATATGGTAATATTTGGGCTGAATCTAAGTCGTTTGATATGTGTTTGCAATGTGGAGAGTTGGTGGCCTTTTGTAAGGGAGGAAAAAGACTGACCCTGTATTTTTAAAAACAAGTTATGTTTAACCACGCTTTTAGATAACATAAGTCAAAAAAACAAAAATATAATGTACCATTAATGGGAAACTTATGTCCATAAAATGTGTGTTTGATAGGTGGATAGGACATTTGGGCCCCCAAGATAACGATTTTCATTATTAAGCTTAATTTTTCCTTAATACTTGTAATTAATTTTAATCACTTTCACTAATATTTTTTGTCAAAAAGATTTTATAATTATAAATTATAAATTATTCTTATTCAAAATATGGAATCCATTTTTTCCAATTAAAAACATATAAGTGACATAAATTAATTTAAAATTTATCCCATATGCGGGATGATACTGCAGGTTTTTAAAGAAAAAATGTTTGAATGTTTGCGATGTTTTTATAATAAATTTCAAAGTGAAATTTATTCCAATGATATATTCTATATTAACTGATAAAAAAACATCTAATTAAACATTAAAACTAATTAAAAATATAATTCATCCTTATAAATAAATTTGATGAAAATGAAGTTTGGAACTAAAATTCAATATTTTTAACTATTCAAAAAGAAATTAAATGTCTCAAAACCAAATATAAAAAATTCACTCTAAGAAAATTTTTATGTTTTTATTTCAAATATAAATGTTATTTTGAATTATTAAACTAATAAAAGTGTAAAAATTTATATTTAAAAGAAATTCTCAATTAAATTTAAGTAAATTTTCCTTCATAAAAATATAAGATTTTATTTGTAAAATTGTGTTTGTTCTTCTATAATGCCTATAAAACCAAATAAATGAATTTAAAAAATATTTTTACTGAATATCTAAATTATATATTTCATTAAAATAATTCATTAATTTTAATTAATTGTCTTCATTAATATAAAATTCCTTTAGAAACATTAAAAAAACATTATTTATTTTTTATATCCAATTGGTTCTTATTTTTGTTTCTCATTAATTGGTAACCCATTAATTCATTCTATATATATATTGACCATAAAATTCCATAAGTTAGTTTACACTATTCATAACCTCTATAATAATTCCTATGTTATATCTTATTATATTAAATAATATTATTTTAATTATACATTGTTATTAGGTGAAACTCGATCTTGCGTGTAACGCAAGCTATCATAGAAGTTTGATTTTGCATGTAACACAAGATTTTGAGGAATTTTTCTCTTGTACGTAACACATGTTTAATCATATTTGTGTTCATTAAAAGCTATGGAATATATTATATTTATTTTAGGAACTAAATATATATTATAAATTCTAAGGTTGTTATATTTCCTTATGCGCTTGTTGTTGTGTGTCAAATGTAGAGACCCGAAGCTTGACGTACATGGACATTACATTACATTTGCGGAATACTTAGTACATAACAAAAACACACACTAAAGGATCGTAATAGTTTAGTGTCTTTGGAAACTCGGAACGTAATCTTCTAATCGTGGTGAAAATTCTTCAATATCTCCCATAAAGGTCATCCCTTTTTTTTACCTAAAACCTTTCTTTATATCCTGGGGAAAAGAAAACATAAAAGGGTGAGCTCAAATGCTCAGCAAGGGCAATAAAGGAAATAAAAATCATATCATATCTTTTTGAAAATCATAACCTGCAAAAGAGATCATAAAATCTTAATAAATCATAGAAGTGAAAATGAGATCCCCATAATCATAACATGAAACTTGAAACTTTGTGGCATGCACACATAATCATGGAAAATCATTTCTTGTTAGTCATGACTCATTGCCAAGACTATCTTAGTGGACAAAGTCCCTTTCTGAATCGAGTAACCCTCGTTTCAGTCCTGTTTCACTGAACCGGTATAACCTACCGTTCCAGCCCTGTCTATCTCATGAGATATAAAATCTTTACCCAATGCATTGGAGGGAGATATAGGTCCCACCCATCTTATAATGAATCCTTTCTTATGTGTGCCACATAATCATAAAACATACATCATAGCGTAACACATGTAATAAAAATGGAATTCTTAAACAACATGACATCATAAAACAATTCATATAAGATAAAGGAATTCATAAAAATATTTCCATCACAAAATAATCAAATCCATGTAATAATAGGGATAAAAATAGAACCCTTTATTATCTTAGATGGAAAATAAGTTTGACAAAACACTTGAAATGAATTCTTGAGGAAAATATCCTTTCTTCTTCAAAATCAATTTCTTTTCACAAAATGTCATGAAATTTTAAAATAAAGAGATTTTATTGAAAATAGTCATGAAATATTTTGAAGTAAGCTTCATGAAAATAAGGCTTTATAAAATCGTAAAAATCCGTTCGTGCCGTATAAGTTAAAAAAAACATTCTTCTCGTACTTTTGTCGGAAAAGTCAAAAAAGTACCTCGTACGAAAAACGACAAAAGATTCCTTTCATATCTTTTCCTAAAAACTCACAGAAGGGTAAAAATGGATTTAAATAATTGTAGGTGGATGGAAATAATATTACATATTGATGAAACATGGATGTGGATGATAAAATACACCCCAGTAAATACTTACGAATAAACAATCTCGGATAAAAATGAGATTGTGAAATTTCCCTTACCTTAGGTCCAATTTGCTTCGTATGTGTCCGAACCTCCTGTATAATGATTTAAATAATGTCATTGACTTATTACAGAATCATATTCATTGTTATGATATCATATATGGTTCACTTATGACATTATATTACCCGTTCTTTTGTAAATTCCATGTTAAAGAAGCGTTTTGGGGTAAAATCGTTTCATTTATCGTAGGTGTTTTGACTTGTTGTTCTTGACATCATTATTACTTATATCATGATTTACTTACTTCCAGAATATAAAATATGATTTATATATCATATATATTCAGTATATATATATATATAATAGATAGATAAATAAAATGAAAAACACCGTTCATGGAGACGGTAGTCCGTACGTACGCATGAACGCTGTTTTTCTTTCCTTATTGTCTTGAAATGGAAGTAAGTAGATGACATACATATGTATATATATACATAAATCCAGTAGATTTATAATGTCATATATTTCATTATTATTTCTTATATATACATTATAATCATTCTTAAATGGTTAACATGGAGAATGAATCTCATCGCGTCGTGGAGACGGTAGTCCGTACGTACGCACGAGCGATGATATCATTTCTATAAGTATTGAATTGAATTGGAGTGAATTATACAATATATCAGAATCAATATGATGTTGTAATAACTATGTATAGTTATTCTTTACACCATTATACCCATCCATGTAAGGTGGTGGCGGAAAATAGATTACACCACGGCGTGGAGACGGTATTCCGTACGTACGCACGCGCGGTGATTTCCTTTTTTCGCAGGATGGATAGAAGGTTAATTAGAGTTGTTTCATATTTATAATAACATATCAGTATGTAATTAATACTGATGTTATTACTTTATCATGAAACAACTAAAGAAGAAGATGTTGAAGAAGAAAGAAATTGAAAAGATCGGTAATGGTTATTACCTCTTCTTTGAAACGCCTCTTTGAATCCTTCACTTAGGGAACTAATATTGGTCTTTGAAGAAGACCAGGACCTCTAGGATTATTCTAGGGAAGTGGAGAAGGGATTTTGGCAGAGGTTGGCCGAGCATGAGTGCTCAAATTGGTGTGAGGAGGAGGGGGAGGAGGTGTCCTTTTATAAGGGAGGAGAGGGGCACCTTAGGAATTCTTAAAAATATTAATTTATAATAAATCTAACCCCACTTAAAAACTTCCAAAAATGACTCATATTCGAAGATTAGATGAGATAGGGTTGTAATCTGATCAACCAATCAAATTTAGACATGTTTGGATATTATTTTAAACCTTATCAATTAGATTTAACTCTATGTTAAATAATTTAACTTTTACCGTGTCTTTTTGTTTTCTTTCACTATATGGTTAATACACTTACTATAACATGCCAAAAGAACCCCAAATTGTTTATTATTAATATATATATCCTTATCTAAGTCATTTGGCCGAACCTTAGATTTTTAGGAATACAATAACAATTAATAATATAATATTTGATATAAAAACTATTTTGTGTCAATTTTGACACTATTTGATATATGATTTTTGTGAAAGTCATAACAGAATTAAATGTTCGAACCAAGTTGATTAAATCAACATTAATATATCATAGTAACCTAGAAAATTAGTGGAATTCATAAAAAGTCTCAAATTACATTCATTTGAGCATTTATAACATCAATTATGTTAATATTTTCTTAAAAGGGTAATTACTGCATCATCGTTGTGTCATAAATAAATTAATTTATTTAAAGTCTAAAAATTAGAAATAAAATATCATTATGTAGGAAATCTTTTTAGCTTTCTAGATAATATTTATAATCGAATTTATCTTATGTATAACCCCATATTAAAAATGTTTTAGTAAATAAACATTGATTTTAACTCTTTTAACTCTTCTTTAAATAAATTAATAATAAATGTCCTAATCTAATCCAAGTGGGCCTAAATGGACATATTTTATTTCTAAGTTTGTTTTTGGTCGAACTACACTTGTCCAATAGAATTAGGACATGTGTTAGGGTAATAGTAATATCATATTTACCCTTAGTTACCCTATTTACTATTAACCGCGGTAAAAAAGTAAAAAGTTACTATTCACCAAAAAATTATTTTCATCTCATTGAACCACATTTTAGTCCTTGATATTAACCGTGTCTCTTGGATTTTCGAAATTCCATTCACAGAAGCGGCAAAATTAAGTTTTATGAAAAATTCAGTTTTTTTAACTACCACTTAGTAGTTTCACTATTCATCAAAAATTGATGTTTTTCAGAACAATGCCAAAATTTCATCCTAAGCTATATTTCATATTCCGAATTGAAAAATGAAGTCTATTTTACCAAATTCATAACATAGAAATTGAATTAATTAATTTTATAATTAAATCCCGCTGTTAAAACAAATAGCGTGTTTTTAAGAAACAATATCTATCAAAAGATTGACAATTGATTATGTCTGGTTTAAATGTGAAATTACAACCAATGACCAACATTGTATTAAATTGTAAAAATATATTCTAAATATACTTTAAAACCACTCAAATTAATAATTTATCACTATTAATTATTTCGATTAAAAAAGTTGTTTTTAATTATAATTTAGTAATTTTCACTATTCATCAGAATATGAAAGTTATCCGAAAAGTACCAAAATTTCACCTTAGGCTAAATTCGATACTCCTAATCCATAAATGAAGTCCATTTTGAAAAATAAAATTTACAAAATTTCAAAAAGTGGTTATTACTATTCATAACGGCTAGTTTTAATAATATCTTAATAGCATATCGTTGTTCAGCGAAACTTGGTGTTGCGTACGACACACACTATCGTGGAAGGTCGCGATTGTGTGTAATGGAAGGAAAGTCAAGGATGCTTGTTGTGAAAGATTCTTTTGGTGTAGCGTACAACACAAGACATTAATGAAATTAAAAAAAATATTTTTCATAAAATCTCGGGGTGTTACATTCTACCCCCCTTAAAATGAATTTCGCCCTCGAAATTCGTCGGGGTTATAAATGGTTTACTACTCGAAAGTTTATTTAATAGAAACCCACATCGTAAAAAGGAATACCAAAACCAATCTTTAAAAACAAAAGTATGAAATGTAACGGTTACCCAAATAAACTAATCACTGGGTTTCCACATAGGTGAAAATATGCATATGGAAGAGAAATCTAACAATCATGTTCTGATGGAGAGTGGTAGAGAACATGGCTATGGAAAAGCCAACAATCACAAATCCATAAATTTGTGACGATCTAAGGTACCATCTGATTAATCAGATATAAGAGCACTAGGACAACATTTTTGGTTTTCAAGATCTTTTCCCTAAAGTTGAAGAATTTGAATTAGAATAAATACTTACTTTATTTTTGTACAATCTCACTATTGTTCGTGCCTTGAACAATTTCCACTTCATCTCTTAAATAAATGAAGTTGAATTTGTTATTCGTGAAGTGTTAGCAGATCATGTGATAGAATGACGGGTCATTCCATCTGTCTCAAAAGATTAGCAAAATTTATATACATAAGTCGATCTATAGTGGGATTAATCATATATGGTTCCTAAAATGGGCTTATACTTCATATATCATACTGCTTAATATAATAACACTAGTTTCTACTAAACAGGGACTTCCTGTAGGTCAGTGGTAGGCGATAAAGGCCAGTCGCACTTCGGTTGTGGGTTCGATTCCCACAGCCTTGTCCGAAGCGATGGGCTGTCGCCCGTCCTGCAGGTTGTACTTTTTCTAAAACTACATTACTATAACATCCCATTAATAATATCGAAAAAAAAACTTCTATCCTTAAACAATACTCACTTATTTCCAACATAATCCATTTCAATCTTTAGGATTATCCATAATACTGCAGTCCACTCTCATAACATAGTGAAAATGATTACCAGAGATTTAATACCATCGTTGATCCCCATATATCATAAGATATGTTTTGTTGGTCACATTCCAAACATTCAAAGTCCTTAATCATGTATTCTATTGAATACCTTAGTGAAAACATGAATGCAGTTAAAATCTAACACTTTCCACATACCAAAATCCTCAAAATTCTATATACTCAAACCATGATATCACTTAGTCCTTATATCAATCATGAGCTCATGAATACAATCAAACATCTCATTATCTTCTTATCCTTTCATTACGCACTTATCATCTACTTTCCAAAAGTATCTAAATAACATTTCATGGTTACTGGTACCATTCATCATACACTTTCAAAACTTAAGGAAAGACAACAGTGTAACAATCCTTAGATGTCTCCTTATTCCATGAGATTACTTATACAACATTACACATGATAAACATGTAATCATTCCACTACATTCTTAGACCATTGACCGAGCTTCAACATTTCTTTCATCTCACATATCATTTGTAGTTTCTTCATCATCATCAACATAAATACTTCCCATACGACCATACTGATTCTCTTCATGAGACTTTCCCTTAGGGCATTGGTTTGAATAATGCCCGTACATTCCACATTTAAAACATTTAACCATTGTTGATGTTGTAGCAATACCATTATCCTCATCCATGTTGTTAAATGAACCTTTTCCTTTGCATTTACTTGCTTTGTGTCCTTCTTTTCCACACCCAAAGCATCTTCCAGTTCCTTTGAAACATTCACCTTGATGCCTCTTCCCACATGATTTACATAGGGGAAATTGAACTTTCTTTCCTCTATGATCATCATGAAACTCCATCTTTCTCTTATTAGCCGAGTCAGGAAACTTACCAAATTTTACTTTATTGATCATATTATGAGATTGCTGATTCGGCATAATAATGATGTTTGGACTTCCAAATCCCATTTCATTATGAAGAATATCATTCCATTGTCCATCATATCCTCCATTATTGTGAATCATCTTGTTTCCAGCCATTTTCTAAAACCCAAAAAGAATAGTGTGGGAGGCAAAGATCATAATAAAGGGAAAGTAACTTAAATATCTAACATCTTTGGTTTAATCTAATATCGTTACCATAGTTCTAGGACTATATCCTATACGTATACTTATCCTTAGGGGCATCCCTAGACATACCTTAGAAATATCTCTAGGGATCTCACTAAAGTTCTCGCATCCTAGTTTCCAAAGGTTGACTAAACCTTTCCTCTGATACCAACTGTAGAGACCCGAAGCTTGACGTACATGGACATTACATTACATTTGCGGAATACTTAGTACATAACAAAAACACACACTAAAGGATCGTAATAGTTTAGTGTCTTTGGAAACTCGGAACGTAATCTTCTAATCGTGGTGAAAATTCTTCAATATCTCCCATAAAGGTCATCCCTTTTTTTTACCTAAAACCTTTCTTTATATCCTGGGGAAAAGAAAACATAAAAGGGTGAGCTCAAATGCTCAGCAAGGGCAATAAAGGAAATAAAAATCATATCATATCTTTTTGAAAATCATAACCTGCAAAAGAGATCATAAAATCTTAATAAATCATAGAAGTGAAAATGAGATCCCCATAATCATAACATGAAACTTGAAACTTTGTGGCATGCACACATAATCATGGAAAATCATTTCTTGTTAGTCATGACTCATTGCCAAGACTATCTTAGTGGACAAAGTCCCTTTCTGAATCGAGTAACCCTCGTTTCAGTCCTGTTTCACTGAACCGGTATAACCTACCGTTCCAGCCCTGTCTATCTCATGAGATATAAAATCTTTACCCAATGCATTGGAGGGAGATATAGGTCCCACCCATCTTATAATGAATCCTTTCTTATGTGTTCCACATAATCATAAAACATACATCATAGCGTAACACATGTAATAAAAATGGAATTCTTAAACAACATGACATCATAAAACAATTCATATAAGATAAAGGAATTCATAAAAATATTTCCATCACAAAATAATCAAATCCATGTAATAATAGGGATAAAAATAGAACCCTTTATTATCTTAGATGGAAAATAAGTTTGAAAAAACACTTGAAATGAATTCTTGAGGAAAATATCCTTTCTTCTTCAAAATCAATTTCTTTTCACAAAATGTCATGAAATTTTAAAATAAAGAGATTTTATTGAAAATAGTCATGAAATATTTTGATGTAAGCTTCATGAAAATAAGGCTTTATAAAACCGTAAAAATCCGTTCGTGCCGTATAAGTTAAAAAAACATTCTTCTCGTACTTTTGTCGGAAAAGTCAAAAAAGTACCTCGTACGAAAAACGACAAAAGATTCCTTTCATATCTTTTCCTAAAAACTCACAGAAGGGTAAAAATGGATTTAAATAATTGTAGGTGGATGGAAATAATATTACATATTGATGAAACATGGATGTGGATGATAAAATACACCCCAGTAAATACTTACGAATAAACAATCTCGGATAAAAATGAGATTGTGAAATTTCCCTTACCTTAGGTCCAATTTGCTTCGTATGTGTCCGAACCTCCTGTATAATGATTTAAATAATGTCATTGACTTATTACAGAATCATATTCATTGTTATGATATCATATATGGTTCACTTATGACATTATATTACCCGTTCTTTTGTAAATTCCATGTTAAAGAAGCGTTTTGGGGTAAAATCGTTTCATTTATCGTAGGTGTTTTGACTTGTTGTTCTTGACATCATTATTACTTATATCATGATTTACTTACTTCCAGAATATAAAATATGATTTATATATCATATATATTCAGTATATATATATATATAATAGATAGATAAATAAAATGAAAAACACCGTTCATGGAGACGGTAGTCCGTACGTACGCATGAACGCTGTTTTTCTTTCCTTATTGTCTTGAAATGGAAGTAAGTAGATGACATACATATGTATATATATACATAAATCCAGTAGATTTATAATGTCATATATTTCATTATTATTTCTTATATATACATTATAATCATTCTTAAATGGTTAACATGGAGAATGAATCTCATCGCGTCGTGGAGACGGTAGTCCGTACGTACGCACGAGCGATGATATCATTTCTATAAGTATTGAATTGAATTGGAGTGAATTATACATTATATCAGAATCAATATGATGTTGTAATAACTATGTATAGTTATTCATTACACCATTATACCCATCCATGTAAGGTGGTGGCGGAAAATAGATTACACCACGGCGTGGAGACGGTATTCCGTACGTACGCACGCGCGGTGATTTCCTTTTTTCGCAGGATGAATAGAAGGTTAATTAGAGTTGTTTCATATTTATAATAACATATCAGTATGTAATTAATACTGATGTTATTACTTTATCATGAAACAACTAAAGAAGAAGATGTTGAAGAAGAAAGAAATTGAAAAGATCGGTAATGGTTATTACCTCTTCTTTGAAACGCCTCTTTAAATCCTTCACTTAGGGAACTAATATTGGTCTTTGAAGAAGACCAGGACCTCTAGGATTATTCTAGGGAAGTGGAGAAGGGATTTTGGTAGAGGTTGGCCGAGCATGAGTGCTCAAATTGGTGTGAGGAGGAGGGGGAGGAGGTGTCCTTTTATAAGGGAGGAGAGGGGCACCTTAGGAATTCTTAAAAATATTAATTTATAATAAATCTAACCCCACTTAAAAACTTCCAAAAATGACTCATATTCGAATATTAGATGAGATAGGGTTGTAATCTGATCAACCAATCAAATTTAGACATGTTTGGATATTATTTTAAACCTTATCAATTAGATTTAACTCTATGTTAAATAATTTAACTTTTACCGTGTCTTTTTGTTTTCTTTCACTATATGGTTAATACACTTACTATAACATGCCAAACGAACCCCAAATTGTTTATTATTAATATATATATCCTTATCTAAGTCATTTGGCCGAACCTTAGATTTTTAGGAATACAATAAAAATTAATAATATAATATCTGATATAAAAACTATTTTGTGTCAATTTTGACACTATTTGATATATGATTTTTGTGAAAGTCATAACAGAATTAAATGTTCGAACCAAGTTGATTAAATCAACATTAATATATCATAGTAACCTAGAAAATTAGTGGAATTCTTAAAAAGTCTCAAATTAAATTCATTTGAGCATTTATAACATCAATTATGTTAATATTTTCTTAAAAGGGTAATTACTGCATCATCGTTGTGTCATAAATAAATTAATTTATTTAAAGTATAAAAATTATAAATAAAATATCATTATGTAGGAAATCTTTTTAGCTTTCTAATTAATATTTATAATCGAATTTATCTTATGTATAACCCCATATTAAAAATGTTTTAGTAAATAAACTTTGATTTTAACTCTTTTAACTCTTCTTTAAATAAATTAATAATAAATGTCCTAATCTAATCCAAGTGGGCCTAAATGGACATATTTTATTTCTAAGTTTGTTTTTGGTCGAACTACACTTGTCCAATAGAATTAGGACATGTGTTAGGGTAATAGTAATATCATATTTACCCTTAGTTACCCTATTTACTATTAACCGCGGTAAAAAAGTAAAAAGTTACTATTCACCAAAAAATTATTTTTATCTCATTGAACCACATTTTAGTCCTTGATATTAACCGTGTCTCTCGGATTTTCGAAATTCCATTCACAGAAGCGGCGAAATTAAGTTTTATGAAAAATTCAGTTTTTTTAACTACCACTTAGTAGTTTCACTATTCATCAAAAATTGATGTTTTTCAGAACAATGCCAAAATTTCATCCTAAGCTATATTTCATATTCCGAATTGAAAAATGAAGTCTATTTTACCAAATTCATAACATAGAAATTGAATTAATTAATTTTATAATTAAATCCCGCTGTTAAAACAAATAGCGTGTTTTTAAGAAACAATATCTATCAAAAGATTGACAATTGATTATGTCTGGTTTAAATGTGAAATTACAACCAATGACCAACATTGTATTAAATTGTAAAAATATATTCTAAATATACTTTAAAACCACTCAAATTAATAATTTATCACTATTAATTATTTCGATTAAAAAAGTTGTTTTTAATTATAATTTAGTAATTTTCACTATTCATCAGAATATGAAAGTTATCCGAAAAGTACCAAAATTTCACCTTAGGCTAAATTCGATACTCCTAATCCATAAATGAAGTCCATTTTGAAAAATAAAATTTACAAAATTTCAAAAAGTGGTTATTACTATTCATAACAGCTAGTTTTAATAATATCTTAATAGCATATCGTTGTTCAGCGAAACTTGGTGTTGCGTACGACACACGCTATCGTGGAAGGTCGCGATTGTGTGTAATGGAAGGAAAGTCAAGGATGCTTGTTGTGAAAGCTTCTTTTGGTGTAGCGTACAACACAAGACATTAATGAAATTAAAAAAAATATTTTTCATAAAATCTCGGGGTGTTACATCAAACATGCTATTCAATGCAAGGTTCTTAATTTATAATTACAAGGGGTTATAGAAATTTCATCGAGGATATTTGAGAAGGATTTACATGTGGTGGAGGGAGTCAAGTAAGTTGATATTGATGGAAAATGAAGGATGAAATAAAGTAAAATAATATTCTTCATAATGAATCACTATGGATTTATTGTTTTAGATGTGAGGTATTTGCGAACTATGAACCCTAATGAACTAATAAAAGGGTTAAAATGAAAAAGGACATAATATAAATTGTATGTTATAAAAACAAGGAAAATTATATGTAATTACTAAAGTTGAGTTAGACAGTGATTCCTACTCTATATTTTTCTATATATTATATCATGTGAGATTTCACAAATTATGAGAGAATAAATAAATAATTTTTTTCACCAAAGTTATTATAACTATGTTATATAAAACTTAATTATGTGTTGGGATATTTTAAACTTCGTATAATTTTCTCCTCATTCTCTGTTAGGATTCTATTGGGATAAAAATATATGTTCATTTCAATAAAGGATTCAAATAAAAATTTATATAGGGAAATCTAACATCATAAGCTAAATAAAATTGTGATCAACTACATGTTTAGGGTTAATTATAAGCTTCCTTTTAAAATTAATCTCATCATATGAGTTTTAAATATTGATGAATAAATTTATTGAATGTGGTAGAAATTAAGGACCAACGATTTTAATATTTATTTTCCAGTAATTAATTGAAATGTGATTGATACCTTTACCCACAATAAACACATAACTAAAATGAGACTATTTTATTTTTACTTTATTGAATCCAATTCATTGAAAGAGTTGTTATTAATAAGAGTAAATAAATTACGAAATATATTAATTTATATATTTATAAATATAATGGGTAATTTAAATAAATTTTCTTAAATATTTTATTTAATATTATTAATATAATGTGTTATGCATGTTATTAAAAAAACAATATTAATATAATTAAATAATTATTTTAAAAATATATATTATTTATATATTAATTGTTTCATTATTAGTTTTGTATAGAAATTAAGAATAAGAAAAAAAATAAATGTTATTTTCCTAAAAATATAGCATCTTATTAGATTTTATAACTTTAATAATAGAAACTAAACAATGTATTCCATATGAATATATTCTTATTTCATTCATGCTAATATTTTATAAAATATAACACATACATGAAACAAAAAAAATTATTTCAATATTTAGGAGTGTTACATTCAGTCTATGATAATACCCAAAAAATGGAAAAATTAATATATAAAAAATAGAAGGCAATGAAATAAATATATAAAAATTTGGATCTCCTTAATCCCCTAAAATTATCATACACATGAATAACATATTAAAAAAAATTTGTAATGAAAAATATTAATTTTTAAAATGATATTGAAAGATGATAGAATCAATGTGAATGATGATATAGGAGAATGGTTTTGAATTTAAAGGAATATATGGAAATTCTATATTAATACCATTATTTAAAATTATCATTTTTTATAATTTAAATTGATTAATAAAAATATTTTCCACATTATTGTTGGTATTCTTGTTATAATAAAGTGGCATTTTGGATTGCTTTATGAAAAAAATATGTTTGAAAAATATATAAAAATTAAATTATTTATATTTCTATAATTAATTTATATGTTATAAATGATGATTAAATAATATAATCATATATATCACTATATAAATTATGATATAATTTAATGAATCTTGGAGTATTTTTTATTCTTCTCCAAAATATTATTGTGTTATAAAAATTGTTTAATTAAAAAAATAAGATCTTTTAATTAATTGTTAAAATTATAGTTTTTAGATTTTTATTTTGATAGAATATATAATATTTTTGAGTAATCAAATAAAAAATAAATTTTTATGAATTTTAGATAATTTTTAAAAAGGTAAACTTTTTGAGTAAAAAGCTAAAATTCTATTTATGTGGAAAATGTATTTTTATGATATACCCATGATAGGACAAGGAAATAATCTTTGTATTGGTCATGGAAATAATTTTTTCATATTACTAATGTAGAATATCATGTTACATTTAGAAACCATTGTTAATCTATTTGGAACCTATGTTATATCTCTTCGAAAAAACTATTTTAACATATTATACAAGGATGATTTTATAAAAAAAATAATAAATTTTTAAAATTGAATAATCTAAAACGTATCAAATATTTAAAAAAATTCCAAATTATAAAATATGGATTCTACAACTTTGATTCACAAACATTTGTCACTAGGGTTAAATGTGAGTTATCACGGTGAAGGAAAAATAATGTAGTATGTTGATGTTAAATCATAAAAGGATTATATACCTAAAAAATACAATATTAAATCAATTTTTATTGTATTTAATGTATTTAAAAATGATAAAAAAATAATTACAAATTTATTTATATATAATTAATACTACACAAATGATGTTGGTCGCATTAACAGTGAAATCACTATCCAATCACTTAAAACACCACCACCACACGTATAATCACTCTCCCCTTAAAACCTAACACAATAATAATGATACATTTGGAATTAAACTCTCAGACCTATTCCTCTAAAAATCCATTTATGTTAGTTCCTAGGTTTTTATGGTTCCCTTCGCAATCTTTATCAATCATCTGGTCAAGTCAAGGGTCATATATCTTCCTTTTTCTCATTGCAAGTATAATAATTTTTATATAATGTATTTTAAAATAACTATAAAAATATGAAATTGAGTTTATTTAAACATTATGAAATTTATATTTATATTTTTTTAATGATGAATTTTTTATTCCATTTAATTACATCCATTACCTAAGACATTATAATGCACAAACATTCTAGTAGCCACAAAACTTTCCTTTAATTTGGTATGTGAAGTTTGTATGGTTTTATTTTGTAAAGAAATTTTTCTATGGATCCAAAAATGAGGATCGTGTATCTTAATTGATTCATATATGTTTCATGACCAAAACAATTGGTCTAATTTATCCCGGTAAACATTCTGGTCATGGTGTGTGGGATTTTAATGCACACATGGTTTAAAACTCCTAGGGGATATTCTTGGATGATATACATAATTTTCATAAAAAAATATTATGTATTTATCTATGAATTCATTTGTATATATCATTTAAAATGTATGAATCATGTCACCAAAACACCATTATGACCTTATTCTTTATAAACAAATAATAACTAGAGCTTCACTTACTTAAATTTTTTTGGGTTTTTATATTAACATTTAAAAATTTCTCATTAGTAATTATATATTATAACATATTTATCTTATATATAATTAATAATTAATAGATTTTGGTAAATATTTTTATACCATATTGTCCTTTTTCCTTTATGTAATAATAATTGAAGAAAAAAATTATTGAGAAATTATTAAAAGTAGTTATTTAAATAAATATTATTATAATAAATTACTCAATTTCTGATGGATTGCATTGGCTTTTTATGTGACTTTTAAAAACCAAACTAATATAGAAACATACTAAACTAGTTTTTCTTATTATCAAACAAATATTGGGTATTGTCCAAATATGTTTATTTTATATAATACTTCTTCGAATATTTCCTTGATTATTTGAGTCATATTTTTTTCATTCAGAATCCCATTAACTATTTTTTCTTTTATATAAATCTTGTAATTTATTAAATGTTATATTTCTGAGGAATTTATTTATTCCCAAAGTTAAATTTCTTTTGTCTCAACTGAGTTAATTAATTCACAACATATTTTATTATAATTTATTCCTCTTTACACATCATTACTAAAAATCTAATCCCACCTCGTTATATTGTCTTCCATTTCCATAGGAATACAATAAGATTACAAACATATAAAAAATGTTTCTATAATAAGGATAATAATATATCATAAATTCATAGATTCTATATAATGTTATGTATCACCCTAACATATACCACTAATGTACTCGGTTAAGTGCATGGTGATCAATGAAATATATACTATTTTAATTAAATAACCACTAGTTCCATGAAACTAGAACCAAGGTTATTAAAATTGGCATCAGAGTTGATTTATTAGAAACTATACGATCTAGATTTGGAAGAAAAATATAAAATTCACTAAACCTGGAAAAAACCCATGCCTTATTCATGGAATATTTCTAGATTACTTGAAATTAAAATCTTACAATTTCTTATAAAATAATTTTATATATATTATTTTATAGAAGTTGATCCCTGTGTAAGAAAAAAACTATGTCATCATTGAAAATAAATGTAAATATTTCCCTTCAATGAATGTTAGTGGGACTAATTTTTAATTAGAGTAGAATATTAGTATATTAATGAGATAGAATCACGTAATAAAAAATCAACTTGCTTCCAAAAAAATATTAATCCATATCATGGTGTATCATTGTTAGACTATATCATTTAGAAACAATATTCATCTTTTAGGATGACCATACCTCCGTTAGGGCTAAGTAATTGACCATGTACTTATAGAAATAATTCCTTAGCTTCTGATGTGATGAGAATGAGAATCTTTTCATAGTGGTATATTTTTTAATAAAATATTTTGAAAAGTGGTTCTCATTGATTAAAAAATGAAAATGATGAGTAAATAAATTATATGGATTATAATACTTTTAAAGACATATATGAAATGTTATTACATTTTGAGTAATGAGAGGACATGGAAATTAAATTTTTTAACATAACGATAAAACCTATGAGAGTAGTGGCTATGTTTAAAACAAATATTAAAAGGATAGAAAATCATGTTTTGGATTATTTACACAACCATGAAATAATTAGTATAGATATTGATTGATGGTAATGGGATACTCTTATATATGTAATGATAAAGCCGATGAAGCTTACGATTGAAAGGTTAACAGGTAATACACCAATTTCAACTCCTTTAATTGCAATGATTTTTTAAACTAATCAAATTAATTGCCCTTGAATTAATGGAATCTATTCCAAAAGGGTAATAGTGGGAATGGGTGAAATTATGTTATTACTAACTTATATTTTTATGTTCCTAACGATGTGGTGGTAGTTAAACTAATCATAACTTTAAGAAAAATTAAATTATTTATTTGATTATATATCATTTCCTATATTATATATTATTTTTTTCCAATAAACTACGAATTTATATACAAACCCAGTAATGAAGCTATCATTACGTACACCTAACAGAATTGTTATGCAACAAAAAAAATATCAGGAAAATCCCCATTTTTGTGCATGTATATATCATATTTTAATATTTTATTATTATACCAATGGTTTAATTTTCTAAAATTTATATAATATATTGAATTTTAATGAATAATAATGAAATTTAATATCATGAAATGAATGATAATGATTCTTAGGAAAGTATAAAATCCATTTTTTAGAGGAGATACTTCATTTCCCATGTATTGATTTGAACCTCTTCATGTATCTCAACTTAATGATATCCTTAGTGATTTATCAATGAATGAGAAGGATTTATTATGAATATATGTTCTATATATTGTGAGGTAATATATTATTGTATTCATAAAAGAATTACTAGGATACACTCCTGATCGAGAATTTTTATTCTTTATTTTTCTCATCCCTCGTGGAAAATAAAATACTAAAGCCTCCATAAAGGATAATTATTGTAGAATTAGTGGAAATTATAGAAAAAATTAAATTGGTTGATTGAAAATAGGTTTACTCTCTCTAGTGTTTCTACTTGGGTATCACCTCTATTTTATTGAATAAGAAGCATGAATCCATAAGATTATTCATTAAATGTAGTAGAATAAATTACATCAATATTAAGAGAAAGTATCCTTTTCCCCAAAATGGTGATCTGTTAAATAAAATTTGAGGGATATAAAACTACAATATGATTGATCTCATATCTGATTAACATTAATTAATAGTCAGTAAGGTTGATATGTAGAAGATTCATTTTCACACAAGGTATGGAAATTATGACTTCACATTTATATAATTTTGATTATCTAATTCACTATTTGTTTTTATAGATCAATGAATAATATATTAAAGGAATTTATTGATAAATTTGTTATTGTATTCTTCGGGGACATTAAGATATTGAAAAATTAATATGATAATCATTATGTATATTTATGAATTATCCTTGGCATAATAAGAGAGAAGGATCTATTTTGGAAATTCAAGAATTGTGAATTTTGGATTTGTCAAGTCTCTTTTCAATTATGTATTATCATTAATGATTTCATATAAGTTGAAATCACTAAGAAAAAATCTTATAGTGATTGGACTAAAACAGAAAATATAAAAAAGATTTGTAGTTTCCTTGGATTAGCTTGTTACTATTTGTGAATTGATGAAATTGTTTCCTTGATTAGATAATTGATATGTTATATTCACATGTAAAGTGTTTAAATTTACTTGGTCTATGAAATGTGAAGAAGGACTTGGGGGACTAAGTAATACGTTGATCAATGATACCATATTCATTTAACCATCCACAAATGTTTTATTTGTTATATAAAGTGGTGTATCAAAAAAGGATTTTGGGTTTTTACATTTTCATAATGATAGAATTATTGCTCATAAATCGTGATAATTAAAATACCCAAGACAAGAACTATCATACTCTGTATCTAGAGATACAAATTCTGATCATTGAAATCTAAATATTGGTACACTAGATATTAGTTGAAATTTTTTAAATATATTTATATATCCAAAATGATAATGTATATATAGACTCAAAAGTATAAAAACATAAGGAAAATGAGGTGGATAAAATTAGTCATTGAATATATATCATAATACCTTAACAACAAGATAAGGGAAAAAAGGTTTTATATTGAATGATTAGAAAGGATTACGCAATATTATATAATATAATGATGAATAGAAAATGATAATAATATAAATTGTACAATTTGGTGCTAACAATATTTTGGAATGGAAAATTTTACATTTTTCTATGTAATTTCCAATCCATCATGATATGAGTTGATTAATAAGTCATAGATTGTTGAAAATGATATACATAAGAAAACAAATCCTTTAATGATAGTCAGTCAATAGTTTTTATCTATGATCATATTGGGAAAATTATTGGGAGGTTATTCTGTATTCCATTAGTAAATGAATTGATATGGAAATTTCTATATTTTTATCATTTCTAAAATTTATATATATACCCTAGTTTCACCATGATGTATAGTGATATATGGCATCCCATTTGGTGGGAAATCATACAACATTCAATTGTTTACTTCATTTCTAGATTCTCGTTATGCTAAAAGTTAAAGGTTGAGAAGACATATCTAGAGGCTGACATAAAAGACCTCCTCATACCTATGTGCATGTGGGATGAGATTATATTATAAATATCCACTATTCTATAAAAATAATTAAATTGAAATGATGTTGTAATGGTTAATATTTATCACATTACCAATTCTATACATTTATAACCAAAAAAGAGATGATTTACCCCTTAATCCTCTTAGTTTAATTAATATTAATGATAATCTGAGAATTCATGGTGAAACATTTACAATTGAATTTGATTGTGATCCTTCACTTCAAAAATCTAGATGATTCTTCAAATGTCTTTGAGCATATAAATGATTTTGAACACTTCATATCATCATAAAATTTATGGGAGGTCTGGATGGAATATCAAAACTATATAGGGCATGTCAAGGTCATATTCAATTTAAATTATATGATTGTGGGAGAAATTCATACCTTTGTCAGAATTTTATAATGATAAAAATATTTATTCAAGCATACAAATGGAACCTTATTCGGCCTTGTGTGAGAAAATTTGGTTTACAACATCCTCCCAGGATGATGATATAGAGAGTATGCTATTATTTGCATAACATATTGAAGATATAATTTATTATTTTATAGATATTAATAATCATATCAACAGTGATCAGATAAAATAGAAACTTCATGATGATAATTGAAGGAAGGACATAGAATTTATAGTCGGTGATCAAGTGTTTGTGAATGTATTTCCATAGAAAGGTGAAAGAATATTTGGAAATATAGGGAAATTAATTCAATGAAGCATTCTCCATTTGAGTTCATAGAGAAAATTTTAGATGTTTCCTATCCTTTGTTATTTATAACCACCCCCTCTAATGTTCATGGTGTCTTCCATGTCTCAATGCTGTGAAAGTAAATGATAAACCCAACTCATATACTCATTATAGATGGGATAATTCTCAAAACTAATTTTCCATATAATGATTTGAGTTTATATATTATTGATGCTATAGAGAATGTGTTTATGAACAAGGTATCCCAACCCATGAATGAGTTTTAGAGAAATCAAAAGTTTGAAAAGGAAACATAGGGATCAATAAAATTAACATGACTAAGTAAGATATTTTTTCACCGTGGTTTATAGCATTTAATATAGAGGGTGAAATTTTAAAAATGTAAAAGTATCTCACAACCCATAAATTTAGTTATTCTGAATATATTATATCTCATTCTTATTAATATAGTATAATAGAAAAAACATTCTATAAACAAATAATACTTTTTTTATTATTTTATAAATTTAAATTTAGCCTATAATAATACAATTTGAAATATAAAATATTATATTAGGAAAATATAGATGGTAAAACATGTAATGTCGAAAAAATTTATTTCCTCGATCCCAATGAATTATCAAACACCAAACAATACTATAATAGAGAGACAAAAAGACTATAATGAAATATTATTTTTAAAAATCTTATTTAGCATTGATAGAAACATAAAGAATATTAAATTATGAGATTAGTTATGTTTTTTATTGGTAAATATGTACATTTGCAATATTATAATTGAAAAATATGGATTTTGGCCATTATTTGCAATGGTTAATATGGTCATTGGTGATTCTTATTATTAGATACATGGTATAACTAAAGTAAAAAAATTTATTGTTACATGCAACCAAAAACTTATTCTTTGATGAGTATATATAAGTTCAATTAGATATATTTTTTATTAAATAATTACATGTTTTAAATATATTTAATTTTCACGACATGATCAAATAAAACACATTTTAAATGTTGATTTAATTTTAAAAAATCCTATGAAATTTTTATACTATTGTGGAGGAATATTATATTAAAATATATGTCATGTTTAAATAAATATTCATTTTATACTAGTTAAAATATTTATAATTGTAGTATTATTTTGAGAGAATATTTATCATATTTTCACTCATCACATCCAATTTAGCTTATGATAGATTTTTCATGATTTTTAGAAAATATTTGTTTTCGGGTAAAAAGATAAAATTTTATTTTTTAATAAATTAACATTTATGATTTCATAATGATAAGATCATGAAATAGTATTTATTACTATACAAAAATATATTTAACTGTTATTAATATTGATTTTAAATACTGATATATATTTTTACATCTGTGTTTATCATATTTAAATCTAGGTTTTTATATCGTATAAAAAATGTTTCATCACATTATACATGTATCACTATGGAGTTATTTACTACACGCTATAAAAATTGAATTAGGTTAAATGGATTCAAATTTGAAACTAGATGACCTTAATTAGTAATAGTGTTGTCATCAATTTAATAAAATTAAATATGTTACCGAGTGGAAATGTGATTTACCATAGAAAGGAATTAATAATGTATAATGATAATGTTAAATATTTAAATATTTAAAACCCAAAAAATAAGTAAAAACTTATGTTTTTTTCATGAATATAGAAATCCTTAAAAATAGAACATATTATCCAAATTTGTCTGAATTGTTTCCTCCCCAATGTTGTTGTCTATAAAAATAAATTAATCAGGATTATCCGCCTTAAAACCACCCCAAATAATTTATAAATACCCTATATTTTTTCCATTATACACTCTAAATTCATTGAGCATTAAGTTCTTTCACTATACCCTTGGAAATACTTATCATGGAATTCCAATTATTTTATGGTTACACACCAAGTATAAATGTAATATTCACTCAAATCATGTGTCTTTTATCCCCTTCATTCCCTTTCTATGTATAATACTATTTTAATAATGTCACTCTAAATTATTTCTCAAAAACTATAATTGTTTTGTTTCCATTTATTTTGATTAAATTATATATATATATAATGAATTTATTTTATTATTTTAAATTATTCACTTTACATAGTCTATTATAATGGTCAAATATTCCCCTAAACATAAAACCTTCCAATATTTTTATAAATAACGTTTTTATGGTTTTCTTAAGAAATAAAATCCATTTTAGGATGAAAATTATGGGACATGGTTTTTTATATGATTCATATAGGGATTACTACGAAAATATTTTTTTGGGTAAATCCCAATAATTATTCCAGTGCATGGGAAATGGTACTTTATATAAAAACTAGTTTGATACTATCATGGGATATAAATTTAATATCTAAATGATATTTATAAACCATTGCGAAAAATGAATTTTTCATTTTATTTGTCTCATAACTTTTAAAATTCATTTCTCTAGCTATATAAACACTATGATCTCCTTAGTACTTGTTTACATCAAATAAAAATAAGATCATATCATTCACCTATTAAGGGGTTTTATTTAATCACATTGAAATCCATAGTTATTCATTATATATGATAAGGGATTTGAAAACAATTTATTTATAGAATCATTTATTACTGGGAGAAAATTCAACAAAATATAATCATTGTTTTCATAATGATAATCATGAAAGATAAATCTCATTGAGAAAGTTTTCTAAATTGTTCCTTAAATGAACAATATTCCATGAAATAATTAAATTATTGATGGGTTACATGGTCTATTAATATGATCATAGTTTTATAGAATTATATTTACCATGTGTTAACTATTAGGTCTCTTGAGATAACTTATACATAATAATGGAAGAATCCAAATCATTTATGTATGTGGTCTTAGCATGGGGACGTAACGATAGGTTCAAAATGTATGAAATTATGCAATCACTAAAATATCTTTTAAGTTAATGTATTACACGAATTAATTCCTCTTGCATTTATAATTTATTGATTTATTCCGTATGTTTAATTATTATATAATAACTCGGATTTTTATTCTAATAGTTGCATTTGGTTTACAATAGATTTTGAAGTAATCTACCCCCTTATTAAGGGTATAAGATCCCTATTTTATAAAATAATCTACATCCAGATAAAACCAATAATATTAATACATTTGAAAAATAAATTTTCAAGGATGAATTTTATTCCATGATTTTAGATGATTTATAGATTGTTTATTTATGTATCACTTCATCTAAGACTACAATAACACTGAATTATGTTTGTTGTGGAAAATGGATTATGTGCCAATATAATGAAATAACCACCTACTCAAAAAAATAAACTCAAGGTTAAAAAATTTATTATAAGATTATTTAGATATTTCTAAAAATATGTATTGAAAAATTAACTTCATTGTTTTGATGCAAGTATACATTTATGATAATGTTTTGGATTTTGTTTCCTTAAATGATTAAATTTATGTGAATAGAGAGAAATAAAATTTCAATTAACAAATTTAGTTATATAAAATTATTAATATAAATTTATGAATTTTTAATTAATTATTACTTTTTCTAAAGTCAAATTTTATTTTATATGTAAAATTATAATTTTCAAAAGGGTGGATTTTATTTATAAATCATAATTTTAATGTTTATAACTTGAGATTTTTTTAAAACATAGTTTTCAATATTTTTTAAGTACTAATATCTAAATAATTAACAATTTCATAAACAATTTCATTTCTTATAAACTAGGTGAAATAAATCTTGTGATTAATTTTGTGATTTTTAAAAAATGGTCATTTTTAGATGAATTTTCACGAACTGTCCTCGGGGCCCATGCCATGACTACCCCAAGCCCACCTTCCATAGGCCAGGGGATGGCGACTAGCACCAAAGGCGTAAATCCCAATAACTGGGAATGCATTGCCTTTATAAAGTAAACAAAACACCACATAGTACAAGCGGAAGTAAAACAGTAAGTAAAAGAGAAGTGCTGAAAAGTAAATGGTCCAGAATACAAACCCAACTGAATGTACAACTACAACTGAACAAAGTACAATAGCTGGAAGAACGGAAGCGGCTCCTGGGTCATCCTCCTCGGATCCTACCTGAAGGGTAGGTATAGATGGCACAGCTCCTGGATCGTCCACCACGAATCCTACCTGAAGGGTAGGTACAGATAGCCTCCACAACGCTCTTGCTCGTCAACCTCCTCCGAGTGTCGTTTCGCCGTGAAGTCCACCTTCAGATACTAACTTGTCATTTAGTCCACCTCTGGTTACTGACTCGTCGTGTAGTCCACCTTCGGGTACCATGCAGTCCTCGAACACTCGGCCTCCGTCAGCACTGCCCATCGTCTGCAACCAAAACAATGAGGTGTGGGCCTAGCCCGTGTAGGGGTGAGTATAAAGATACTCAGTAGGGACCCTGAGACCCTCAAGGTCTCACTAAAACCAACATGGATAACTACAAAGAAGATCTCAACAGATAACCTCTACTTAGGTATATAACCATGCATATACATAAGTTATCAAGTAACCAATCTCAATCATGAGGAAAACACCAAGATCATGAAATCAACGGATAACCACTTCCCAGGTAAATGCCCATACATATACCTAACTTATCAAGTGACCTATCTCAATCATGAGGTAAACACAAAGGTCAAAAGTCTCAGCTCAAACCAGGATTTTCATTATCGAAACCGTAACTACGGAAGAGCTCCGTCTCTGGAGTGTATAGTGGTCCTGTCACGACTCCAAGGTACTGCTCACTAACCTAAGACTGCTGAGGTACTCCTCCTGTCGAGTACTGCGGGTCCGCCACCTAAACACAGTAGTGCTTCCCACCGGGGTATGCCACCCAAACACTATAGTGCAGACCCCCCAAGTAGCCTACAGAGGTACTCTCCAGATGAGTACCACGGGTCTGAACTGTCACACAGGTAGTGCTTCGTCCGCCATGGGTCTTCACCTCACAAATTAGTTCCCCGTCCACTGGGCTAGTCGACTCACTCCATGTTGAGTCAGTCAAGCAGTCGTCTAGTCTCAGTCAGCTACACGGTCTCTGTACTCCGCACGCGTGTCTCTGGGAGGGTCTGCTCCACGAGCTACAGGTCAATACTCCAAGTATCTCAAAGTCCCACGAAGAAGTATCTCAAAGGACCACCTCGTCATAGGGGTCTCAACGCAACAGACGGCGCGTCAATCGGACGCCCGGTCTGGGAGTTATTAGCCTTTTCGTCCCAGGGGACCGGTTGGTTTTGTGAGCGAACCAGCCCAGCCTTATCTCAATTGTACCCCGAACTCTCATAGGGTATACTCATAGGGACCGTTTCTCAATGTGATCACCAACGCCGCTGACGGTTCGTCAAATGAAAGTCCAGTCTGAAAGATATTAGCTTTTCCGTTCCAAGGGCCCGGTTGGATTTCGGGTACAATCCAACCCGGCCACAATCCAACAGCAACCGAAACTTGAGCAAATAATGCCAAAAGTTCCTTCTCATCAATAGGAATTCAACGAGACAGACGGTGCGTCAATCGGACGCCCGGTCTGTGAGTTATTGGCGTTTTCGTTCCAGGGGCCCGGTTGGTTTCGTGAGCAAACCAACCCGACCGCAATCCGACGGCATTCAAACCTCGAAAGGAGTAAGCCAAAAGGTCCTTATCACTTAGAGGAATCTATCAAAGTCGATGGCACATCAATCGGACGTCCGTAGTTCAAGTTATGATCGTTTCCGCTCCGAGAGCCCGGTTAGTTACGTGCAAGAACCAACCCGGCCAAACCCAAAGAATTCTGAAACCTTATGTGCGATATGTCAAAAAGGATTGTCTCGTTCCAAGGATCGCATAGCCACTGACGGTGCATCGATCGTAGGTCCATAGCCCATGTTATGTGTTTTCGATCGGAAACAAACCGGAATGGGGGATCTGGACCCGGCCCGGCCCGACCGGCCGGCCGCGGCTAGGCCAGCGTGGCCCAGCGGAAGCCACGGAGCGGGGGGGTGCACGGCCCCCCTCGACGTGGATTGAAGCTGGCGGCGGTCTGCACTGCAGCCAATCCTTCGGGATCGCGTGCGGCCGCAGGATCCCCCGTGCCGCAGAGCCGCGGCAAGCAGCGACAGTTGATTCCTCCGGCGGTGCCGCGCCGACGACCCACGCCTCCTGGTTTTCCGCGGGCCATCGGAGTTTCTCCAGTGGTCCTTTTTCAAAAACATATATGCCGGCGTTCATATTAGGTCTCGAACATTACTGCAGAAGCTTCAAAATAACCTTGTGGCCCCGTTTTTCTTCGCCCGTCAATCCGCACATCAATCAACAAATCGCGTCGTCCTCGTGGTTCTCCGGTGCGACAAGATGGCGTCGTTCCCCTTCGTCGTGGCCCGACTCCGTCCGTGGATGTCTTCGGGTTTCTCCGACGCGGCGCGACGGCATCGCATCCTTGTTCGTTTTCACGGCGCAGCGTGACGACGCCGTGCATTCCTTGCTGCACGATTCCGCGCGATGCGACGACACCGCGCTATTCCCATTTCAATCCACAAAAGAAACCAACATGGATAAGGAGGAGGGTCGGCCGTGTTTGTGCGGTCCGGACCCCTCTCGTTAATTGATTGCAATTGGTCATAATTCATGAAGAACGTCAAGGTAATAATAACGAACAAATTAAATAAATACACCCCTACAGTTTTCCCACAAACAAGAATTCTCAACCCGCAACATATTCTTCGCGGATCAACTGGATGTTTAGTTGATCCACGTTCTTTGATTTAGAAGGAAGTAACATGGGGTTTATTAATATTCACCAAAAAATTCCCTACCTCGATGTTTCTTGAACGTAGGTTTGTCGAATGAGGATTCGTCGCGAAAAGAGAGTTCGCGAAAGAAGACGTCGTTGGCATCGCGGTAAGAGGCGTCGCGGAAGGCGACGTCGCAGAAGGAGACGTCGACCTCCGAGGAATCCGGCGTTCTTCACGTTCTTCACATTCTTCGGGTTCTTCGACGAAGGAGATGAAGAAACTCTTCAATCCTTAGCCTTTTTCTCCCCAAGACTCCACCACAAGAAACTAACCCAAAATAAAATAAGCTCACCTCTTATTTTATTAACATAACATAACTTTTGAATTTCAAGAGTTTGAAATTTAAAAAGCCACACATAACTCACTTGATTAATAACATAAGTTATTAATGTTTATGTTATCAAAAGTTAATGGTGAGTTGAGGGAGGTTGAATAATATGAAGGGGTGGGGTTCGTGTGGTCCCCACCACCCTCATAACCTCTCTTGGGATGTTGGGTAGTTACCCAACTTCCACCCAAAGCCTTAAAACACTAAAAGAAAATAAAAATTGTAGTTAATTTATAAATTAATCTTCCACAATTTTTAACATCTTCTCTCTTGAAAATGCAACTACGAAAATGGCATTCCTAAGAAATTACCAGTGCTATGGTTCCATCGGTGCCCTCAGAATTCGATTCCGAGCACCGGATCAAAAGTTAGAAAAACCCGCTCGTCCGTTCACTGAACGTACCCGAGCCAAATTTCGGAAAATGATTCCGGGCACACCGGGCCTCGGAATCAGGCGCCGTCAGAAACTACATTCTTGTTATATCCCAAAGAAAATGAAGAAAAAATTTTACTTGAAATTTATGGGACTTTACATTACTCCCACCTCAGGGCTTTACGTCCCTGTAAAGCATCAACATAAACTAGGGTCACAAAAGCGGTATTGAGCACGCATCTGAGCCTTCCACTCCCATGTGCTTACTTGAAGGTTCCCGTACTGCTAGAGAAAGTGCACCGGAGGAATCATCCTTCCTCATAGGATCCGCTCCTGTCGATCCTCGATTCCCACTGGAACCTCCATGAAAGTCACCCCATCGCCAAAGTCCATCTCCCCATGGTCGATGATATGCGAAGGGTCGAGCACGTATCTCCTCAGTTGAGATACGTGGAAGTCATCGTGCACCTGGTGCAATTGAGGTGGATGGGTCAAGCGGTAAACCACCCCGCCTACCCAGCTGAGGACCTAATAAGGTCCGCTGGACCACGGAGATAACTTGAAGCCTTGGCCACATCTCCGTAAACTTCGTCAAGGTGAGACCCGTATAAGGACGTGATCGTCATCCTCAAACTGTAGAGGTCTCCAATTCCTGTTAGAACCGGAACTCGAAACGACTGCTGCCACCAGGGTAAGGTTGACCGACTCAAGAGTGATTGGTCGCACCCTCCTATGCAAGAGTTACCCTGCACTGCATGGGGTTTCCTTTTTTTCCGACGAAGGAAAACCCATCCTGACGTTCTCCTAAAACCGTCAATTTGAGTATGAACAGTTATTTCCCATTCCATACTCAAACTAACATCATAAGGCCTCGATTATGCCACCAAGAGATTCCAACCGAAACTCTCGCATCGAGGGTCTGACCACACGGTCGGCCTAAGTGTGATTATCGAGTCTCATCCCAGGGTATCTCCAGACGTGAGGGTCAAGTCCACGGCTTACCGGAAACTCTAGGTCTGGAACAAGATTTGTGAAAGCAAGGAATGATTCATATCGACGTCTATTGCTACAGTAGCTAGTAGTGGACACAGACTGTCCCTTGAATCATTTTTAGAGCCATTGGGTCACTCTACCAGACCGCATGCATCTACTCTCTTCCTCCGCCCTCCAGCTCCCTGAGCCTGGCGGGGATAACTAAGGTAGGTGGTTGTAGCATGTTATGATGTACACCACCTCATGCTGCTCTCCTAGCTCTGACTCCACGTCTTCTGCTTCGCAGACTCATCTCTCCTTAAAGATTCCTCTTATGGAAAAATTTAACATGCTCATGTCTCTAAGACTGGTGCCATTTTCCTATTTCTTACTGCACTGTGCAGTCTTCATCCGCTCCTGGATGATCTGCACCTTCCTTGCCTACGATCTGAAAGAACTGCTAAAATTTCTCCTTGGCCGAAAAGAGAAACTCGGTCTCATCCCCTGGATGAACCACGCCCATTGCCTAATACAGTCAATCCTGACATGAATGATGTATTCATTCCATGGATTGCGTCGTAAGGCCTCGACGTTACTACTAAGAGATCCAACTGTGACTCTCGCCTCCAAGAGTCGAGTCACACTGTCGGCATCAGTGTGAGGTCACTGGGTCTCCTCCAGTAGAAAACTCGAAAGTGAGGGTCAAGTCAATAGTCTTAACCGGGACCACTCAGTATAAACCAAACAAAGGATAGAAAAGAAAACATCTCAAAGATAAATGTCTTTTTATTATTGCAGCTCATAGTACAAAGACACGAATACAATAGAAACATGGAACTAGAAGTACAAGGGACGTATCCACTAGTTCCGATCCTATCCACCTGCTCTCGGAGCTCTACTGCCTTGTCCACTACTTGACTGTTGCTCAAGCACTCATTGCTGCCTCTGCCTCGGTGGCTCCTCCATAGCATGCGGATCAACTGTATGAGGAGTTGGAAAGTCACGTGCCAGGTGACCCTTCCCGCCGCATGAGTAACACTATCTGTTTCTGGCACGCCTAGCTCTGTCCCCACCCCGGGTGCCCCGCACCACCAATCCTAAAACCCGAGATCGCCCAACTGCTGGTCTGGTCCTCCTGGGCCTCTGCATCATCTATCTACTACCCACAGATGAATCAGCTACTGATCGAAAAACACGCGACAAAGGAAGAAGGTCCTGTACACGCTCGGGGTGTAGAGCTACTGGCACAAAATCCACCCTGAAGAAGGTCTCTAAGTCTTCCCATGCGAAGGTCATCCCATCGCAAAACTGGATCAAGTGGCTCCACCACCTACCTGCTGCTACCCGAAGGATGTGGCAGCAAAGATCACCATGAAGTCTACCGGCATCCCCACTAGCCTGAAGACTCTCACCAGAGCCTCCAGCCAAACCTCAGCCGCCTGCAGGTCCGGCTCTCCCCAAAACCTGGGTGGCCTCTAGTACTGGAACTCGTGAAGTGTGCTCAAATGGCGTGCATCGCCTACTGCTGGGGCTGGTGGCATTAGTGGCCCAACATATGGTAGTACTGCTGGTGCCTCCGCTGGTGCCTCAACTGCAAGAGGACCCTATACCGAAGCCTCATCGTTCGACAGACTGACAGTACGCACATCCCTCTGGGCTATAGCTGGTCGTCTGAGAAAAGTCATCCTGAAAGAAACAACGTGACACGGTCAAACGATTATACCTAGTGAGATCACCTGGTTTGAGATGACATTTAAAAACATCTAGAAACACACATGCAATCAGTGTTTTCGTTCACAAAGTCGAAAATCAGTTGTCAGGGTCCTGGTGTATGGATACGCCGGCCGCCCGCACCGACACTGGACTCCCTGAACTGAAGACCACACTCGGTACCCTTAACACTATTGCTTCACAGAAAGAAAATATCAGAGTTATAAGTTATGCGGTATAACCGACTCCTCTGATACCAATTTGTCACGACCCGTCCTAAGGGCATGTGCCGTGACTACCCCAAGACCGCCTTCCATAGGCCAGGGGCTGGCGACTACCACCAAAGGCATAAATCAGGATAACTGGGAAGGCATTGCCTTTATAAAGTAAACAAAACACCACAGAGTACAAGCGGAAGTAAAACACTAAGTACAAGAGAAGTGCTGAAAAGTAAATGGGCCAGAATACAAACCCAACTGAAAGTACAACTACAACTGAACAAAGTACAATAGCTGGAAGAACGGAAGCGGTTCCTGGGTCATCCTCCTCGGATCCTACCTGAAGGGTAGGTACAGATGGCACAGCTCCTGGATCGTCCACCACGGATCCTACCTGAAGGGTAGGTACAGATAGCCTCCACAACGCTCTTGCCCGTCAACCTCCTCCGAGTGTCGTTTGGCCGTAAAATCCACCTTCAGATACTGACTTGTCATGTAGTCCACCTCCGGGTACTGACTCGTCGTGTAGTCCACCTCCGGGTACCGTCCAGTCCTCGAACACTCGACCTCCGTTTGCACTGCCCGTCGTCTACAACAAACACAACGTGGTGCGGGCCTAGCTCGTGCAGGGGTGAGTATAACGATACTCAGTAGGTACCCTTAGACCCTCAAGGTCTCACTAAAACCAACATGGATAACTACAAAGAATATCTCAACATATAACCTCTACTTAGGTATATGCCCATGCATATACCTATGTTATCAAGTAACTCATCACAATCATGAGGAAAACACCAAGATCATGAAATCAATGGATAACCACTACCCAGGTATATTCCCATACATATACCTAAGTTATCAAGTGACCCATCTCAATCATGAGGTAAACACAAAGGTCAAAAGTCCCAGCTCAAACCAGGATTTTCATTATCAAAACCGTAACTGCTGAAGAGCTCTGTCTCTAGAGTGTATAGTGGTCATGTCACGAATCTGAGGTACTGCTCACTAACCTAAGCCTGCTGAGGTACTCCTCCTGTCGAGTACCGCGGATCAGCCACGCAAACACAGTAGTGCTTCCCACCGCGGTATGTCACCCAAACATAGTAGTGCACACCCCCAAGTAGCCTACAAAGGTACTCTACGGATGAGTACCGCGGGTCTGCACTGTCAAACAGGTAGTTATCCATCCGCCATGGGTCTGCACCTCACAAAGTAGTGCTCCGTCCATTGGGCTAGTCGACTCACTCCAAGTCAAGTCGGTCAAGTAGTCGTCAGATCTCAGTCGGCTACACGGTCTCCGTACTCCACATGCTCATCTCTGGGAGGGTCCTCTCCACGAGCTACAGGTCAATACTCCAAGTATCTCAATGTCCCACGAATAAGTATCTCAAAGAAACCCCTCATCATAGGGGTCTCAACGCAACAGACGGCGCGTCAATCGGACGCCAGGTCTGGGAGTTATTAGATTTTTCGTCCCAGGGGCCCGGTTGGTTTCGTGAGCGAACCAACCCGGCCGTATCTCAACTGTACCTTGAACTCTCATAGGGTATACTCATAGGGACCGTTTCTCAACGTGATCACCAATGCCACTGACGGTTCGTCAAATGGACGTCCAGTCTGAAAGATATCATCTTTTCCGTTCCAAGGGCCCGGTTCGATTTCGGGTACAATCCAACCCGGACACAATCCAATAGCAACCAAAACTCGGTCAAATAATGCCAAAAGTTCTGTCTCATCTATAGGAATTCAACGAGACATACGGCACATCAATCGGATGTCCTGTCTGTGAGTTATTGGCTTTTTCGTTCTAGGGGCTTGGTTGGTTTCGTGAGCGAACCAACCCGACCGCACTCCGACGGAATCCAAAACTCGAGCGGAGTAAGCCAAAAGATCCGTATCTCTTAGATAAATCCATCAAAGTCAATGTCACATCAATCGGACGTCCGGAGTTCAAGTTATGAGTGTTTCCGCTCCGAGGGCCCGGTTGGTTCCATGCACGAACCAACCCGGCCGAACCCAAAGTATTCCGAAACCTTAAGTGAAATATGTCAAAATGACTGTCTCGTTCCAAGGATCGCATCTCCTCTGACGGTGCATCGATCGGAGGTCCTTATCCCATGTTATGGGTATTCGATCAGAAACAAACCGAAATGGGGGATCCGGGCCCGACCCGGCCCGACCGGCCGGCCGTGGCTCGACCAGCGTGGCCGAGGGGAAGCCACGGAGCAGGGGGGTGCACGACCCCCCTCACTGTTGATTGAATCCAGCGGCCGTCTGCGCTGCCGCCAATCCTCCGGGATCCCACGCGGCCACGGGATCCCCCATGCCGCACCGCCACGGCATGCCGCGGCGGTTGATTCCTCAGGCGGCGCCGCGCCAGCGACCCGCGCCTCCTAGTTTTCCACGGGCCACCGGAGTTTCTCCAGTGGTCCGTTTTTAAAACCGTCTATGCCGGCATTCATCTCGGGTCTCGAACATTACTGCAGAAGCTTCAAAATAACCTTGCGGCCCCGTTTTTCGTCGCCCGTCAATCTGCATGTCAATAAACAAATCGCGTCGTCCTCAGGGTTCTCTGGTGCGATGCGATGGCGCCATGCCCCTTCGTCGTGGCCCGACTCCGTCTGCAGATGTCTTTGGGTTTCTCCAACGCGGCACGACGGCGTCATGTCCGTGTTCGTTTTCACGGCGCAGCACGACGAAGCCGCGCATTCCTTGCCTCACGATTCCGCGCGATGCGACGACACCGCGCTATTCCCGTTTGAATCCAAAAAAGAAACCAACATGGATACGGAGTAGGGTCGGCCGTGTTTGTGAGGTCCGGCCCCCTCTCGTTAATTGATAGCAATTGGTCATATTTCATGAAGAACGTAAAGGTAATAATCACGAAAAAATTAAATAAATAAACCCCTACATTTCTCCCGCAAACAAGAATTCTCAACCCGCAACATATTTTTCGCGGATCAACTTGATGTTTATTTGATCCGCGTTCTTTGATTCAAAAGGATGTAACATGGGGTTTATTAATATTCACAAAACAATTCCCTACCTCGACGTTGCTTGAACGGAGGTTCATCGAATGAGGATTCATCGCGGAAAGATACATCGCGAAAGAAGACGTCGTCGACATCGCGGTAAGAGGCGTCGCGAAAGGAGACGTCCCAGAAGGAGACGTTGACCTTCGAGGAATCCGGCGTTCTTCACATTATTCGCGTTCTTTGTGTTTTTCGACGAAGGAGATGAAGAAACTCTTCAATCCTTATCCTTTTTCTCCCCAAGACTCCACCACAAGAAAATAACCCAAAATAAAATAAGCTCACCTCTTATTTTAATAACATAACATAACTTTTGAATTTCAAGAGTTTAATATTAAAAAAGCAACACTTAACTCAGTTAATTAATAACATAAGTTATTAATGTTTAAGTTATCAAGAGTTAATGGTGAGTTGAGGGGGGTTGAAGAATATGAAGGGGTGGGGTTCGTGTGGGCCCCACCACCCTCATAACCTCTCTTGGGAAGTTGGGTAGTTACCTAACTTCCACCCAAAGCCTTAAACCACTAAAAGAAAATAAAAATTGTAGTTAATTTATAAATTAAACACCCACAATTCTTATCATCTTCTCTCGTGAAAACAAAACTCTGTAAATGGAGTTCCTAAGCAATTACCAGCTCTACGGTTCCATCGGTGCCCTCGGAATTCGATTCCGAGCACTGGTTCAAAAGTTAGAAAAACTCGCTCGTCCGTTCACAGAACACACCCAAGCCAAACTTTTGAAAATGATTCCGGGCACACCGAGCCTCAGAATCAGGCGCTGTCAGAAACTGCATTCTTGTAAAATTCCAAAGCAAATTAAGAAAAAATTTTCCTTGAAATTTCCAGGTCTTTACATGAATAGTTAATAAATACATTTTTTGTCAAAATAGTAACTTTCTAAATTTATTGGTGTACATGAATGTCATAGAATTTTATAAAACCTTTTAATTTAGAAAATATTTATTTAAGGATTATATTTACTCATTCTAATGAAATTAATTTTAATTTACAAGAATATATTTATCACTATTAAAAATAATATTTAAATTCTAATACGTTTTTTAGTCATTCAAATTAAGTAAACATTTTTTATAAAATATAAATTTTACTTTAATTTATATTTAGATCATTTTTTAACAATATAATGTATGTATTTAAAACACTAAACATTTATAATATAGTTATACAATTATATTTTTCTGTGTAAACTGGTCTTCTTTTAATAAATAGTTTTAAAACATTATATTCACAAATACTGAATGAAATTTAGATATATCATGGAAAATATCTTATATAAAAATTATTTATATATTAAAATTAATTGTTTTAAATTTATTAAATAATTTAATTTTAAATTTCCACCATTAAAATTAGATTCTAATATTAAAAGTGGAGTTACCATGTTATGGGTAAATTATGTTTAATATGGGTTAACATAGTGGAAAAGAATAAAACATGTGAAAAACACCTGTTTTATTAGATTGTGTAATGATTAATGACTTTATCTATTTCAAAAAAAATAAATTGTTTGTTATTGTTTTTTCCTTTATCCCATTAATAATTGAGTTATGTTATTGAGAAATAATTAATTTTTAAATAGTTACCCCTTTGCATAAATATAAAAAGAGAGAAAGTCCACCCAATTTTACCCACATTCTATTGAATTATATTAACTAGAACTATACATATGTATTTCCTAAAAACCCTCCCCACTCCTTTAATCCTTGTCATCACCCAAATACTATGCTGATGTCCCTTAATAAGTTACCCAAAGGAAAACATAGATGGGATATTTTATACTGTCAACCCAAATTCATTTGGTTTTTCCTTCTTCAATGCCCTTGGAATCCCATTAAACCAATATGGTATGAAAAAAATCATATTTAATGTAATGATGTATTGTTAAACTAATTGAATAATTATTTTATTCATTCCATTAAACTCATAATGTAAAATGAAATTTTATTCGTTTTTATGTTTGGATTACCTCCTCCGTTGATGACATATCCAATTATCCATAATCACAATAAATAGTGGGTTAATAGAGTTAATTTAATTATTTAGTAGTTTAATTTTTAAAAAATTAATATTATATAAGTAGAAATTTTTAATTATATATATGTGATTGAAAAGAAAACTTTGTAGTATCGATGGCCACATTATGTGGAATTATCTGGGTACCATTCATAATTTGGATATATTTTTGAATAAATATTGATATTGTATAATTATAATAATAATAATTAAATAACAATGGAAATTAAATTATAAAATTCTATGTATCATGAATTTATATTTCAACACATTTGAAAATTATCATCAAACATAAAGTGTTACAATGAAATTAGCCGAACAAACTTGAATGAACAATATAAGGGAAAACAATATGAAAAATAAAATCAGAAAATAATCTATGGTCCATAGAAAAAAATTTTATTAGGTATATATTTATTGTAGTTAATATAATTGTTAATGATATCAATTTCTTATACATTTCCATTTCAAACACAATGTATAGGTTTCCATCTTAATAAAACATCATTGAATTATCCTTTGATGTGATGCAAAAATGTTCATTTTAATAGTGAAAATATAATTTTAATGACATGTAATACCATATGTTACTATTTATCTCATAATCAATAATTCCTTTCATTATCTTCCTTTATGTGGTTTTTGATTGATGTCTTCCCTAAAAATTATGGTTATGGAAAATATTAGTATAATTTATTGTGTCATAAGGTTTCTAGTTGTGTTTATTTGTTCCATTCATATGTTTTAAACAATTCCTATCATTTGAGATCACATTTTTTTAAAATATTACATTTCATGAGTTTATTATTATTAGAAAATGAAACTATGTTAAAAATATTTATATTCCATTTCAATGGATGCTTTCCCTGCATTTTAATTTTAATTAACTGAAATGTTCTAGTTATTAGTTGTAAACATAAATAGGTTTTATTTCAAGAGAATATTATATTTTTCTTATCCCTTATTTAATAGATAGTCTTATTACCTCATTTAATGATGTTTTCTTTCAAAAGAAATGTTTTAAAATATAATAATACATCTTTCATACCACCTTAGCTACTTGTTGGTTAAAAGTTATAATTCGTTTTGTTAACTATTTTATAATAATATTCTCATTAACATATTATGTTTTTATATATAGATATTTACTTTAAAATTTATTCATTTTTAGATATCCTTTTGATTTTTTTAATATACATATTGTTAGTTCCCATTAAAATTTCCACATATATATAAAATTGATTAAAGGAAACATCCTTATTTTATTTCTCATATAATGATTCACCCACACCTAATTTTTTTAAGACATAAATATCATTTTTAAATCATTATATTTTATGTTTTATCCTCTTGTATGAGTTCATGTTTTATGAAAAATAATAATATCATTTATTCTTTAAAAAACTCCATCACTTATTTCACAATGTATCACTCAAGAGGAATATTTTTATACTTTCTTCCGAAAGATTAATCTCATTAATTTTCAACATTAAAACTCCATTTTAAAGATATATATTTATTTTTCAAATATGAATTGTCAAAATTATTTGATTCATTATTCTCTTTGTAATCCTAATGATTTATCTTTATATTCCATCTAAAATAAAAATTATGAAACCCCCTTCAGTATCATGGGTCTGTTCAAACTTATCATATGTTGTGGTTTCATTTCATTACATGTAAAAAATATGTATGAGTTTTATTATGTTACGGGTGGTCATAGAATTATATACCCCTCCAATGCATTGGGTAATTTTTTACTCTCTCGATATACAATGTACAGTGCACATGTGGCCAACCTAAGCATAGTGTGTTATGTGATGGGTGGTAATAGAATTATTTTGATATCAAAAAAAATTAATAAGGATATATATATATAATTCATGATATTTACTTTATATGGTTTTCCATTGAAATAGACCCCCCATGGGACCTCTAAAAATAAATTAACAGCAATATGGAGTGAACCAAAACCACTATGAGACATTGTATAATTATGAAGATGGACATGGGGTAAAAAATCAATTACATTTATAATGTAATTTATTAGGTTGTTAATACATATTCCATGATTACATAAACTTATTGTTTTATTTTTTGATTACATGATTCTATTATGTTGATTGTTATCATTATGTTACTATGATATGCCTCTTGAAAATCATGTTATGATTTATTTCTATGTTTATTAACATATTGGGATTTCTAGAGAACCATTATCCTTATTAATTTTCCCTAGGTTATTCTATGTTGTTTTATAATATTATGGGAGTCTGGATAACTATGTTAAGATTTTATTAAATATAACTCTTTTAAGCTTAAGATGTTGTTTGTGTGTGTATCTAATCATCCAAAGACACTAGAGCAAATATCATTGTCTTTTATTATTGGGAATGATTTTTTTAAATCATGGAATAATATTTTTATACGTCCTGAGTCACTATCCTGGGTATTGGGGAATTTTCTAGTAATTTTTAGCATATTATGAAGAGATAACATTAGTGAAATCCCTAGAGAGAATTAGATGAGATAAACCAAAGTATTTTATAAAAGAAAAATGTATTGTAAAATATTGGAGCATGTTATTTTCTTCATTATGACATCCCCATCTAGATACAATTGGTGGATTCTAGCTCACAAAATGATGTAATTTTGCGTAATAATCTTTAAAAGTCAATGTTTTGTATTAACAAAATTTTCATGTCATTCAAATAAAAGAGGCATAATTGTACCCCTAGTTTTAAAATCCTATGTGATATAATTTTTTTTGTCATATTATTTTTATGCTCCATAATGAAGTATTTATTTCCTATTTACATTTAAGGACTTGGATGAAAATTATAATAGAAACCAACTTATCTTAAACAAGAATAAATAAAAAATTATATAAGTGGGACAATAGATGACATAATTTATCATAATAATGATATTGGTTAAATTGTGAATGATATAAGTAAAATGTTGTTATACATCACATTATAAATGAATCATAAGAAAAAAGATAGAATTTTTGAGTGAAATAACGTTTAGTAAACATTTACTATAATTATATGAGATTATTATCTTTTGATGATGAATTTCTATCCGAAATGTAAACCCATTTTTTATTTTATAAATGAATGGAACCAGAATAAAATTATTTAACCATTGTTATTAGTGGAAATGTGATGATTTCCTCAACAAAAATCCCCTTATAATGGGATCTGTATTGATATATCTTGGGATTATTCCAAACTGATTATCTTTAAAATATTATTAACCAAGTGATCATAGTTGATATTTTAAATCCACCAAATAATAGAAGGATGGATTCCCCTAGGAATATGTGGGATAAAGATGACGTCATAATGAATATTAAACATCCAAACATATCCCCATTCTGTAAAGAATTTCCATATTAATTCCCTTAAGAGATCTTGAAAATGATTTACCTTTGTAAATAGTGGGCATCGAGAAAATTGATATTGAGGGAAAATGATCAAAACAATAAAGTAACATAATGGTTATCCATTACATCCACTAATGATTTGATTTTATTAATGTATCAAATTTTGGAACTATACAAACCATTCATCTAATCAAAGGATTAAATTGGAAATTAGTCACAAAAAACTCATTTACAATGGAATCAGGGAAAAACTTATGCAATGACATATTCTGAGTTAGATAGGTATTTTTCACTCTACATTTTCATTGAATTATATAATTCTTGATTTCTTCTATAAGTTATTGATTTATGAATAAATGTTTTTTGAGAGTATAATTATTATATCCTTGTTTTTTGAACTTATTTGTGTTTTTATGAATGTTACACCCCATTGATTTATCTCTTCTTTACTATTAGGGTTTTATTATGAATGGAATATCTCAATTTATAAAGGGATCATATCAAATTCCATAAATGAAAATCATAAATCCTATCCTAAATCAAACTAAGGTAAACAAATTTTTTTTTCTTATTTGAGTAATCTCTATGGGAATTACTCTAATTATATAAGTTTCAATATTATTTGGATGTATTTTTTTGTATAAGAAAGAATATAATTACCTGAGATTTTAATATATGTTTTCATCTAATTATGTGAAATTTTTATGATATCATAATAAAAACCCAATACCACTAGAAAAAAATGTTTTTATAAAATAAGACCAATAAAAAAGTCATTTAATTAGTTGGTATAAATAAGAGTAACTAAATTACGAAATATAATAATATTATTTTTTATATATATAAATTTTATATTTTATAAATTATCAATTATATTATATAAATGAGTATAACTTCTTAAGTGAAAATTATTTTATTAAATATATTTACTTATAATATTGAAAAAAATATATTTAAAAAAAATCAACGTATAATCAATTATAGATTTATTAGTGTTTATAGAAATTATTATAAAGAACAAGTAGTTTGTTAGGAAGATGTTTTTTCAAAAAAACAATTTCTCATTGTGTTTTATTATTTTAATTAAAATTTAATATAGATTATTCTTGGAATTAAATTAAAAATATGATTTTTGGTTTTGGAATAAAAATATTAGTTTCTGATGATTTTTTTTGTTTTTAAATGATTTCTTAGGTTAATATTGTGAAATTATAATTTTTTTAAATAACATGAATATTATAACATTATTATTATACTATTATGAGTTATAAATTCAAAAAAACTTGTTATATAAATAATTATATATATTTTTATTAGAATTTATAATTTTACCCATAATGATATATATTTAAATCTATATATTGGAAAATTTATAACATATGTCACATTTATCGAATAAAATACCTCTTTCTACATTTTAATTTCTTATATATTTAATCATATTAACTATATAACGTGAATAACAAAATAAGTTTAATTATTTGGTTCATCAGGTCAAAAAAGTTTGATGAATATTTTTTTGATTTTTTGATAAAAATTTACTTCCAATAAATATTAAAATTAGATTTTTTTTCAAAAATGAATACATTTATTACTTTATTATTATATAAGAGAGTCATGGAATTTTATAAAACCTTTTAACATAAAAAAATTTATTTGGAGATAAATTTCATCCATTCTAATTTTTTAGAAACAAATATTAAAACCAATGATTAATATTATAAAACATAAGTAATTCTTATAGTCAAATTTAAAAACTATTTTTTTCATTTTAATTGAATTAATAATAATTATTATGAAAAAACTAAATTCATTTAAAAGTCACATGGAATTTTTTTTAATATCACTATAAACTAATTTCTATCTTGGACAAAATAAAGAGTGATAGTCTTATCCCACATATATAAAATTATCTTAAAATGAGAATTATATAAGAAAATGATTTTATGTGTCACTTTAGTACAAAAAATATTTTCTAATACTTATTGAAATTTTAGAGTATAAATAATTTTTATATTTTAAATGAGATTTTTAAAATTAGTAAATTTTATTAGACTTAATTATTTCTATAAAAATTAGTTTCCAAGTGTAAAAATGCATTAACCATTATAAGGGTATATTTTGATAAAATTTCTTTATATTTGTGAATAATGTTATAACATGTAAAACATATGTTTGAAATTTGATAGTGGAAAGAGTACCATTCTTACCTTTATTCCACAAAATTATTGGACATCAAAGGAACATTTCTAATTAAATAATGTGGTGATAATACTGAGAAATATTTTGGATTTACAAAATGACTCTTTTTTCACTTATAATAGTTCACCTCCTCTCCTCCTTATTTATCTATCCATTACAATGCATTGTCTAAACCAAAAATTTGAAATATTCACTCTGAGAAACCCTACGCATTCCTTTATTACCTGGCCTCACCATATTGTGAAGTAATATAGCATTAAGAAGCAAGCTAAGGGATACCATAAAAGGGAGTGGTAATACTCAAAACCATAATTTTCTAACTCTCTAATTCATCTACACCAATAAAATATTTACTAACCATGAATATATGATAACTACATAATTTTTAATATTATGAATTGTTTTATAAATATATATGATAAATTATATACTTTTCTCTATAATAATACAGAAAAATAAAATCACAACATGTGGGTATGCAGACTACTGCCTCCATGAACTACTTATTCAATATTTCACCACCACCTTAATTTTTTGCATCCAAAAATTATTTAATTCTTTAATTTGATAATTTTCACACTATAAAAATTATGGTAGAATAATATTGGTCAGTAAATCAATGTTATTAATAATAAATGATCACACTGACTTTAACACCCATAATATGGACTTATCAAAGTACATTTCACAATTTAAATCAATTTTAGAAAATAAAGTAACTTCCCAATTATTTCCTTGTATGAAATTGGAATATTTCAAGTACTATTTTCATAGTTATATAATTAAATGGTTTGAATTGTATAATTTATTTTGATATTTTCTTATTTATATTGTTTAAACACTATGACATAATAATCCTCTATAAATGTAAAATTTATCCAAATCATTAGGAATAAGCCCACAACCATATAATTATAGTGGATAGTGTAAAGGACTATTGGAGGATATCAGGATCTTGGATCAATGATAATTATACAATAGGGATATCCAATAATGATTTAGTTTTTTATCTTTCCATCAATGATGGAATAGAACTGTTCTTTAAAAAAAATGACTAAAACATAATATATGTCATTTTATTTATTTTTATATATACTGTGTTGATATCCCATGTTGAATGAAAACCAATTTAACAAAAAAAGGTTGGGTCACCAATCAATTGAATATTTAATTAAATGTTTAATATTTCAACAAATTAGGAAGATATTTATTATATTGTTTATTCAATAAACTACATTAATAATTCTAATAAAAATTGATATAGTATATCCCAAACAATGGAATAGGATAATTCCTATTTTGTGTTTTGTGATTTTCTTCCCATGTTTATCAAATTTTCACCACTATTATTTCAATTGTTTATAGTTTAAATGATACCCAATAATCCATCATTCCATGATATATATTTGTCACAATAGATCGATATTATAGTGACCCAGGTTTCTCAAAAAATGATTTTAAAAATGATTAGATGGATATTTAATACATTACAAAAAAAATAAACTACGTACCATTACAATACAGTGTCTTTGGAGACCTGGTACACAATCTTCAAATTTGGTGAATGGTCTTCAGTATTCCAAAAATATCAACCCTCTTAAAACTCTTCACAATAATACCCTACATAACATCATTCATCATATCCTATAAAATGGAAGAATTAGAAAGGGTGATCTCAGATTCTCAGTAATGGTAAAGAATGTAGATACAAAAGCATAAATTGAAACTAAATGTATACGAACAATATTATAATATTTGGAAACCATATCATGTATATAAAATAGAATTATACTTGTTCATGGTATAAATATTATATTTTGATAACGTAGTAATAATATGTAAATAAGATAGAATGATACATGACAGTATAACATTGGCATAATACATATAATTATGGTACACACACGAGTGTAGAAAATAAGTTCCATAGCAGTCATGGATCAATACATAGGCTATCATAGTAGAATGTTTTCACTTTATAATCCAGTATAGTAGTCAAGGTTGACTCCCCAAAAAATAATATCATAAAAATTTCATCATTGAACTAGGTTCACAACCCATTCCACTCTGGTCAATATCATCAGATACAATTAATTACTGAATTCATTAGAGAGATATATAGGTCCCACCTATATCTTTATGATAATCGCATATATTTTTTCTACAAGATGATAAATAATACATCATATCATTACCCATGAAATTAAATGGGTTTCATAAACACTTCATTATATCAAAACTTATGGAAAAGAGATTGGAATCATAATTATTTCATCATTTAATCATTGCCTAACATGTGAAACATGATGTCAGTTTCAAAAAAACTTTTATCATGGTATAACCCATGGAAGAAAAATGGGTTTCATAAATATCGTGTCATTATAAAAATAAACAATTACATAAATGAATATGAATATTATTAATGTATCAAATCCCTAGTAATGAAAAGGATACCTCAAACCATGTCATCTTATATTAAAAATTATTTTCAGGATAAATCACATGGAATATATTTTGATGAAAATAAATTTTTCTTGAAAATAACTTTTTAAAAATAAATATTTATAAAATATTTTCGAAATGATTTTATTTGAAAATAATATTTTAAAATTTTGAAGGAATATTTAAAATCCACTTAAAAAATTTCATGAGGGAAATATCATTTCTTATTTGAAAAAAATAAATCATAATACTTTTTGGAATTAAATTTCTATAAATATTACATTCATTATATATAAAGTATGCATTAAAAAAATATAAAAAATTCCATGATTAAAAAATCATTGCCTCTTTGAAAATTAATTTTTAAACAAAATTATTTTTAAAACAAATTTAATTTAAAATAATGAATAAACTTATAAATTATTCTTTATATAAAATAATTTTCATAATTGAAATAAAAATTTTCATTCTTTATACATTAAAAATATTCCATTTATATTCTAGTAAAATCCAAAAATGAATATTTTTGAAACAAAACATGAAGATTCCATAGATATAATTTTTAAAAAAGTCAAACATGGGTAAATATTTTTTTAATGAATCATTTTTTAATTTCAAAAACAATATATTAAATAATTTTTAAGAAACATGTATTTTTATGATAAAGGGTTTTCGACTGATGAGAGAAATTAAGACGTTTTTTATTAAAATAATTTTTTTGAAATCATTATTACATAAATAGAGGAAAATTATCAAAGAAAATATATTAATATATATATATATAAGAAAAAAATTCATTCATTTCAGGACATACTAATTTTATGACTTCAACATTGGGATAATAATCATAAACAACCTAAATAAACGAAGAAATGTTAGCGTAAAACTCTCACCACTATTGTTAAATTAAATAGAAATCACACTAAAAGATAGATCCTAAAATGGATATGTAAGTGGGAATAATTTTTAGGATAATTATAATAAAATAAATTAATTTTAATTCTATAAAAAATTACACTAATAGTTTTTTAATATGGAATTTTTCTCATATAACTGAAACGTGAGATAGTAATCCATTACCACATCAGTATTTATTTGTGTATTAATACTAAACTATTATTAATGTCAAATTAAACATTATATATCATTAAAATAATTAAATTCATGATATAACATGTAAAAGGGGTGCTATATAGGCCATTAAAAGTATATGAGTGATGAATTTCCATATTTCTCCCACATATAAGAGAGAGGCTACAAATACCTTACATAAAATATAGACATCCTCTATAATCCTTTGAACCTCCTTTATAATAAATAATATTTTATTATAAATATGTTATAGAACCATAAATATATATATTTAACCATATATGAAATATTTATGACCATTTATTACATGATTATTAACAATTCATTGTTAAAACAACGTTTCGGGTAATAACTTCTTTGTTTTTCATATATGGTTTGAATTGTAATTTATAGTACTCTTAATTTGATCATGTTTCTATAATATAAAAATTAATAATAATGGTATAATTATCATATTTATACATCAATTTTTTTAATACCAATCAAGAATGATTGTTTTTTGAAATGAAGTATGTTATGATTGTGGATATGGTAGGTCGTATGTACACATGAGTAATAATTCCATTTTTAATGATAATTATGAAAATATGTAAGTGATATTATAAAATTAAATAATGATTATTATATCATAAATACCAAATTATATCTTTAAATATACTTATACTTTTTATCCATGTTGTATGGTGATGAAAGGATATTCACATCGTTACGTGAAGGTTGTTGCACACATATACATGAATGACACTATCATCTTTCAATGAGTAAAAGGATAAGAATTAAATTTATATATTATATTTTCATAATTATAAATATTTATTTAATATACAAATTAATTAATTTATATAACATATTTTAGTTAATATTCTCTTTTTTATCATCCATGTAAATCATTTCTAAAAAAAGAATCACATTACTTCGTGAGACTGTAGTATTGTGTGCACATAAGAAATGTTATCATTCCCCCTACATAATTAATAGTAGAATGGTATATTTGATATAATGTCTTAAGAGGTATAATTATTTTAATAATATCAAATACATACTTTATACCCATTATCAAACACAACCATGAGAGGTGGTATTGAAAAAATAAATAAAATCAGTTCATGAGGCGGTAATCATCTATGCACAAGAATAATGATTTAATAACTCATTTGATGGCAGTGGAGATAGTTTTAATACAACCAACTAATATATAGACATATAATTGTAGTAAATATAATGATGTTATAATATAATAATTTTTTCAAAATAAATGAAAGAGGTGGAGCAAGAAATAATGTAAAAATGATTGATTAAGAACATTACCTTTTCCTAAGGTAACCTCTATAGATTGGAACTAAACGCCATCAAATGGTGTTTTTCTGACAAAAAATATATCTGATAAGAATAATGGATATATTTTTTTTAATTGGTAATTTTTTCACCAATCTAAAATAGTTGGAAGATGTGAAGATGAGAAGAGTGGGGTGTCATCTTATAATGAGGAGAGAGGTACACTTGTAATTATTTGAAAATAGAAAATTATACCCACATTATTAATATACCATAATAACAAAAATTTATTTTTCTCAAGTCATAGATATTTGTGGGTTGAAATATATCCATACAATATATTATATATTTTTTGTAATTTTAACCAATTTCTTAATAGTTTACCACCAAAAAACTGATAGTTTTTTTACATTAAATTTTGTGTAATAAATAAGTTCCCATTGTTATATAACATAAAATATTTTTATTCCAAATATGGAATTATTTTTTCCAAAACCAATTCACATAAGTATAAAATTTTTATTTAAAATCAATCATGCAGATAGGAGGAGAAAAAAAATTCAATCATAATTTTTTTAATGTATATAATGTTTTTATATTACAAATACATATAAGAATTATTCTAATATAAAAAATTGGATTAATATATATAATTTAACAAGTGTTACTTTAAAACCAATTATTAATAGAAATTAACATCCTAAAAAATTTTAACCAAAAGGAAGTTTTCAATTAAATATATATACATTCACAATTCATAAAAAAAAATCATTTTATAAAATTATCAATTAAAATAATCATAAGAATATTTTGTTATTATAATTTTAATAATTATTTTTATTCTATAATACTAATTTTCTGAAACATTTAAAAATATATTTTTAAAAATAAGTTCTTTAAAAGTTGCCACAAATGTAATTTATGAAAATAATGTTTTTAACTATAGCATTGGATTTATTATCATGAATTACCTAGAAAACACATTAGATGATTGTTATTTAGTTATTTGAATATATAATATATTTATTTAATTATAGTAACTCAAAAAATGGATTGATTAATTTATTATGTTAAAGAGTGTTGGTGACCAAAAATTATTTTTTCAGAAAATGATTTCATTTATTTTTATTTTTAATTGAATGATAACCATGTAATTAATTTTATTTACATGTGTAAAACATTTATTTTAGTAATTTATTTAATCATGTTTAATACCTCTATTCCAATTTCTAGGTGATACTAATCATAATATTTTAATACTTTTTCACATTTCATTTAAACTCATTGTTGTGTGTGCTGCAAAAATATCGAGAATATTAAATTTATTTGAAAAAAATGTATTTAAAAAAATATTGTTATTTTTTATACCATGTGTTTTGATTTCTGGTCATGGTTTTAAATTAATTACAATAAGGGAAAAATATGATCAACGAATCATGGTTAAATGTGCGATAATAACATGACATAATGACACTTGAATTTCATGAATTTTGGATGTAGTATTACAATCAAAAAAATACGAATTTGTTCATATAACCTTATATTTGAGTCCCCTAGTGAGATTCATTATAGAATTTTTTTGGTTGGTGCATGGGGAAATACCATGTGAAGAACCTTGGACTTCCAAAGAATCTTGACTGCATGGTGGTCTGTTCAAGAACAAACACTGTGTATTCCCCTATATTTGAAGGCTAAGCATTCCACGTGGGAGATAAATCTAAAATGGTTGTGGGTGGGATCACACACCTTGTGACCCTTATATTCCCATATCATCTTGTACAAGGAGAAGATTCCTAGAAATCCATACAGTGTTGCAATCCATGTGTGTCATGTCAAATGACATGTAACCCATGGTTGTTGGATCGATGTTTATATGAAGGACTCACCTAGGAGACCATGATTACCCACATGTATTTTATGGAGGGCCACCAGTTGTGTACCAATAACGATATAAGGTAATGAAAGTATAACACACAGAGCTTCGAACAAACAATTATATGTTGTGTGGACATATGGGACACACTATTTATTTTGGATAAATTCATATCATGTGAGTGTGAGGCATGGTAAGTGACAAAGATAGAGAGTCACATCATATATCATTATGGGAAATTCTTTCTACTCCTCGATGGGTTGGTTTGAACCCACATTCTTTATATTTCATCTCTATTATGATCTTGGGTGTTTTCCATCAGACTATTTCAATGTAGACATGGATCGGTTGGGTGTGGTTTTTTGGACTATCCCTATAATGACGCAATACAGAATATCATCATCGTTATTTTATTGTGATCCCCTCAATGGTTTAATAATTATATATAATTTATGGGGTCCTTATTTTTTAATCATGGTGTGATCCTCTATCATTCATTTTTTTACATTGGTGGGGTTCAAAGTATCGGAATTACTACAATGATCATGGTGTTGATCACCTATTAAGAATTTTGATCATATATCTTATTCAATTTCATCGTACATATGATCCCATACTTAGAAGTTTATTCAGATGGGTTTTGTGGTGTCCCACAATGGTCAAAGGTGTGATCCCCTATATAAGAGTAATTATCTTAGTAATTTCATCTTGTATATTCAATTTGGAGAGTCAACATAAATAACCTCTTAAATGAGTACCATTAGTGTCAATAGAATTTTGGAGTGGAATCTCATTCATGATTACAACCATGAATCCTTGAGAAGAACCTCGATGATGGTATTGTGTTTCAGTCTTCATCATGACTTGGAGTATATCTTGTGTATATAAGGTTGTACTTATTCTTATTTCTATGTCTCATATCCATATTTACATAATATTTTATAATATTATTAGTGTCTTCATGTTTTTAAATTTCACAATTTTTGGGTATCCTATTTGGTAGTATTATAGTCACCTATGTGTGGTATGTACCTACAGATATTGTGTATTTGTAGTAGATATATGATTTTATAGACTATATGTAAGAACTATAGTCAATTAGCATAGTTTGGGCTTGAAATACTGTGGCTGGACTAGGTGTTTCATTAGATAGTATCGTCCTCTAGCTAAGACAGTTAGTATTTTTTCATGTTTGAAGTGGGATTGTATTTTCATCTTTATTTATTTTAGTACATTATTTGTGCTCTAATATGGGACATAAATTATTTATTCATTATCATTATATTTTTTTCTCCTTTTATCATTTTATTGATATTTGGACATGTGGGTGTGCATACAGGTATATTAGATTAACCGCTCCCAATCATGGGATATTCCTTCTCAGTGATGGTCACTAGCTCTTCAAATATATGAGGTAGGTTTTTGGAGTCACAAATATATTATTTTATTCCAAGAAGGCCCTAGTTAGTCTGGTTGTGATAGAGTGGTGTCAGATAATGTTTCTTCCTATGATCGAAGTGAATAGATTTTCTATAATTTTGTTTGGTTAGGGAATAAAGTAAATGGTTTAATTTTTTTTAGTATTGTATCTAAGGACTAGGAATATAATTATTGTTTATATGAAAATGTATATATTCAATAATAATCCTGTAACCTTGTTATTGACACTTCAAATATAGGCACATGAAGCAGAAAAAATCATTGGTACATGCATAAGATATGAATTGATTGTGATTACATGTACTTATTGAGTAATATCCTTATATGTACTCATTTTATATGTATCTTATTTTCTACTTTTAATATATATTCATGACATAATCTGGAAAGGATTCCACAAAATAGACGAGAGTTTGACCCAATAGGTGATGAGGACTCCCTGAAGGGGCAAGGTCGTACGATGGTTTTTTTCAAAATGGACAATAGATTATTCCACCACCAATTTATTTGTACATAGAACAACTTCTTTTTGTTAATGTGGATTAATAATACCATATTATGTTGTAAATGGATCTATTATTCATAGATTGTGAGATTCATTGATCCATGATGTAGTGTAAGATTCCATTTCATTAATCTATTGGGATCTAGGGAAATAAGGATCAGTAGAAATAATTCATGTGATGCATGTCACGATGGATGATGTTGCATCATTCACAATTTCTTTAAGGTGTCCTAGTTAATTAAGGTATAGGTGTTTTATTTCTTTTTATGGACATTGACATATCATATTATATACTACTAGTCATTGTACTGTTGATAGAGAGATGGTTGTTGGACTTCCCAGACAAAGGTAGTGTTTTAAATATGGAGGTCCATGAGGAAGTGAGTGTTGTATAGGATCATAGAGAGGAGTATGGGTGGATATAACATAAATATTTTTCAACCACAACCACTCCCATGTGGTCCATGCTAGGATCGGGGAGTTAGTGGTCAGGGGAATTGGTAGTTTGAGGTGATTGAGTATTTTTACCAAGAGACTCATGAATTTATTTGATATATTATCTATGTTGTTACATATTTAGATATAGTTTTTTTGACACAATACATAGACACTGTTTTTTTTTGCATCCCTAGTTCAAGATCATATTGTTTCTAGTTGATCCCTTATATAAAAACTTTTTTAATGGTCTCCTACAGAATGGATAAGTGATCAGACACTTCTATCAAAAATGTAACATTTCTATGGGATTGAGATAGGGATAATCATGTGTGGATCCTTTCACTAGTGGTATTTGTATCCTAGAATATAATTTATATTATTAGCTAGTGTTACAAAATCTAGGATTAGTTAAAAATTATATGTGGGGGATTCACTAAACCCATGTTCGGGGATAGTGTTTCCCACGATTAGAAAGTATTAATCCCTGGAATGATAGATTAATACCATTATTAGAAGGATATAGTCAATATCTTATCAATTGACTGGTATGACCCTAGGAGTAAGAGATTCTATTAGAATTAAATTCCATTTATTTGGGACTCAAATAAGTATGTCTTCTTTGATGATGTTCTGTGATTAAATTCCCAAATAATGGTTTATTTTTACATGAAACATAACCCTAGAATGACTAGATAATTTCACTGGAATATTAGATAATCTTTTGTATCCATAAGATAATAATCTGTTATTAAATAAATTTATATAGTATTGTAATCATTAGAATCAGTGTTGGTTTTCTGGGTAACTATTTTATTATCAACTAGGAGGAAGATGTGCTCTTGAGGATATTTGAGGAATGACATCACCTAAAATAGGTGACTGTTAGAGAGAAGTATACACAATTGATATTTGAAGACTTATTTGACCAGTGATTAGTGGTGAAGTATTTTTATAGTATGAATTAAATATAGGTTTTCACTAAATTTAGATTCGATAGGGGATTAACAGACGAAGGATTTCTAAATCTAACATGGTTTCATAGAGTTCATGGTGTTAGCTTTTAGTGAGTTGAACTCCCTAGTGTGTTGTGAGTCTTATAAACTAGGTCTTAAAAAACATTCTTGGATTAGTTCATATTCATCTCATTCAAAGTCATTCTCATGTAAATGTTGTCAATGGTGGAGCATGTTAGACACAAGAGGATGGTATTATAAATTATTCAATTGTACTGGCGTGGTGGGATTCTCTCAATGTATTTGTTCAATATTTAGTGGCCCCACTTCTTAAGATATGTCTTCTTAGATATAGGATTAATTCTGGACCCTGTAATGGTTATGGAAATTCTATCTTGAGATCCACTTAATAGAGTTGTCATGGTATCAACTGCTCACAACATGATTTCCTATTTTAGGATTTGATCGATGTGAAAAGGAATTAGCCAACATTATAGTTAAATATTGAGGATCATTTTATGGAGATATATCCTCCGGATGACAATTGTTTGGTACTGAATGACTAGATATGAACTATACATTTTATTAGTTAATATTAGGAATGTCTCTAGTATGTCATTCATTCTATGATTGAGTATAAAACAAGTTACAATGTCATAGTGTATTTATGAGGAGAATATTTTTCCATGGTAATATATTCAATAGATATGAGTATGTTCAAACAATAATTGGAATCAGTTTTGGAGACCAAGGATGTTGTATATTTTTATTAAGTTTAAATCTTCAAGACTATCATATTAGTTGGTAAAGGCTGAGGTACGTAGATGAATGTTGAAATGGGATGGAATCATTCTGGTTTTCATGTTAAATATTACATATATTGATATAGGTAATGGTGGTATATGAGTGATCATAGACTATCTCACTAAGTTTTCCCACCACCAAACCATCCAGATGTACAGATTAGTGGAGAGTTTGATAAACCTATTCATGATGAACGTATTAAAAAATCATTGAATTATTTAGATGATAATTTCAAACTATGATTCTCACTTCAAATAATAATTATGTGTAGGATTCATAATGATTTGGGACTCTTTAGTATTTTAAAATGACTTTTCTAACCCAATAATATTCCTTAAAAAACGTATCAAATTCTAGTTTTAGATAACATGCTTACAGACTTAATATTTTATTTATGATATAACTAGGAGGATCATAAACCAATGGTAGATTTTTTGTATCAGGATATATAACACTCCTCTATCAACGTAGAAACATTTCTTTCCATATACAGGATATAATATGGGTGTCCACTATACTTTTTAGAGGAAATTTGAGACAGATCATGTGGAAATAATGTTGGTGTTAATAATGTATATAAGGGGGTGAATTCCCTCAAAATGAATATGAGGACTTCTATTTAATGTTATGATTTTAATTCAGGAGTATGATAGTGGAATTTAGAGTTTGATGAGGAGATCAATTGTCTTATGTGATATAACTTTGTCAAGGATTGTGGGGGTTTTCACAATATGACATACTAAATCTGAGATCCATTTACTTTTCCAAAAATTATGCATGGTCAGTGAGGTGGCATACCCCTTGGACCAACTACCATAGTTAGATGTATAACATGATTTATTTTATTTTTCAAAATTATGATGGTATGTGTAGGACCCTTCACATGTCCTCAACTGGGGTGAGCTAGAAATAAAGGATGGAGCTACCTTTTCAAGGTAGTCCGTTGACATTAAGGATCATAAGTAGATGATTCTCTAGTGTGGAGTGATTCACTCCGATCATATGAGTAGAAGAATGAGAATTTTTATGAGAGAACCTAAGATCTAAAGACATAGATGTGTGATTAGTACCATAAACATATTTATTATTATTTTTTCTTTTTGAGGAAAAATTCCCTATGGTGGGTAGAATTTTACATCCCTGTTAAGGAATATTGTTAAATCCATAAACTAGGGAGGAAAAATATTTCTGTGTATAGTATTTTCTAGTGTTTATATAATAATAATATTATATATTATATATCACACATGAAATGTTATAATCTGATAATTTGATAAACATGGAATGAAGTCTCTTTTAAAAAATCGGAGACCACTGTTGAATCTGAAATGAGGGTTTTACCCTTGGAATGACATAACCTTTTTCAACACCACATGTTTTTTAAAAGTTAAATCTCATTGAAAATTAATAAAATAAATATATAGATTTATTTATTAATTTTTATTATACTCAGTGAGCTATATTACCACTACATATATATAAGTTTACATAAAATACATAGGATTATATATATAAAAAATATATTTTAGTGTAGACCTTGGATGATCATGGGTAGATATCAAAATCATGGATTATCAATTTGAGGACCATAATGGTAAAAAATGAAAAAAATGTTTTGAGCCTCACTAACAATGATATACTATAAATTTTATTAAATATATATTTTAAAAAAACACAAGGAATATAATTATATTTATTTGGATTTACATCTTTTTATATCACATGTCAATTTGAAGTAATTTTCCTATCAAATTTGGTTTGTGGATTGTTGGTTGATTTGGGTTGATTATCTATATTGATATTATATAAGAATTGATTTATTCAATTATTAATTATATTATCTTATCTAATAATTCTAATAAGACATAATCAAGCTCAACCCAAATAGTAGTTATTGGTTTTTCTTATTGCTTGATTTGTAATTTTATTCCATTGTTCATCAAAAATAAATTTTTATTATTTCCATTGATAGAGGTAGAACCAAAATCCAATAATGAATCATTAATTGATTATTCATTGGCCTAATGGTTCGGCACGATGGGTGAGACTCTATGATATAGGGTGATATTGAGATGTGATGATGGTAGTAGATGATCGAACATGAATCAGTAATGGATCTGATTGGCGGCTACCAGGTTGATATGTTGTTATGAAATGATGTGATGATAGTCTCATTCTAAGTAGTTTAAATTCTAAATTCTTATCACATGGGATATTATTTTTATACATCATATCTGAGTACCTTATTGAGATTCATTTTCGAATAGGTGGTTAAAGAGATAGAATAGAAGACAATATGAAGAACATGGGATTCTAGAAAAATCCTGACTACACGGCGTGTACTTTTTGAATACAAAACATGTATTGTCCTTTATATGGGATCTTGGGTTTCCATGTTGGAGATAAATATCATAGACATGTAGTGGGTATTTGTGTTTGGATACCCGTTTTCATCCAAAATGGAATATTTTTGGATTATATTCCTAGGTAGCAATGTCACACTACCCACCATGTGTGTAATGTCACATGTCATGTATCACATGGAAAATGAATCAACCAATACAAAGAGTAAACACCATGGACATGATGTTACCCTAGATTACATGTATGATTATGCACATTCAATGTACTTGATAATGTATGTGGTCATGGGTAGATGACGCATGATGAGTAATGGGCCATCCCTTTCTCGTTGTGTACCTGAAAAGGTGTAAATGATTGAAAGGACAACATGTTGAGTGCTCTAGAAACATCTACATGATTTTTAACCCTATGGTAAATGAAATTAATGTAATATAAATGAATTACATATAATCATGAGTCATGGGTATCTCTATTATTAGTGATACATTAAATTTACCCTTATGGGTTACACTGTTTAAACCAATTACTGTAGGCTGGAGCCCTTGTTCTTTTCGGTTCATCTCTACTATAAGGTTGTGTTTTTCCTTCATATAATTTCAGTGTATATCATGTTTATATGTATTAAATTAATTATTATATACCTTTGAGGGTTAATTTTGGGATTATTATTTCATTAAAGGATTATGGTTCCCAATACAAGATGAGACTCATATACAGTTTTTTTGTGTCCCATTGTGTGATATGAGGTATGATCCCCTATCATTTTATTATTTTCCCTATATGGGGTACATGGTATGGACATGAATACCATAAAAATGGACATAATACACTATCATGAAGGTTAAATGTTTATTTTTTTGTGCCATCATACATAAAACACCCAACATAGAGTGTTATATCCAAAGGGTTTGTAGTGTCCCTTACTGTATTGATGTGTGATCAAGTATATGGGTGTTAATATCTTTACAGTTCTAGTTTTTATCTCTTATGGAGAGACTTGATGAGAATTAACTCTTGGGTGAGAACTATAATTAGTTTCATAGATTATAGATTATAATATGCTAGGTTATTGTTACTTTTATTTCTCAGTAGGAATCATATGTATTAAAATATGGTAGAGACCACTTCGAGACATAGAGTGTATCTTGATTATGTCTCGTCCCTATTGTCATTATTATTATGTCTCATATCACGATTGGAATACATTTTTACAAATTGATTTTAATATTGATTATTTATTATTGGTGATTTCATGGTGTCCTTCATTATATTGTTATACTCAACCCTACATTGGATCTGGATGTACATGTCGTGTCATATGAAAATAGAATTCCATTTTATGGAGTCCATAGATGACTAGGAGTGGGTGGATAATAGTTTTGGAATGATAGGCCAAGGTTGGGAAATTTTTTTATTTTATTATAGTCCACTCTTACAAATAAGGTTTGACTGCTGTACGGTTTTGGGGTGGGCTTGTATTTTTCCCTTTATGCTTAAATTGCATTTTTCATACAACAACATTTTACCAATTTTGTTAATGAATTGTTGTTTTTATTAGGTTTTAATTTTTAGTATTGTATGTGAATTTAAATATTTGGGAAATCATATGGTATAATTATAATAATGGATCATGTTTTTGTGAAATGCACACTTGGAACTACTCCCCATCCACTAGCCCATTTTTGACGATATTGGGTTGTCACACTCAACACATCGCTGACCTGGAAAGCCCTGATTAGTCAGTTAATGAAAAAAAAACTGATATTATATAAGTATAGTCCAAATTGAATTATAATGTATATAAACCTCCATAATTATACATATCATAAAAATATTTTATATTAAATCATAACATGATTAGTAAACTAAATGTGTTGTGATGAAATTAATTGAAAAACACTGACTAACATTTCATAGTGAAAAATATATTAAAAACCCATACCGAAAGAAAATATATAGATGTTATAAAATAGAATATATATAAATATTATTTTTTGTATATATATATATATATATATATATATTAATTTAATTATTCGTGCTGATAGGTGCAACTATATAATGCCTTCAAACACAATGTAAGGGTTTCCATCTCAATTAACCATCATTGAAAAATACATTGATATTAAACAATGATCCTCTTATTTTTTAGAACTACTACCCCAAAGTCTTATAATAACATATATTTATAATTATCTTAGTAACATCACTTTTTTCCCGTACTATAATTGTGATTGATGATTTCCATAAAATATAAGGGCCTTTATAACTCAATATCATGACATATGTTATAATAATCTTCTTATATAGTCATCATTAATTTCACATATAATACATAATTTATATACTGGGATATCAGTTTTTTTAAATTCTCTTTACTTTCTGTTAATTTCATATACTATAACCTTTAATTTAAACTATGATATCCCATCCTCTTTTTCATTTCCATTTCTTCTAATGATCACCATTTTAATTGGACACATAATTAATTATTATCTCAATTTCAATAGTATGTTCATATTCTTCACTTTTCATAAGAATATTTTATTATAATAATTTGTGATTTTGGATTTTTACTATGGTGTTTTCAAACATAAAAGTGATCATTTATACCACCCTTATTACTTGTTAGTTACACATTATCATTGTTTTAACGCATTTTTTGATTACTTATTCTAATGAACTTATTATATATTTTTATATATGAACCATCCAAATATTCCAGGTTAAATATCATTCACTATTTTGGTATTATATTAGTTCTTAGTTCCACTCAAAATTCCCATAGTTATGTAAACTTGGATTAATGTAACTTCTGTATTTCTAGTATCGTATCAACTATAAGACCAATTAAAGGATTTTATACAATGATTAGATTTCGAAAACACTGTTGTTTTTATAGAAAACCATATTGTTTGAATTCTAATTTTACAAAATAATTATATGATTATTCCTTCTTTAAAAATCTTCTCATGTTATTTCAGTATGAAACAACAAATTAGACTGTTTTTATTCTTCCTTACACTAAATACTACTCATGTGTTTTCTACATTGTAACACCATGTTAATGATTTATGTTTTCTAAATAATTTGTTACCAAAATAGTTTAATTACTTCATATCTTTGTAATCCTCATAATTTGTCATGAATATTTATCTAAATTTAGAATTATGAAGCCTACATCCTTTTAATGGGTTTTATCAAGATTATAACTTATAGATGGTTTACTTTATTAATGTTGAAAACATATATATTATTTTCATTAATTTATTATTGGGATTGAATTTATTTGACCCTATAATGAGTTTTTTATTTTTTTCATCTAATGAGATACAATGTATGGTTATTAGGTGGTAAGTTAATTCACACCGTGTTATGTGATTAGTGAGCCCAAAATTATATATCTCTACAAGTAATAAGGTAATTATTTTAATCTAATATGATGTTATATATGGATTATATACAGAACCTAATACACTATGTATCTTTTTATATATTTTTTATTTAAATTGGGATTGTATCCAATATACTATGTTACATTTTCCATATTATAATAATTTTTTTGACTGAAATTTTACTTACTTTTAAGATGTCATGCCATAATATGTTTTACTTGTATTCCATTATTCCATGATATTATGATTAAATTTCATAATTAAATTTATTTTTTATATTTTTTATTTTATTTATAATATGATGTTATGCATCTTTTCTGTCATGTTTTGATTTATTTATATGTTTATTACCTTTCCAAGATTTCTATCTCACCATTTCCTTAATTACTTTTCCCAGGGTATCCTAGGATGTTTAAGATGATATATAAGAGTTATGGGAGCCAGGATGAGTTTTAAATAAATATGTCATTCTTATGATTATGATTATGTGTTTATATAACTAATCTTAAAAAAGAACTAGACATCTAGATCCATGTCATATATATTTAGAAAAATGTTTTATAAATAATGGAATAATATATGTATAAGGCTTGGATATATATACCAACACCCACACAAAAGTGGCACTGAATTTTAAAAAACTTCCAAAATTTAAATCTTCTATGGGCCACAACATATTTAATCTATCCATGTAGTAATGAAACATTTTATTTTAAAATATAGGACTATATTCTAAAATCATTGATTTGTAGCTAAAATTTCACCCCTAATCCTTTCGTCCATAATTGGACTCTTATCTCAGAGACTACAACAGCCAAATTCACATATTAATAGTCCTATAAGGTCATATATATTTCATTACATACCTCTAAAATGATTCTTATCTTCGTGAATATGTACCAAACAAAAACATGAAATAATTCATCATTCTATTAACATATCCATGTGAGATAACTCTCCAATAGAACAACACCATTATATAAATACCAACAACGATAAATGAATCCACAAATTCTCATGATTTGATGTCGTTTAACATCAAATAAATAAATTAATGGGTGAAAATCACACAGGATATAGATCGCGCATTACCATCACACATTTTTATGATCTTTTTTAAATGGACCTATAACTATAGAAAACCTAATCCTAGGGAATACCATGACAAGACATTGATATCATCTATTGGTTCAGGATGTTGAATTTCCACTCCATGAATGTCTTGTCATCCTTGACATCCAACAACCCCCAAACTATGAAAAATTAAAAATTATATATATACCAATGAATATGTGAGACATGGAATACAACATGGATCTGGTCCATCTTTAGAGGCTTCACACTCTTTTAAGCCACCTCAATATTACACTATAGCACCTTGAAAGACCCAAAAAAACTGAGTGATAACATTCATCATTAACTAAACAACTACTACCATGATGTTGTGAAATCATTAGGTACACATGATCTCACTCCTGGACTTCCAAGGGCCTCCTCATCCATTTAACATAAGGCATGTGATATTATTATAGTACTTGAATCACCATACAAACAACCAAGCCCCACTCATATGTAGTCTACAATACATCAGGATCATGAATCCCTAAATCACTATCTTTTTTCCAATATAGTAGTGATTGATATAGTCTTTCATGTAACAGCTTAAACTAATCCATTATAATAGATCATTGGTGGTATTTTTAATAATTGAACCCAACAAGAGGTAGTTTCATTACCCAAGATCCACCAAAATACATGATGTAAGAGAAAAACATATCCTCCATCATATAGAAGGTATGGACCATCTCCGTGAGGGGGGGGGATCAGCTCTATTGTGTAACATAGTGTAAAAATCATACCTCACTTAACTCCATACATATAAGGTAAAATGGGAATCTTGATCTTTGATGATGGACCATGGAAATCAATGTTTTCCTAAAACCATACTCACTTACCACATTTATAAAACATATATATTGATCAAATCAAACTTCTGTATAAGGGGATACAATTATGTTAAATGATCAATGATAAAATTGATTTTAAAATACCCACCTTAATCTATAGTTAACCATATGACTAAATACATTAAGATGACATCTCAATTATACTCATTGTTATTCAAATTGAAACAAAAAACATTCATTAACACGATGATCCCCCTTCCTATGCTAGAATACCATGAATTGTGCAATAGACATTTCCATTGCTTATTTCAACCTCATCCACCAAAACTAAATAATAAAACTAGGGTACATATTTGATACTTCTGGTTTCACCACTAATGTTGATCTTTAAAAGGAGAAACACTCTCCCACTCAATTTAATTGGGTGGAACCTTATGCTTCAATATAGTAACCACTGACTATTATCCATTGAAAATACATCAGGGGAACTCCCCTGAATTATTTGAACCAATAACAAATCACCATATAGGTATCCTAAAATACAATTAGAATGTTTTATAATTTTCATTTTAAATAAATCCATTATCTTAAATAGCATACAATACATGCACCCCTAAGACAAAAAGAACTCTAAAACAGTATACTGGTTTAACCTGGCCATTATATCAGTGGGTATGAATAGAATGAAATTAATTAGGAAAATTATAAAGATTAAAAATATATAACATAAATTTAATAGTAATAAATAGATTTAAAAAAATGAAAACCATTTTAATGAAAATTAATTGTTTTATATAAAAATATATTTTTTCTTAAAGGATATATAGTCTCTCATTGAACACATATTCTAAAATTTATTTTTCCTATTTTTGGAAAAAAATTAAAAAATAAAATTAATTTTTTAAATCTAAATTTTAAAATTTTTCAGGGGTTAACTATTAAAAATTTAATGTAGAGATTATTTTTTCTTCATAAATAGTGAAAATAAATATTTATATTGAAAATGTTATTCTAGTTTAAATAATATAAAAAAATTATTTTACAAATTAGATTTAAAAAAATTGTAGTATTGTATTACAATTTAACTTATTTAAGTCATTTCAATCAATTTCATATTAAATTATAATAAAATATATTTTTAATCAATTTAATGTTTTCATTGGATAAATAACATATTAAACTCATCTTTGAGTTTACATTTAAATTGAATTATGCCACATAGGTGAATTAATCATGGATAATTGTGTTACAATATTGGAATTAGAATAATTTATATTTTATAATATTGGAAGCATAATATGTTTTCATAATAAATAGTAAAAATAGTAAAATCTATTTATTATAGATAAAGTAAATAATTTTTTAAAGGGGGTAAAAATGAAATAATATGTGTTTAAAATGACACAAAACAAGTCTAATTCCAACTAAATTAACATATTTAGAACATATCTCTTCAATGTTAGTGAATGAATAATTTTGTAGGGTTGATGAATGAGAATAAAGTGGGAATATGTTTATAATTTCAAAATTTCAATGTTTTTCCTCTCCCCCACTTACAAAAGGACACCCCTCTACTTCTATATTAACATATACAATGAAATTTGTTATTTCCAATTCTGAACCCTATCTCTTCTATTAAACCATACCCATATCCTTTATCCAAATTATTAATATTATTGTTATTAAAACCAATTCTGATGGATTTAAGTGTAATATTAATGGGGTTCTATGAAAAAAAGGAAAAATTCATAACTTGTGTATTTTTTTATTTCTCCTTACACCTATTTAAAACAATAATAAACTATTCATATCACCCAAATACGTTACAACATTATTATTTTAGAATAAATTTATTTTTGTTGTTATTTTTCTTTATACACAAAACTATATTGGCTAGTGTTACACCAAATATGGACTTCATTTAATAGAGTAGAAGACACATAAGACCAATATTATAGGTTTATATTATATATCATAACATTATGATATATTTATTTTTATATTATATCTTAAATAAAATATTTTGAAATTCATAAAATATATTTGATAGACATATGATTAAACAGACCACGTTTTACACATAAAGAGTTGTTTTTTTCTAAATATATTTCCCATCCTTTTATTGCTTAACCTATTTTAAACCTAAATTTTGAAAATTTTATAAATATTATTTTTTAAAATATACATTCTTTGGTGAATGGTGAAAAATACAAAATTTTAATTGAAAACTGTCTTTTTGTTTCAATAATTTTTATTGTTAAATTATATATAAAATTGGGTTCAATGTAACAATATATAAATTGTACATAAAATTTTCCAATGTTGGTAATTATGTTACTTTTTATATTCAGTTTATATATAAAACCTTATTTATCTTTGGTACATTCTCACTTTAAAAACAAGCCTTCCTACCATGTCATGAGATTAGCATTATATTTAACTTTTTCACTTTTATGAGTTTAATTTCGAAAAATAGATATACATACATGGAGAAAATAAGATATTTATAGCCTAATAACATAAAATGAATGTAAAAAATAATAATTAAATAAATATCAACTAATTACAAAAATTAAGGTAAAAAAGAGTTTACTTTATAGTTAAATTTTAATCATAAGGGTCCAAATGACTATGAAACTTGTCCGAACCCAATTTGATGACCATATATTGACCATATCCCCACATAGATATAATTTGATAATTTATTGAAATAATAATCCATGAAATTTACTGATATAATATGTTATGTAAGGGAAAAGACAAATAAGGATCCTTCCAAACATTTATAAATTTTAAAGCCTTGATATATGGGAAAATCACAAATTTGTTAACTTATAAAAATTATATTGAAATATAAAAGAGTTTTATCAACATAATAATTGTTATTTATTTTTTATATATGAATTATTAGGATAAACTAATGATGGAATTATAATGCAGTAATTATTTAGTTAATAATTTGCAAAACATAATGATACAAAAAATATAAATTATGATGTAAATTGATTTAATTATTGACTTTCATTATTTTTTTAGATGAATATATGATGCAAAATTTTTTTGAACATACTATATTAAAATTATATCATTTTACTACTATTTATAAATTTAAATTAACTAAATAATTCCAAAATTGATATTAAAGTTATTTTTATAAAGAATGATGTGTTATTAAATGATTTAAAATTTATTAAAAATCCTATATTATTTTAAATTATTTTTAAATTATAATAAATATTAAATATGGTCTACTCATGAAACAATTTATCTTTTTTGATGAACATATTTACCCATAAATAGTAAAAATATTTTTAGTAGAGTTCATGTTATAGTAGTGTTTTTTCGATTTATATGCACTTGTTTTAAAATTAATCTCCAACTCATATGGGATTTAAATTTCTATATTTGATATAATATTGAGAAATTATTGGTTCCATATTTTATAAAAAATATCAATTTATGTTATACATAATTGATAAATTACATAGGATATAAAATTAGCTACCTTAATGAAAACCAAAATGCTAAAAGTGGAGGAAACATAGAAGTTAGAGAACAAAATTATAAAAATGAACTTATTTTTTTATGGGTGAGGTTTATATCAAGCATAAATTAGTATAAATCCATTTTATGTTAATTTTTTAGTCACATGAGTTATGATACACCTCCCAAGAGTGTTTTCCTTTTCATATTTACTATTATGTCACTCCCCCACTGTTATAAAAAGGCATTAACTCGCCCACTACCTCACACCTCACACGCCTTTTGGATTGTCCAAAACATGAAAAATTAGTTTCCAAAAATACATCCCAATTATGTGAATCCTAAATTTGATAGTCAAGTAGAATAATGAATTATTTTAGCATAAACCAAAAGTAATTACCCAAATAAGAGGTAATGTTCTTCAACAACCATTTTGTTTTATTTCATTCAGCACCCCTTGAATTATTTTGATAACATGTTTATATAAAAAAATAAATATCCTAATAATAATTATATTATTTTATGCAATTAACAAAACCTAAAATCACACACAATTCCAAGAAAATTATATATATAATCATCCTTTATGTGTATAAGAGACTACCGCCTGGTCAACTGATATCATTTGTTCATTCATTACAACCTTTTATGGCTGGGAAACATTATGGATCTATATTTTATATATTATATATCTGATAATTATAATTTATTTATTATTATTTATTTATTATATATCATATAACCCCTTTTTTCTATTTTTGGGAATACTGTAACACCAATTTTTGATGTGTGGACTACCACCTCCTCAAAGAATTGTGATTCAGTCACACATTTCATAGAATATTTTAATGATGGTATTAAAAAAATATTTGTTATATATAATGTAAATAATTTAATTTATTGATAATATAAATTTATAAATGTATTAATTATGTTTTAAATATGACAATAAAATTGAAGAAGAGTTCTTGTGTATGTACGACCTACCATCTCCATGAACAATGCATTCATTTCATATCTCTAATTTTTTTGGATTACTCTAAATACATATATATTGAATATATATGATATTTAAATCATTTTTCATTTAAAAGATTTTTTAAACCGCATCTATGAATTACTAACAAAAATAAAATTTCAAAATAAACTAGTAAAACATGGTAATTATTACTAGAATGAAAATTATGATTGATTTTTAACAAAAGGATAATAAAATATTATAAAAGGACCATATATGATATTCTATATATGTTTAGGGTTCTACTATAAGTTAATAACATTATTAAATTTTTTATACATGAGGTTAATTAAGGTTCCACCATGAAAAGTATAAGGTAATGGTTTTTTCATCCCACTTTTATTTATATTGGATGCATGCCATGTTCATGAGTTATTTTTGTTTTATGGTGTATATACATCCCAGTAATATATTTTATTTTTCATATCCTTAAATTTATGGTGTTTAAATATCAATTTTAGGATCTTTATTTTATAGAGCTTACTTTGTCAATGTTACCAAATGGGTAATGGAGTTATGTCTGCAATTTTTTTTTCATTCAGACGTTTTAATATGTTCTACATGTGTCATCACATATAGATAGTGTATAATTCTCCATAACCATGTTATATCTTTAATTTCATTATTATCAAGATATTATATATTTTATTTTATTTTATTCCTTCATGTAGATTCTAATTATTTTTTTTCAAAGTGTTGTGCATAACTTTAGAATGATTAAATATTACTCTCCTCAAAAATGTTTTATTGATCCCATAATGGTATTTACATTAATCAAAATCTAAACCACCTTTTGTTAATTATCCTAAATTGGGGGTATTTTTCATGGATACCATCCATATTCTATCTCTAAATGGTTATTATTATTCTGACCAATGACATAATTGATATTCTCTTCATTGAATCATTTTTCACATCTATTAACTTCCCCTTAAATTATTCCCTTTTAAGTAATCACTGAACATTAATTTCTCCTAAATATCAACATTATTTATCATGGGTATGATTATTTCTCAAATATTAAATCATTTTTACAAACAACGCCAACTTTGAATGTTTTATGATTTATGTGAGAAATATTAATAAATATGTATCATTTTATCAATACAGATATTAGATCAGGCATATTTTTACTAATTGATTATTACTTATGTGATGTATATTTTGGACACACATGATACATGTTGGGGACTAGTTAATGAAATCCCCTTGATTTATCTATATCATCATGGGATAAAATCTGTTGGAAGAAACCCTTAACATTTATTTCAAAATGATTTAAATTGTTTGGAAGATAGAACATGAAAAAATAAATTAGACATATTTCTACCAATAGGATTTAACTCTCATGAGGATGGATATTGATAGTGTTGAATTACAATATTATGAATTTAATCATCATCATTATTCCTTGTTAGTATTCGATTGGTTAGAAAAATCATTGTTCAAGTTATATTTTCATGTAATTTTTTATAAGGAATTATTCAATCATATTTTATTATATACATATTTATTATCCATTATTAATTAATTATAGTTACATATATGCTTTTCACTTATTGATAATTTGACCTCGCACTAATTTTGTTTCCTTTCTTGAGGGAATTAAGATAAAATCATGGAAATAGTTTCAAGGATGATAAGAATTTCATTTTATTATGTATTATTATTTTACTTATTACCAATGTAAAATGGGTTTATGTATATAATATGATTTTTCAAAACTATTAAATCAACCGCATCATTAGGATTTCATTACATGTAATAATTCTAATTTAATAATGTATTGAACCCACTCTGGTGTTATGGGGTGAGGTCATTATAGTTGGTATCTAAGGAATTTTAGTTGTAACCTTGGAAACTAGATTTAGGTAAAAATATATTAGAGGACATAACCCCATGATTTAAATTGAGGATAAATATTGAATAAAATCTTAATCAAACCATGTTTAAGATCATTAGATTAGGTAAAAAAATTATTTTATATCAATTATTTTTCTATTAATTGGACTATAAATTAGTTTTTTATAATCATATGATCTAATTTATGGTATTTTTAAATTTAAAAATGAATCATAGTAGATGGAATGTGAACCTAACCAATGCACATGATCCCAAGAGTATGAAGGATAATATATTTTAGGGTTCTACGATAATATTTAAAAGAGAACTAGTATCAAAAACCTTTTTATCATGTGAGGATATATTTTCATGTCCTAATTTGATAGAGGAAGATTTATTTTTGTATTATGTATTCGTAGGCAACCATGAGAAGAAGATAATAACTGGGGAAAATATAGATAAAGGTAATAAGGGAATGAAGTATTTTCTTATATTTTATATTTGTGGAAGGAGTCAATGAGGGAAATTCATGATGGAATTTGTAGTTTTTTATATTTGTGAAGATAATGGTCACCATTATAACGAATGAAATGGGAAGAATAAAAATTATTATAATATGTGTCACAAAAACATGTATATGGTTAAATATGAAAATGAATTCCCTAAACATCATAGAGAATACACCTTACATAAGTTAATGTATCTCGGTCAATCTTAGGCTATTATAACATATAAAGAGGAATGATTAATGTTTTTTTTCATGGATTCAATAATTATTTCAATTGATTGTTTTATCAATAATATACTGGTAATAAATATTATAAAATATGTAATCATTTTACTATAGTACAATTTCTTTAATTATTTAAGAGATTTTTTTGAATAGTACTAAGAAATGTGATTCAGTGGAAAGATGAAATATTTAGAAAAATCATGGATAAGTTAAAGATAAACAATAATATGTTCCTAATACTAAGATAATGATTTTGGAATAAACAGATAATTTATTTGGATATTGTAAATCTCAAAACACTAACTAACTTGTAAATGATTAATGGTTAGTGGAAAAGTGGTTTATGCCATCAATGATGAAGGTTACAACATTTTTTTATTTTAGGAATATATCCAATAATCTATGCGATACATAATAAAGAAGGAAAAATGAATGTATTCTACATAAGTGTATGGTAATTCAGGATTTTACCAAATTCCAAGAGAACACATGATGAAGGTATTCACATGTTTGGAATGTGATGATTAAGTGCCACCTCATGTTTTATTATAAGTTTATTTTGGAAATTCAGTGAGCTTTTTAATTTCAAGATCATAATATTTTTTGAAAATTTAACAATTTATAAAATGATTTTTATTGATCATTACGCTAGATTTTAGATTTCAATTTATTACATCATGATATAATGTAACTTATAGTAATAAATGAAGTTGAAATATTTTGAGTCACAACTGAAAGATAAGATTGTGTTTATCAAATAGAAACCTATATTTAATTATTTTGTTAAATGTTCCTTGAATCATTAAACTCTTGGAAAAGGATCTTGAAATAAAAATATTATCCTATTTCATTCATATTTGAGGAATCAAATCATCATTTATATCTTTACATATTTATGATTCTAATGACCATTACTTTCTATTGATAAATATTCTTATTTAGAGAGATGAGTATACTTATTTACTCATTTCATCCATGTCTATGTTTTCATTTCGAATATAGTTTCTCATACATTGTATTCTAGTAATGTGAACTTTTTTACTTCTCTATCTCTTTTATTAATGGTACATTTTATTAACCCTTTTAAAATGTATTTTTTTAAATAATGGTATTTTCATATATCCAAACATAGAATACCAAGTTCACGTTTGAATTTCTATGAAACTATTTAATTAAGGTGGGAAGAATGTGACACCCAAATAAAGTAATATATATTCCATTTAGATTAAATTTAATTGTTTGGATAACATTCTTTATAAACAACACTAAGTTGACTTATCTTCCACACAATACTATGTTCCTTTGAGATCATATATGACACATAAGACCAAACATAGGAATGAATATAACATCTCATGGAATTTTTTATATATTTATTTTTATATTATATATTAAATAAAATTATTTTAAAATAATTCAAAATATTTGTTAAACAAATGACTAGAACAAACTTGGTTTGACCAATGAAAAGATGTATTTTTCTAAAGGTGGGTTATCCCCCTTTTAATAGATAACCATTTTAAACTAAATTTTCACCAATTTATAATTTTTTTAAATATGTAAAAAAATAATTATTATTTTCAAAAAATATATTAGGGTAATTTTTTTTTGTATTTTTCTGGGAAGTTTCATATTTTGAGGAATAGTGAAAATAATGTATTTTAGTTGAAAAATTCGTTTTCATTTAAAAAAATATAGATTTTACATTAAATTATAAATTGTATTTAATGTAACATTATGTAAATTATTCAAATATTAGTACAATATATTTCCTTGGAATAATTTTTATAATGGATTTAGATATATATACTTAGTAAAAATTTTACCATTTTCACTTTAAAAACCTTGTTTCTCACAACTTCTATGGGATTAGATTTAAATTTATTTTTTTAGATTTTGTGAATTGAATTTGAAAAAATAGATATACATAGTCTGAGTCAATATAATATTTATATTCTAATATTATTGCCTTAATTTTGTACCATAATAATTAATGAAATAAGTTACAATTAATTACACTAATTAAGTTTAAATGGGTTTAAATAGTAGTTATCCTTTAATACTAAGGGACCAAATGACCTATAAACTTATCCAAAACAAATGTGATTGAAATATATTGACCATATAACATATTTTATATAATTTTATGAGTTTTTGGGTTAATAGTACATGAATGTGACCTATATAATAAGTTATGTATGAAAAAAAATAAATGGAAACATTGATAGCATTAACATTTATGAATCCTTGATATATGGTCACAATCATTTTTTGTTTGTTTATATAAATTATATTGAAATTTAATGTAATTTTATAAATAATATTAATTTATATTATATTTCTAAAGATAAATTAGTTAGAAAAAATACTTTAGGAATGCCAGTGTAGTAAATATTTTTTTAATAATTACTTAAAATAAATGATACTTAAAATCGTAAAATCCATGTAAATTTAATAAAATATTGTATTTAGTTATTTATTAAATAAATATATCATTATAAAATGGTTTGAACATATTATATTATATTTATATCATTTTCCTATTATTTTTAATTGTAAATTATTTAATTAATTTGAAAATTAACATTAATGATATTTTATAATAATTTATATTTTATTAAAATAGGTAAAATTTATAAAAGATTCTATATTTATAAAAATTATGTAAAAATGTTAATAAATATAAAATATGGTCAATTAATGGACCAAAATATATTTTATAATTAACATATTGACCCCTAAATAGTAAAAACACTGTTAGGATGGTTCTGGATAAAGTATTGTTTTTGCGTGTTCCATGCTTTTGTTTTAAAATTAATTATTTACACACATGAGATTTATATTTTTTAAATTATATGTAATATTTAGAATAAATTTGACCTATATATTCCAAAATATATAACTTTAAATTATTATTAATGGTTAAATTACTTAGGTTAGAAAACAATATACTTTAATAAAAACCAAAACTATTAAAGTTGGAAAACAAGGAAGATAACAAAAAAATTATAAAATATCACTAATTTATATCTAGTTTATTTTTTATCAATATCAGTTTCACTTTAATACTTTATATTTCAATTTGTTATGCATGTGATTTATGATATACCTCCCAATATTTTTTACCTTTCTATATTTATAAGAATGTTGATCGTCCCCAACTATAAAAATGCATTCAATCATGCACTTCGTCACACATAAAAATACATTTTTATCATCCAAAAATTGAAACAGTAGCTTCGAAAAACAATAAACTCATCTTATTATCCTCTATTTTTGGAGAAAATCAATCCAATTATGTCTTTTGTTATAAATGAAATTGATTTATATGAATAAGAGGTAACATTAGTCCACAAGAACTTTTGTTTTATTTCTTTCACCAGCACTTCAATTATTTTTATATCATGATTATATAATAATAAAATTATCTTAAATATAATGATTTGTTTTTATAAAACATGTAAAACCTAAAATACCAAACACATCAATCAAATTGGATATACAATAGTCATTTGGGTGTACAGTGTACTACCACCTCACGAACTGATGTTTTTTGTATATCCATTAAAACCTTTCTAGGATAGGAATAATGATGTATTTATATTTTATATATGAAATATGATATATTTATAAATATTTTATTCTTGATAAATTATTTTATAATATATTCCTTCATGATTTTTATTTTTTGGGAAACATTATATCATCGTTTGTGGACTTGTGGACCACAACCTCCTCAAAGCGATGTGATTCATTCACACATTTCATGGAATGGATTAAGTATGTTTTTAATACAAATATGTGATATATGTAAAATAAATATGATATTTTAATGATAATATTCCGATATATCACTAAATTTTTAAATATTTCATGAGAATAGAATCATTGTTCATGCTTACGAATGACATACCGTCTCCACGAACGGTGTATTTCATTCCATATCTCAATATTTTACAGATTTATCAAAATAAATATGTTATAAAAATATATCATAATTAAATCAGGGTTAAAATTTTTTAGATGAATAAATCATGATCAAAATAATATGGACAAAAATAACAAGTGAAAACATACTCTAAAAACTCAACAATTAACACAGAAATAGTAAAAATAATTAAATATTATTAACAAGTGGGTAAGAATATATTATTATATTATCATAAATGATATTATAAATACTATTATGGTTTTGTAATAAATTAAAAAAGACATAAAATAATTAAAAATTAGGTTGAAGGGAGTTCTAATAAATTGATGTGTAAGGTAATGTTTTCTCTCATCTCGCTTTTATTTCTGTGAGATACATGTGATATTGAAAACGTTTTTTGTGGTAAATATACATACCATGAATAATTTAATTATTTCATTACCATAAATTTATGTGGATTTACATGTTCATATTATGATCTCTATTTCATGAATTTTACGGTTTACATGTTTCCAAAGTGGTAATGGGTTTTTTTAGAATTCAACTTCTTTGACTCATTTTGTTATGTTATGCAGTTGTCTTATTTTATAAGGTGAATATAATACTCCTTTTACATGTTATATCATGAATATTATTTTTATAATGATATTAAATGTTTCATTTATTTTTATTCCTTCATTGGTATTTTAATACAAATGTTTCATAGTGGTATGTGACACTTTGGAATGATTAAGGATTATTTTCCTCAACAATGTTTTAATGAATTTTAATAGTATTTCCATTAATAAATGTAATAATACGTATATTGTTTATTATCCTCTAGGTGGTTATTTTTAATTGATACGATCATTATTATCTCTCTTTATGGATTATGATTATTCTTACTAGTTATAATATTGATATTCAATTCCTTGAGTTGTATTTCATAATAATTAACTTACCCTGAGTTATTCACATTTCATTGATCATTGAAAATTACTTTACCCTAAATATATAAATTATTTATCATTTATATGATTATTTCCTAATCAATATATCATTTTACATATAGAACCTATTATTAATGTTATATGATTTTTTAGAGAAATATTGATAAACCTGTATTTTTACTTAATAGGGATATTTTCTAATGAACATTTCTTGTAAATTAAATTGATTATTAAATATATGGGTAATGTTTTGTACATATATTATATAGGTATGGTACCAGTAAATGAAATCCCCTTGATGCATTGGTAGTCCCATGGGATAAAATTAATTGGCATCTGACCCTTTGTGTTTGTTTCTAAACAGTTGTAAGTAATCGGGAATATATATTATGAAAAAAATCAGATTGGGTTTTACCCACTTACATATATATTCTTGAGGATAGATCTGGAAAATATCTATCTTGTAGATATATTATGATAGTAAAGATTCCCCACATTATGCATTACGTTACTATTATTCTTCCATGTGATTATTTGATTTTTTAGAATAATTCATCATCAAGTTTTATGCTAAAGTAATTATTTATATGGAATAATTAAATAAAAAAAATTCTACCCACATTGATTATTCATTATGAATTTATAATAAATTCCACTATACATTACCCAAAATAAGAATCTAGTCTCACCCTTATTTTGATTATTTTCATTAGGGTATGTAGGTGAATCATGGAATGAGTTTCAATGATGTTGTCAATTTTATTTTATTTTGTATTGTGTTTTCCTTTATTAAAATTGTATAATGGGTTCCCTGTATATAATACATTTTTCTAGTATTTATTAATTGATCGGTCTTTTGGGATTTGATTCCTTATATTCCTTCTGAAGTAATAAAATAAGGCACCTCGTCTAGTCTACTAGGGTTAGGACATATAATATAATAATATAATACAACCTATACATTCTATATTATGAAACAAAATATGTTAATATAATAAAAAATATCCTTCTACACATACATTAAATGTAAAATTAAATAGTTGATCGAGTGTATGGGGGACTACCGCCTCACGATCTGATTTAATCGGGTTTCCATCACCATATTCCATGGCTGGAAATAATGATAAAGCTAACATATATATATATATATATTATTTATGGATTTATTATTCTTATGAAATAATTATATCATGATACCTTATTACATTCCACTATGTGTGGGTATACGATATTATCGCTTGTGTGTATGGTGGTATTCAACCTCATGAAGCCATGTGATTCATTTTTCACTTATGGTTCACATAGAAGGTTGAAAGGGTAAATTTAATAAATCATATGAGTTATTTATGACCTAAAAATTATTATTCAAATATAATAAAATTTTTATATTATTACCATATAATATTTTAGAAATCAATAATGTCTCTCAACTATACATGTGGAATATCACCTCCATGTATTGATGTGATATTTTTGTCATTTTATTTTTACATGAATGGTAATAAAGATGGATTTGATTTATCTAAATTATATATATAATGTAATAATAATTCTAGAAAAGGTAATTAATCTTTATTTTCTATTTATTCTATCTATCTAGAAAAATTTAAATATTGTTCATGTGTACATATGGATTACCGTCTCGATGAATGGTGTTATTAATTTTCTACCATTAACTCTTATTGATTTCTATAAGTACATATATAACGAATATATAAAATATTTATATCATTTTTTTTAATTTTTATCTGATGTATCCATGATAAGTGTAAAATAACATAATTTACCAAACAAAATTATAAATGAATAACGAAGCAGTTATAACACGAAACCATGATTTTGACATTGTGATTTTGATAAATAGGTCATTAAATATTGTGATAAAAACATATATCATATAAAATATATGATAATATTTATATAATAGTTATATAATAAATGTATATTTATTATATAGGATGTATAGACATAGAATAAGGAAATCAGAAATGAGGTTAGGGTTTCTCATCTCAATTTTACTTCTTTGTGACATATTCCATATTCACCAATTATTTATTTTGTGTAGTGTATGTGAAACCCCTTTTAAATGAAATACCATGAATTCATTTATCTTAATAGTATTTAATGTTTCAAATTATGACATTTATTTCATTTGTTTTATGATTAAAAATTTACCAATGATGTAAGAGGTTTATGATACAATCTTATTCTAATCATGATTTTCTATACCTGAATCCCCATTGAATGAAATAACTTGATCATTATACAATAAACCAATTTAATTTTATTCTCCTATAGTTTGTTAAAATGTTTAATTATATTAGTATTATTTTAATCTATTTGTTAATTAAAATTATTAATAATTTTTTTAACAATATATGACTTTATTTCTCTCTTCATTCAAAAATAATTTTTCTTCAAAATCTATATTTACTAAAAATGTCGTCAAAAATATTTTTAAATGAATGTTTAATGTAATTCTGATAAATATTTTTAATTTTATAACTTTTTCTGGAAATGAATCATCCTATTGATTATTGAATTATGTAATTTTATACTTTTATAACATAAATGTTAAAATAGTCATTATTTATAATATAGAAAACCAAAATTAAACAATCATCTATCAAGACATATCATTCCATTGAAACATTATTTACATGTTTAAAAAAATGCTTTTAAATAAAAAATAACCCCTAATATTTGTAGAAAAATTTATTTATCAAATTTTATTTTTAATTTTAAAGGTATATTTTCATCATTAATGTTTAATGAAATTTTTAGGATATTTATACTCACAAATTGTAAGACTTATTATTTGATATATTTTATATTGTGAATATGTTGTGGTGATATCGGACTTATTATATATTTATACGGTATGTTATAATATAGATTTGGTGTTTTATTTTTTGATATCATCCTCCATTTAACATTGTATGGTTTATCATAATGTATTTTGATTGGGAAAATTTTTAACATTTTATTTGATAATTTTTCATTATGAAAGGCTATGATGATGATTTTTCACCTCTTTAATATTTGGAATGAAATGGATATAGAGAGTGATAGACATGGCCCTCAATATCATGTTAATGTCTCAATAGGTCTAATTAGACAAACTAAATTGGGTTTTTGGAGGTTGTACCCAATTATGTAATATGTCATGGAATGATGTGTTGACATCACAATTATGATGTCTGAAATTATACAATAACACATTATTATATTCATTATTTATGTTCCATTTGATTATTCAGTTAGTTAAAATATAAATCATTTTTATTATAGATCATGTGATTATATATATGAAATTATTTGATCATTTCTAATTCCAAAAATATTATACTCAAGTAATTGAATTAATGTAACGTGTTTCAATTATTTACATTGAATAATTTATTCTTTCATATTTATTATTAATAGATTCCATTGTACACATAACTTTAATGAGAATTTTTCATCACCCCTATCTTATGATTCATTCCCCATGATGCTAATATTTTTTGACGAATAATATGATGAGATATTCTATAAGAAATAATTATGCCCTAAATAAAAATATAATGTTTTATTTTATGTTTTCAATTATAATTTTTGGGTCATCTATTTGTCTAGATTAACTAAAATAATAAAAAATACTATCATTTGGGATTAGATTAATTGTCACATAGACATTTTAATAATGTACCAACCGACTCTAGAATACTTAAATTAGGGTAATTACAGTCGGTATCATAGAAATTTTAAGACAATCCATGGAACTAGATTTAGAAAAATATATATTTGGGAATATAAACATATGATACAGTTTCATTGTATATATATATATAAACATAATAATTATTTGGTGTGGATTATATTAGGTGTATTTATAGTAATACATCTCTTTTTGTATACTACATGTGGGTGTGGTTAAAACACAATTGTACATCGGGGTAACTACTCTGAAAAAGGTACATTTGGATTTGATACAGTGGAAACATAGTGAATGATAACGAGCCTTACTATAACCAATGTTTTGTGTTATTGTTGGAATAATTGAAATTTTAATTGAATGACATTTTTAAGGATTTTAATAAATTCCAATAGAAACCATTTTTGTGATTAAGTAATTAGATATGAATAAATTTATCAATTTTTGGGATTATATAATATATTTCATAGTGTTCTCATCTCACATATTATAAAATATAATTTAGAAATCATACTAAGATGTATGAATTAAAAATGTATCAAATCACATACATCATAGAAGTATTTAGCACCTAATCATTATAAAAAATCAGGATGTCGAGATGCTGCGAGAACAGATTATTTTATAACCATATTGTGGGTGTTGACTTTGGTTGTGAGAAATAACCTTTCCCGTGTGGATAATACTAGTGATAAATCATGTTATATTTCAATTTAAGACTGATTCAATCCTAAAAAGTTCCATGACTTAATAATAGAAAAATTAAATCATTTTGTTTATATGAAATGGATAAATTCATCACAAATGTTATTTCTCACTCTTGGATATAAAGAAAATGAATATGTTTCCATGGATGTGTATCTTATATCAGGAGATTCAGATCAATAGAAGTTGTTTGTTAAAATAACTAAGGATTATTAAGAAATAAATAAAAGGGAATGGAATTATTTTAAAGTACTATTCATGGAAAATATTTTCTTACCATGACATGAGAAGATATAGAATGATAGTTAATGACATTAATACAAAAGGAAGAGGATTATTTTAGTAGGTATAAAACTAGATTTACAAGTTCAGAAAGGAACACTGTGAATGATGTATGTTATCCAAAGATATATATATTGATATTTTATGGATGGTCCTAATCCAATCAACTAAATGGGACTATTATTCTACAATTTCTCAATATATAGTTTCTAAGTATCATGAAATATTTTTAGAAAATATAATTTTACCTGAATCATGCCATCAATGTAAATAATGATAAGAATAGGAATTTTGAACATAGTTGAAAGATAAATATTCTAAAATGGAATAATGGAATGAGTGAATTTATATCCTATAAATGTTCTATAAGAAACACCACATAACATGATTTTTGGGACTGGGAACCTATTAAATGATTTGAGAAGAAGGACACCATAATTGTGATTTTAAGGGTAAAAAATAATCTTCCAATGTTTAGTTATTCATATTTATAGATATATGACACTATATGAATGATTTTTCTAGACTTACAGTTAATTTAGACCAGAAATGACCAAGATGATATGATTTCAAATACAGGAGACTAATACCATAATGATGTAGTGGATGTTTTTGTATCACATCCTCAAATTTAGTTAATTATTTATTTTATTCTGGATCATTACACACCTATATATATTCTATGATTTCCAGGAAAAATAATTATTTCTTTATATATTTAATATGGCTTCTTTTAGAAAAGGATTCTAGTTTAAGTCTCACTATAACAAGGATGTCTCATTCAGTTCCCATTATGAACAATAATGTGCCATGTTTTCTGCCTTAATTATTTTAACTATTGTTGATTTTTATGTAATACTTGATGTAGAGTATAATTTAAAACATGGGTAATTTTTTCTAAGGTTTTGAAGTTATAGTTCATAATGATGATTTGGAATTCCTTATAATTATGGGAGAGACTTCATCAACTGAGTCATGTCTAGATCCACCCCTAGTAGAAATTATAAATGATATTATTGAGGATATATGAGAAGGTATAATCTACATATGGAAATTATCATATGAATAATGATAATGTGCCTATTGAGTGGGACAACATTGATATATTTTCTATAGAATTTCCTCGACTTACACTAGAGCATAATGATTAGTTTTATATTGATTTAATCTAGGATGCATGAAAAAAATCAATGAATCCCAAGAGTAGACACTATATAATTATTGGAGTTAATGAAATTACTAGATATGTTGTGTGATAAATAATTTTTTCACCATAGTTTTTGTACACTATAAGAGTCCTTTATTTTTTCTAAGATGAAATTTGCATCCATAAGTATATTCTTAGATAATATGGAATTCAATGATATTAAAATAAATAACAATTATTCTCAAACTCACATGGATGATTTATGTGATCAAATTAATAATGCTCCATATTTTTCAATGATTCACCTTCAATCTGGGTATCATCAATTGGTAGTAAATAAGGAATATATTCTTAATAAAACAGTTCATATGAGGTATGGAAAATAAAAGTTCATAGTAATTGCATTTAATTTGACTAATCAACCGTCTATATTCATTGATCACATGAATTGAGTATTCAAGGAATATCATGATAAAATTATTATGGTATTTATTGGTTATATATTAGTATACTCCAAGAGATATAGGGACCATGATAATCACCTGAGGATAACTCTGGAGACACTTATGAGAAAGTATATATATTGGAAATATAGAAAGTATGAATTCTTTTATAAGTATATTTCAATTATTAGACATAATTTCTCCATGTATAAAATCTCAATTGAACCAGAAATGGTAATTCCTTTCCAAGAATAGCCTACACAATCAAAAATAACCGAGGAATGTAGTTTTATTAGTCTTTTAGGTCACAATAGTTGATTTTTTTTAAAACACTTTCAGATAAACTATCCCATTAAACAAGATTATTCATAAAGCGGTTAAGTTCAAATGAAAAAAGTTATATAAATAGTGTTTTGATGAATCAAAGAAGATATTGCTGAATTATCCAAATTTAAATCTAACCTGAGAAAATAATGTGTTTGTAATGTATACTAGCACATAAAAGAATGAACATATTCATATGCAAATTTATATTAATAAATTTTTTTACTATTAATAATAGTTATTAATTATTCATGAACAAAAATATCTAAACAATGATATTAAGTTTGAACATCTAATATATTCATTGATAATATAAATACATTATCTATATGGTAAAAAGTGTGATATATTTTTACAAATCATAAATTATTGAAATAAAACCTCTCATAGAAGTATATAAACATAAAAAAGGATATGTCTCAAGATACTAAAGGGTAACTATTCTTAAATACAGTATCACCCAGGGAAGGAAAATAACATATCAGATTAATTGAGCCAAATAGATGATGGACCCATTTTCAATAAGGGGATATAAATGGATCATATGTTTACGGATTTATTAAAAACTAGTATAGAAATCATCAAGGAAGGGGTGAAATCACTCCTCTTTAAAATGATTTATAAACAATTTGTGTTGGAGAAGAAAAAAGATTCTCAAAATGATGATTCTAATTGTCAAGAGAAATGAAATATTCGAATGATTTAATGTTAAAAGAATACTTTTGTGAAGATTGTGTTCTGAAATATATGAAGTGTAAATGTAATATATTTATTGCTAATATTTTGATAGAATTTTTGGATGATGATCATTGCATTAATTTCTCTCATAAAACTCGATTTGATAATGATATATATAGATTTTAATGAATATTTTTGTGGGATAAAATAATGATATAAATTGATGACTTTGTTTTATGATGTTTAGCTTGTAAATAGATAAAGGTTATGTGAAAAAATCCTATAAGAGTATAGTAACATCTTCATATTTCTGTTATAAATTGAATGAAAATATTTTGGGCTTTTCCACCGGATTATAGATTATGCCTTTATAAGATAATGAAATTCAAGATGTTATCGATCACATAATCATATATTCAAAATTCATCACTATAAGGTACTATTTAGTGATAGATATCCTTGCATGAATCTATCCGAAAGGATTAGAAGTTTGGAAACCCTTATCCAAGGAAATTTTATTAAAAAAGTACAGTTTCAATCAAGACATTACAAAGAGGCTTTACAAAGATGGGTATGAAAAGCTCCATAACAGACTAGCCCAACCAAAACCAAACAACAATCCAATAACAAAAGGATAATATTGAACAGTCCTTCAAAAATTCCCTCTTCAAAAGAGCATAAACAACCTGATTTTCCTCCCTATAAACATGAGTAACATCAAGAGAAATCAATCTTTCCAGATGAAAACAACCAATCCAAGATGACATTATTCTCCGATGTGCATTCCGAGAGAGGCCTTTGACAATTTCCACTTCAACGGATGAATCTAATTCCAACCATAGTGCATGCCAACCTAAATGAATATAATACTTGATATCCTTGATCGTAGCCCATATCTAAGATTCAACTCCATGCCCATTTTCATTGAATTAAAATAAGCATCCCATAATAAGAACCGGATGGGTGGGAAAATATACCACCATAACTCGAGGACCCTGGTTCACCTAAAACTACCCCGTTAATATTGAAATTTAACCACCCTAGGATTAGAGGTATCCATATAATGGATTTGGAAACCTGCGATTTAATAACCCTTCCATAAATATTAACTGATCTCAAAATAACCAGATCTGAAAAATAGTTATTCATCGACACCATTTTGATTTTAGATGTAACAATAATCCCATAATGAATAACAGAGACACCAGAATGAAAAGAAGGTGAATTAATATTGATGTCTTTATCATTAAACTCTATCTCCATCTGTATAAGAGGACACTAACCATAGTAGTATAATAATATAATGAATATTCCCACTACATGACATGTTGAATATGGATAGAAGAAGCACCTCAATACTCTGAAAATTATTGGTAGAACCAAATAAGTCATTAAAATAATTACATAAATTGAGTGTGAATTTACATGATAAAAATAAGTGGTATTGGCACTCCTCATCATAATAAAGTACCATACAGGATCAAGATGAATTCAAATATGCTGAATAAAACATTGAGTAGAAAAATGATACTTCTTGATTTTCCATATTAATAACATATTTGTAGGAAAAATTAATGGCTTTCTAAATCTTGAAACACAAGACAACAAACCAATAAAGTCACCACACTAATACCTATAACAATCCAAGTTACTGAAGCTACCATCCATATTAGGTATCCATATAAATGTATCATAGTCATAATAAGAATACCACGATACCTCCACAACGAGAGGAGTGGGTTGTAGATCAAACATAAAAGAATTAAATTTTAACTCTAAAATTGTATCATTACATAGAGATATATGAATATCAACGTCATTATATATAAGACTGTAAATCCAATGAGTTCTCTAGAAATTCAATTGTGATAACATACAAACCACTCATATCACCGTCAAATAGTTGTACCACCCAAAATTAGTATTCAATCATTATAAAACACTATGATGTTATACTATCATGACTTTAATGATATTTGGGATCAATATTAACCTTTGTAAGAGTTATATAGTGATAATAACATTCATTCACGTATTAAAATGGAATTGTTTGAAGCATTATATAGGGAGATATTTTGTACTTTTACTTCATGGGATGATGTAAGTAAAAGAAGACCTCTAGTCTCAAAACATTTTGAGGAGATAATGAAAATGGTCATGACTCTTAAAACCCATATCAAAAAATATAAGAGTAGAAAGAGGATCTTCTAATAACTGAAGGAATTATTTTTAATTTAAAGTGAAAGATCATGTTTTTTTAAACTATCTATATGTAATGTGTTTTAAGGTTCTATAAGAAAGGAAAACTAATACCAATTTACATAGGATTATATCAATTCTTGTAAATGATAAGAGATTTATATTACCATTTTCAATACAACTATTTCTCTCTAAATTACAATATATGATCCATATATCCTTGTTAAGGAAATATGTTAGATACTAAACTCATATGATCTCCAAGGAAGAAATTCTATTTCAACCTGATGTAACACACTATAAACACCCTATCATACTTTTATACATTATTGAATAAGAGTTTAGTAATCAATGGACTAGACTAATAATGGTAATTTGTATGAATCATAATATAAAAGTGGTGATGTGGGAAATTGAAGAGATCAGGATGAATAAAAAACCCAAAATAATCATGAGGTAACACTATAGAAATTTCTATGAAGAAATATTTTATTAAGGAAGAATTTAACACCCATAAAATTAATCATTTATTTCTTTTTTTAAAAATCTATTCTCTTTGATATCTTGTGATACATAAAACATGAGTCTAAATGAACCATAAAGTAGTATGCCAGTATAAAATTGACATTAAATTGGTCATTATGAGTAATAGAATGTAAATTAAGAAAATTTTATGTTTTACACATGTTTAAAATAAATTCAATTTTCATTGATTTATTACAACTATTATATAAAAAATTTCATAAAAAAGGCAATGTTTTCTGAAAAAAAAAATATGTTTTCTTATTCATGATTTTCACACATATTTTGAAATTATTTTTTATAAAATATATTAAATTAAATTTCATAAATATAAAAAAATGTAAATTTAAATTTCAAAAATATCCATTGGTTAATTATGATAATTTTTTAGAATAAATTATTTTTTATCAATTGTGAAAAATAACGATTGGTATTAAACCATAAAATTTAGTTAATAATATTTACAATGATAAATTATATTTTCAATGATTTTTAATATAAAATTAGTTAAATATCATTATAATTTATGTATAATAGGTCATTATAATCAATTTTATATTTAATTCTGATTGTAAAACCTTTTTATTATTTTTTATGTTTTATTTGGAAAAATATTTTTTTGTGACTACAACATTAATTTCATTTTGAATTATTCAAAATTAGTGAATTAAATTCTCAGAAAAGGAATTAATATTTGGATTAAGAAAAAATTATTAAACATAATATTTCTAACATAATTTTTTGTAATAATTAATAGTAATAATAGAGAAATTATATATTGTGGTTAAGGTTTAAATGATATTATCTATGGTTAATAGAAAATTATATTGTTTAAAAATAAAAAATATCATTTTATAATTATTATTTTATTTATATGTTTAATAATTAAATCTTTCATTAACTTTTATGATTCATTTTGGGGGCTTTTATATTGATTAAGATGAAAATATCACTTTCTATTTACAAAATTACCAAATGTATCCTCTCAACCACATATAAAAGTACACCCCCCCCCCTCCACACATCGAAATCCCTTTAGGTCAGCCAATCTATACCCAAATATCATCCTTACATACCTCGTTACAGTCATTATTTCATGTTTCAATTTTAAAATTTTCCTTATAGGGATTTCGTTATAAATATAAAAGGGTTATCTGAAGAAGAGGTCGAATTCTTAATGTCTATATATGTTTTAATTCATCAACATACTCTTTAAAAGAATATTCAAATATGATAATTTAATAAACTAGTATCTCTTATATACTAATATTTTATTTTCTCAATGGAATAACATATATCCATTTCCACATCTAACAAATAGAAAATGAAACAATCTATTATTTGTATGGAAGGCTATCGCCTTATAAAATGATGTTATCTATTTTCCATCAACACCTTTAATGGGTGGACATAATGATGTAATTAAATTTTTTATATAATATATAAAGCATAATTAATCTTTTATTATTATTATTTATCATATAACTGAATACATTCATTCTATTGGGGGATACGATATGACATTCATGTGTATAGGAGGCTACCTCTTCATGAAGCGATGTTATCTGTTTTCTCATAGGCTTTTCATAAAAGGTAGTATGGATAATGTTAATGAAACATATGTGATATATATAAGATAAAAATACTTTTAAAAATATGATAACATATTCACCTTATTACATTCCAATCCATTGTAAAATGATAACATCGCTCGTGCGAACATGTAGAATACCTTCTCCACATAGCGATGTGAAATGTTTTTTATTTTATTTTTTAATATATAGTAATTACAATGTATTTTATTATCATAAATCATATATTTAATTTGGTAATTATTCTATAAAGTTTAATAAGAATTTATTTTTATTATATTCCAAATTTTGAGAAAATGTAAACAATATTCATGCATTTGTACGACCTACCATCTCTATGAATGTTGAAATGAATTTTATAACATTTACATTAATGAATTACATTATATAAATTTATAAATAATATATGTGATATTTATATATTTTTTTACATTATATAGGTGTTATCATGAATAATTTAAATGGACTAAAATTACCAAACTAAACCATACATGAAAAACAAAAGAATTTTAAACAGAAACTGTGACTTTAAAAATATGTGTTAATAAATGGGTTATAAAAGAATACATGTAAATCATATATGTAATGAAATATATGAGTACATTTTTAATATATATAAATATATAATAAATTAATTTTTATTTCTCTATATTTATAGACATGAAATAATCAAATCGGATCTAATGTAAGCATTTCTCACCTCACTCATACTTCGACAAAAAATATAAAATATTCACTATTTTTATGTGTTTATAATTACCCTTTGATATGATATGTCATTAATATAATTATCTTCAAGGTACTTAATATGTTAATTTAGTTTATTTATTTCATGGGGTTTATGATTCAAGAGATACAATAGTATCAAGATATATGTGTTTCAATATCATTCAAATTTATATTGTTTATAATATAATTTACATTAATGGAAATTATTTTATCATTTTAAAATAAGCCCATTTTATTTTCATCTAATGTAGTTATTCATTAAATTATCATTTATTAGTTCCATTTTCTTCTCTTTGGTACCAAAAATAATTGAGAATTTTTTTTATTAAAATCTGAATTAATTTCTCTCTTCCCTCAAAAATAATTTTTTATCAACATCTATACAATTAAAAAGGATTTAAAAATTTTCAATGATGAACGTGTAATGTTATATTAACCCATTATTTTCATTCAAAAAATTTATGAATATAATTTCCCATTTGTCTACTGAAAAAGGTAAATTTATTTAGTTTTCTTACTAAAATTTGAATGGGATCCTTATTCATAACATAGTCAGCATGAAAAAAACCTTCATATATTATAACCATTCATTTATTTGAAGAATAATTTATATGATTAAAATAAATTTGTGAAATTATTTCCCCTAATAGTCTATAGTTTATTAGTTTCAAAAATTTATTTTTAATGATAAAAAGGTATCATCACTATAAATGTTTCTAATGAATTTTTTTGTATTTCCATTTATCAATTACTGTATCTAGTAATTAACTTATGATATTTTAGGAATATATGTCAATGAAACTATACTAATTATTTAATCAGATATTTTATGATTAGTTTGAATGGGGATGTAAAATTTTGATTCCATTCTCCATATTACACCAGATGGTTTATAATTTTTTTACTAATTGGGGAAATAATTTTCATTTTTATGATAATTTTTAAATATAATTTTTTTTTTGTTGGTTCTCATACCCCCGTTTTATATGTACAATTTATTTGACTTAGTATTTGTCAGGAAGGACCCACTATTTTCTATCAAAACATATGTAGATCGCAAGAGATAGACTATGTTGGATTTTTGACTGAGGACTTATACTTTTATGTATGATTTCATGGCATGATTACTTAATAGTATGGTCAAGATGTAATACAATAAAAATTACAACATTAATAGATTAGTTATTAATGTTTTATATGATTATTTTGTTATTTTTTAATATCTATGGTCCTGTTTTCATCACATATAATTTTTTATATTGAATTTTTTGATTATTATTTATTCGACTCAAACTATAATCAAATAATTGATTAAATGGAATGTGTTTCCAGTATTTACCTTCCTATATTGATTATTACTTTTTAAATCCTAATGGATTCCACAGTATGGATTCCCTTAATAAGAATTTGATATCACCCATTTTATATGATAATCTACATGGGATATAAGGATGTGTATTATGATTTATATGAATGGTTATGGTAGAGAAAATAATTATTCACTCAAAGAAAATACCATGTTTTATTTTATGTATTCAATTTTAAGGTGATATTCATGTTCTTATCTTGTTTACCAATACTACTAACGTATTGACACATTTAATGTTAAATTCCATGTGTCTTATATGATTATAATGATGTATCCATAACTTAGGGATAAAAATGTCCGGGTCTTTACATAAGAATAAAAAGACTCCTCCACAAATTATATCGAATTAGGCTTCATTATCATCTAATATAAGAATACTCAACCTCTAACCACCCCTACATCAATGTTCATCTCTGAAAACCCTATCAACGCCCTCTATGAATCTCCGTACTCATAACAAATCATTGGAAAATTCATTTTTTGTGTCAAAAATGACATTCCTATTACCAATTTTTTGGATATATCAATGGTTTATTCCCTAAAAAGCTCCCCCAAATACAATGTAATATATACTAGTAAGTAAGATAAAATTTATATCCAACATTTATGATATGTGAAGGCCACAAAACAATATCCAATGAGATAATATATCCAATATATAAAGTAAAAAAACATTAATTACATTTACAAGTAATACGTCTTATAAATACACTCTTGGGGTTGTAACTCTCTAAATCCATATAAGAAAAAAACTATATAATTCATCTATATTCAAACTAGCCACAGATATGGATCATCAAAAAATAACTTGAGCATTAGCCCCAACATAAGTAACCTCTGAACTAAGGTGTTAACATAACATCCATTCAGATAATTAAAAGCTTCTTGGTATTGATTAGTCTAATGGGTATATTATACTTCATTTTAAAGTTTGTCAACATAGTATAAATAAATAAAAAGTTAGACATACACCTATGAAAATAACCCACAAGAACAATAATGATATGAACCTCTAACTCATTTTTTGTGCCCTTATATGTATTACTTTTTTTATTCCCATTATTTAATTTATTTTTTTATATGGATAAATATTATTTTATTTATTTTATCATTATTCATTTATTTTTGTTGTGGGTTAATGATAATTAAGTGAATTTCATTGCTAAAAAATAATCCATTCATTTCCATAAGATGACTGTGATTCATCCATATTCTATGGTAACGTAATTGTGGGGTTTCTTTAATGATGATACCATGTATAGACTCAAGAAAACGTTTCATCAAAAAAATGTGATAATTTTTATACTAATCATTGAAAATAGTTAAATTCAATTAATAATGGATGTATGATAATAATCTAAATCATTTTTAAGATTATTACTGTCATTGTGAATGTATGTATGTTGGTTGAGGGTGAAAAGAGAATATCGATGTAATGTCTTTTAATATTTGGATTCACAAATGTGATTTACCACACATAAGAAAAATCACATAGCCAAATTCAACTCTATATGTTAATAGAAAAGTCAATTATGTATTTGGGCCAGCATAAGCATAATTACATAGATGGATTCAACTACATATTATAATTTATGATTCCCCTAGGTATTTGGGATGATATATGTGAATGCATTGATGTGACCAAAATCACATATCTAAATTGAATGATATTGGATAATGAAATACCTCTATAGAATTTACATATATTATTGATAATAAAGTAATATATCATATAATTACAAGAAGAGAATGATTTTCATAATCTGAAATTCTAAAGAATGAAAGGTCTATATGGATTGTATGCATGACTCCATGCACATTGTGATCTTGGATAATATTTTAATGATAGATTTTAGGAAATAATATGTATAAAATCATATGATATATTGAAAACAACCCACAAGAGATCATTTCCTACTATTTTATTAATTTATTAGAATTTGAGGAATTCTTCAAAAAAATTACTAAATATCACATGGAAGAACAAGCACAAATTTAGTAGGAAATTAAAGTAATTGTATGAATGGGGAATGAAAAGATTTTATATGTGGGTTAAAGTCAAAAATCAATTAACCAATTTTATTGAAATTTTCGTAAAACTCGTAATATTTGGGATTCCATAAATCAAATATAGAAATATTTATATGATATTTTTATAATAGTATTCATTTTGATTTTATAAATATTAACACATGGTTTAGGTTTTCAAGAATGTGTAGAATGAGAATTGGGAACCATTTTCATATTTAAATATTTTTTTAAGAGATCGGTATGTTCTATTTTGTGGAGAATAAAATGAGATCCAATTTTAGGAAATATATAATAGTATTCAAGGATGATGAGAAAAATCAACATCACAGTAAACCTATAAATGATTTTTATACTAGATTTCATGTTATAAAAGATTATAAGGATATTAATTTTGTACACATATAGACCTACTGATCAATATTATTTTTGAGGAATATCCAATTTTCAGGTGATGAGGAAGAAATTGAGGAGATGAGGTAGACGTTTCTATGTTAGAGCAATATATATTTAATTGACCTTTAGAATGTGGGTATAATCTGTTGTTGTAGGGGGTGGGGATTTAGAGGAAGACAATTTGAATGAGGTGGGTGACCAATAACACTCCTATAGATTCAATATACTTTTGAAATTGGTTATGATATTATATTTTAGATTCTATGATACAAGGAATAAATACATGGAGATAATTTTTCCTTTCAAAAGAACTACGTAAATACAATATACAGATTTCTTTCAATTTACTACTACACAAAAGGTTAGGTTGTGAAAAATATAAAATATTTGATAAATAAAATTATCTATTATTATGGTTGAATTGAAATGGATAAAAATAATAACTGAAAACCACTAATACACCCCACCCCCTCAATGGTTCACACAGCTGGGGGATCCACAATTTTTATTGGATTGATGATATCTCTAAGGATCTAATTAATTTGCATGATAATTTTTTATCTTTCATGATGTTTCTATTTCAGTAAGTGTTTTATTTTCCATATATTGAAAACAAATCACTCTTGAAGATAAGAACAAGGATATTTATTCCTTGAAATTAAAAAATATTAGAAATAGGGTGGCCAATACTTTGAATAAAAATCAAAAAATAAATATAAAAACACCACAAATGAATGGTACTTAGCATGAGATGGGTATTTACTATCATTTTATATATAATTATTTAAATTAAAGTAGTTCTTGTTCTTATAATGATATATAACATTGTGATTTTAAATCATAATTTTATAACATCTTAATAGACATCCAAATAATTTATTAATTCTATTATTGGTATAATCATTGGGGATAATTTTATGAAATAATTGAAAACATTATGCTCTAAAAATAGAGGATAAAATTATTATGTAGATCAGGAAGTAGATCACTCTCACGAAAATATTAAAAGAAATGGATAAATCCATTCTTATTATTAAATTTAAATTTAAATTTATTACTATGAGAAATTTTGTACTAATATTGTTTTTAAAATCATTCCATTCTACTACAAATTTGAAGAAGGATTTAATAGATGTTAATGAAAATAAATTATATATTAATGAAAAAAATTATAATGAGATTGATAATTAATAATATTAATAATAGAAGGAAATTCATGATGAACAAATTATGATGGTGATAGAGCATATAGAGTAAAATTTGAATGAAAAGGACTCCATTAACATTATATGTTTTTAGTTGGTGTTGTTATTGAAGAATCACAAGTAACTATAAAAAAATTCCCATTTTTTTGAAAAATGAGATATAGACACAAATTAATCAATTGATATTCATGAATACATTAATTAAAATATTTTTTTGAATAATATCATGAGGTCATCCTATAATAAAATTGAAACATCAATAAAGAAGAAGGTATTCCATAATCCAAAAAATTTCGTATACACTAATATTGTTTCAATAAATGGTACTTATTTAAATCTAAATTTTATGAATGTTTCAAGGATTAAAAATAATAATAATTCCACCAAATTAAAAATGGATAAGAAAATATGTATAAGTCCATTACCCAATAATATTTTAAAATAGTTGTGGTTATTCTAACAAATAACATGGTTCACAACATTTGATGTTTAGAAAAATGATATATAAAAGGATGATTATGATACAATTTTTGGTATTGTTAAATTTTTGGGAATAAATAATTTTATTGTATCTATAACATTCCAAATATTTATTTATTTTAAATTCCAAAATTAATGGGGTTTGTTCTAATGAATCGAAAATACCACCAGACCAAATGAAGAATAAAATGGAAAAATTCTGGAGTATAACTTGGGGAGTAGGCAATTGAAAAGTGTTTTTAAAAGGTTACCTATAATGTAATGAATTAATAATATGTGTATAATATAATATTGAATAATAATCCAATAAAATAAAGCACAAGTGAAAAATAGTGTTTCTATTTATTCTATAACATATAATGATATAAATTAAGAAAATACCTTGTGTGTGTTCTATGATAGTTGGAGTAATTAAATAATAATATGAAATCATATTAGGATTTTGTTTCTCTAATGGATAAATTATAATATTAAGATCCTGTAAAAATATAATAATAGGTATAACAAATCCAAAAAAATGAAATAATTTTTCCCTAATAAATTTAATCAGTTCTACATTTTGAGTTAATCCCACAACTCATTTTGGATATAATAACAAGTTATGGTGACATTATCTTTCAATTCATTAAATAATATGTTTTGTTTTTGTTACACACTATATCAAGGTTACCATGCATTATAAGCAACTCCAATATAAAAAAATCATGGAATTTTGTTGATATATATTTGTATACTAGTTATCTTCTAGTCATTAGAAAAATGTGTTTTAATAAGATCAATTAAATTATTAAAATATGGTTTAAACATGTTCAATAGGATTAATTTATCTAATAATTATTGTTTTATTTTTTTAATAGATAAATATTCTAAGTAAATATAAATATAAAAGTTACCCTTGTAAAACTTGAACGGCTAAAATTGAGTAAACTTCATGGCTAAGGAATAACTTGACATAAAATTTGTTAATATCATGTGGTGGTGGTGTTTCTATGCAAATTAATCCCAAAAATCCATTATTTATCAATTTTGGAGCAATGTGATGTATTTTTGACCTCCCAATAGTATATAATTATTTTTTTTTACAAAAAATACCACCCCTCCTCTATTATAAAAGGGATGGAACCCATCTCACTTACGCACACAATAAAATACCTTTGGATAGAACTAAACCTACAAATATTACATACCAAAAATCCCTCCCCTAACCATATAATCCTTTGTATGGAAAAATATCTACCAAACCAATGTTTTAGAGATAACCATAGAAGGATACCGAGAGATGAGGTAACATTAATCATCTTCTCATTTTGTTTTATTTAATTGTCCACCTACCACTATTATTATTATAACATGATTATATACAAACCTCATTTTCATCTATATACTAATATGTATTTATTTTTAATAAATAAACAACAAAAATATACATCAATTAATGGGGATATAAAATCATTGTATATGTGTACGGTGGTATACCACCTCGTGAACCCATTTCGTTCATTTTTCTATTGCTACCTATAATGGGTGGGAATAGTGATGGATTTATAATTTACATATATTTATATATATTATATTTTGGATGTTATTATTCTTATTAAATAATTATGTATAACTTACCTTCAGGGTTTACATTTTGTGGGAATACGATAGCACCATCCATGTGTATAGTGTACTACCACCCCACGATTTGGTGTTGTTTATTCCTACATTACATGGAATGTATTAAGGGAGTTTTTAATAAGAATGTGTTATATATATGAAATAAAAATTATACAGGAGTAATATGTGTATATATAATTTACTTTTCATTCATTTAATACTATATGAAAATGGAAATATTGTTCTTGCGTACGTACAACCTACCGTCTCGATAACCATAGTATATAATTTCCTATAACTATATTTTATGCACTACATTAATTACACATATAATTAAAATATATGATATTTTTTATTGTTATACATTATATAAATTATTACAACATCTTCAATTTAATAAGACCAAAACAATTTCAAAAAATATATAAATAATGAAGTAGTTATTACACGAAACATTACTTTAACATGAAATTATAAATAAACAGGTAAAAAAGTTTCATAATAAAATTATGTATGGAATGATATTTATTATAATCATTCTATAATATATTTTTAATACACATATATTTATTTTACATTTATTTTTAATGTATATGCCGAATTTTAATAATTAAGGTGTGGAATTTATGTCTCGTGTTTTACTTTCATTAGACACATGTCATATTGGTGACCTATTTCTATAATGTGGTGAATATAATTCCCATGAATGTATTTTATGATTATTATAGATAAAGATAATGGTACATTAATATAAATTTTAGGATCTCTCTATCATGGGGATTATGGTTCAAAAGTTACATAATCAGTAAGGGGTTTTTTGCCTCGATATTCCTTCTTTGAGATGTACATTATGTTACACTCATATATTCATTCAGGAGAATTATTTACCAACCCATTGAAATTGAATATAACAAATTTACTTATAATTATGACATATTTTTTTTATTCTATTCATACTTATTTCTGGTTATTCAAGGTTACTAAAGTGGTAATAGTTTAATGTTATAATCACATCATTTATATGTATTGCATATGATCAAGCATCCAATTTTTAAATATCATGATCAACGTTTCATTAATTCTCATGAATTCATTTATCAAATTGTTATTCATGATATTTTCATGTAATTTTAACAATTTTTAAATCTTTCATGCATATGATAATTATGAATATGTTTTTATAAAAAATATGTCTTTATTTCACTCATCAGTTAAAAATCTATTTTCATCCAAAACCATGTTATCTAAAAATGTTATCAAAAGTGTTTTTGAATTACCATCCATGATCATTTTCATGGAATTGTAATTAGAAAATTTTTTATTTTCTAAATGATTTAAAATATTATTTTATAATTTTAAATGGTTATTTTCAAAGAAATATATATTGAAAATGTTTTATGATTTAGAAAGTATTTTAAATTATTTTCAAAGCATCCAGTATATATTTAATTTTTTATAGTAAAATAATTTTATTAGAGTAGTTTTTTGTCGTTAAAAAGTGTTGTAATTTATTTTCAAGGATTCCATCATAATTATTCAGGTTTATTTTAAAATAAAATGGTTTTCAAACGATATTTTTATTTAAAAACCATTTTCCATGTGAAAATGATATTTTCATCTTGTAATGTTTTAAATGATATTTCAAAATTATTTTCCATATATGCTGGTTTTTATTACTTTTAGTTATTCCTTACCATGGACACGATACAATATTACCATTCATATTCTTTCATGTAAGGGTTTATATTTTATGGAATGGTTTTCATAAAAACTATATCTCTTAAATGGTTTATACCATGAGGAAATTCTTATGAATCTCAAATAGTTTCATGTGTTATTCCATGATGAAAACATTATGAAACTTATCTCTATTCCATAGATTATGATATAATAAAACTTTTTTGAAATAAAATTATTTTCATTGGTTATGATTTGGTTATTGTTTATGATGTTGTGTAATATATAAATATGTTTATCCTTGTGTTATAGTTGGGACCTATATCTTCATCAAATGCATTTGGGGAAGATTTATATATATCATGAGATAGACATGGTCAGAATGAAGTGTTAACCTTGTTCAGAAGGACAGGTATAAAATATAGTGTGAACCCGGTTCAATAATATAGTATATCATAGGAGATAGACATTGATGGAATAAGGAGTAAACATAGTTCAGTAAGACAGGTCTGGAAGGGGGAGTGAACCTGGTTTAGTAGTGTAGCTCTGGAACGAAGATTGAACTTGATTCAGTAAAGTAATTTTTCCACTATGATGGCTTCGGAATTAATCCTTGACCAATATGAAAATGATTTACTAAAATTCTGTGAAAAAATAAATCAATTTTTTTCCAATGTTATTCTCTCGTGGATCAGGTTATTTTATTTACTTATGATTCATGTCTTAAGAACCACCAATATTTTACCATGAATCATGTATATGATCAATGGTATATTGGTATGTACATAGTATTCTATGATCATTATCATGTAGCCTTATACTTATCATATATTATTATATGATCATATATTGATATTTCTTGTGTCTAACCTTACTAAAAATTTGACATCTCCTATTCTAATGCTTCTAAAGCACAGTTATAGGAAACGTTTTATATATGGTAGGCCTAAGATAAGTAATATTTGATAAGATCATTGTGTGTGATGTGAAATATCATTCCCCAAATTAAAATATTATGTTATTAGATTCAAAAATCTCTAAAATATTATGGTCCTTAGGAATGTGTTTCTATAATGTACATAATATTAATCTAAAAATATTTAATATCCATGTATGTGATGTTCGGGTCTCTATAGTTTGTATTAGATAAAAGTTTTATTAAACCATTTGAAAAAAGGATGGGAGAACCTTAGTGATATCACTCTGTATATTTCTATGGATATGTATAGGGATGTCTCTATGCATAGGTTTAAGGATGATTCAAAGACTATGAAAACATCCTAGAGTTTTGTTATAGGATATAGAGAGTGGTTTCTAAGAAATTAGATATATGTCTTGATACTACAAGTCCATATGGATTTGGAATAGATGTACCTATGGGTAGTAACCCCAAAAAACATTATTGATCTACACTCTATTGGTAACCAATGCACGGTGATGGGTCTTACTACACAAACAGTATAACGCTCCTAGTGATACTTTTGTAAAATTTAAGAACTCTTTACAAAAAATTATGAAAAACATAAATAAATTATGATCAAGGAATACCTAGGATAATCCTAAGTGGAAATATATTGAAAATAATTTTCATGATTTAGAGATCATGTATGTGATATTTAATGATTATGTGGTTTTCCATTATCATATGTTATTCTAAAACAATTATTGGATGTTTTAATGAATTTTGGGAACCAAAAAAAATGGGTTAATATTTAACGTAATTGAAATATTGATGATGAGTAGTAAAATTAGATGATGACTAGTGTAAAATAAATTTTGATTAGTCCGGATCATTTTTATTGGAACATGATTAACAATGTATACCTAAACAACGTCTATTATTTCCCAAATAAAATAAATAATTATTTTTTTGAGAGTTTGAGTATTGGAGACCATGGAGGAAAGAATATTCAATTTCCAGTATGTTGTGAATGTGAGATAAAACTCCCATGAGGATGTCTGAGAGGAATAGAAATATTTTTTTCTATGTAAAAGGACAGAAATATATAACTTCAATGGAAAAATAAATTATATAGTTAATAAAATAGATGAGAATGTTGGTATCCCTAGGTTATTATCAATGAGTGAATGGATTAAATGTAAAATGTATGGGAATTATAGAAATAAATGTCCCAGGGGAAAAATTATGAAGAGAAATCAGAAGTTAGTATGAGTAATGGTTATATTGCATATTATGAGTCAACAATAAATCAAATATGAAGGTAAATAACTATAAATGATAAATAAGTTGAAACCTAGTAAATATTAAAGACTAAAGTGGGGTTCTTGATGTATTTATGTATTCAAAATATATAATTATGAAATATATAACGGTTGCTCAAGAATATATATTTTTTAATGATTTGTTGACATAGTGTTTAATGTTATCATGGAGATGTTTAAAATATTTTAGGATTTAAGGAAAATATCCATAAATTTTTGTTTTATTTATAGAATAATAGAGCATGCATATTTTAAATAAGGGTTTATGTTAAATTCACGTTATAACCATGTTTCAAGATAACACATGGTGAAGGTATTCACATGTTTGGTATTTAACAATGATGAGTCACTTTATCATATATGGTAATTAATGATGTTTTGATTTTAGAAATTAAGTGTCATTATTTCTAATGACTTAGATATTTTAATCATTTGTAAGGGTCGTTGGGATAACCATTTAACAAATTATATATGTTGAAATTTGAATTAATCATTGTATATTTGTGTATTAATTAATCATATTAAGATCAATAATTATTTGATATCATGTAATTATTTTTTTTAAAATTTATGAAACATAGAGTTTCTTATCATTATATCTATGGATATCATGATTCCTTATTACATTATGAATAAAAATTTCAGCTTCATTTATTGGAATAAGAGATGAAGTGGAAATTGATCATGAAAAAAATACAGGGTGAAATTGTTCTTATGAAATAGAATAAAATCTTGTAATTATATATTCTCTTTAAAATTATTCAACATTATAAAAAGGATCTCAAAATAAAAAAGTTGTCATATTATTATAGTTTTTTATGATATAAATGAGATTTTTAATATATCATTGTGCTATAGTGTTATGATAACTAACCTTATTTATACCAACCACATTAATGTAATCATAAATCATTATCACTCTCTAAAATTATTTATTCCTTTCTACTATGTTCCTATTTTAACTTACCAACTATGTTCTCCAATATGGAAACCTAGTTATAAGTTACATTGTATAACCATTATGTTTCTAAATTTCAATTTTTAAAGGAATTTTTTTTATTAATTTGTATAATGTCTATTTTAAGAAGGAATTTTGTCAAAGGTTAATTCTTTTATGACAGACACAATTTTAGCAAGAAAACATCATTTTACAGGGGTAGAATGTAACATCCCGAGAATGTCTAAAATAGTTTTTTTGAAATTAATTTAATCATTTTTGTATTTAGTGTGATTGAAAAAGTGATTTTTTCACATTTCCATGTATGTTAAACTGAGTTTATCATCCATTACATGCATTAATAATTTTATCTTCTAATATAAATAATAACTTGTCTTTCATTCATTACACGTTACACTTAGTTTAAATGAAACATTACATATTATTAAAATATTATTATATTATAGTAGTCAAATTGATATTATAATGGAGGGTATTATTATGATTATATAAATTATTAAAATATGTTTTATTCATTTTTATATACCAAATTATTTTTTGACCAATTAATTATAAACTAAAATAAAAAAAACTCGAAACAAATTGGAATATTTTTCAAGAAAAAAACATTTTTTGTACACACACATGAGTCTTAAAAAAATATATTAAAAATATATCTTGAGCTAAATTATATTAATTTAATTTATATATTCTATATTCTATATAATTTTTCACATTCATTCTATTTTTTTCTATTCAAGAGATAAAATAAATCCAATTTTTCACTTAAAATAATTTTTTTTTAAATTAGTTTAGTCATGTTTTTAATGAATTAATTTTAATTTAATTTTTTAAAAATTTATAAAATTATTAATGAATAATTAAATATTTTTTGAATTGAAATTATAAAAATTATATTATGATTAATTTTTTATTTTTTGAAAACATTCCCTTAATTGATGAATAGTATAAAATAATGAATTTTAATAGAAAACTATCTTTTCACCTTATTTTTTCTAAAAGATAAATTATATGTTAATTTTTATTAAATTATTATTGGTTAAATTATAAATATATTAATTAAATTTATTTTATTTTAATCAATTTTATATTGAAATTGGACAAAAAACATTAAAACCAATTATAACTTTATCACTTTAAAAACCAACAATAACTTCCATATGTGGCATTAATTTTGAATTAAATTCTACCAAAAAAGTTAATGAAACATGAAAAGATGGATTGAATATTTTTAATCAGAATAAATTATATTATCTAGTAAGTTTAACATAAAATTTTTAATATAATAATTAATAGAATTTTTAAAATTAAATAACATGACTAATGGTAAAACGAGGTTTTGTGCATTACATGTGTTTTTATGAAAATTAATATTACTCATCCATATTATTTTTATATGATTAATTAGATATAATATTTATAATTAGTATTTATAAAGTATATGCAAAATATAATTTTAATTATAGTCTTAATAGATAAATTATCATAGTAAATAAAAAGATAGAAGTTACAGTGGTAAAAATTATAATGATAAAAGTTTTTAAACATAATAACTAAGGAATGACATGATAAAAATGTGTTTATTTTATATATTAGAAGATAATATAAATAAAGTTATCCCTACACTCCATTATTAATCAATTTATGTCCCACATGAAGTAAGTTATACCTCAAAATAGAGAATAAATTTGGGTATTCACAGAAATTTAACCCCTACTCAATTATAAAATGGTACTCACCCATCCCACATAGTCACACATTTAAATCACATTTTCATGACCAAATCCTACTAAAATCAATCCCCATGTTCTATCCCATAAATATAAAGGCATTAGTTTTGACATAATTTAATAAATGTAGGGTTTTGTTGTAAACATTAGAAGTATACATGTAGAATAGGTAATCATCATCAATGAGTGTTTTTGTTTTATTTCATTATACACCTCCTTCAATTATTTTTATACCATTATAATACAATAAAACCAGTATAATATATACAATAAGATATTTCAATGATAATGGTGTACACGCTTCTATCAAATTGGTTTTGAAATATTTATTCGTGTGTATGGTGGACTACCGTCTTTTGAACCGATGTTGTTCATTTATCCAGTATCACATTTTATGGTTGTGAATAATAATGGATTTTTTAGTTTAAATATGATTTATTTTATATTTATGTTGTTATTATTCTTTTATAATTGTTATATTAGACACGCCATCATGCTTTTCTATTTGTGTGGAACACAATAACATCTTTAATTTGTATGAAGGACCACTATATTGCAAAGCGATGTAATTCGTGGAAGATTTACATAGAATGTATTAAGGATTGGTTGAAAAAAAATATGTGATATATATTAAATAAAAATTATATTTTAATGATATTATATATATATCATTAAATTTTCATTCTTCTATTTGATAATAAAATGGAAACAGTGTTCACTCATACTTATAACCTACCATCTCAATGAACGTTGTATAAAATTTCATATCACTAAATATTATTGATTAAAATGAATAAAAATATTTTTAATTTATATGATATTTTCATCATTTTATATATTTATGAGATTAAGAAACCATTATCTATGTCGGATGACCAAAAATGAAAAAAACCTATATGAAAAACAAAGCATCTATTACAAAAAAAACATAACACTAACAAGGGATTTTTAATAAACAGGTATGAAAGTTCCATAATAAAATTATATAAGGTATGATATATATAGTAATGTTTATTTAATATATATATATATATATAATTAATTTATATATATTATAAAATTATTTTGAATAGGTATGATGGACGTGAAGATATAATGTAATAGATTTATGTTTCACTTTATTATTTAGGTGAGACACATGTTATAATCACAAACTATTTATATTATGTGGTGTGTATAATTCCATTTAATTTATGTTATGATTCCCATTCTTGTAACTATCTATATTTAAATATTTATTTTAGGATCTCTCTTTCATGGGGTTTACGGTTCAATTTTTTAAAAATCAGTAAAGTATTTTTTTCTTAATATTCCTTAATTGCGGTATACATTACATTATGCACCTAAATTATTTCATGAAGTTCATAGAAAACCTAATTAATATATAATATCTGAAATTTTTTTACAATAATTTTTTTTATTTATCTATATTATATCATTCCTTCAACATGATTTTAATTCAATGATAAAAAAGTGGTAACATATTTATGATACAGTCTCATCACTTATGGGTACTGTTTATAATTACATCTCAAATATGGAAATATCATGATATACCTCTCAATAATTCTCATTAATTTTCTTATCCTCTATTTATTCATTATATCTTCATGTAATTTTACAATTTTCCACTCTATAGTTTATAAGATAATTAGAAAAATATTTTCTAAAAAACCCATCATTTTTTCTATCTTTGGTCGAAAATATTTGTTCTTCCTAAACCATTTATTCTAAAAATATTTTCAATAATTATTTTAAATGAACATTGATGATATTTTCCATGGAATTTTTTAGATAATTTTTTTTAATGATTTTTAAAGCTTCGTTTATATGTTTCAAAGTTTATTTTCAATGAAATGGATTTCGAAAATATTGAGTTTTTTAAAAGGTTTTATTAATAATTTTAAAATATTACTATATATGTTAAAAATTATATTATCAAATAAAGTAATTTAGATAAACATATCATGTTTAAAAACTATTTTAAATGACTTAAAAATATTCCATCATATATTTTTAGGGTTATTTTCAGAGAAAAATATTTTCAAAATGGTTTCTAGTTTAAAAATATTTTTTCAAAGTGTAATAGATATTTTTATAAAAAATTATTAAAAAGACATATCAAAATTATTTTCCATATAAGATGGAATTAATTGGTATTTCAGATTCATTATAATGGAAATTATCCTATGAAAACATTTTGATTTTTTCTCAGAATGTTTTATTTTTTAGATCATGATATTTATCAAAACTCGTTTCTCCTCCTCAGGTTATACCATGACCAAATGCTTAAAAACCCACTTCTTTTTGTGGTTTATTATATGATGAATTTATTGTGAATCATGTCTCTTTTATAATGTTTTTTATATGATATAATGTTTAAGAAACCCATTTCATTTAATCAGTTTTGATATAATGAATTTCTATAATCTTTTTGAACACATAAATATGGATTTCATTAAGTGATGGGTGGTGTTATGTCTCACTCCAATGAAATTGAGTAATGTATTTTATTTAAAATTAGGAGAACATGTCCAGAAATGTGAGTGAACCTATTAAAATTTGAAATTGTTGGAATGGGGAGTGAACTTTGTAAAATAATATAGGTCTAGAATGTTGATTGGTGTCAATTCATTAAACACTTTATCTGATATGATGTCCTTGGTTTTGATCCTTGACCAATATGGAAATAATTTTAATTTTTATATATATTATAAAAATCAATTTCTTTTTCCAATGTAATGTTATAATCAATAATGTTATTTGATTTGTTTGTGTTTCATGTTTTATGAAATGTTAATATTTTTTCACAATTAATTTTTAAGATCAATGAAAGGTTGGGTTTGTACTGAATTTTTTATGATCATTATTATATAAAATATTTCCCATCTTATGTCTTTATATGATCATATATTGATATAAATTTTGTTTACCGTTATAAATAATCTGAGATCACCCTTTCATATGTCTCCTTTATCATGTTATGGAAAAATGTTTAAGTAGGATATTCATAAGAGGAGTATAATGTGAGAAGATATTTATGGGATATATTGAATATATTTCATCAAATTAGAAGAATATGTTACAAGTAATAAAATGAACTCAACTATTATAATCCATGGTTGTTTGTTTATGAAATGTAATGAATATTAATATAAAAATTTTTAACATCCGTGAATGGTAATCTTGTGTCTTTGTAATAGGCGGAGAAAATTTCTTTACCCAATAAAAGTACTTAAATAGAATAAGTTTTAAAAAAAATAAGACTATTGACAGGATAGGATTTATTAAATTGGAAAATGTAATTTCAGAAAAAGAATAAATTCAATGGAAGATTATAATGTTACCATCACATTTTTATATTGTAATAATAGGTTCTCCATGATTTATAGGAATCTCTTAGCATGAATGTGTTTTTTAGAAAATCAAGTAATGCCACCATATTCCATATTTTTTTAAAATTAGGCCATCTTTTAGTAAATTAAATGATAAAGATATATATTATAGAAATTTTATATAAAATTATAATCTTTGATTCTATAATAGTAGAACACCATGCTTATTATTTTTTAGGTTCAACCAAATATTATTCTAATGTTGAATCCCTTTGGGTTTTCTCGCACTCATCTATTCAAAATGTCAATGTTTTTAATGTCTCTAAGAAAGCCTTTACTTGTGATTCAATAATAGATAGTGCCCATTCCTTCTAGTCCTTTGTTTATTCTAATAATATATATCAAGATAGGAGGCCCCTTTGGAATGATCTTACCTACTTAGGTACCAATATCATTACTCCTTGGTTTTGATTGGATACTTTAATTCTATTCTTAACTCTAGTGAAAAAATTGGATTGTCTGATGATTCTATTGGCACGAGGGAATTTAAAACATCCATTACAGACAAAAATCTTTTAGAAATGAATCTCACTAGTGCCTAATATACTTGGTATAGAAGGAATTATAATTGGATGGTTGCCTCCAAGTTGGATAGTGCTTTCGCGAATGTCCCTGATTTAGATAAATGGTATACCATCTTCAGTATCACCATCCCAATGTTGCACACTAACCATCAACCCATTCCGGTCAATGTCTTCATAAAAAATATGAAACCCTCGTTACCTTTTAGTTTTAACAATGTGTGGTTTTATAATGATGAATGCCCAGATATCATCAAATGTTTTTTGTCTTCTATTCCAATTATACTGATACTTTTTATTTTTCGGTTAAGTTAACACACCTGTAATAGATTCTAAAAATATGGTTCAGTTCTACAAATAAAGAAATTAACTATGACATTCTTCATCTAGATGATGAGTATAAGAAACTTAAAAATAATTACAGTAGCTTGGATTTCAACAATGATCTAACTCAAGATATCAACCTGTCAGTATAAATAAACTCTTTTCTCACCATTAAAGAGAAAATGAGGAAAAAAACTTCTATAATTAAATGGTTATTTGATGGTGATAGAAACACTAAGTTTTATAAATCGCTATATAGAGTCAGGAAAACCTGCAGAACACTATCTATTTTAAAAGATGAGGAAAACCTCTTAGATAATGAGGATGATATTTCCAGTCAAATTTTCTCGAACATTGAATCCATCTTTAATGGACCTGATAACAACAAATACATCCTTCCATAGGTCCTTCCGAAAGACCTCAATTTTGCATATAACAAACTCCTCCTAAGCTTGCCTCTTGATCATGAAATTAAAGATATTGTCTTTAGTTTGAATCCTGATAGTGCTCTGTGTTGTGATTTTTTTGAATAATGGTTTTTTCAATGATATTGGGATGTTATCCATTTGGTTGTTTCAAAACTGGTCAAATCTTTTTTCTCCAATGGTGTCCTCCCCCATGGTCTTAATGCTCAATATATTTCCATGATTCCTAAATTGGGAAACACTTTTGGGATCCACCAGTTTAGACCAATTTCTCTCATTAACACCCTTTATAAAATCATCACCAAAATCATTTCTAATATACTATAAACTATCATAGAAAAAAATTTCTCCAGGAACCAGTTTGGGTTTATTAAAGGTTGATCTATATAGGATTGAATTTTTCATTCTTCTAAATGTGTTAATACTTTAAACAATGTTAATAGAGGGGGTAATATTTCCATGAAACATGACATCAACAAATCTTTTGATACCACAGATTGGAGTTTCATCTTCAAGGTTCTTCAAGGATTTGGATTTAGTGATTCTTTCATCAATATAGTCTGAACCCTTTTTACATTGGCCTCTATTTCCATATTGGTAAAAAATTTCCCCAAGGGATATTTTAATTGCACTACAGGTGTAATGTAAGGTGACCCCCTATTGGACATCCTCTTCACCATTGAGGAAGATTACCTATGCTGCCTCCTCACTCGTCTTGTAGATCAGACCAAACACAATCTAATTTATGTGTCTTGTAATGTTAAGACTCCCACTCATCTCCTTTAAGCTGATGAAATTATCTTTTTTAGAGGATGGTAATAGAAATACTCAAAACCTCAAAAATGATCTCTCGCATTATAAGGGGGTTTCTATTCAAGCCATTTGTTTGAACAAATATTGCATCTTCTTTGGGAAAACATCTCTTCTAGTATGAAATTTATTATTATTAATGACTTAGGGAATAAGGAAGGATATTTTCCATTTAATTATCTTGGTGTTCTCATTTTATGGGGCAGACCTAAGTCCTCTCATTTTACTACAATATTCGGCCATGTTCTTAACCAATTATCTTCTGGGAATGATAAACCCCTCTCAATAGAAGGTAGAAGACGTCTTGTTAAATACACTATTGTTACTAATATGGTCTACTCCATGATGATTTATAAATGGACCATTGGTCTTATTAGAAAAATGAATAACTCTGTCAAAAATTTCATTTGGACTGGTATCACTTTGGAAAAAAAACATGTGATCATTCCCTAGTCAACCAGTTGAAAACCTATTGAAATGTGTGGGATTGGGATAAAAAATCTTTGGTACTTTAATGAGGAACTTCAAGCTAGACTCACCTAGAACCTTCTTTACAATAATTTTGATTCTGATGCTTTTCTCAAAAAGGGATTCCTTGGAAAACTCAAGGAAAAAATTTGAATTTTCTAAACTCCTCTATCTATCCTTCTATTAAACAATCTTTTTCTAGCATTATGAATAATTCCAAATGCATGGTTACTAGGGACTCCTCTATCAATTTCTGGTTAGATAGCTATACTTTCACCCCCTTAATTTTTATGATTCATCCTGATAAAATTTCTAAGAGCACTAATTACTCAGTTAGAGATATGGTAAATTCTCACAAAGATCATATACCTAAATCCCTATGTGTGTCATCAATAACTACCTCTTCTCAAACATTGATGACTTTTAAATTTGGAATCCTTTAAACAATGGTATCATTAATTCAAAAAATTTGTATAATCATTTTTTTTACAAATTTGAAAGTGATTTCGGTTGGATAAATCATTTGGACAAACCCTGGATAAAACCCTCAATATTCACTCTTATCAGGAGCCATTCTCACAATAGAGTTCCTAGAGATGGATGTCTTCAATCATTTGGTATTCAACATTTCTCTGAATGTATACACTACAATCAACATATAGAATACACTAACCATATCTTCATTTGTTATGATACTACTTCTACTCTTTGAAACAATATTTTTGAAATATTTAACTATAGATGGTTGATTATTGACTCTTTAAAAACTCAACTAAATAAGTGTACTGAAATGGAAAATTCTCAGAAAATTATGAACCACTTCCTTGCAGCTATTTCTGATCATCATCATGTGATCTGGTATGATATAAATGCTATTATTCAATACATCTACTCACTAAATCATAATTAAAGTTGTATGTGGATCCTTTTTTCCATTCGTGAAGTGGCTTCAATGCAAAAGGGTCATTGTAATAACACTGTGAATGACTTCACAGTTCTGTGACGGCTTTAGATTGATGGAAATGTTTTTCAACTACACAGCACCATTGATGTTTTTTGGCATGCTACCTTCCCTGGTTGGATTAAAGTTAATGTGGATGGTGCCTCCCAATGAAATCCAGGTCCCGTAGGGTGGGGATCTATCATCAGAAATCATCATGGCCATATCCTTGGATTTTTTCTTAGATCATGCGGCTTTTCCTCCTCTATAGAGGCCGAAATGAGGGGCATGATACATGAAATTTCTTTTTCAAGGATCCATGGTTGGAACAATATCTAGTCAGAATGTGATTCGACCACAATTTTTCAAGCAATTTGGAATGGTGTGACACACCTTGCATGGCTGATTACTACTCGTTGGATGGACATCACACACTGGCATCAAGACAACATCTACATTGTAACACATATTTATCATGAAGAAAATATGGTGGCGGACGGACTTTCTAATAAGGGAGTAAGTCAAGATATTACCTAGCTTGATGATCTCCGTACTGATTTTCTTCCTCTTCATGAGAAGGATTGTAATATGATTCTGTACATTAGAATCATGTAATATTTTATTTGTTTTAATAAAATTTTTACCATAATCCTTTTGCCATGACACCACCCCCTCCCCTAAAAAATCATTTTAGAACTACATAAGTCCATTTAACTTTATATAATCTACTAACATCTATACAATGGATGAATAAGAAGTGCATGACTTCAGGGGTTGAAAAATGGTGAGTTAGGTGCCAATATGTAATTTTGTTTATATATAGAATATGTAGATAGTATTTAAAATCGAGGAATTCATGTAATATTATCAAACATTCCACACATAGTTTTTTTTCACTTATTAGGGGTGTTATGGTTATAAATTCATGACAAACGTGATATTATGACTTATATATGAACTTATTTTATTGTTTTTTGAGATGTGTGTAAAAAACATATTTATGTTATAAACTTTTTTTATACAACCCCAATTTGTGAAAAAATATATTCTTTTCATGACATCACATGCATTGTAATTTATATAATACATATACATATTTTCATATATCTCTCTAATTTTCTATATTGGGATTTCCTGATATGAAATTGAGATGGAAAACTAAACACGCTTTTCTAATAGTTACATATGATATCATCCTTGTCTCAAGAAATGGATTATGAGAATAGTGTTCCTAAATGATAATAATATTATAGTATAAGACCCTTAAATTAAAATTCTAATTCTTTTTTAAACATATTAAATAAAGAGAGAATCCATAAAATCACACATATTGATATTGAGGATTTGTAATAAGAACAAATTAAATGTGGTGGATTTCATTCCCTAGGTAAGTATTTATTTTTTTCACCAATGTGGGTGTTATATTTTTTTAATGATTTTGTATGGGTTAAATTTAGTTGATTATGATGGGTGGATGATTTTATGGATTGATGAAAAATAATTGGATTATATGATTGATAAATAATTTATATATGTCCATAAGATGACTATGTATCTACCCTTTTCTATTAAAATATAATTTTATTGATTCTTACTTAAATATATCATAGATGTATTGAATACTATTTATAATTCATAAAATATAACAACAATCTGTTGATATTAAACAAAATTAATGAATAGTGATAACATATTAAGAAGAATGGGATATTAAAAAATTTAAGAGTAGTAATGTGATTGATGATTTTTAGATGTTAGTTGATAATGATATATGATAATTATAGTAATGTATATATTTGAATTTATTTCAGATATGGTATTCATGTAGATGTTTGAGAATGAGACAAAGGATTATATCTCTACAAATTAGGAGAGATTTTAAATATAAAAAAATTAATTTTAACGGTTCATAATATAGAGATACATAATTATATTCACATGAAGATATTATATGATTTGGAGAAGAGATATATGACATAATTTAGCCATATTAAATCTGATGCAATGTGGAGAAAAAAATTGAGAATCCAATTCCTTCATGTTGTTAAATGCTGCATTATTTGAGTAATTACTAAGAACATGATAATTAATATAACATTTATGTATAAAGTATGAGATTTATATATATTAAAATGATTATTTCAATGTGATTTCATGTTTTTTACATTAGTTATAAATTATGAATTAATTGACCAATTTGAATGTGATGATCAATCAACTGAATATCATGTGGTTTCTATGTTTTCAATATATAAATAATGATTATGACTGCTTTAGAATAATGTTCATGATTATTTTATGAATATTACTATATGGTATAGGTGCCAAATAATCATTCAATAGATATTTGAGTAGTATTGTAGATATATAAATATCATTGGAGAGACATATATAATGTATGAAAACGTAAACATGGTCAGACTAAGATAGGTGATATTTTTGAGTATTCTGTGATTTGGAGGAGAATCCATATCATACCTTGTTATATAGAAGTCTCCAGACAAGAAGGACTATTCTATGCATTATTTAAATATCTTGAATGGATAAATATGTGGATTTTATTCTCAATATTCTTTTAGAATATGATCGTATTACCCTGTGATAGACAAGGAACCTTGGACAATGGGGATATTGTTTTTGGTGTGGCAAATATAAAATTGAAGAGGTGTGTAATTTTATGATATAAAATTTTTTAATGAGCCTTCAGATAGTGGGGTATAACCAAGTTAGTAAGATAATTTGATTGGGGAATATGTAATAATTATCATGTGCAATCAGTAGATGGCTATAATTGATGATAATATTACATTGGAGAATACATGAATGTCTGAATTACTAACATTTTAAGGAGTATGTCTTCCATCCGATCCTTGTAAATACTATGTGGTAATTTTTCTCAGTATATTTCTACATACTTGGTACGGATATGAGACATATTCTATAGCTGATTGAGAATATTAAATTTTTCAAGTTGATGAATCCAAAAATAAATTAATAATTAAAATAATATTGTTTACCCACTTACTTTCATAGTGGTTCATCCATTCTGGCTCACTAAAAAATTCATTGGATCTTAAAAAGATACAACTACCTCATCAAATTAGGTATTCCCATATAATATCTTTTAAGGAACAACATGCAAAAATAAATTCACAAATTATATCTAGAAAATACACATTTAAAGCATCCCATAGTGTTAGTGGTGTCTAAGAAACTATAAATTTAACATCGTGATCCAAAATTATCCACCTAATACCTCTAGTATAAATTGTTTTTGATGGAAATGATTATAAACATTTATAGAAACTCATGAAATATCTATTTTATTTGTCTCATAAAAATTTCATCATATTCCTGATATATAATGTACTTATTATAAACCCAACATGTCAATACCTTTAATAGAAAAATGATTTTTCAATGTATTTGACCACTAACATATGCTATTAATCCCAAAAACATAGATTAAACAAAATAACATATAGTATCCCCGCATCTGGTCAATAAAATCTACAATCCTTAGAATAGGGTAACAAATCCTATCATTCCATGATTTTACCTTCGGTAGTATACAAATTTCTTCGGATTACCATCCCCCTTCTTAGAGAATAATATCAAAAACCCTAATTGTAACACATTAGTATCAAAGATATCCTTCAACATAAGATCACTAAATAGAATCCTTAACTCCATAGACACACAATGTTTCATTCCATATAGATACATTGAAATACTTGAGAGATATCACCACATTCTTTTCTCAAACCTGATGTCAGATCTTGGAGGTTGGTTCATATCCTTATAAAAAACTTTTATTGATAATCAAATCATGGATATAACACAAAATAATTGCCCATTTTCTTCACTGACAATTATGAAATCAATAAAAAATGGGCTCTACACAACTATATCCAATCTAATATCCTCTTTACCCAAAAAAAATATACAATGACCATCCATATAATATAATTATACTCCCCTCTAAATTAAATCAATATCCACTTGTCCAAAATAAATTCAATATATATCATGGAAGACATAGTATGGATGTATAAATATAATTAACGAATCCACACACAACCGATGATTCCCCATCATCAGATAAAAGTCCTGGAACCCATCAAACAAGTAGTTCTTTACTCTAAATTACATTTTCAACACCAGGGGAATGAGAAACCTCTCCTCATAGAGTCATAGTGAATTGAATAATGAAGGTGTAATAAATGATTACGATGCTTAGGGTGGGTTATAAGTTGATTGTGTCATAGAAGATCTCTTCAACCAATGGTGTTGGAATCACCATATCGTAGAATATTACATACCAAACTCATTTTTCTAACTACATAAAACTACTACTATACGAATGATCTAGTTGAGGTCCTTAATGATGGGGAATATACTGAACATATCTCATAACGACTCCATATCCTCTTTGTAGAACATAACCATGTTGCCCCTACCCCTAATATGGACTTCTTAGAAACTTATACAGGGGATAACACTGAACCTAATCCCCACCAGCATAAGAAGAACTATAAACCACTAGGGACCAATACAAATGATGATATTGGCCCCCATAAATATAAAACATTGTTCTAGGGAATACGTGGAAATAACGCGAGACACTAAGTCTATAATGATTCAATGGAAAATAAGAAATAAGGTTCCTCATTTATAATTACGTTAATTTCACTTATATCTGTGATTTTCCAATAAAAACTCTACACCTTGAGGTATCTTACTAGCTCCACTCTCATGATATCCTTAAAATATTAGTGCATACATGTGATCATATCCTCTTTATTATATATATAAAAACATATCATCAATGAATACATAGTAACATATTAATGAATAGATGTCTATATTACCTCTTACATGCGTTGGGAATGAGATTCCTAATTAGGTAAGAAATGGGTTAAAAAATTAAATTGTCTTTGAATTAATTTCTATTATCTCACAAAATCATATCCACTTTGAAAAAGTAAAAAGATAATTCCTTTTTTCAACCATAATCATTGATGATAGTAAAATTTCACACACAAAAAATAAATGAAATCCTCCCATGAGATTTCTTCATCATTCCCCACCATATGATACAATTTCCACAACGAATGCATTTTACCCCTATTCTGAATATCTATTATTAGAATATGGTACTCTATATAGCCTCAAATGGAGCTGAAGGTGGTTTCAATCTCCCCCAACTATAATTACATATCTAGATCAGACATGGTCACTAAAATGAATTATAATATTTTTATATGAAGTTGCACAACATCCTCATCCCTATCAAATCCTCCTAAATATTGGAAAACCTTCTATAGTTAAAGAGGTCATCCATATAATCCTCACCATCATGAACCACATTCAAATGATATCCAGGATTATTAACGAGGATGAAAACTAAGATTTCATAATATTAGTACTATGAAATATTATATTAATTTAATTTAATTCAATTTAAATTTCAATATTTAACCCATTAAATCAAAAGAAAAAAAATTATATATTTAAATTCCCTTTGTTTCTACCCCCCCAAAAAATATCACTTAATCTACATTGTTTTTTATGGTTATGATCCTTATGATGGATCATAGGGTTCACCAAAATCATATGTACTATCTAGTTTACATTTTATATGTCACACACAAAATCCACTAACATTATTTCCCCATGAAACCCATGATATAATCACCATTTTTAACTCAAATATCTATTTTATCTCTTAAGAAACAACTCTCATAAAACTCTATCAAATCCTGCACCCACTAGAAAACCATATTGGATCCAAAAACAATGTTAGAGTGACCCCTAAGGCACTCCTCCAATAGTCTAAATGTTTTTGACTAGAACCAAATGTATAAAAACCATATACTAGAGGTTATAACCTCATAAAATCGAATATCATTCAACAAAACCATGAAACCAACACCATAACACAATAAAGGAAAGAAACATATTTATCCAAAAATGTATCTAATGTGACTATAATATTTTTTAAAATATCAATTTCTAAATATTACTAAGGAATTAGTTTAATGGATTCATGATCCATGCTTGAAATTTCATGGTCAATCTCCAACTCACTTATGGTAATATGAAAATTCGTATATATTAATATTTTTTTTATAACACATATATTAATTAGAATCATGTAAAATAAACTTAGATAGATGGGAGAAGTGAATACTAATGCACCAGTGATCAAATAGAAGAAATAGAATTCACCTTTCTAGTCAACCGGTCCCTATCATTACCGTTGTTCACTCTCCACATAACTCCTTCACAATTAATAATATGAGATGAATATTAAAGAACAATGGGAACCCAAAAATTCTTCAAAAATAATTTATAACATTTTTTAACCAATTTAATGTGTCATTGTTCCACCATTCCTTCAATATACATCAACATAATACAATCACTAGACCCATAATAATGAGAATGAACAAAAACTCAACCCATTCAATAACTATAACTTTTTCGCAATCCAATAATCACTTCTATATACCGTAATTTTAGGTTTTCATTAACATAAAGGACTCTACACTAATCCCATCCTCCTAAAATACATGAGATCACTCCATGAAATCCCTCGTATACCGATCAATCATCTCCTTAAGTGCATTATATCTAAAATCCATTTCGAATCCTGAATAACATTGTAATTAGGGAGATATAGTGGGGGATATAATGTATCCTACCATCCCACTCGATATGTTGATTGTCAGGGAACTATACATCGAACCAATAACCATTAAGGTCAATTTAGTAACAATAATACAATGGGGTGAGTATGGAAAATTATAATTAATATTGTAATGTATAATGGTATCACATAATACCAATCCTTGGGTTCACAAACACAAAAACTCCAAACTAAAAAAAAATTTGCATCACCAATGTTGAATGTCAATGAAACTTACATAATATTGACCACCATTCCAATACCACATAAAAACACAAAACCATATATCAAATTCATAGTTCTCATTAATCCTCATCAATTACCAACCATATACATATTCATTGACCACATTTTCATATTAAGTGTAAATCCAATCCATATAAAATTACTACGTTCATTCCCATTCATTTTTATAAAATATAATTATCAGTATATAGGTTAACATTGATTATTAATTTTTCTCTTATCCCATTTGAATTAATAATAACTATTTTTACTATCCATAATTTACTATTTCAATCATTCCATGAATATAGGGAAGCTAACAAAAAATAAAAAAACAATATAGATAACAACCCAAGTCACTATGAAATGAAAATCATCACTATTTTCCCTAGAATAGCTCAAAAAGTATCCAAAAAAATAATTTTTTCCATCTTGAAAACCATCTCTTAAATCATCCTCACATAAAATGGAAAAAAGGAAAATTAATTTCTTACACATAACCAATTAACCTACCATAATTAAATTATTATCATTTTTACTAGAGGAAATTTTCACATTAATATCTCAAAAAACATCAAAAAAGTTCATTGAATAAAAAAATAACAACAAAAAACATCTGACTCACTATCATTGAAAATAAATATCCTAAAATAAATTAAATTACATAAGATATCTCAGCTTTCCCTTCAAAATCATTTGATCTAGTTTATTGTAATATTTGGGAAAAATCTACCATTCCCCCAAAGAGGTAAAAAATAATTGAATATCAAATATGAGAAAAATGAGGATAGAAAAATGATCATCTACCTTGATCATAACTTCCTATAACATTGTAGATATACAAATTGAATAAGAGATACCAAAAGACCAAAATCATATTGGGGAAACATAAAAAGCCTAGATTGAACCATCCCATATATTTATCTGAATGAATAATAACTACTAATAGTCATCCCTATAATAGTATACTTCTATAGGATAAGAACATTGATAAAACACAAAAGATAAAAGGGGAAACTCACATAAAATCAACAAGGATCGATCTCTAAAGGACAATGTTGAATTCGGAAGAATGCGGGTTGAAATAAATCCAGGGGATGCACCTAGATATCTAAATTATCTAGAGATAATGGGAAAAAATATTAGAGTTCAAGGGGGATATAGAATTTATACTAATTTCTGGATTTAAAATACCACAACACAATACACTACTAAATGATTCAATGGTGTTTACATAATGTAGGACCATGGTTCAATGAAATATTGTACACCACAACAGGGCAATTCATATCAATTTATTGAAAAAAACTTGTTCTACACTAGAAATTCTATAAATTTACATAAGGACTCTAATGAAAAGAAAACATATCACTATTTAATTATAATTCTATAAAATAAAATCAAGTTATAATTAAAATATATCGTCCAGAGACCACAAAATTGATAAAACCACCAGATTAATCTTATCCATGAATTCCCACTGTAGCCTACCCCTATTCCATAAAAATAATTAATTTTGAAGATCGATGAAAACTCTATTACCGGGTGATCCATTTGGTATCACCTATCTAATAACATTTCAATTACCCACCATGGAATAATATATCCCTTTATGCCATAATAATCCATATTTACCAAAACGTTTAGTCCAACAACACTCATTACTCATATGTGCCTTGTAGTGACCTCTAAAATAATATAAATTCAAAATATTACTGGCATAAACTTTCATACCATTAATATATATATTTACATATACTAAAATTTTAAATCATTAAATTAAAATAAATATTCTCAAAGAGGGTAAATGTTACTCATTCAATATGATCTTTCAATTTAATATCTATTAAATAATCATGGAACCCTAGAACAAGGTGTATAAAATCATTTTCTTCTCCATGAACATTCTACATGGGACTAATATCAGTGTCATTAGTATGAAAAAGATCCTCCAGAGAAATCAAAAATGCAACAAACTTATTAGGAATAAAATAATTATTATATTTAAAAGTTAATTATTATAAATTAGTAGATATTAAAATATAAATAAATATTATTAAGTGAAAAAAACGAAATATATCTAATAATATATATTGATAAATAAAAAAAATTACATGATGTTATATTGTATATAAACAATATATAGTCAGAAGAATGGGTTCTTCATGACATGATATTCTATAAATAATTCGTACAATTTATTCTTTGAGAATTATCTTCTATTTTGTATTTTTTGTTATTTAAAACTATAAAATAACTTATTTACCATTTAGTTATTGTAGAAGCTATAATTTCATTAAAAATAATTATATACGATATATTCTTAACAAAAAAATCATTTTAGGGGTCCATTTCATATTTGTAATTTTTTATATCTCTTATATGTCAGTATTTTATTTTATAAAAAAATATACCCCATAATTACATTAAAAGTAATATATGAATTATATTTTATGATATTATAATTAAATTTTAATTTTAAAGAGATTATAATTATATATAATTTTAATCAGTGTAGGTTATATTAAACATTTACAAGTGGATTTATTTTATTTTTCTCTACTTCCATAACGTTGTGTACATATCAATCATTGATTTATCAAAATTCAAATAGTTTAAATTCAATAATTTTTTATTATAGAATGTATTTTTAAAGTAATTTTTTTATTTTGTGATTATATTTTGGATATTATTTTCAATATATCATATGACATCATTAATATGAGGATATTTTCAAAATTTAATGAAAATTATTTTTAATCTTCTTGTTAGTTTTTCTAAAAATATATTATGATTAGTTCTATATAGAATAAAGTCTGACGTATCACCATTTATATATTATATTATTGTATTTTTTTGTTTTTTTTATTGTTGATATCATTTTATCGATTATATTGTTAATTTTTATATGATACTTTATGAATAAAAATACGTAACAAAATCACTTTTCAATGGTCTATTATGCTTTAATGTTTGATTTCATTCATGTTTCACACATATATGTAGTTTTTATTTGATAAATGTTTTTCTCTGATATATATATACATCCAATAAATTTTTTAACATAATACATATACAATTTATTAGATTATTGTGGTGTTGATACTAACTCACTATATTATGGGACATGGGTGCCCACCCCGTCCATTTTCATATAAGACATAAGTTTTAATATGTATCTAGTATCAAATTGTAATAATTGTGGTTAACCTTATCAGATGTTATGGTTTTATATTCCTTTTTCTAGAAAAAATATATTTTTTAATGTGGTTCAAGTTTATTGAAATCACATTTTTATTCCATGATTCCTATTTTATTCATGATGGTCCATCTTTATTTAAACATTCTAATGAATTACTCTATGATTATGAAATCATGAATCATTATTATATATTATTATTCCATGACCATATTTCATTATATATATTAATTTATCCATGATAACAATTCTCACAATTTTACTATCTAATGAAATTTGTTTCCGATTTATTGATATATTTCTATCATATTATGCATTAGAGCTCACCATTTTGTTTTGTTTCCAATTTCAACAAATAATGATGAAGATTATTTTGTTTTATATTTATATAGGGATTACATTACAAGTAAATAATGTCAATTAAATGAATATTATATTATTACATAAGTTGTATATTTCCATAATCTCTAATAAAACTAAAAGAATTGTTCTTTAAAAATGTGTTCTATTTATAATATTTAGTATATATTTCTTTAAAATGATGTAATATGGATGTTTATTTTTTTAGGTCAAATAAATGGATATTATAACAAAATTATATTATTAATTTGTTACAAATATCTAATATTAAAAAATTATTGAAACAATTAATCACATATATTAAAAAATAAATTTCATGGTTCACATCTAATGTCAAGTATAATCAAAGGGAAATATATCATCATGATCACCACCACAAGATATTCCCAAATATTTAATTTAGTATAATATTTAATTTAAGGAAATATCCTTAATAAAACCCTTCTAATAATTCATTTCGGTAACATCCTTTATGATATAACATTTAATAATAACGATGAATCTATTTATAGAGTCAATATATAAGATATTTATTCAAATTCATTTATCCTTTCAAAATATCTTATTTTCAATACATATCATTATCAAATTAAAATATTTTAATATATACATTTCCTCTTATGTTTAGTTTTATGAAATTAATTACCAACTATAGGTATCTAATAATTTATATCACTCTTTAAAATATCATTTAATGATAGTTATATCTTATAATTCAAATGATATAATTAAATATACATCATATATTGTCAATATAGAGTTTCCAATTTTAAAAAATCATTCATAAATAAACCTCATATTGATATTTTGAAGATGAATTTAGTATCCCATTATCTCTCTAAACAATTTTTTTAAGTAAATATATATATATATATATAATCCCAATTGATATATTTATATTACTATTTATTTTATTCCCTTAGATAAAATTTTATTGGAATATATATAATTGTAAGTCATTATTTTTAAAATATGAGATAACTTTTCCATTAAAATTAATCAAATATGGTGAATGGTTTCCCGTGAAACATTTTGGTTTCCCATTTTCATTATATTTATACTTTCTTTTATCTACTATTGAAAATATCATCAAATTAATAGTGTTTATTGTGACTATATTCCATAACATTGTTTTATAATGTCAACAATTTAATGTCATAGATTGAAATATAGGTTCATTATCTAATCAAGTAAATTTTAATACAAATTATATATATATATATATAACTCTGTTACATAAACGAAGTTAGTATAAGTTTTTCCATGACATGATGATATGGAAAATTATTGTTTTGATAACCTTTTATACATTAAGAAACATTGAACCATTTTAAGCCATGACGTTGTGGGGAACATGTTGTCGAATAAATATAACTTTTTATTTTACAAATTAATGCCACGATTTTATCCTCCAGGTCTCCAGTGTGTCAATCTATGATAGAAAATAATATATAAAAATTATCCTCAGATATATTTAATATTAATTATAACGTTATTGATGTTATCATTACTATATTGAATTAATATATTTTTAAAAAAAAATAATTTGAGAAAAAAACAAAAAAAATTATATTCTTTGATAATATATTTTTTCAAAATATATATAGTGAAATCCAAAATCAAAATTATTCATAATATGAAAATATAAATAATTTATTTATAATTAAATTGAAAAAATATATTATATATAATAATATTTATTGAAATGATTCCAATATCATTTCAATAGACTTAAAAAATGAAAACGCACATCCCATATTATTCATAAAATAAATTTATTTAATTTATATTAAAATAATCAAAATATAATCAAAATTTTAGTATTCCGTTATATCATACCAATCAAATTATATTCTAATCAAATAACATTTTTTGTATATTTTCCACTAATTGGATGTTCATTATATTATTTATATATTAGTTTTCTGATTTATAAAAAATATAAATAGGTTTATGATATTATCAATTTCTCATTTTAAATGAATGGATTGAACTAAGTACTCTAATATATTTCTCAAAAATTCATGTCATAATGAATCATTTTTTCACATTTTAATATTTATCATTAATATTTATTAATTATAATTTTATAATATTTTTCCAATTTTATGAATTGATTATGTGTTAATTAATATATATTTTATTTTTCTTATAGGGAATGACTATATTGTAATCCGTAATTATAAGACTAATATCCTTATAAAATTATATATGGTGAATAAAATTATTTCTCCAATATCTTTCAATTTTAATTTATAAACATCTATTATGAAAATCTCATAGTTTTTATAATGAACTCTATATTTATCAAACCCAATTGTAGTTCCTCGTTATTATTTCATTGATGTGGTATACATTTATTTTATAATAAAATTAAATTGTCTCAATTTACTATTGAGAGTCCACTATTCAATTAAAAATTTTATCATTAAATATAATATGTTATTTATAATGAAATAAAATAAATTTATATTCCATCATTTACCATTACATTATTTTATAAAATATCATTAATTATTGATAATAATAACATCTACATTGAATCACATTTCATCCTCATAGATGAATAAATAAAAAAGAAATATCTAGTTATTTTACATAATCATATGTTTGATTTTAATTTCTTTCGGAGCAATCATATTGATATCTTATTTATATTGGATATATTTACTAATTTAAATATATTTTAAATTTTGTTAATAAAATAAATTTTCACATCTATATAAAATATATAAAATATATATTTATAAAAAAAATTATAGGGACATAAAAATTCCACCTTGAATGTTTGTAAACTGTAAACCATGAAAAAATATTATTTTAATAAATAAATTCATTTAAATGTCATTATAAATTATTAAATTAATATTTTTGAAATAATTAACATTTATCATCAATATATTATATTATATTTGTATAATAAAAACATGAACATCCCTTTATTCCATTAATCAATATATATGTATTGTGCATATATTCTATGAATAAATCCTAATTTCAATTCGTAACATCAAAAATATAGGTCCCTTCACTTAGTGTTACATATATTCCTGAAATTATTTATTCAATATATTTATCTTCCCCCATCATAATCAATTATTTGTCTACATTATTTTTGTTTAAACTATAATTAAAAATCCTCATAATATTTTATTTTAAACCCATTTATAAAATATTTATTTTAATTCTTATTTGGAGTCATTTAAAAAACATATTTTCCATATTTACTGTTAAATAAAGATATTTTTGACCATATTATACATCATAAATAACTATTATACACTTCCATAAAATTATTTTATTTTTTATGAACTATATTTTTTTATTCAGTATATTTTCCAAGAAAAATATTTCCATTAAATCATTTCATTTGATGCCCCCTCCCTACCTAGCCTAGAAGTGAATGTTTAAATGTCCCTATAATCCAACATCAAATATGATATAGGTTGGTAAATAGTATCAAGTGAATAAATGCATAAATTTGAGGATATCATAAAATAAATGAAATCTATTAGAATCGATAATATACTTTAATCCAGTACATAAAAAAAGGTAAACCATCCATGTCTTAGAATCATATTGTTATACAAACAAAAAATGAAATTAAAATGAATAATTCCATGTCATGGGCTATGAAAACCAAAAACGTCTGAACAGAGCCATGAGATAATAACATCATGTATGGTCACTAATGAGTTTATACAAACCAGAAATATAGTTTCATATACGTATAAATATATGTATCATTATTAGGAATGTATAAATAATTGGAAACTCTTACATACATCTCATTGAAATTCAATAGAATTAAGCCGAATCATAGTTAAAAATTAGGGGAAATAAATATGTAACATAAGATTGTCAAAAGATATTCCATCAACAGAATTGATCTCTTGTTGAGTAATGCATAAATGTAGGTGACATAACATCCAATGGATATATATGTGTGTGTGAAAGGTGCCCTCTATTAAATTCCACACCATTTTTTCTATCCCACTCCCAAATTATTGTATTCATGAGATCCAATAAAATGAATAAACATATTTCCCACTTGTGTAACTATTTAATTACTATATAATCACTGCATTGTTTACCCCATATGAGGGACCCTAATCCAACACTATATGATTGAGAGCTGAAAATACATTCTATAATAATTGATGTTAAACAAAGATGTGTTATTACTAGAAAAACATACTTGTTTTTTTTTTGGACATTAAAAATTTCTAATATTCTTAAAATATAAGAAATGACTATTTATTTACTTTTATGATAAATAAATAGTGACATATATTCTGAAACATTGGTTTATTTATGAATAATTTAAATATAGTAGACTCCCTTATGTATTTATCATATGTTATACTCAACTCTATGACATTGGGAGTGGGTAAATTTGTAATGAGTGAGCTCAAATTTTCAGAATGGTTAAAAATAATCAATATGTTATCAAGGGTTGGATCATAATAATATTATATAATGTGATAAAGAGATAAATATCTCACTGAAAAGAATATGAAAAATATTAGTTAACTATATGTCATGATATAAGGAAATTTAATCATAAATAAACAAACATAGAGTGTGACAATAGAATGATGAATCATGTAATAATATTCATGATCCATGGTGAATAATCATATCCATTGGTTTCAGAAATATAGGATTCCATTAAATCATTACATACCAATAAACATTGGGATAAAAACAAGTACATGGTGTCATAACTATTTTGAGTCACTAGTATCACCCACACCTTTATGAGTCTCTACTCACACCCACACCTTTGAGATACTATACATTTACTTATTCATCTTTGAGTCACTACTTACACTAACTGTTGTAATGAAAACAAAATATCACCTATATATATAAATATTGATATTTAAACATATAATCTGTATTATATATGACATTAATGGACTTAAACCATCAAATAGATTAGTCCAACCCAAAATGTCACATTGATTTATTAGACCCAAACTATTTCAGAGCATAATTGTATTGAACCCATCCATAATCTATAAATATGATTACCATATAAAACCATCATTCATATTTTGGATATCGCTTAATTATTATGATGAATATAGAAGAGTTTTATAAATAATTTTATAGAATATATTATTATAATGTAGAAGATGATCGAGTATGGTATCATAAGAACATATCATAAGTCTAATTACACTTTATAACCAACATGGTTTTATGATATAATAATTTATTAGATAAATATATTCTCCTAATCATTATTTTCGAACACATGAAAAAAATAATGCTTTATTGTTAAAAACAAAATCCTTTAAAATAAAATTTAAATTCATGAATAATAATAATTAAATTCGTTTTAAAAATAACTATTAAATAAATTCGTTTGGAATGCCATTCTAAAACATGTAATGGATGTATTAAAATAGAGAACGATCAGGATAGTGAATGAAATAATAATTTAGTTTATATACAACATTTTAAAAAATGTCAAGAAATATTATGTCATAGGACAGAATCATAAACAGTTCTAAAAAAGTTGAAGTGAAATATATTGAAAATATTAACATTAAGAAATAATATCCAGTATTTTTTCCAAATAAACGGTATAGCTATTATCAAAATGGAAATGTATGGTTTATTATAAAATGAACAATCCATAATAGAAAAACATTGTTAAATATTTAATAAATACATTATAAAAAACCAAAATTATAAATATATTGATATATATTTCATTTTAGAATAAAATTAGTGAAAAATTAATATCAACAAAAAATAATAATATTTTTAATTCAATTATATAATGGGGTACTTTATTGGGATTTGTGAAAATTGATATAGAATGGAAATATTTTCTTTTGATGATAATGATAATTATTCATAACCTCGTCAAATTTTGAAACTAAATATAAAAATAAATTTATATCATTATACAAATTATGAAACAAATGTAATATAATAATACAATATATTTACAACATCTTCTAAAACTGTATTTAAATGGGATGAATAATAACTCAAGAGAATAACTAGATTCAAAAAAATGCTGAAAACATAATAAAATATTAAATAAATGAATAATTGATAGTGGTAGAATGATATTAAAAATAAAATAAAATGAAAAAATATAATTCATTATATTATATATCCAATATTTAGTATACAAAATATATAAATTAAATTAGGTGGAAAAAATTCCTTCGAGAAATGGAATTTAGACAAAACAGACACACATCGTTGTAAGATTTAATGTTAATAACCATGAATGGTATAACATGATAAGGATATAAAATTCCATAAATATCATAAAAAATACAAAAATGATATTAAAGGTTGATATAGGCACCAATGAATGTATGTGTTTAATAGGCATCTTATCTCAATAAAGAAATAATGAGTTACAAAACCCTTATATTTTATTCCTGGAAAGCCAATAGTACCCCAAACTCCAACATTACCAATATAGCTATCATAATAACCTATTACATAACCTTATACATACCTATATTTTTTTATAAAATTATTTTATATTAATATATAGAAACTATATTAGTTAGTTATTTTTTTTGATCATCTTATATTATTATTTTTGATTTATTATTTAGTGATATTTTCATAATGATGATACTGATTCTTATTTTTTTACTGAAATTCATTAACATTATATCATTATATTTTATGTAATGTATATTTAATATTTATATATAAAAATATAATTTCATTTCATAGGTATTTTAGTTATTATTTGTGATAATGATGTTTGTGAAGAGATAATTTATGTCATTTAGAACGAACAAAATGGTGGTACAATAATGTCATGGTAAATATTAATATTTCATTTCCTAAACCATAAAAACCTATATTTTATTACTATTAAAAAATATAAAATTATATATATTTTCATATTCATTCAAGTTAAAATTTTAGATCACTATCCAAGTAGTTAGTAACATATACCACAATAAGAAAAACTTGAAATATATGGGTGACTATTTTTATGAAAGTGATTACATTGGAATAATATCATTAGTAATGAATAAAAGTGATATAATTTTTATTTTTAGTGGTGAATAAATAATTTTAATATATTTTGATAAAGAGTAAATGATTCTTTCCATAATGAAATAAGACACTTTCATGGAGGTGGTTATTTGCACATACCCATGGGTGGCAGGTTCAATTATATAAAATGGGAGGTAGATATAAAGTTGGATTTAATATTCATAATCAGCATAATTTTTTAAATATAAAACGTATTTACTAGATACCTACTTTATAGAATCCATTTATGGAGGTTAGAAAAAATTAAACTTATTGCTTAGTTGAATAGGTAGGCCATATATAAGCACAAATTTTGTTTTCCTCTTTCTATGGGTAAAGGGAAAATGTTGGAAAAAAATTTTCTATAAAAAAGAATATGTATGTATATGTACTTCACTAATTTCTTCTTGTTGTAATGTATAATACATGTTTAAATAATTAATATAGATGATAAAATATATTATAGAATGAGTAATACATACATTGATAAGTTGATATTTACCATGAATCATTTCTTAAAAATAAGGGAAAAATAGATTTTACATTGATCAAGTTGCTGAAAATGGTGGGAAAGGGTTCTAGGGGGGGAAATGGGTATATTTAGAAGAGGGAATAAAAAATGTAGTTTCCTTAATGTGGTGTTGGAAGATAACATCGGTAAGTGAGGATAGTCACATTTTTTAATAATATAAAAGGTATATTCCATATAAAATAGTTAAATGGATCCAATAATAGACTGTGAGGGATAATATGAAATTTTGGGACATTTTAATCTATATAAGAATCTAAAAACACTTAAAAAAGAAACATGTCTAGTTCCATGTTTTATATAGCATGTCTTTCCCTTGATCCCATCCTTGACCCTATTCCACATTAATTCCTGTGAAAAACATTTCAAAAAAACATGGGGTGAGCATAAAAAGCTCAGTAAGAGATACACAAAGAATGAAAACTGTTAGTTTTTCAAACATCAAGTAAACCATGTATACTTTATCAAAGTAATACCTTCACCTTCATGAAGTAGTAAAAACTCTTCATTGAATATAATATCATTACATACCCTTTTGTAACCTAAGGATTACCATAAAACCCATATAAAGAACACATAACATATAAAGGTAACATGGGACATAAACATACTTAAGTGGAATAACCATACAGTCGACTTCCACACATATCACTTAATGGAATAGCCATACAGACAAATTCCATACATACTTAATGGAATAGCCATACGGTTGACTTCCATACCCAATGCATTGGAGGTTACAACATAACCACCCGTCCTGGTATTCACAGCACCACCCATCATATGGTTTATCATGTAACCACGCGTCAAATGTCCAAGTACCATTATAAAAATCATAAGACATAAAACAAATATAATGGAAAGAAAATATTTCCACACTTTGATCACAATATATCACTTAAATATATTGACATAACAAATCCATTATAAAAAAAAATTTCAATACCAAAATACATAAAAGATTATATGGTATTTATTTCATTTAAAAAAACATTATGGCTTGTTTAGGAAGCCAAAGACCAAATAATACTCACGGTGGTGGAAAAGGTCATTGTCACCGCGTACGTTAAAAGAAACATTCATTTTATTCATTTTATAAAACGCTTCGTAGAAAAGGATTCCTTTTGTATAAAGGTAAAATTCAAAGGGGTTTATACACCGTATAAAAGAATGTTGTGTATAAAACGAAATATGCCTCAATGAAAGGAGATTGAGATGAAGTCCCTTAACTCGGGTCTGACTTGAGTCGATCGTTCTTTAACATCCTGAATAATAAACTTGAGTTAATTTCTACTTGCTTAAGAACCTTTTTAAAGCTTATTATTCCTTTTATATCACTTATTTCCAAGTTATAAACATTATGTAATCATTAAGTTAATAATGTTTGTTTTGTCGATATTTGGTTCTTAAGTCGAAAGTGGACTTCTTACAATAACATGTTGTTCATGTGGTCAAACGTTCTTTATATCCAAAATTACATTCCTGAGTTGGATATCATATATATCATATATATCTAGCATATACATGTATTTATAATATCACATAATCATTTAGAGGTAGGAAATGAAATGCACCGTTCATGGAGACCGTAAGACGTACGTACGCATTAACGCTAATTTCATTTCTATGTCATATTAATGGAATTAAAACTAAATGAGAGGTTTGTATAATATATATCCAGAATTATATTAATCATTTATATGTAAAATAAATCATATATATCCATTATATATATGTACATATAATTGTACATTACATTTGGGGATAAGAAATGAAATGCACTGTTCATGAAGATGGTAAGCTGTACGTACGCATGAACGCTACTTTCATTTCTATCTCATACATTAATGGAAATAAAAAATAATGATATAGAGGTATATTATAATTCTAGTATGAAATCATATATAATAACTTTAAATCCATCCTTTATACGTCCCACATATGGAATTAACGAATCAAATCACTTTGAGGGGGTGGTAGTCCGCACTTCCTAAAATGAAATTATCGTGTTTACCCACAATGGAAACCATAAAGGTATACCAAAAATGAAAAATACAGAAGCATAATGAAAACATAAACATAATATATATCATATATAAATATAGTGACATCTTAATGGCCACCATTAAAGGTGTTTAAAATAAGATTGAATAATCATCGTTTCGTGAGGCAGAAATTCGCCAACCACAGAAACAGTATGTTCATTAACCATTAGATCTAGATGTGTGTAACTGTAGCTCCAATTTTTCTTATAACAACATCCTAGTATATTTAATATACCGTAGTTGTTACAAAATAAATGAATAAAAAGAGTTTATGGGGTTGGAGAAGCAAAATAAAACAAAAGAACACAAGTGAATACATCACCTTAAAATCGGGTAACTCTCTTAGATTTGAGCTCAAAGGCTTCCTTGGGAAGACTTCTGCCCAAATTTAGGCTTCAAGGAGTAAGATAGGGATGTTTAGAGACAAAATTGTCAGGGTCTGGCCGAGGCAAAGGTTTTGGAAGTGTGGGTAAGGTGGTAGAGGTGGGGGCCTTTTATAAGAGGAGAGGAGGGGCACTCTTGGAATGTATGGAAATGTTACTTTATTTTTGAATGAGTTTCTGATTTTAATGGTCCCACATTCATTTTTTCGAGGATAAGGTGACAAGGGTTCGAAATACACCCATCCAATAGGTTTTTGACATGTTTAGGTCTTATATTTTACATTATCTTTCCATTTTATTTAAATCGTTAAATAATGAGATAATCGCTGCATCATCATAGTGTCATAAATAATTTAATTTTTTTAATGTCTAAAAATTATAAGAAAAATACAATGATGTAGGAAATATTTATTCCTTTACAATGATTATTTATAGTCAAAAATATTATTTTTATAACCCCATGTAAAAATTGTTTTAGTAAAACAACTCATGTTTGTGACATTTTTATTTTAACATTAAATAAAAAGATATTAATGTCATTTTCCAACTAATGTGGCTCCATGGGGTCCCCAAGTTTACCCATGGATTATCTTGGTCGGCCATGACACATCCAATAAGGGTAGGACATGTTTCATGTTCATTTCATATTATTAAAACATTATTCTTACCTTAAACTACACTAATTACCTCTAATCGCGATTAAAAACATAAAAGTTACTATTCACCAAAAAAATTATTTTAATCCCATTGAACCGATTTTTACTTCATAATGACAACCATTTATGTCAGATTTTTGAAATTCAAAACACAAATGTGGTAAAATTTTATTTAAACGAAAAATCAGTTTTTATAAGTACCACTTAGTGGTTTCACTATTCATCAAAAATTGAAGTTTTTCAGAAAAATACCAAAAATTCACCCTAAGCTATATTTGATATTCCTAATTCAAAAATGAAGGATATTTTACAAAATTCAAAAAATATAATTTTCATTAATTAATTTAATAATTAATTCCCGCTGTCAGAGCAAATAGCGTGTTTTCATGAAACAATAAGTATCAAAAGATTGACACTAGTTTAAGTCTGATTTCAAAGTAAAATTAATTCCAATGACCACTATTGAACTTAATGGTAAAAATATATTCTAATTTAACTTTAAAACCAATTAAAATGATAATCTAATCATATAAATAAATTATATTAAAAAGATGTTTTGAATTAAAATACAACATTTTTCACAGTTCATTAAAAAATGAACTTTATCGGGAAAATACCAAAAAATTACCCAAAGTAAATTTTGATGTCCCAATTCTAAAAAAGAGTTTTATTTGGTCCAATAGAATGTATAAAAGTGACCAAAACTATATTTAATGATGGTTCTCCATCAAAAGGTGATAAGTGAACCTTTAGTGAAAATTAGGGTATAAAAGCCTAAAATTGAATTCTTTTCATATTTTGAGCCTTTATATTTTATTGGATAAATGTAAAAACATTTAAAAACATATATAATCATATTTTAGTTATTTCTTTCCATTCTCACCAATACAACAGCTATGTGTTAACTACCATTTATAATAATATTATTTTATTACTAGTGTGCAACGTAAGATTTCAATGAAACACTTTGTTGCGTATCGGGTACGCTATCGAACATAGAAACCCATTTAAAGTAAAATTAATATTTAATTAATAAATATTAATAAATATGAAAATTATTTATTCTTTATTTACATGGGATGTTACATCCTTCCCCCCTTTTGATAATTGCGTCCTTCCAATTTTATTCACTTATCAAAATAAGTGGGGGTATTTATCCCTCATAGCATTTTCATATTCCCACGTTGCCTCTTCAACCATATGGTTTTTCCACAAAACCTTTACCTAGTGGATTACCTTATTTCGCAACACTTGATCTCTTCGGTCAAGAATCTGGACTAGTTGTTCTTCATAAGAGAGATTCTCTTCCAACTGAACTACCTCTGGGCTCAAAACATGAGTTGGATCTGGCATATACTTCCTCCACATCGAAACATGAAAAACATTGTGTACCTGAGATAAACTCAGAGGTAAGCCACTCGGTAAGCAACTGATCCAACTTTCTCCAGAATTTCATATGGTCCAATGAACCTTGGACTCAGCTTACCTTTCTTACCAAATCTCATTACACTTTTCCATGGAGAAACCATGAGAAAAACATGATCACCTACCTCGAAAGATATATCCTTCCTCCGATTATCTGCATAACTCTTCTTCCTGCTATAAGATGTTATCATGTGTTTCTGAATCAACCGAACTTTTTATACCATCTCTTCTACCAATTCTGGTCCCATCAGCCTCCTTTCACCCACTTCATCCCAAAATGCTGGAGTTCGACACCGCTTCCCATATAATGCCTCAAATGGTGCCATCTGTATACTGGAAGGAAAACTATTATTATAAGAAAACTCAACCAAAGAAAGATGTTGCTCCCAACTTCCCTGATAATCCATCGAACATGCTCGTAGCATATCCTCCAAGGTCTGAATTGTTTGTTCTGACTGCCCATCTGATTGCGGATGAAAAACTGTACTAAAATTTAATTCAGTACCCAATGACTTCAGAAGGCCTTTCCAAAAGTTAGAAGTAAACTTGGGATCACAGTCAGATACAATGGAGAGGGGAAATCCATGTAACCTAACTATCTCTTTAAGATACAAATGGAAAAGTTGGTATGCCAAGGAAATGAGAAGATTTAGTCAATCGATCAATAATAACCCAGATTGCATTATTACCTCGAGATGTCCTCGGTAATCCGACAACAAAGTCCATGGATATATTTTCCCATTTCCGCACTAGAACTGGTAAAGGCTGAAGCATCCATTTTGGTAACTACCACTCTGCTTTAACCTGCTGACAAGTCAAACACTTTACAGTAAAATCAGCAATATCTCTTTTCATTCCATCCCAACAGTAATACTCCCGCAGATCCTTGTAAATCTTAGTACTGCCCGGATGAACTAAAATGGGGAACTATGAGCCTCACATTAAACTCATTCTACAACTTTGAATCACCAAGGACACATAATCTCTTCCCAAACCTCAAAAAACAATCATTTTTAATGTTGAATTCAGGAAACTTACCCTTCTGAACCAGCTCTACCTTTTTCTATAACTCAATGTCTTCCCTCTGTGCTTGCTTAATTCTGTCTGATAGGGATGATCTCACTGATACCTAAAACAAAAAAGAAGAACTTCCTGCACCAACAACTTCTATGCCAAAGTTCATCAAATCAAAAACCAAAGGATCTTGTTCAAAACATAGCATGGTTAATGAAGTATTACTTTTTCGACTCAAAGCATCGACCACTTTATTTGCTTTTCCCGGATGGTAATTAATTGTTCAATCATAATCCTTGATTAATTCCAGCCATCTTCTCTGTCTCCTGTTCAATTATTTCTGAGTGAATATATACTTTAAACTTTTTTGATAAGTATATATTTCACACTTTACTCCATACAAATGATACTTCCAAATTTTTAAACAAAAAACAATAGTAGCTATTTCCAAATCATGTGTAAGGTAATTTACCTCATGATTTTTAAACTGATGTGAAGCATAAGAAATTACCTGATCATTCTGCATAAGGACACAGCCAAGTCCCTTCAATGAAGCATCACATTATATAACAAACTCACCATTCCTGGAAGGAAGTTCCAAAACTGGAGCATTCACCAATCTTCTTTTCAACTCCTGAAAACAATCATCACATTCTTTTGTCCAGATGAACATAACACCCTTCCGAGTTATCTTATTCATTGGACTACATAACCGTGAAAAATTTTCAACAAACCTTCGGTAGTAACCTACCAGAACAATAAAACTACAGATCTCGGTTACATTTGTCAGTCTTGTCCATTCTTCAACAACTTTTGTTTTAGCAGGATCAACAATTATGCCATCTTTTGAAACAATGTGACCAAGGAACGAAATTTGTTGTAACCAAAACTCACATTTGAAAATTTTTCCATATAGTTTCTTTTCTTTTAGGGTTTGCATGATATCCCTTAAATTACATTCATGATCCTCTTTACTTTTAGAAAAAACCAAAATATCATCAATAAACACAACCACCATTTCTCACCTGATTCAACTGAGCCATCAGTGCAGTAAACTACTCAATTCTGATTCCAACCATCTCTGGTTGCTGATTCGAAATGTCATTATACTCTGTATGCCTTCCAAGAAAAGCTGCTCTATTTCCTCTATGGAAAACCATTCTTAATATAGAAATATCTTAGGAGAAGCAACATGGTAATGTTTAAATGCTATATCATTTCAATAATACCATAAATTAATTTATAATTTAAAAATTTTCTAACTCCTAAAGTTGTCTAAACCGACCTTTGATACCAACTATAAGGCCTCGGCCTTAAACATTACTTAATATTGAACTAAATGAATAATTCACATTGAAGATCTTTTCAGGTTTAGAGTTTTAGAGAATTAGTACATAACTGTTATATCTCAAAAGATTAAAAAGTACACACTTCTACTAAGTTTCCAGAGAATAATATAACACTTAAAAAGAAACATGTCTACTTCCATGTTTTATATAGCATGAATTTCCCTTGATCCCATCCCTGACCCTATTCCACATTATGTCCTGTAAAAAACATTTCAAAAAAACTTGGGGTGAGCATAAAAAGCTCAGTAAGGGATACACAAAGAATGAAAACTGTTATTTTTTCAAACATCAAGTAAACAATGTATACTTTATCAAAGTAATACCTTCACCTTCATAAAGTATTAAAAACTCTTCAATGAATAAAATATCATTACATACCCTTTTGTAACCAAAGTATTACCATAAAACCCAAATAAAGAACACATAACATATAAAGGTAACTTGGGACATAAACATACATAAGTGGAATAACCATACGGTCGACTTCCACACATATCACTTAATGGAATAGCCATACGTCCAACTTCCATACATACTTAATAGAATAGCCATACGGCCGACTTCCATACCCAATGCATTGGAGGTTATAACGTATCCACCCGTCCTGGTATTCACAGCACCACCCCTCATATGGTTTATCACGTAACCACCCATTAATTGTCCAAGTACCATTAGAAAAATCATAAGACATAAAACAAATAGAATGGAAGGAAAACATTTCCAAACATTGATCACAATATATCACTTAAATATATTGACATAACAAATCCATTATAAAAAACCATTTTCAATAACAAAATAAATAAAAGAGTATATGGTATTTATTTCATTTTAAAAAAACATTACGGCTGGTTCAGGAAGCCAAAGACCAAATAATACTCGCGGTGGCGGAAAAGGTTATTGTCACCGCGTACATTAAAAGAAACATTCCTTTTTGAAATTTTGTAAAACGCTTCGTAGAAAAAGATTCTTTTTCTATAAAGGTAAAATTCAAAGGGGTTTATAAACCGTATAAAACAAAGTTGTGTATAAAATGAAATATTCCTCAATGAAAGGAGATTGAGACGAAGTCCCTTATCTCGGGTCCGACATGACTCGATCGTTCTTTAACGTCCTGAATAAAAAGCACGAGTTAATTTCTACTTGATTAAGAACCTTTTTCAAGCTTATTATTCCTTTTATATCACTTATTTCCATGTTATAAATATTATTTAATCATTATGTTAATAATGTTTTTTTTCGATATTTGGTTCTTAAGTCGAAAGTGGACTTCTTACAATTAAATGTTGTTCGTGTGGTCAAAGGTTCTTTATATCCAGAATGACATTCCTGATTTGGATATCATATATATCATATATATCTAGCATGTACATGTATTTAAAATATCACATAATCATTTAGAGGTAAGAAATGAAATGCACCGTTCATGGAGACGGTAAGCCGTACGTACGCATGAACGCTACTTTCATTTCTATGTCATATTAATGGAATTAAAACTAATTGAGAGATATGTATATTTTAATTCCAGAATTATATTAATCATTTAGATGTAAAATACATCATATATATCCATTATATATATGTACTTATAATAATACATTACATTTGGGGATAAGAAATGAAATGCACCGTTCATGGAGACGGTAAGTCGTACGTACTCATGAACGCTACTTTCATTTCTATCTCATACTTTAATGGAATGAAATAATAATGATATAGAGGTATATTATAATTCCAGTATGAAATAATATATAATAACTTTAAATCCATCCTTTATACGTCCCACATATGGCATTAACGAATCAAATCACTTTGAGGGGGCGGTAGTCCGCACTTCCTAAAATGAAATTATCGTGTTTACCCACAATGGAAACCATAAAGGTATACCACAAATGAAAAATACAGAAGCATAAGGGAAACATAAACATAATATATATCATATATAAATAGAGTGACATCTTAATGGACACCATTAAAGGTGTTTAAAAGAAGATTGAACAATCATCGTTTCGTGAGGCAAAAATTCGCCAACCACAAAAACAATATGTTCTTTAACCATTAGATGTAGATGTGTGTAATTGTAGCTCTATTGCTTCTTATAACAACATCCTAGTATATTGAAGATATTATATTTGTTACAAAAGAAATTTATAAAAATAATTTATGGGGTTGGAGAAGCAAAATAACACAGAAGAACATAAGTGAAGACATCACCTTAAAATTGGGTAACTCTCTTAGATTTGAGCTCAAAGGCTTCATTGGGAAGACTTCTTCCCAAATTGAGGCTTCAAGGAGTAATAGATGGATGTGTAGAGACAAAACGGGCAGGGTTTGGCCGAGCCAAAGGCATTGGAAGTGTGGGTAAGGTGGTAGAGGTAGGGGCCTTTTATAAGAGGAGAGGAGGGGCACTCTTGGAAAGTAAAGAAATGTTACTTTATTTTAGAATGAGTTTCGGATATTAATGGTCCAAAATTGATGTGTTTCTAGGATAAGGTGATAAGGGTTCTAAATACACCCATCCAATAGGTTTTTCACATGTGTAGCTCTTAGATTTTACATTATCTTTCCATTTTAATTAAATTGTTAAATAATGAGGTAATCACTGCATCATCACGGTGTCATAAATAATTTAATTTATTTAATATCAAAAATTTTTAAAAAAATAATATGATGTAGGAAATCTTTTTACCTTTCCAATGAATATTTATAGTCAAAAATCGGAATTGTATAACCCCATGTAAATTGTTTTTTAGTAAAACAACTCATGTTTGTGACATTTTTATTTTAACATTAAATAAAAAGATATTAATGTCATTTTCCAACTAAAGTGGCTGCATGGGGTCCCCAAGTTGACCCATGGATTGTCTTGGTCGGTCATGACACATCCAATAAGGGTAGGACATGTGTCATGTTCATTTCATATTATTAAAACATAATTTTTACCTTAAACTACACTAATTACCTCTAATCGCGATTAAAAACTTAAAAGTTACTATTCACCAAAAAATTATTTTAATCCCATTGAACTGTATTTTACTTCTTATTGAAAACCATGTATATCGGATTTTTGAAATTCAAAACACATATGTGGTAAAATTTCATTTAAACAAAAAATCAGTTTTTATAAGTACCACTTAGTGGTTTCACTATTCATAAAAAATTGAAGTTTATCAGAAAAATACCAAAAATTCACCCTAAGATATATTTGATATTCCGAATTCAAAAATGAAGTCTATTTTACAAAATTAAAAACATATATGTTCCATTAATTAATTTAATAATTAATTCCCGCTATCAGAGAAAATAGCGTGTTTTCATGAAACAACAAGTATCAAAAGATTGACACTAGTTTTAGTCTGATTTCAAGGTGAAATTAATTCCAATGACCACTATTAGATTTAATGGTAAAAATATATTCTAATTTCACTTTAAAAACAATTAAAATGTTAATATAATCATATAAATAAATTAGATTAAAAATAGGTTTTGAATTAAAATACAACATTTTTCACTGTTCATTAAAAAAATGAACTTTATCGGAAAAATACCAAAAATTTACACAAAGTAAATTTTGATATCCCGATTCAAAAAAAGAGTTATATTTGGTATAATAGAATGTATAAAAGTGACCAAAACTATATTTAATAACGGTTCACCATCAAAAGGCGATAAGTGAACCTTTAGTGAAAATTAGGGTATAAAATCCTAAAATTGAATTATTTTCGTATTTTAGGCCTTTATCTTTTATTTTATAATTGTAAAAACATTTAATAACATATATAATCAGATTTTAGTTATTTATATCCATTCCCGCCAATAAAATGGCTATGTGTTAACTAACGTTTAAAATAATATTATTTTATTACTAGTGTGCAACATAAGATTTCAATGAAACACTTTTTTGCGTATCGGGTACGCTATCGAACATAACAACCCCTATAAAGTAAAATTAATATTTAATTCGTAAATATTAATAAATATGAAAATTATTTATTCTTTATTTACCTGGGATGTTACAACTATGAAAACCAAAAACTTCTGAACAAACCCATGAAATAATAACTTCCTGTATGGTCACTAATGAGTTTATACATACCAGAAATATAGTTTCATATAAATATAAATATATGTATCATTATTAGGAATATATAAATAATTGAAAATTCTTATATACATCTCATGAAAATGAAATAGAATTAAGCTGAATCATAGTTAAAAATTAGGGGAAATAAATATGTAACATAAGATAGTCATAAGATATTCCATCAACAGAATTGATCTCTTGTTGAGTAATGCATAAATGCAGGTGACATAACATCCAATAGATATATGTGTGTCCGTGAAAGGTACCCTCTATTAAAGTTTACACCATTTTTTCTATCCCACTCCCAAATTATAGTATTCACGAGATCCAATAACATGAATAAAACATATTTCCCACTTGTGTAACTATTTAATTACTATATAATCACTGCATCTTTTACCCCATATGAGGGACCCTAATCCAACACTCTATGATTGAGAGGTAAAAATACATTCTATAATAATTGATGTTAAACAAAGATGTGTTATTACTAGAAAAATATACTTGTTTTTTATTTATTTGGACATTAAAAATTACTAATATTCTTAAAATAGAATAAATGACTATTTATTTACTTTTGCGATAAATAAATAGTGACATATATTCTGAAACATTGGTTTACTTAAGAATAATTTAAATATAGTAGACTCCCTTATGTATGTATCATATGTTATACTCAACTCCATGACATTGGGAGTGGGTAAATTAGTAATGAGTGAGCTCAAATTTTCAGAAAGGTTAAAAATAATCAATATGTTATCAAGGTTTGGATCATAAGAATATTATATAATTTGATAAAGAGATAAATATCTCACTGAAAAGAATATGAAATATATGAGTTATCTATACGTCATCATATAATGAAATGTAATCATAAATAAACAAACATAGAGTGTGACAATATAATGATGAATCATGTTATAATATTCATGATCCCTGGGGAATAATCATATCCATTTGTCTCATAAATATACGATTCCATTGAATCATTACTTACCGATAAACATTGCGATAAAAATAAGTACATGGTGTCATCACTATTTTGAGTCACTTGTTTCACCCACACCTTTATGAGTCTCTACTCACACCCACACCTTTGAGATACTATACATTTACTTATTCATCTTTGAGTCACTACTTACACTAACTATTGTAATGAAAACAAAATATCACCTATATATATAAATATTGACATTTAAACAAATAATCTGTATTATATATCACATTAATGGACTTAAACCATCAAATAGATTAGTCCAACCCAAAATGTATCATTGATCTATTAGACCCAAACTATTTCAGAGCATTATTGGATTGAACCCATCCATAATCTATAATTAGGATTACCATATAAAACCATCATTAAAATTTTGGATATCCCTTAATTATCATGATGAATATAGAATAGTTTTATAAATAATTTTATAGAATATATTATAATAATGTAGTAGAAGATGGAGTATGTTATCATAAGAACATATCCTAAGTCTAATTACACTTTATAACCAACATGGTTTTATGATAAAATAATCAATTAGAGAAATATATTCTCATAATCATTATTTTAGTAGACATGAAAAAAATAAGGCTTTATTATTAAAAACAAAATCCTTTAAAATAAAATTTAAATTCATGAATAATAGTACTTAAATTAATTTTAAAAATAACTATTAAATAAATTCATTTGGAATGCCATTTTAAAACATGTAATGGAAGTATTAAAATAGAGAACGATAAGGATAGTGAATGAAATAATAATTTAGTTTATATATAACATTTTAAACAATGTCCAGAAATATTATATTATAGGAGAGAATCATAAACAGTTTTAAAAAAGTCGAATTGAAATATATTGAAAATATTAACATTAAGAAATAATATCCAGTATGTGTTCCATAAAAACGGTATAGCTATTATCAAAATTGAAATGTAGGGTTGATTATAAAATGAACAATCCATAATAGAAAAACATTGTTAATATATTTAAAAAATACATTATACAAAACCAAAATTATAAATATATTGATATATATTTCATTTTAGAATAAGATTAGTGAAAAATTAATATCAACAAAAAATAATAATATTTTTAATTCAATTATATAAGGGGGTATTTTATTAGGATTTGTGAAAATTGATATAGAATGTAAATGTTTCCTTTGATGATAAGGATAATTATTCATAACATCGTCAAATTTTGTAACTAAATATAAAAATAAATTTATATCGTTATACGAATTATGAACCAAATGTAATATAATAAAACAATATATTTACAACATCTTCTAAAACTGTATTTAAATGGGATGAATTATAACTCAAGAGAATAAATAGATTCAAAAAATGCTAAAAACATAATAAAATATTAAATAAAAAATAATTGAATGTGGTAGAATGATATTAAAAATAAAATACAATGAAAAAATATAATTCATTATATTATATATCCAATAATTAGTATAAAAAATATATAAATTAAATTAGGTGGAAAAAAGTCCTTCGAGAAATGGAATTTAGACAAAACAGACACACATCATTTTAAGATTTAATGTTAATAACCATGAAAGGTATTACATGATAAGGATATAAAATTCCATAAATATCATTAAAAAATGAGATTAAAGGATGATATAGGCACCAAAGAATGTATGTGTTTAATAGGTATCTTATCTCAATAAAGAAATAATGGGTTACAAAACCCTTATATTTTATTCCTGGAAAGCCAATAGTACCCCAAACTCCAACATTACCAATATAGCTATCATAATAACCTATTACATAACTTTAAACATACGTATATTTTTTTATAAAATTATTTTATATTAATATATAGAAACTATATTAGTTAGTTATTTTTTTTATCATCTTATGTTATTATTTTTGATTTATTATTTAGTGATATTTTCAAAATGATGATACTGATTCTTGTTTATTTACTGAAATTCATTAACATTATATCATTATATATTATGTAATGTATATTTAATATTGATATATAAAAATATAACTTCATTTCATCGGTATTTTAGTTATGATTTGTCACGACCCGCCCTCGGGGTCCATGCTGTGACTACCCCAAGCCCGCCTTCCATAGGCCAGGGGCTGGCGACTAGCACCAAGGCGTAAATCCCGGTAAAAAGGGAAGGCATTGCCTTTGAAAAGTAAACACACACCACAGAGTAAACAAGCGGAAAGTAAACACTAAACATGCAGAGTACGACTGAAAGTGCGGAAAAGTAGATGGGCCAGAATACAAACCCAAACTGAAAGTAAAGTACAACTCGAAAAGGGAAAAACAGCAACTGAAAAGTAAAAGCCGCTACTCCGAGCTGTCCACTGGAAATCCCACCTGAAGGGTGGGTACAGAAAGCTCCTCTGCTCCACGGGTCCCGCCGTCCGCTCCGAGCACGTCCCGCCTAGTGGTCCACCTCCGGGTACCGTCCCGCTGTGCAAGCCTCAGCTAAGGTCAACGCTGTCCGTCGTCTGCAACCAACACAACGTAGTGCGGGCAAATCCCGTGCAGGGGTGAGTATAAGCTACTCAGTAGGGACCCCGAGACCTCTGAAGGTCTCTCAAATCCACAAAGGATAAACCACGAAGAAAAGTACAATCACGAAGTAACAACCGACACTGCTTAGGTATATGCCCATACATATACCTAAGTCATCAATTCAAATACGCTCCAACCTCCGAGCCCAAGTACAACTCAGTCCATGCAGGAAAGTATACGTATTCCACATAGGAAAGCAAAACATAATCCACACAGGATTGCACAACACAATCAACACAGGAAAGCAACAGGATTCAGCTCACACAGGTATACTTCTTCAAGGACGATAAAGATGATCACTGATCCATCTATGTCGTCGGACCCACGAAGGATCGATAGGTAACTAACCCCCGCAAAGACCCACACAGGATCGGGCCCACACAGGACCTGTAGGCGCTGGCTCTCACAGAACCGCTGAGCGCAAGGACCCACACAGGATCGGGCCCACACAGGACCTGTAGCACTGATCCACGTAGGATTGCTGAGTGTTGTAGTCGTCGTCGTCGAATCCACACAGGATCTCTGTACTGTTGTCGTCGAATCCCCATAGGATCTCTGTACTGTCGTCGTCGCAGTCACAGTAGCAGTCGTAGCAGTAGTAGCAGTCGCAGCCAGCACTAGGGTTCCCGCACACAGCAAGCTCGTACGGAGGGTCCGCTCCACGAGCCGAGAGGCTGATACATCAACTGTCACGAAGACCGAAGTTGATGTATCCAAAAGTTCCGTATCGTCAACAGGAACTCAACGCAACAGACGGCGCGTCGATCGGACGCCCGGTCTGAGAGTTATTGGCATTTTCGTCTCCGGGGCCCGGTTGGTTTTTAAGGCAAAACCAACCCGACCGTACTCCACCTGCGTCCAAACCTCGGGCGGAGTATGCCAAAAGATCCGTCTCACTAAGAGGAACACTACGCGACTGACGGCACGTCAATCGGACGTCCGTAGCTCAAGATATGAGCGTTTCCGCTCCGAAGGCCCGGTTGGTTTCGTGAACGAACCAACCCGGCCGAACTCAAAGTAATCCGAAACCTTGAGTGCGATATACCGAAACGACCGTCTCGATCCAAGGATCGTGTTGCCGCAGACGGTTCGTCATTCGGAGGTCCGAGGCTCAAGTTATGGGCCAAAAACCAAAACTGGTTCGAAACGGGGGGGTCCGGGTCTGGGCCGACCCGGCCCGACCCCCCCCCCCCCCCCCGGGGCGGCGCGGCGGCGGGCGGCGGGGCGGCGGCGCGGCGGCGCGGGGAGCCGCGGCGGGCCGCGGCGGCTGTCGCCAGCGGGGAGGCCGCACGCACGCGGGGGCTAAGCCCCGCGGTTTTTGTGGGCGGCGCGGCACAAAGGGGCCGTGCCCCTTTTTTTTAAAGAAGCCCCCCCCACGTGGGGGGCCTGTTGTTGCGGAACCGAGGGGGGCGCTGCCCCCTCCTTCAAAGAACCGCCCCCTCTCTTAAAGAGGGGGGGTTTTAAAAATACCGGCCGGGGAATTAAATTCCCCGGTTTAATGTCATCTGGCGTGGTGTGACGGCACCGCGCCCCTTCGCCGTACTTTGATTCTTTTCAACGCGACACGACGACATCGCGTTCTTGAAGTTTTTACCTCGGCGTGGCGCGACGGCGCCGCGTAAAAATGAACGTACGGTAATCCGCGTGGTGCGACGGCACCACGCCACTTTGCTTCCACCGCAAGAATTAAACAAGAACGATGGAGGGGGGGTGGTTCGGCCGTGTTCGTGCGGTCCCCCCCCCCTCGCGTTAACTATAACACTTAAATAAAATATTTCAAAGCCTCATGTAGACATGCGATCCACGAGCAAGAAAAGGAATAAATTAAGAATTAAACAACAACCCCTACCTCGGGTATAAGATTCGAAGATTCGTCTACGTTCCGCGGAAGACGGCGTCGCGGAGGTCGGGCGTCGCGGTCGTCGTTCGTCAAATCCGTTGACGAAGAGATATGCCCGAAGAGACACGTCGTTGGCGGATCTTCGTTTGCCGACGATGAAGGCCCGAGGAGGAAGCGGCGTTCCCTCACGTTGACACCGAGGACGAAGAAGAGAGGCGTCGTTCTTCGTCGGAGTTTGAGCGTTCTTCGTTCTTCGAAGGTTCTTCGTCAAGTTGAAGAAGAAGAAGAAAAGCTTCCAAAGCTCTCAAGAAATCCTCCCAAGGTGTTAAAAGAATCCCCTAGAATAATATAAGCTTTAACTTATATTATTACATAACTTAACCACAAGAATTTCAAAGGTTTGAAATTCAAAAAGGGTTTAACTCCCTTAATTAATTAAGTAACTTAAGCCATTAAAGAGGGGGGATTAAGGGAATTTGAAAAGTCTAGGGGTTCGTGTGGGCCCCACCACACTTAATCCTCCCAAGGGAGGTTAAGTGGGTGTGGGTCCCACTTCCAACCCCCTTGGGTAGGATTTTAACAAACTAAAAAATAAAATTTGTCTTACACAAATTTTATTTAACTCAACTGAAAACCCCAAAACTTAACTTTCAACCCGTAACAAACGCAACTCCCGAAAAGGTCTCGTTAAGCGAATATCGGCGTTGTGAGTTCATCGGTGCCCTCGGATTTCAATTCCGAGCACCGGATCAAAAGTTAGGAATTCCCGCTCGTTCGTTCACTGAACGTACCCGAGCCAAACTTCGGAAATTAATTCCGGGCACTACGGGCCTCGGAATTAGGTGCCGTCTGAAACCGCGCTCTTGTAAAATTTTAAAGAAAATTAAGGAAAAAATTCCCTTGAATTTTACGGGTCTTTACATTACTCCCACCTCAGGGCTTTACGTCCCCGTAAAGATACATCAAAAACTAGGGAAACAAATGAGGATACTGAGCACGCATCTGAGCCTCCCGCTTCCATGTGCTCTCCTGGAGATTCCTGTGCTGCCATCTGATGCGCACAAGAGGAATCGATCGCCCACGCAGGACCCGATCCTGTCGATCCTCTATCTCCACCGGGACCTCCGTAAAAGTCGCCCCATCGTCAACGTCAAGCTCCACATGATCAATGATGTGTGTCGGGTCGTGCACGTATCTCCTCAGCTGGGATACATGGAAGACATCGTGCACCCGGTGCAACTGAGGTGGTAGAGCCTGGCGATAAGCCACCTCACCAATCCTGCTGAGAATCTGGAAGGGTCCGATGAAGCGCGGAGATAACTTTCCGCCTCGGCCAAATCTCCGAATACCACGTCGAGGTGAGACCCGCAAGAAGACGTGGTCGCCATCCTCGAATTCCAGTGTCCTCCGCCTCCTGTCAGCGTATGACTTCTGCCGGCTCTGAGCTGTCCTCATCCGCTCCTGGATGACCTGGACCTTCTCTGTCGTGGCCTGGACCATCTCCGGTCCCACCAGTGCTGACTCCCCAGGGTCTGTCCAGCACAAAGGAGATCTACATGGTCGGCCGTACAACGCCTCGTACGGTGCCATCCCGATGGTGGAGTGGTAGTTGTTGTTGTACGCGAACTCCACCAAGGGTAGGTGGTCCTCCCAGCTACGACCAAAGTCGAGAACACATGCGCGGAGCATGTCCTCGAGAGTCTGAATGGTCCTCTCCGTCTGACCATCCGTCTGAGGGTGAAAAGCTGTGCTAAGACGTAGCTGCGTCCCGAATGCTTCCTGTAACCCCTTCCAAAGCCGGGAAGTAAAGCGGGCATCTCGATCGGAAACGATAGATGATGGCACGCCGTGGAGCCGCACAATCTCCAGAACGTAGAGACGTCCCAAGCTCTCCACTGAGCCCTGCTCTCTGATGGGTAAGAAGTGTGCCGACTTGGTGAGTCGGTCAACAATCACCCAGATGGAGTCGTGACCTCTGGAAGTGCATGGAAGTCCAGTCACGAAGTCCATAGATATGTCGTCCCACTTCCACTCCGGAACCTCCAAGGGTTGTACCAAGCCTGCTGGTACCTGATGCTCAGCCTTCACCTGCTGGCAGGTGAGGCATCGAGAAACGAACTCTGCTACTGCCTTCTTCATGCCCGGCCACCAATGCTGTCGTCTGAGGTCCTGGTACATCTTCGCCACTCCAGGATGTACCGCAAAAGGAGAAGTGTGAAACTCTCTCAGCACGTCCTCTCGCAATGCGACTGGTACCATGGTACGTCCTCTGAAAAGGATGTCGTGCTCTGCTCCAAGGGAGAAACCATCAGGTGCCTGTCCCGAGGATATCTGTGCACGCCGTGTCTCACAGTCAGCGTCCCCATGCTGTGCCTCCCTGACTCGCTGCAGTAGTGGAGGAGTGACTGTGAGAGACTGAAGAAAGGGTGCACCATCTCTATCCACGAAGGATATCTGCAAAGAGGCTAGCTGCTCCGTTGCCTCCTCAAGTAGCTGAATGCCCGTCCTCCTGCTGAGGGCATCGGCTACTACGTTCCCCTTCCCAGGAGTATAGACTATCTCAAAGTCATAGTCCTGGAGGAACTCGAGCCATCGTCGCTGTCTCAGGTTCAGGTCCTTCTGCGAGAAGATATACCTGAGACTCTGATGATCGGAAAAGACTGTAAAGTGCTCGCCCATCAGATAGTGTCGCCATGTCTTCAGAGCGAAGACCACTGCTGCTAACTCCAGGTCATGGGTAGCGTAGTTCTGCTCATGCGGCCTCAACTGTCGTGATCCATAGGCGATCACTGCCCGCTCCTGCATCAGAACACATCCGAGTTCGGTCCCTGATGCATCGCAGTAGACTACGTACCCTACTCCCTCCTCAGGCAACCTCAAGATAGGTGCGCTAGTCAATCTCTGCCTCAGCTCCTGGAAGCTCTGCTGACAACTGTCTGACCACACGAAGGGTTTCCCCTTCTTCGTCAAAGCTGTGAGTGATGCCGCAACTCTGGAGAAGTTCGGCACAAATCTCCGATAGTATCCAGCTAGTCCCAAGAAACTCCGAACCTCAGTCACGCTCCTGGGTGGCTCCCATGCTAACACAGCCTCAATCTTCGCGGGATCCACTGCAACTCCCGCCTCAGAGATAACGTGTCCCAAAAAGTGGACCTCACGTATCCAGAACTGGAACTTCGAGAGTTTACCATAAACTTGGTGCTCTCGGAGTGTGTCAAGAACAACTCGCAAGTGATAGGCGTGCTCCTCCTCTGTCGTAGAGTAAATCAGAATGTCGTCGATGAAGACCACGACAAACCGATCGAGGTATGGCTGAAAGATCCTGTTCATGAGAGCCATGAACACTACTGGAGCATTGGTTACACCGAAAGGCATAACCAAGAACTCATAGTGGCCATACCGACATCTGAAGGCTGTCTTCTGCACATCCTCGTCTCTGACTCTGAGCTGATGATAGCCTGACCTGAGGTCTATCTTCGAGAACCATCGTGCTCCCTTGAGATGATCAAAGAGGTCATCAATCCTCGGTAGCGGATACTTGTTCCTCACTGTCACCTGGTTCAGGCGACGATAGTCAACAAAAAGTCGCAAGCTCACGTCCGCCTTCTTGGCGAACAATATCGGGGAAGCCCAGGGTGAAACACTGGGTCGGATGAACCCCTTGCCCTGCAAGTCCTCCAACTGTACCCGTAGCTCTCGAAGCTCGGCGGGGGCCATCCGATATGCTGGAGTGGATATCGGGGCTGTCCCGGGGTACAAGTCAATATAAAAGTCTACCTCTCTGCGAGGAGGTAGCCCTGGAACGTCGTCGGGAAAAACGTCCGCAAACTGATCCACCACTGCAGGAAAACCAGGACTCCGCACGTCAACTGCTCCAAGGATAAGGCAAGCCAACTGATGAGTGATGGGCTGTCCTCTCCTCCGCGGAAGTCCATCCTGTGCTGCTAAGGCTCCCTTCTCGCCGGTGAAGGTGAACCTGCTCCCGTCGGTGCGTACACATCGCACCTTGCGCCTAAAACAGTCAATCTGTGCATGGACCGTAGACAGCCAATCCATGCCCAAGATGACGTCGTAAGGCCTCGACGCTGCTACAAGAAGATCCCAGCCGAAGCTCTCGCCTCCAAGAGTAAGCTGACACTGCCGGCACCAGTGTGTAATCGTCGAGTCTGCTCCCGTAGGAGTCTCTAGCCGTAAGGATCGAGCCAACGGCTCTGTCGGAATCTCCGAGCTCCGAACAAGGGCAGCGGCTATGAAAGAATGACTCGCTCCTGTGTCTATAAGAACTGCAGCAAGGGTGGAGTAGACACAGATAGTACCTCGAATCATCTCAGGTGCGCCGTGGTCGTAGGCCTCTGCTGCCTGGAGCTGTGCCTGTCGCTGCCCGCCAGCTCCCTGTGGTCGGGGTGGACCTCCTGGTGGTGGTGGTGGTAGAGCCTCAAAGCGTCGGCCACCACCAGCGGCTCGTCCAGCTCCTCTGCCTCGTCCGCCTCCTCCCTGCGGACCGCCACGGTCGACCCTCTGCCTCTGCCTCGGTGGTCCATCAACTGTCTGCTGCTCCTCGGCACGGCGGGTCGGGCAGTCGCGAGCCATGTGGCCCTGCCCGCCGCACGAGTAGCACTGCCTGCCTCTCGGAAGACTGGCTCCGCGCTGTGTGCCCCGCACTGCTGAGCCAGTGCCCTGAGATCGTCGGCCTGAAGGTCTGGTCTATCTGGACCCCTGAGTCATCCGTCGACTGCCTGCTGCATATGACTCTGCCACGTGCCGCCCTGCGGTGGGTCGCTGTGCTGGTGTAGACTCAGCAAGGAAGCTCTCAATCAGAAGGGCCCGCTCCAGTACTCCTGTCTGGGTCGGTATGCTGAGGGAGATCAGCGATGCCCTGATCTCGTGTCTCAAACCCTGCTCGAAGGTCCGGGCCCGGAAGAATGGGTCTCGTACCATGTCGTTCGAGTAGCGCGAGAGATCGGTAAATCTCGCCGAGTACTGAGCGACCGTCATGCTGCCCTGCCGCAGCCGTAGAAGCTCCTGGATACGCACCGCACGAAGGGTGGCTGGGACGAACTCCGAGCGGAAAAGGCTCTCAAAGTCCGTCCAAAGAAGAGATGCCTCATCGTGCATCTGGAGCATCAAGCTCCACCATCGTCCAGCTGCTGCGTGTAATAGGCTCGCAGCGAGGATCACCATGAGGTCTGCTGGTGTCCTCACTAGCCTAAACACTCGTACTACTGCCTCCAGCCAGTCCTCTGCTGCCTGGGGATCCGTCTCCCCGCGAAACCTAGGCGGTCGCTGGCGTTGAAACTCATGCAGTGCGCTGAGGCGACGTGCATAGTCAGCGGCTGCTGCTGGAAGCATCGGGGGCTCGGCGGGTAGAGCTACCGCCGGTGCCACTACTGGAAAAGGGCCCTGCACCGAGGCCTCGTCGCTCGGTGGGCTGTCGTCTCGCTCGACTCTCGGAACCCTAGCTGGCTGCCATCGTGGGGCCATCCTGAAAAGGAAACAGGTGCGCCACGGTTAGAACAGTATACCTGGTGAGCTGATATAAGTAATCATAAAGAAAACTTTGAAACACACACGCAATCAATGTTTTCGTGCATTAAGTCGGAAATCAGAAGTCAGGGTCCTGGTGTACGGATACGTCGGCCGCCGCACCAACACTGGACTCCCTGGACTGATATCCTCACTCAATACGCTAAACATTATTGCTTCACATAGAAAAGATCAGAGTTCGCGGTAGAACCGAACTCCTTTGATACCAATTTGTCACGACCCGCCCTCGAGGTCCGTGCCGTGACTACCCCAAGCCCGCCTTCCATAGGTCAGGGGCTGGCGACTAGCACCAAGGCGTAAATCCCGGTAAAAAGGGAAGGCATTGCCTTTGAAAAGTAAACACACACCACAGAGTAAACAAGCGGAAAGTAAACACTAAACAAGCAGAGTACGACTGAAAGTGCGGAAAAGTAAATGGGCCAGAATACAAACCCAAACTGAAAGTAAAGTACAACTCGAAAAGGGAAAAACAGCAACTGAAAAGTAAAAGCCGCTACTCCGAGCTGTCCACTAGAAATCCCACCTGAAGGGTGGGTACAGAAAGCTCCTCTGCTCCACGGGTCCCGCCGTCCGCTCCGAGCACGTCCCGCCCAGTGGTCCACCTCCGGGTACCGTCCCGCTGTGCAAGCCTCAGCTAAGGTCAACGCTGTCCGTCGTCTGCAACCAACACAACGTAGTGCGGGCAAAGCCCGTGCAGGGGTGAGTATAAGCTACTCAGTAGGGACCCCGAGACCTCTGAAGGTCTCTCAAATCCACAAAGGATAAACCACGAAGAAAAGTACAATCACGAAGTAACAACCGACACTGCTTAGGTATATGCCCATACATATACCTAAGTCATCAATTCAAATACGCTCCAACCTCCGAGCCCAAGTACAACTCAGTCCACGCAGGAAAGTATACGTATTCCACATAGGAAAGCAAAACATAATCCACACAGGATTGCACAACACAATCCACACAGGAAAGCAACAGGATTCAGCTCACATAGGTACACTTCTTCAAGGACGATAAAGATGATCACTGATCCATCTATGTCGTCGGACCCACGAAGGATCGATAGGTAACTAACCCCCGCAAAGACCCACACAGGATCGGGCCCACACAGGACCTGTAGGCGCTGGCTCACACAGAACCGCTGAGCGCAAGGACCCACACAGGATCGGGCCCACACAGGACCTGTAGCACTGATCCACGTAGGATTGCTGAGTGTTGTAGTCATCGTCATCGAATCCACACAGGATCTCTGTACTGTTGTCGTCGAATCCACGTAGGATCTCTGTACTGTCGTCGTCGCAGTCACAGTAACAGTCGTAGCAGTAGTAGCAGTCGCAGCCAGCACTAGGGTTCCCGCACACAACAAGCTCGTACGGAGGGTCCGCTCCACGAGCCGAGAGGCTGATACATCAACTGTCACGAAGACCGAAGTTGATGTATCCAAAAGTTCCGTATCGTCAACAGGAACTCAACGCAACAGACGGCGCGTCGATCGGACGCCCGGTCTGAGAGTTATTGGCATTTTCGTCTCCGGGGCCCGGTTGGTTTTTAAGGCAAAACCAACCCGACCGTACTCCACCTGCGTCCAAACCTCGGGCGGAGTATGCCAAAAGATCCGTCTCACTAAGAGGAACACTACGCGACTGACGGCACGTCAATCGGACGTCCGTAGCTCAAGATATGAGCGTTTCCGCTCCGAAGGCCCGGTTGGTTTCGTGAACGAACCAACCCGGCCGAACTCAAAGTAATCCGAAACCTTGAGTGCAATATACCGAAACGACCGTCTCGATCCAAGGATCGCGTTGCCGCAGACGGTTCGTCATTCGGAGGTCCGAGGCTCAAGTTATGGGCCAAAAACCAAAACTGGATCGAAACGGGGGGGTCCGGGTCCGGGCCGACCCGGCCCGACCCCCCCCCCCCCCCCCCCCCCCCGGGGCGGCGCGGCGGCGGGCGGCGGCGCGGCAGTGCGGCGGCGCGGCGGCGGCGGGCGGCGGCGCAGCGGCGCGGGGAGCCGCGGCGGGCCGCGGCGGCTGTCGCCAGCGGGGAGGCCGCACGCACGTGGGGGCTAAGCCCCGCGGTTTTTGTGGGCGGCGCGGCACAAAGGGGTCGTGCCCCTTTTTTTTAAAGAAGCCCCCCCCCCCCCACGTGGGGGGCCTGATGTTGCGGAACCGAGGGGGGCGCTGCCCCCTCCTTCAAAGAACCGCCCCCCTCTCTTAAAGAGGGGGGGTTTTAAAAATACCGGCCGGGGAATTAAATTCCCCGGTTAAATGTCATCCGGCGTGGTGCGACGGCACCGCGCCCCTTCGCCGTACTTTGATTCTTTTCAACGCGACGCGACGGCGTCGCGTTCTTGAAGTTTTTACCTCGGCGTGGCGCGACGGCGCCGCGTAAAAATGAACGTACGGTAATCCGCGTGGTGCGACGGCACCACGCCACTTTGCTTCCACCGCAAGAATTAAACAAGAACGATGGAGGGGGGGTGGTTCGGCCGTGTTCGTGCGGTCCGCCCCCCCCCCCCCCCCTCGCGTTAAATATAACACTTAAATAAAATATTTCAAAGCCTCATGTAGACATGCGATCCACGAGCAAGAAAAGGAATAAATTAAGAATTAAACAACAACCCCTACCTCGGGTATAAGATTCGAAGATTCGTCTACGTTCCGCGGAAGACGGCGTCGCGGAGGTCGAGCGTCGCGGTCGTCGTTCGTCAAATCCGTTGACGAAGAGCTATGCCCGAAGAGACACGTCGTTGGCGGATCTTCGTTTGCCGACGATGAAGGCCCGAGGAGGAAGCGGCGTTCCCTCACGTTGACACCGAGGACGAAGAAGAGAGGCGTCGTTCTTCGTCGGAGTTTGAGCGTTCTTCGTTCTTCGAAGGTTTTTCGTCAAGTTGAAGAAGAAGAAGAAAAGCTTCCAAAGCTCTCAAGAAATCCTCCCAAGGTGTTAAAAGAATCCCCTAGAATAATATAAGCTTTAACTTATATTATTACATAACTTAACCACAAGAATTTCAAAGGTTTGAAATTCAAAAAAGGTTTAACTCCCTTAATTAATTAAGTAACTTAAGCCATTAAAGAGGGGGGATTAAGGGAATTTGAAAAGTCTAGGGGTTCGTGTGGGCCCCACCACACTTAATCCTCCCAAGGGAGGTTAAGTGGGTGTGGGTCCCACTTCCAACCCCCTTGGGTAGGATTTTAACAAACTAAAAAATAAAATTTGTCTTACACAAATTTTATTTAACTCAACTGAAAACCCCAAAACTTAACTTTCAACCCGTAACAAACACAACTCCCGAAAAGGTCTCGTTAAGCGAATATCGGCGTTGCGAGTTCATCGGTGCCCTCGGATTTCAATTCCGAGCACCGGATCAAAAGTTATGAATTCCCGCTCGTTCGTTCACTGAACGTACCCGAGCCAAACTTCGGAAATTAATTCCGGGCACTACGGGCCTCGGAATTAGGTGCCGTCTGAAACCGCGCTCTTGTAAAATTTTAAAGAAAATTAAGAAAAAATTTCCCTTGAATTTTACGGGTCTTTACATGATTTGTGATAATGATGTTTGTGAGGAGATAATTAATGTCATTTAGAACGAAACAAATGGTGGTACAATAATGTCATGTTAAATATTAATATTTCATTTCCCAATCCATAAAAACCTATATTTTATTACTATTCAAAAATATTAAATTATATATATTTTCACATTCCGTCATGTTAATATTTTAGATCAATATCCATGTAGGTAGTAACATATACCACAATAATAAAAACTTAAAATATATGGGTGACTATTTTTATGAAAGTGATTACATTGGAATAAAATCATTAGTAATGAATAAAAGTGATATAATTTTTATTTTTTGTGGTGAATAAATAATTGTAATATATTTTGATAAAGAGTAAATGATTATTTCCATAATGAAATACGACACTTTCATGGAAGTGTTTATTTGCACATACCCATGGGTGGCAGGTTCAACTATATAAAATGGGAGGTAGATATAAAGTTGGATTTAATATTCATAATAATCAAATTTTTTTAAACATAAAACTTATTAACTAGATACCTACTTTATAGCATCCATTTATGGAGGTTAGAAAAAATTAAACGTGTTGCTTAGTGGAATATATAGACCATATATAAGCACAATTTTTTCCCTCTTTCTATGGGTAAAGGGAAAATTTAGGAAAATTTTAGTCCATAAAAAAGAACATGTATGTATATATACTTCACTAATTTCTTCTTGTTGTAATGTATAATAGATGTTTAAATAATTAATATAGATAAGGAAATATATTATAGAGTGAGTAATACATACATTGATAAGTTGATATTTACCATGAATCATTTCTTATAAATAAGGGGAAAATAGATTTTACATTGATCAAGTTGATGAAAATGGTGGGAAAGTGTTCTAGGGGGAAAAATGGGTATATTTAGAAGAGGGAATAAAAAATGTAGTTCCCATAATGTTGTGTTGGAAGATACCTTTGATAAGTGAGGATAGTCACATTTTTAATAACATAAAAGGTATATTCCATATAAAATAGTTAAATGGATCCAATAATAGACTATGAGGGATAATATGAAATTTTGGGACATTTTTATCTATTTAAGAATATAAAAATATATTTTACTAACAATGATTTAGTGTTTTGAAGTTTACCTCATTCCATTATACTATTATACAAATTAATTTATATGATGAAAACTATTTCACTTCCTTGAAAATTATTTTCGATAACCAAAATTATGATTTTAATTATAATTTAAAATTAAAAATTTTATATATAATTTTTACATAATTTTGTTAAATTTTATATCTATGGGGAAGAAAATTTTAATTTTAAAATTAGCATTCTTATTATTAAAAAATGGTTTTTAATATACTTTATGAAAATAAATAATTTTGATAAAATTATCTTTATATTTTAAATTTTATTGACATAAATTGATTTATTAAAATATAAATTATTGTTATGTGTCATTAAAAGTATGAAAAAAATAATTTTATTAAAAATTATATTTATTTATTTGTAAGTTTATACAAATAGACCATTTTTTTATTAAGAATATGTTAATTGGGTTATTATAAAATTAAATAATCAGTTTTCAAAATAAGAAAATGATTGTACAATATAGATTTTTAATCATAAATTAAACTATGATCAGTTTGTTTGTTTAATATGTTTTTCGATGTCTCTTATATAATAAAAAATTTATAAATCTTAATGTTTTGTTATAAAATACATTTTTTAATATTTTTCTAAAAATAAATATTTCATACAAATATAAAATTTTCATAATAAGATTACTTTGACAGGATGGATAACAATAGTGTGTTTATTTTATAAACATACAAATTTGGAAATTTATTTTTTAATATATGAATCAAAATATTAAAAACTGATATTAATAAGAAATTGAAATTCATATGTGTTATTAATGTTTTTTAAAAAATATTAATGTAAATAAATATAATATACTGGTTCATATTAAATACTAAAACTGGTAATTATTTTTATTTTGATAAAATATTAATGTCTTTTAAAAATTGTTATTTTAGAAAGAAAATTAAATTCTAAATGATTATATATTATTGTTAGTGGGGAAGAAAACGGTATGGGTGGTGCGCATGGTATGAGGTGCCTTTGAATAAAAGATCATATTATGATTTATAGACACCAATGTTCTAGAATCAATTGTCATGGGAGGTTTTATGAGTTTTAAGAGGTCAAATGATGGTAATTACCGTATCATGTATAGATCTAGAAACTATGAGATCTTTTCAGATGTTTTTGTGAATAAACCCAACTACATGATAGGTCCCCTAAAGAACACATTTCTTGTAGTCTCATTGCCATGAAAGATATAGTTTCTATGTCGGTGAAATATCACACACTTTATAGGCCCCCCACAAGTAGTGTGACCTAGTGTTTGTGGCCTGACATGTTCTCTGGGAGTACTCTAACATGGATATAGCTCAGAACAAACTATGTTCTATCACATGGATATTATAAGAAAACATGTCCAGGCTCCCTTTAGATATTATAATATGGATGGTTTTCATGGTAATGTCTAAGATTAAATAGCTAGTCCTTGAGAATATGAGACATATTGTTTAGTATGTATACACTACATGTAAAACAACATGGACAGTTTTTTTTGTACTATTAAGGACATTTCTTGGCAGCAAGGTGAGGTCACACACCATGTGACCCACATAAATATCATATAATTATTTTTTTGGGATATTATACCTCTCATATGTCCTTCAATTTGACTTTGATTTCTCCCATAATCAGCCTATCCTAATTATATTTTATCATAGAATATGACGGTTCCCTTACTAGTGGATTGTGAAATATGATACAAGATTTTAAGATACTAATACATTTTTAGGTAGTTCTTAATGAAGAAAATGACCAGTTTGGATTAGTAGAGAGTTGTTGGAGTGGTTTCCCCTATTTTACTAGGGTGTGAGTCATCTATTTACGAAGTGGTACTTTCCTGATAGACTATGGTCTATGTCTTTTGGATAATTAGTGGTACCCCATGATGAACTAAGTATAAGATACACTATATATAGAGTTATAGCCCCTGAAGGACTAGAGTGTGGTCCTATATCTATAAATTGGTACCTCCCTGACGGGCTGTGGCACAATTCCAATATCCTCTAAGTGAAACCCCATAAAAGACTAGTACAATGGTCCTATATGTGGTTATTTATCCCATAAGACTATGTAGAATGATAATGAGTTCTGTGTCCCCCATATGGTTACTTATTTGGCATGACAAATGATACATTGGGAATTATTGATGAAGCTTTGGGAACTATTTGAAAAAACATCATCCTAGGATGGGTTTTTGGATAGGGATCCCATTTCTCTCTCATATGGGATTATTTAATGAGAATATATATCTTCTTGTTGTGTTTCATTTCCCTATTTTTTTAGCATTATAAGAATACTTATATCAGGTCTTTTATTTCACACTCTTTGGTTTCAAGGGATCCCTAATAGAAATGTATATACTCACCCCTACATGGAAATTTCCTACACATTCCATGTCTTATGCAGCTGAAGGATATGTTAGCAGTAATATTAGAGAATCTTAGAGAACTCAGGTTCTTTTTACGACATACAGTGTTTGAGGCATGGTGACATAGAGCTAGGACATCTCAATATTTGATTCAAATTTTTTTAGGTTGGGACATATTCTCTAGTTGGGAATGTATTTTTCTCCTTTCCTTATGGATTACACTTCCACGCTACATTTTTTCCCTAGATGATATTAAATGAATGGTTATTACTCTATATGTTACATTATATTATTATTATTCAACTACACTTTGGCATGGATATGGATTTGTGTTCGGATATAGATAATTTTTATGAAGGAAACAATTTAATTTATTCCTTGAAGTTCCCATAACCAACCCATGGCTTATAGGGATGGGCTTATGTGGTTTTGTATTGGAATTATTTCTAACAGGAGGTCTATATTGGTTCGGGTATTGATAGGAACAACTCATCCCCCAACCAAATTTTAGAACACAATTTCACAACCATCAACTGAACAAGGTATCTAGAGAAGGAAATTTAAATCTTTTTGTCTTTATATGGTCGTATTATTTAACCATTAAGAATAAAGAATCATCCATTATCAGATACTTGGTACAAATACTAGAGTGCCCATATTTTTTAAGGTACACTTGTTTTCATTCTAGATCAATCATGGAATTTTTAGACCTCTTCCGAAAATTAAATTATCAATTATTCTCCATGACATGAAACAAAAAAAACATTGACAGCTAAAATTCATAAATATAATGGAATGAGTGTTTTTCCAACATTTTTTCCCAATGAAATTTTTTTTCTTACTCCCCAAACATGCATAATCTCCAAGAAGAGTTGTTAGGTCTTTGTATAGAGAATATTCATAATGTGTTTCAGAACCCACCAATTCTTTTGATATACCATGGATGCTTATATAAACATACCATATATTCATAGAGACTAGAATAATCTTGCTGGTGAACTGAATCCAATTAATAAAAAACACTAGATGCCCAAGTGAAAATAACTAACAATCTAAAAACATAAAACGTAACACAATAGATAACTCAAATGACAAATCCAACATTCAATCCTATAAAATATCATGTGTAACATAATAATGATAAATAAAATGAAAATAAAATTCTAATATATATGGGATAAAAGAGAAAAACCCTCTTCCATGTGAGGAACTAGAGAATAATATTTTTTTCCTTTTAAGATTAATAAGTCCTCAGATACATCATAAAACATATATAGAAAACATTTCTATTTTTTCTGTAGACTAAATGACCTAATTAGGATAGACATATTTATTGTACAAATGGTTCCCCCATTCACCAAGTGATGCGTTTCTTTATCAAAGACAATTTTATTTTTATTAACATCCTCTTGAATAAGATTGACATTTGGAAAATGATATTGGCCTATATAAGTGGTATGTGTCTTCCACTCTAATTATAGAGTTTGAATGGAATGGATCAACTTATAGGGGTGATGAGAATTTTATTGAATATATGAATAGAAGCATGGAGAATAATGATCATATTATCTTCAGGAAATAGTTAAATCTAATATCCCCCCTATGAACTCCTCCTACGATGAAACCAGCATCATCGATAACATAATTTTTTAATAGTTGGTCTTTTTATGGTTGGTGTAACTATCATAACAAGGGTAAAGTATAAGAATATGTTCCCATGTAAATTACCAATCCACTACTGACCCTATCAAAGTTTATTCATTCAATACAATGGGAATAGATTCCATCCCACAAATTTTCAATACAAGGACCACCCTGCTAAATTGAAAGCTAATCATAAAAATAATTACTCTTCGCTTATATCAAAATCATTCACAATGTAGACCCATTATCAAATGATGAGTATATATATAGATTGCAAGGTTCCCATACATTAGTAGAGAGTTTAAGGTAATGTCTATAGAAATTTGGGAAAATGTAAGGGAATAGTCACGGTAAAATTAAATTTCACGGACACATCCCAACGACATTCATATTTATAGAAAAAAATCAAGGGAAATAACTTCAATGAATCAAGAACGAGTATGTGGATGCCATGATATCTGTAAAGATTCATCATAACCTATTTATTAGAAGATAGAATGATAAGCATTCAAATTTCTAATCATTCTAGATGAGTGGGTAATTTTATTCATCCAAATGCACCAAGAATATGATGGAGGTTATCCTATAATTTAATTACTCAGTGGTCATCCTCAATAAAGTTTTATAATTTCATTTATTATTATGCTTCCACGTGATAATGATTCCTTGATCTTATAAACAAATTTACATATTACATGATATCATTATTTTGAAGACTCTCTTTATGATATCATGTTTTGCCTCTATAATCTCATGTTACGGTTCATTGAAATGTTTATTCCCTTACTTGGATTTACATATAAATATTTTTTAATTTATTTTTTCCAAGGTATCAAATATAGTTTTAAAATATCTATTGCTGTTATAATCACTATATGGTTTTTTAAATATATTTTTTATTTATAAAAATATATTTATGCGTCTAATATTCAAAATACAGAAAACCTATAATCCCTTAACATTAATTGTTTAGTAGGTCTGTAATAAATCACGATTTAATGTGTATTTAAGGAAAGGGACACTATCAAATGAACAATTAAATAATTATTATACATTTTCAAATTTATCTACCCCAATAAAAATATAGTATACCATATAGAAATAATTTAAAATTATATGGATAATAATTATAAATAAAGAAAGTAGACCAACTTATGCAAACCCCTTTTATTATAGAGAATATATCAATCATAACACAAAAAAAGGATGATAGTGAATGTAATTGATATTTCAAAAATCATCAATATTTTATGATATTATATGTCAAATGGATATTATTTGGATCATAATAATGGATATTTGTGAAAATTAAAATAGCATACTTCAATGTAGTGTGATTGATTTAGAAACCCCAACCTTTAGATCGATTTCATCTCAACCAACACTTAAATTCCTATATAACTGAATAATGTTAATAAAATACATTCTTAAGAAACTAATAAAACTATATTTCATATTCCATGGTCCTTTAACCATTTTTTTTATATTTTTATAATATTTTTTATTGCCCATATAGGTAACATGAGTTTGTTTGGTAAATATTCTATAACTCTTCATGGATGTTGAAAAGGATTTAATTCATTTTAAAATAGTTAAATGATATGTAAAATAATATTTTTTTATAAATAATTTTATTCATATTATATATTTTTTAAATTCTATTCATGATGGGTGGTGAGTAAAAGTGAAACTCTTTACACATGATGAAGGTAGTTGATGAAATACACCATCAACAGTTCCAAAATTCCTAACCAATATAGAGGAATATTTAATTATTAATCCATTAATATTATAACACATAATTGTAATAATTATTCTCATTTGATTGTACTGTTATGGATAATTGTTCTTTGGAAGATAATGTTTGAGGAGAAAATATTTTAATGATTATAAGACTTATGTTCAAGGCTTGATCTTCTCTTAGATATGTTTTATAAAAATAATTCCATAAATTGAAATTAAGAGATCATTTATGGTTGATGAAAGGAATTCTAGGAAATGTATTTTTGGAATACACAGAAGGTAAATTCCAATGGTAAGTGTAGCCATTAAGGGGTTGTAGTGATAGGCTTTTATAAGTGGTGAAATGGGAAACATCTAGAATATCCTTTACTAATACAATATGTCATTAAAATATTCCCCAATAAATCATTCAATAATTTATTGATAATTGATTTTTGGGTATTATTGGTTTATGAAAACTTCATCAGAATCATTATATTCATTTTTAAACATTTTTTTACTATTTTCATATAAGTAAATACATTTTAGCGTTGTCATATTTATCTTGGCAAAGAATTTTCAAGAAATAAATTTACATTTTATTTGATAATATATTCTAACATTATTAAAAAAAATATTGTACCTAATTTATTTTCCATTTATTAGATTATTTTTTTATAAGTTATTAAAATTTCATATAAAAATATATAAAATATTAAATGAAATTTTTTGAAAGAAAGTGACTCTTATCTCTTTTGTGTTCATAATTTTATTATCATTTATTAATAGTTGAATTAGTGTTAAAATAATTATTTATTGATTCTAAAAATTTTCAATATAAATCATTTAAATTAGATCAATTTTACTGATTAGATAAAAATTACATAATATTGGAAAAAATATTCATTATAAAAAATATACATTGTTGTGTTAATTAAAATTTATCAATATAATATTATCTTCATTACTTAAAATTAGATTATAATTTTTAAATAATTATAAAATTTTGGGAAACAAATATTAATTAATTTTTTATAATTAAATTCTAAAAGTGATAAGGCTTAATTTTTAAAACAATCACTTAAAAATACATTTTAGTGTTAAAATTTTCTTATTTTTAAATAATGTTAAACATGTGTATTATAAATAAAACATAGTATTTTTAAAATGATTTATATTACATACTATATATATATTACATATATCAAAAGGTTTCGTTTAAAATTATTTTATTCTAGTAATATAAATATGAAAACTTTTAGAAATATCTATGTTGTTAAAAATCACAATAATATTGATTATTTTGGAGAAATATTAAAAATTAAAAGTAAGATATATTTTATTTAATGAATTAAAAAATATTTTATAATGAAATTAAAAATATATTTTTTTATCTTTTAGGTGAAAAAATTATTTTATTTATTAAACAAATTTTCACAAAAAGTGCAGTTTTTAACCATTACATGTTTTTAATATTTATTCAAATAAATTTATAATTTAAGTGATGTTATTATATAAGATTATATACACTGATGTGTTAAATGTTTTAAAAAAAATTTATTATGAAAAAAATGTAAGGCACAATAAATAAATATTTTGAAAATAAGTATTTTATTTATACCAAATATAATTTGACAATTAAAATTAACTAATTATTTATATTCTATAATTTATTTTTTAATTTTAAATAAATAATATTATTATAATAATTATTATATTTATATGTGACACATCATTATATATGTATTATACTAATATCACATTTTTAATTTATTATGAGATAAATGTTTTACAGTACGTGACTATAGTGTACTTATAGGATGTATATCCAATGACCATTTCTACAATGATTGTATTTGAAATGAAAAAATTGAAATAGATATATTTAGTTTCTATATGTAGTATTAGTAGATATATTACACCCACACTTCTCATTTCGAAATATTTCATCTTTCCCGACAATGCTCCTACTAATTAATAATGTTTTTCTTATTATACGTTTTATTTTCCCCTTAGTAATCCTCTATGGTAACAATGATTCATGATATCTCCTTCTATTGATGATTTTATTCTTTTCTATTACTTTTATCCTTTTAATTTATAAATTTAGAATGGATATATTAGTCTTTGGTGATTAATAATTTATGGATTATAATGCATTGTTTCATGTTATATTTTTTAATTTTATTCTTATGAGTGTATAAAATTATTGTTGTCCAATTCCTATCTTGTATTCACTATTTCATAATCTGTTTAAATTCTATTTACATATATATCAAATTTTTATAATTTTAATCTAATAGATTACCAGGTAAATACTATTTTTCATAACAATAGGTGTTATTGTTGTGGTATTTTTAGACTAATTATTTATTATGGTTTATTACACTTTTCCTCTAATAGAATTTAGTACTTTAACGGGTAATTTTCACCAAAAAACTATCTTCTCCGGCCAATAAACATGTACCTCATCCCTCATCTCAATATCTATAGTGATTTCCTAGTTCTCAGTCATTTTTTGGCCCTATTCTTAAAGTAATGTCCACCCATATCATGTTTTTTGAATGTTTTTTCCATTTTACTCATTATTATAGTCATATCATTTTCTCAATGACCTAATGATTCATGTGGATTTAAATTTCAGGAGTTTTTTTACAATGGATCTATAATTGTTTCCTCAACCTCATATGACTGATAAATGCAATGTTTTATTAATGTAACAAGATAATTGTTTATATCACAATATATAAGCTTTTTCATTTGAGAACTAGTATTTTATGCTTATTCAAATTCAACTTTGGGATATGAACTGATCATTAAAAATTTGATCATGGAATATTTATTAATATTAATTTATTTTTACAATGTTTTCATTGAATGAAATAGTGTATCCCCCTTGAAATTCCAAAATAAAATCTAATTTATTTAAAAATTCATGAATTAAATCTGATAAAATATATGAATAGTCATAATTTTTTTCTATATTAATATTTTTTAAATAAAATATGTTCTTAAATTTCACATTGACATTTTAATGTGTCAGTGGATCTTTAAAATGGTATCGTATAGCATGGTTTCTAGGGAATGTTTTATTTCCACATATTTGACTTTGAAATATGATTTTAATGATTAAATATGACACTTTTAGATATTGATTAAATGTTTTGAATAAATTAGTTTGTAACATTTATGATAAAAAATAAAATTTCCACATCTATTGTAGAATTTTTGTTTCATGTTTAAATTAATCTTTCTAAAAATAAAAACATAATAAACTATTATTCTTGAAATGAACCCTCTATCCAAAGGTACACTTCCTCTATTGTTGATAAAGGAAGAGATATAATGACTAATGAGTCCCACCTTTAATAAACCCTAGGTTGTTTACTAGCACAGTGGAAATAAAAATCTCACACATAGAAGGAATTATGCTTACTAAAAATATAGGGTTTTGGATATAAGATAAATCAACTTGTAATAAACTCTCTCACATAACAAAAAATGGTAAACTAAGTGAACCCAAAATTCAAGAGTGACCTAATCCATCATTGAATCCAGTCAAAGTTTAAAAATTTATAATTCTACTAACTACAATATATTTGGAAAGCAAGGTCGAACCCACAATGAAAGAAATTTTAACCCCTATTCATCTAAAAACAAACAAAAAGACCCCATTGTTGTTAGTAGTGGAATTGAGTTTTTATTTTTCTATTTTTTTATATTTTTATTATTTAAGAAAAAAATTGACACTGTTTTTAATTTTTTGGATATATATTGGATGAAATAGAAAACCAATTGAAAAGTGTGAACAACTAAAATATAGAGTGCTGATAAACGAACTATTAGAGTAAAACACTTGGGGATAAAATTTCAATTCTAATGGTTATGAAAATTTCCATTATCACAATAGTTATTAAAACTAATACCACTGAAAAGGTGTGATTTAATTCTCTCTCCAGCAGATAAATCACACATGCCAAAAAATCTTGGAGTTTTCCACTCATTAGTTAATCAACTTGAGAATTCTGGTTTGAAAACAAAATTGTAGAACAAACTTGTCGTAGGTTCTGTAGCATTTTATTTTAGAATAAATGTAAAATAAAATTAATCCACAATAAAACTCACCGAATGAATGTGGAGCTTTGAGATTAAGTGCAGGTGGTTTGTGGAAACTGATTTTAATCATAACTGACCTCGCTGATCAATGCTGACCACATTAAAAATGATTGAGAGAAATAAGGAAAAAGATAGCGAGTAGACTTGATTTTAACCCTGAACTGGAGTATTTTGCCTATCATTATCTCAATTACGTATACTAAATTCAGTCGATTATAGAGGAAGAGAAAAGAAAGAAAACATAGAAAGAAAATTCCTTCTGGTAGCTTGAATTCCTGCTACTCCAGACCCTCAGATCTCCAGAGAATGGCTCTCCAAGAAGTGCTCTGAGATTCGCCTCCAAGGTTCTTGCTCTACTCCCAAGTTAATGATCGAATGAATCCCCCCCCCCTTCAAATTATGTTGCATGACTATTTTTATACCCTTTTTCATCTGCAGAATTTCACCGCTCAATTTTCACCGACTTGGACTCGTCCTTTTCTATTTTAGTACACATGTGGGTTTTTCGCATCTGGCATGTCGCGCTATCTTTTCCTTCATAACTATCTCCCACTGAGTATGTTGTGTGAATCTGGACATATACAGTTCCCTTGAATGAACCTACAAAGTTAAAATAGAAAAATAAATAAGTGAAAACGTAAAGAAAAAAAATTTAAATGTTATAATAACTAAATTTAATTAATAAAAATCATAATTGATAATTATTATAAAATATATTTGTTATAATTATAAATATATTATTAATTATTATAGTAGGTAAAATTATTATGTATTTTATTTATTATTATAAATTAAATTATACAATTATTCTCATTATTATTAACATTTTGTTGGTATTGTTTAATAGAATTATTAATTTACATTAATATTAAATAATTAATAATTTTATTATTTTATTTATTATTTTGAAATTGAATTAAAATTAAAGTGTTAAATTATTTATATTAATTACTTACTAATTTTATTAATAAATTATTAATTATTAGGATATAATTTAATAAATTCTTATTGGTTATCTGATATTTTATTTTATAACTTATCTATTTATAAATATTATAATAGTTTATATTTTATAACTATTATATATTATATTAAATTTATTTTTCTGATTTATTAAATGTTTGTATGTTTGTTATTTATTTTACTTATTTTTAACGAAGCTTATCTCCCCCCCCCCCAAATCGGCGCTATAGGGGGAGGGTTTGTGGGTTTTGTTTTTCTTGCCATAGAAGACCCACGACGGCACTGACTCCTCCTCAAAGTATCTATTTCAGCCCTAGCTTATCTTATCCGTTACAGCACACAAACAGTATGACCATGCCCCCCCCCCCCACCTCGACATCATGGCACCTCGTTGTAGTGCGTTATCCTAGTGCCGCAACTCAGACTATGGCCTCGGCTTGGGAAACAGTGGTGGTGGCATAAGCCTTGTATACAATGCAGAGACTCCTCTAACTCGGCCCCAGCAGATTCTCGATGGCACACATCTCCTCCCAGTGACTTGAACCTCTCCATACAAAACACCCCAAAAGGGATTACAAACCTCTTCACATATCAGTACATGCAAGGGTATAGTGTGGCCCTCCCTCAAGTGGTGTCTCCTCAGCTTCAAGAGGCCTCCCTCTGTATAGCAGCGACAAGGGCGGTGACGGCTTAATCATCCTCCTCGGAACAACATACCCGTGGTGAGATCTTGTAGGTGGGATGGAGTGGCTCGGATACAATGGATATCCTTCTTGTGATGTCATCTTAGAGGTGGGTGTCTTCAACTAGTAAGTGGCGAGAGAGCATCTTTAGTGGTGCAGTGTGCTCCACGCAACATCCAGCTCAGCCACACCTTCTATCCGCAGAAAAATCTGGGCACTAGCAGTGGAGACGGATATCAACTGTGAATGATGGTATTGAGACCGAGGAGTTGGTTGCAGTAGAAGGAGTTCAGGGGACAGGTGGCAGGGTCTGGAACCATGAATGAAGATGTGAAGAGGCCATAGATGCTGGTAACAAACAGCGCCAGGATTTAGAGTTGGAAACAGTGTGAGAGGAGAAGTGGTGGCACAACAAAGTAGTGCCCAAGGGTTACAGTGCCAAAAGGAAATAGTGAGTTCGTAAAGTAGAATTGTTGGGGCACCGGTTTGAACTGGTGAGACAGTAAAGGTAAAAAATGACATTGTGCCACCGTAAAGCAGTAAGACCATAAAAGAATGGGGAAGTTCTGTGTGGTGTCACCCTGACAAGAAGCAGTTGTTGTGGCACCGTGACACTATAAAACAAACAGACAAACAAAATTGAAACTAAAATAAAACTGAATAAAACTATTAATAACTACTAATAATTAATTAAAATAAATGAAAATAAAGATAGTCATAAATTTAAATAAACTTTTAAAACCCAATAAACCTTTGTTAAATTATTATTAACTTTAATTTCTAAAACTGAAATAGTTACTAAACTAAAACTAAAATAAGAAACTAAATTATTAATAGTTAATATAAAATTTAAACACTCAAATAGAAAAGATAATCTTTTTATAATAGTTACTTTAACAAATTAAATTAATTAACGGAAAAAGTTAGTTAATTTGTAAATAAATACCTATGTTAATTAATGAAATTAAATAAAAGATATTGAAACACGAGTAGTATCTTTTAAAACATAAATTTACATTTATAGATTACTATAAGATAACTAATATTTAAGTTATGATACATTAATAAAATGATATTTAACACGTGACATGTTAAATGAAGATGACATTAATTATGTGCAAAATCATACTTAATTAATTAAATGATAAATGTTAAATTATTAAATATGTTGTCAAATATACCAAACTATATAAAAAGTTATTATACTATAAAATAAAATTAAGAAATACATTAATTATTTTAAAGCTTATAGAATATGATTATTTATAAAAATTTATTAATTACCAAAATTAATAATAAAAATACAAAAGATCCATTATTTATTAAAAATTAGTAAAATAAATAATTAAATTGATAAAAATTAATTAAAAAGATGTATAAAAACATGTGTTTTAAAGGCCACATCAAATTCCCCCATAGTTAATCATTGTTTTTCCTCAGAAAATCCCACGTCTTATTATCATTTAGAAATAGAAAAAATATTTTTATTAAATTGCTCAAAATGTTACATGTCTAGAACTTTCAACAGAGGACTTCAAAAACATGTCAATAGGGTTTTAAAAAATAAATTGCTCATATTAATCTTCCCTTGAACAAATTATCACTGGTAGTTTTGAAGACTATGAATCATCAAGAAATAAAGATGGAATGCCTCATATGTGATACTGCTTAGTGACTAAATTTAATACAGACATAAGTCCAAATTCTGAGGGTGACAAGATGTAAAATTTATGTGTAATTAAGAACATAACAGTAGGAACTTTATACTTTCACATTTTCACCTAGGATCCAAAATTAAATAATTTTATTGTGAATCACCTCAATGATACAACCTAAATGATTCCCATATAAAAACTTTGACCCCCTTCCTCATCTAGCATTCATCAATCGCCACACCTAAATGTACTCATTTTTGACCCTAGACACTTTATTTAATTTTTCCCAATCCATGTATCATTTTCAAATCACTGTGAAATTCACTTATTCAATGTGTACAAAGGGAGTATAGAAAACCGAAATGCACCCAACATGTAGGGTCTCAAAGACTCACCGTGTGATCCCTAATGCCCAAAATACTCTAGTTTCAAAATATTATTATGACAACCATTTTCATAGGCTCACTAAGATGATTACTTAAATAATTAAAAGAAAAATTAATCCCCTATAATAAAAATAAAACATCCAACTTCATAGGTTATGATCATAATTCCATTAAATGTTTATCCATATCACTCTCAAATATAGTCCTTAATCCAATATCTTAATATATAACTAATCAAAACCACTCAGAAATCATCCAACCTCATTAATTTCAAGTTCAAAGTATTACTTAACTACCAGAAAGGCACATTCCTTTGGAAAGAATCATTAGATTAAAGTGTAAAGCCTAACATTATGAAATAATTTTGAAATACAATTACCCATTTTTACAATAAGTTTGAAGTTGCAGTGGGAATTGATGAGCTTGCATTAAATCACAGTTAAGAATAGTCAAGAATTGACCCCCTCCCCCACACTTAAAACCGAACTTTGTTCCCAATGTTGACTTCTAATGTGAAGAAGAAAAATTTGATAGTTAAAGTTAAAAATAGACTTTAATTAAATATATTTCCGAAATGTTTTAATGGTCTCTCTGAAATTAAAAAATATTGTTTTCCATAAATATTAAATAAATAGAAGGTTCATTAGCTATTATATGCATTAACATTTATGTCCAGTGACAAATATTTTTAATATAGATCAAAAGAAGCATATAGGTTGTGGGTGAACAGTTAATTGGGATGAAAGAAAGATTAGAAGAATTTATTCGGTTAGATATTCAATACAGCAAACAGAGTTCATGCTAAACATCCCAATATTAATCTGATTTGAAAGACCAGCAGCATGTCCCCCCCCCCATAATTTGATACAGTGAGAGATTATTCCAATATTTATCAATGAATTCGAATTTTTAGCAAGAGGCACATGCATAATTTTTACTTCAGTAGCAAGACATGCATCAGAATTTAAGATAGTTCAAGTCCTGCAACATAATTTTCAGTACACATGTAGCAGAATTTTCTAATACAAATAGAATTTATCAATGAGTAGGATTTTATTAGAAAAAACAAGATCTGAAATAAATGAAAAAAGTTGAAGTACTTCCCTAACTAAGTTTTTATCCAAAAATGATCATGGGGATTCCACTCCATAGATGATAGCATCAACATCCTAAAACACTGTACATGTAAACCATAGAAAAATAATCTGCATAGATAGTGCATACAGAAGGCAACATGGAAGCACTTTATTCAAAGTAAAACAGGAACAAAAACATTAGTAAACACAAATTAAACAACATGTGTTGACTCCCATAAAGAACTGAATTTAAAGTCTTCAGTTGGACTTTATGTAATTATATTTTTTTTTATTTACACAACAAAAAACCATGGGTTTCGTCCCATGAAGAACTAGATTTAATGTCCCCATCTAGACATAATATAAGATTAGTTTTCCATTATAGTAAATGTAGCCAATCCCTTCGGTTGTCCCTCAAAATAATGTTTCAATCTCTGCCCATTAACTGACATAGGTTTGTTCTCTTCACCTACAATTTACATAGCTCCATTCTTCAGAACTCTTACAGCAGTAAAAGGTCCAGACCACTTGGACATAAACTTCCCAGGAAAGTGTTTGAGTCTAGAATTAAAAAAAGTACCATCTATCTAGGTTTGAATTATTTGGTTTGAATGATAGAATCGTGAAAGCTATTAGTCCTCTATTTATAAATTTTTTAATTATCATAACTCTATCTCCGAATCCCATCAAGTTCACTTAGCTCAAGTAATATCCTCTCACTACAACTCTTAAAATCATAGTTCAGAGCCTTAACTGCCCAATAAGATTTATGTTTCAACTCCATAGGTAGATAACAGCATTTCTCAAACAAAATCCTATAAGGAGACATACCAATTGGGGTCTTTAAAGTAGTTCTATAAGCCCATAAAGTTTCATCTAATTTAAGAGACCAATCTTTCCTAGAGTTTGACACATTTTTCACAAGTATTTGTTTTAGTTACCTATTTGAGATTTCCACCAGTCCACTAGACTATGGAAGATAAACAGTACAAATTTTATGAACACAACCATATTTATCCATCAAAGTTTTAAATTTTTAATTCATAAAATGTGTTCCATTATCAGTTATAAAAGCTCTTAGGACTCCAAATCTTGTAAATATATTTTTTTGACAAATTTAATTACAGAATTGGATAGATGGTTGGGAAGTGCAACTACCTCAACCCATTTTGAAACATAGTCAACACAAATAAGAATATACGCATTCCCATGAGATGATGGAAATGGACCCATGAAATCTAAACCCTAGGCATAAAAAATTTCTACTTCCAGAATTTCTTTTTGGGGTAACTCCTTCTTCCTACCAACATTTCCTAGCCTCTGACACTTATCATAGCCAACCAGAAATCTTCTAGAATCATTAAAAAGGGTAGTCAAATAGAAACCAGATTTTTGGACTTTTTGAGTAGTTCATTCACCCCCATGGTGACCTCCCCAAGGTGAGGATTGAAAACTCTCTAAGACATGCATTATCTATTCCACAACCACACATCTCCTAAGGGTAAAATTAGCACATATTCTAATGAATAGAGGATCATACCAAAGATAATACTTAATCTCAAAAAAAAATTTCTTTCTTTGGTTATGATACATATTCTTGGGAAAAACACCTACTACTAGAAAGTTGGAAAAATCTGCAAACCAAGAATATTTCCTTATTGACATAGTAAGTAGTTTTTCATTAGAAAAGGATGATTTTATCTCCCTAGGATCTTCTGATTGAGTAATAGGAAGCCAATATAAGAGGTTAGAAAATAAATATCCAGCTCCCTACTTATCCCTAATATCTAAATCAAATTCATGAAGTAATAGAATCCATCTAATCAACCCGGGTTTAGTTTCATTTTTTGACAACAAGTACTTTAAAGCAGAATGATCAGTGGAAATGATGTATTTAGATCCTAAGATATACTGTCTAAATTTCTCTAGAGCAAACACAGCAACTAAAAATTATTTTTCAGTAGTGGTATAATATCTTTGAGATTAATCTAGAAGTCTACTGGTATAATACACCACATGTAACTTCTTATCTTTCCTATGTCTAAGGAAAACACCAGCAGCCATATCACTAGCATCAAACATAAGTTTAAAATGGAGTTTCTAGTCAGGTGCAGTGATGATAGGTGATGTAGTTAGTTTATATTTAAGTAGATTAAATGATTTCAAACAGTTTTCCTCAGAATTGAAAGGTGTATCCTTGACCAGCAAAGAACAAAAGGGATTAGTTATATTGGAATTTTTTTTATGAATCTATGGTAAAAACCGGCAATCCCTAAGAATCTTCTAACTCCTTTAACTTTTACAGGTGGAGGAAGTTTTTTAATTACATCAATTTTAGAAATATCAACTTCTAAACCTCTCTTTGACACTTTATGACCAAGAACAATACCTTCTGTGACCATGAATTGACACTTCTCCCAATTAAGAACAATGTTGGTCTCAATGCATCTCTCTAACACTAGCTCACGATTTATATGATAAGTATCCAATGTTCTACCCACAATGGATAAATCATCTATGAAAACCTCAATAATTCTCTCAGTAATATCTAAAAAGATAGCCATCATACACCTTTGAATGGTGGTTGGAGCTCCACACAACCCAAAGGGCATCTTCCTGTAAGCAAATGTCCCAAAGGGGAATGTGAATGTGGTCTTTTCTAGATCCTCTAGATCAACAGGAATCTGGTTGTAATAAGAATATCTATCTAGAAAACCAAAAAATTCATTTTCAGTAAGCCTATCAAAAATTTTGTCCAAAAAGGGCATTGGGAAATGGTCCTTCCTAGTGGCTGCATTAAGCTTCCTATAATCTATAAAGACTCTCCATTTTGTGGCTTTCCTATCCTGGACTACTTCATTATTTTCATTTTTAATAATAGTGAAACCTCCCTTCTTGGGAGCAACCTAAATAGGGTTGACCCATGAACTCTCAGAAATGGGAAAATTCATTCCAGTATCCACTAGTTTGATCACTTCCCCTCTCATAACTTCTTTCATGTTTGGATTCAATATTCATTGACACTCAACCCTAATCTTATGGTCATGCATCATTGTTATTTTATGGATACACAATGAGGGAATAATACCCTTGATATCAGCTATGGTCTAGCCCATGGATTATTTAAGCTTATTCAAAACATTTATCAATCTTTCCAATTGGTTTTCATTCAGTTCAATAGAAATTATTATAGGCAAAGTGGAGTTCTCCCCTAGAAATGAATATTTAAGATGAGAAGGAATTGGTTTCAGCTCAAGAGTGTGTGGTTATACACTAAAAGGAAAACTCTTGGCCTAGGAGGTCTAATATATTCAACATATCTCTAGTAAGGTGTATGGAAAGATGAATGATATTCAATATCATGCTCAGATTCAGAAGAAATAGCGTCATTGTCCAAAGTGGGAAGTATAATGTCCTGATTTTCTAGATCAGATTTTAACAAGTTAATCAGAGAAAAAATAATCTAGTTGTCTTATAAATTATCCCAAAACATCATCAAAGTGTTCAGAAAAGTTTGTGTTATCAGAAACACCTTCAAATTCACTCAAAAATTTCCTAAGTTCAGAAATAGTGGACTCTACTATAGCTGAAACTGAGTAGTTGTCCAGTTTTGGAAAATTTTACAAATTGGGTGTCTGAGTATAATTTTCAATTGATAAAATAGATTAAATAGTATTTTCTAATTCAAAATAGATTTCTTCAACAGAGGATGGATTTTCAGATTTTTCAATATTTTCAGTTGATTTCTCATCTTCTAAGGACTCTACCATTGAACAGTCTTCAAAAAAAGTTGGTCCTTTAAAATTTTAAACACATTGAACTCTTCATGTTGTTATCTAATTTTAATGATTAATTGACCCTTACAAACATCAATAACAGCACCACCTATGTATAAGAAGGGCCTACCCAAGATGATGTGAATCTCTTTATCACACTCCATATCCAATACTAAAATGTTATCATTGAGAAATAGCTTCCCAACCCCAACTAGAAGATCATCTATCCTACCCACAGGATGAGTGAAAGATCCATAAGCTAAATGCAGTATGACTGTGGTGGGTAGAAGATCACCCAACCTCAATTGTTGAAATAGTGAGTAAGGGAGATGATTAATACTAGCACCTAAATCACACAAACAGTTCAGCTGATCAAATTTTCCTAAGGTACTGGGAAAGACAAAACTACCTGGGTCTATTAATATAGGTGGGATTTTCTTTTGAAGTAGAACACTTCACTCTTCATTGAGGCTGTAAGTAGAAAATTCTTCCAGATTTTTTTTCTTGAAACATTTTTTTAAGAGATTTCAAATAAGATTGGACATGAATTAATTCTTGAATTAAAAGAATGTTTAATTGAAGCTTAGAAAACAGACCAAGGAACTGAAGATGTTAAGGCCTAGTGTTACTTTGAGGTTTCATCTTCGTAGGGAAAGGTATGGGTGGGGAAATTTTTTTAAAAAAAATAGGTATATCCCTCACCTCTTCCTCAACGTATTCTTTTCCATTATTCCTATGATTTATAGATGATGTTTCAGCTTGATTTTTAGGTCATAAATTCATATTTGGATTATTTTAATAAATTTTATGTGAATTTCTAGCATGTGTGCAAAGTAGATTTTTATTTCCAAATTGAAGTAGATTTTTATTTTGGGCACTTTCAGTGTCTTTTTTCAGCAGTAGTTTGGGTATTAAGCATACTTCTAGTTACAACAGCCATGTAACTCTCTCTAGGGTTATGATCAGTTGTATAATAAAGTCTACCATTTTCCTTGGATAAAAAATCTCTAGAAAGTTTTCCAAGTTGTGTTTCCATGTTTTTCATTCTCACATCAATTTGAATATTACCATACTCATATAGATTTTGATGTTTAGATAACTGATTCAATATTAGATCATTCTTAGAATAAATTTGATTATCATTGTTTCCCTATGCATTTGAAGACTCACCCCTTTGTTGATTCTGAAAATTTGGTCTTGGTTGATTCGAGTAACTTGGGGCAGTAGATTGTTTAATTAAGCCTCGATCTTTCCCAGACAGATTTGGATGGTTCTTATAGCCTTGGTTGTAATTATTTGAAAATGGATCTTCTTTAGGAGGAATTTTAGGACCATAGTTGATAATGTTCGAGTTTTCGTGTCTTTGGTCTGACATATCAAAATTAGGAAAAATGTTTTCAGTATTCCCAAACATACCAAACACGAAACATTGTTCTCTTAACGATTGTTTGGTATTTTGGCAGCCCAGTTGATTAACAATTTGTTTTGAATTCCGGTTCATTAAATATTGAAGTTGGTTGGTGATTTTAGTCAATTGAGCATGAGTTTCATTTATTGAACCAGTGTTTGGGTTAACATTTATATTCACTCTTTTCCTTCTTGAATTTTTATGTAGTGAATTAAGAGTATGATTATTAAAAATATGTTAAGTTCTTCATATGTTTTATCATTGTAATTACCCCCAGCAGCCTAGTCTACTATATTATGTCCATAAGATGACAACCCTTCATATAAAGTGTCCATGAGAAGGTGAGATGGGATTTGATGATAGGGACAATGCCTAATAATTTCCCTGAATCAATCCCAAGAATCATGAAATGCTCTTCCATCCACTTGATAAAAACCAGTGATCTTAGTTCTTAGTTCAACTTTTACTCTTTGGGGATAAAATTTAATTATAAAAGAATTATACACTTGATACCGGTTTTCAAAAATGTTCACATCTAGACTCAGAAACCAATTCCTAGCATTCCACTTAATGAAAAAGTGAAATACTCTCATTCTTAGTTCATTTTTTGTGAGTCCTATAAGAGGTAATTGCTACACTGTATTATAGAAATCTCTAATGAAGGCTAAAGAGTCCTCATTGGATAGTCCATTAAATGCAAGCAGTAGTGAAATGTGTGACTGTTTATGTTCATAATTTCTGGCCCTAGGACTATGTTTGGGGGATGATGTATTACTTGAAACATGAGGGAGTTGTAATTATTTCATCCTAGTACTTTCGTATTCATCTCGGAGTTCTGGTTGATTTTGATATTTGTTAAGTGCGGGAACTTTATTATCTAATATTTCCCTTTCAGTTTTGTTCTTCTTTCTTAGAGAAATGAGATGTTTATATATTTACATGTTCAGTGTCTCTAGAATAATAGCCGAGTGTCTTGCAATTAGACAAGAAACAACAGACAGTTCTCAGTAGTAACAATTCAGTAAGAAGTGAAACATTTTTTTTACAATTTTCAAATAATTCAAATTTTTTAAGATTTTTATATATGTGTTTTTTAGTGTTTTTTTTAAAAGTAATGGCTCATGCCTTCCCTAGAAATGGAACCAAAAAAATAACATAAACCATCATTGATTCTAGTCAAAGTTTAAAAATTTATGATCATACTAACTACAGTATATGTGACAAGCAGGGTCGAACCCATAGAGAAGGCAATTTTTACCACTATTCTTCTAGAAAATGACCAAAAGTCCCAACTATTATCAATAGTGGGATTGAGTTTATATTTTTATACTTTTTTGAATTTTTTATAAGAATAAAATTAAAAATATTTTTAATGTTTTTGATCTACACTGGGATGAAACAGAAAACCAATTTAAAAGTGTGAACAACTAAAATATAGAGTGATGATAAATGAACTATCAGAGTAAAATGCTCGGGGAAATAATTTCAATTCTAGTGGTTTTGAAAATTTTTATTCTCACAAAATTGATTACAACTAATACCACTATAAATATGGTATTTAATTACCTCACTATAATTTAATAATTCAAGCTAAAAAATCATGGAGTTCGCCACTCCTTGGTTAATCAACTTGAAAATTCTAGTTTGAAAAATTGTAGAACAAACTCATTGTAGGTTATATAGACTTTTATTTCTGTTTAAATGTAAAAGAAAATTAATCCACAATCAAACTCACTAAATGAATATGGAGTTTTGAGATTAAGTGCAGGTGGTATGTTGCCATTTAATGTAATTAGAACTGACCTCGCCAATAGAGAGAAGACAGGGAAAAGATAGCCAGTGGAATTGATTTTAACCCCAAGCTAGAGTATTTAGCCTATAATTATCTCAATTGTATATACTAAAATCATTCAATTATATAGGAATAAAACTGAAAGAAAACAGAGGAAGAAAACTCCCTCTGCTAGCTTGAATTGCTTCTGATCTAGACCCTCTGATCTCAAGAAAATTGCTCTCTGAGAAGTGCTCTGAGATTCGCCTCCAAGGTTCTTTCTCTACTCCCAAGTGAAAGATTGAATGAACCCCCCCCCCCTAAAATTTTGATACATCTATATTTTTATACCCTCCATCATCTGTGGAATGTCACTGCTCAATTTTTACCAACTTGGACTTGTCTTTTTCTGTTTCACCGCACACGCGTGTTTTTTTGCGACTAGCACATCGTGCTATCTTTTCCCTCGTAACTAACTCTCGTTGAGTTAGTTATGTGAATATGGTTGTATACACGTCTTATGAATGAACCTGCAATGTTATAATTTAAAAATAAATAAATGAAAACATAAAGAAAGAAAAAATAATAATTTTTAATTTAATTTTATAATAACAAAAGTTAATTAATAAAAATCTTAAATAATAATTATTATAAAATATAATTGTTATAATTATTAATTTATTATTAAACCTTATAATAGGTAAAATTATTAAGTACTTAATTTATTATTATTAATTAAATTATTCAATTAGTGTTATTATTATTAAAATTTAGTTAGTATAATTTCATAAAATTATTAAATTAGATTTATATTAATTTCTTAATTAATTTAATTATTTTATTTATTCTGTTGAAATTGAATTAAAACTAAAGTGTTAAAATGTTTATATTATTTAGTTAATAATATTAATAATAAATTATTTTTATTTGTGATATAATATAATAAATTCTTATTAGTTATCTTATATTTTATTTTATAACTTTTCTATTTATAAATATTATAATAGTTTTTCTAATATAATTATTATATATTATATTATATTTCTTTTTCTGATTTTTTAATTTTTTTTTGTTTTATAATTATTTTATTTATTTTTATTTATGCTTATCCCCCCCCCCCCCAATCGGCGCTTCAGGGGTATGGTTTGTGGCTTCTGGTTTTCTTCCCGCACAAGACCCGGGCGCCAATGACTCCTCCTCAAAGCATACATTTCAGCCTTAGATTCTCCCCTTCATTGAAGCGCACGAACAGTACAACGACCCCCACTTGACATCATGGCAGCTTGTTGTAGTGAGTTATCATAGTGTTCCAACTCCGAATTTGGCCTCAAATTGAGAAATAGTGGTGGCGGCTTCAGCCTTGGATGTGACGTTGTGTCTCCTCTAAGTCGTCCCCAGCAGATTCGTGATGGTGCACAACTCATCCCGTTGACTTCAACCTCTCTATACACAACACCCCAAAATGGATTCCAGACCTCCTTGCGAAGTAACACATGCAAGGGTATAGTGTGGCCCTCCCTCAAGTGGCGGTGCCTCAGCTTTAAGCGGCCTCCTCTTATTCAGTAGCGACAAGGGTTGTGATGGCTTAATCATCCTCCTTAGAACAACATACCAGCGGTGGGATCCTGTAGGTGGGAAGCGAGGCGCGGATCCAACGAATATCCTGCTTATGATGTCATCTCGGAGGCGGGTGTCTTCAACAAGCAAGCGTCGAGCGAGCTTCTTCAGCGGTGTCGTGTACTCCACACAACATCCAGCTCGGACACACCCTCCATCCACAATAGAAGCTTGGCACTAGCAGTAATGATGGATCTCAACTGTGAATGATGCTATTGAGGCCATTGAGTTAGTTGTAGTGGATTTAGTGCAGGGGACGAGTGGCAGGCTCTCGAATCGTGAAGGAAGATGTGAAGAGGCCATCGATGCTGGTAAGAAATGGTGCCACTATTTAGAGTTGGAAACAGTGTGAGAGGAGAAGCAGTGGCACAACAAAGCAGTTCCAAAGGGTTACGATGCCAAAAGGAAATAGTGAGTCTATAAAGCAGAATTGATGGGGCACAAGTTTGAATCATTGAGACTGTAAAGGTAAGAAATGACACGGTGCCACCGTAAAGCGGTGAGACAGTGAAAGAATGGGGAAGTGGTGCATGGTGGCACCGTGATAGGAAACAGTTGTTGTGGCACCGTGACACTGGAAAACAAAAAGAAAAAAATTTAAACTTAAATAAAAATTAATAACATAATTAATAACAACTAAAATGTAATTAAAACAAATGAAAATAAATATACTCAAAGATTTATATACACTAATAAAACCAAATATATTTAAGTTAAATTATCATTAACTTTAATTTATTAAAATGAAATAGTTACTAAACTAAAACTAAAAATTAAAAATCAACTAAATTATTAATAGTAAATATAAAATTTAAACACTCAAATAACAAAGTTAAAATATTTATAATAGTTACTTTAACAAATTAAATTAATTAAGGTAAAATGTTAGTTAATTTGTATTTAAATACTTAAGTTAATTAATGAAATTAAATTAAAGAGATTAAAATAGGAGTAGAAACATTTAAAACTTAAATTTACATTTAATTGATTATTATAAGATAGTTAATATTTATGTTATGCTACTTTATTCAAATGATATTTAATACATGATATGTCAGATTAAGACTACACTAATTATGTGAAAAGGTAGACTTAATTAATAAAATAACAAATTTCAAATTATTAAATATGTAGGAAAAGATACCAAACTAAATAGAAAGTAATTATACTATAAAATTAAAGTAATAAATTAATTATCTTAAAGATTACAAAAGACAATTATTTATAAAAATTGATTAATTATCAAAATTAATAATAGAAATATTAAAGATCCATTTTTTATTAAAAAGTGTTTCAATAAATAATTACATAGATAAAAATTAATTAAAAATATGTGGAAAAACATGTGTTTTAAAGCCCACATCAGTGAGAAATTTATACAAAGAAAATTAAAGTATTTAAATAATTTCCAAAGTCATATATGATGAAAATAAATCCAAGATAAAATCCAATAAGGTCTGGAAAAGTCTATGAAATCCTCTTGAAAATTAGAATAATTGATTTAATATGTGCAGTGATATCATAACATGTATAATATAGAGGATATTACCCAAAGGCACTCATACAAATGTGAAAAGAACATATTAATGCACCATGAAATAGTAATTCAAACCAACATGAACAAAAAATGTTCAGCTAACTAGTAAGAACCATACTATGACATTCTCAAAAAATAACACATCCAATGCTATAACATAGTATCAAGTAATATAAAAAAATGACACCCTACAACCAAATCCACATATATTTTCCACTCTCATTACCTAATTACAAATTAATTATGATCACATCCCATATATTCACATTAGTCACATATAAATATGTCTCTAACGTGGGTTAGGTTTCATCCCAACATACCCCACCATCAAAATATATAGCATCTGATGCTAGCATCAATCATCATTAGATAAAAACCTCATTCATATAGCCACGTATCGTATCTATGGATGTAGCGTACCATGAACACGGATGGGATTAACCACATGGACTCATTCCACCACAAAATACCCCAACCACATTATTCATCATCATCATCTTTGGAAAATCACGATCATCAACCGATGTCATTACATGGGTAATCTTTAACTCAAATTGAAAAAATATTTACAAATAATAAAAAGGGTCATGGAGGACTGGATTCCCAACCATATGATTCAATAATAACCTGGATATTGAGGAAAGAAACTACAATCCACTTAATTTGGGCATTGGATAAGACATCATACTCAGGTTATGTGCAAATAAAATAACTTATATGATAATGATGGTTATATAAAACATAATTTCAAACCAATTAGTAAACATTTTCTACACTAGTGCACTCAACAACACCATCCCTACACATCCGAACAACAATAATAGCTATTTTATACCACCAACGTATTACTAAAAATATCCCACTTCTAATTATAATCCAACATTTTTTCAATAATGTTCAATTTGAAAATTAAACTTCATAATATTAAACATTGTTCTATACAAAATTATTTTTATATACACTATTATTTATTATTAAATTTATTTATTAAAATTTACACATATCAGCATATGCACTGGATATTTCAGTTTCATCATTTCAATCCATTCCATGGATAAAATTGTTACTAACATAACTACACCACTAAATATCCCATCCACATTACAAGGAAAAACATCAAATACAGGAAAATCCATTAATATAAGAAGACAATGAGACCCTAATAACCACATATTACAACTAGCACACATCTTCACACATCCCATTCTAGGAAAACCATATAGTTCTTTTATCCCCAACACAATCCACCTCATACCATGTCACCTATATCACAGGTAGAATCCTCACAATATACCGACAAAACACACAGTTAAACATATTAATAATATTATCCCATATAACTATTATCTAAACATCAAAATTTATTCCAAATTCAAATTCAAGGGCTTCCATAACAATGTATATTTATTATAATAGATATTATAACCAATTTTTATAGTTTTGAAGGAAACTAAAACATTTAGCATATTTATTTTCATTATCCTTTTTTGAACAATGAGTTAACATAATAATGGAATAATTTTTCCTCAAATAAAAAAAAAACAACAATAAATATGGATTTTACAATAATTATTTTTAATCAGGGTAACAATAATGGATAATCCTCTAACTAATGTTTAAATAAGTAAAAATATATACTAAAGACCATTATCATCAATTTTTTATTAATATAATTATTTATAGTAGATTTTTAACCCATAAATTCCACCCAAATAAAACATAAATCATTAAATTTACATAGTTATGTGTAATGAAGAATAGAATGAGGATCCCCTACATTGATAGTAGCTTCAAATAGAGCCATAGAAACAATAGAAAATTTAAGGGAGATAAAATTAGTATGGTCAAAAGAAACTAGAGAAAACCTAACTTTAATGCCCCATTGAAAAATCATGACTAGAAATCATCCTAAAATATAGGGTTTTTCTTGAGTGAATATCCAGAAAAGAGGTAAGAACATGATTGATAAATTAACGAAGTTACCATGAATAATGGGCCACCGACTCTTCATAATATATGTCGTTATAACATTAAATATATATGATAAATGGGTTATAAGGGAATATAGAGTCAACAAAGTCTAACTTGAGACATAAGGGAATTGAGACATGTGAGGTTAGGCCATCTATTTATAGTAAATATCATAAATTATGATTCCTTGGTGTGGATACAACCCTCTATTCAACCATAACCTGTTTTGTGGAGAAATCCATGTTATTTTAGATCCTACTATTCGTTCCAGGACTTGAATAAAGGGAATAAAAAAGCATGGATATTTTCTCCTCACCATAGCATAGATACTATAAGGGTTAGCACCGGCACCCCATTTGATATAGGGCTTCAATAAAACACCACACCCAATATCATACCTTTACCAGATATTTCAATGTTTCCTGTTTTACATAGGTTTTCTACTTGAGTTACATGGACAACAACATGACCAAAAATGCGATTTTTTTTTATTTTGGGGATGAACAACAACACACAAATATCCAAAATAAATTATTATAACTACCTTTGTCCAAAATAGCAAACACAACACCCATCATCATGGCATTGTCACACTGTATGGATAAAACTCTCCATTTGACACTAGAACACTTCTGAACACCCACTCAACACCATGATGTCCTAAAAAACATAATTTTGTCTTTTTTATGTTTATTTTCCCTAAAATTAGATATATATAATATCTTTATCTTTTAGTATCAACAAATGAAAACTAAAAAAGGGAGAGGTTATATGAAAAGTTCCAAAATACCATAAAATGAGATATTAGTCAGGGATCTTACTTCTACCCATGAAAAACCAAAAACTAAACATTATTAGTTAGAAGAAAATAGAATATATTATAAATACAAAGGGTTTAAGAATTAAATTATCAATTAAAACAAGACAATGAGTTAATGATAAATAATCTAGGTACAGGGCACACATCTACCCCTCATGCTACCAAATACACTTTTCCAAGATAATATAACTCCATAACTCATGATCATAGGGGATGGTTCATCTACAAAAAACATTATCTCAATTATAATATATATATATATATGTTATTCCATGAATTACATGTCACATTCAATATCCATTTATCCTTATTCGATGTTACATGTATTATCATGGAGATATCAATGGTGCTATGACATTTGTAAGATATTGTGGAACTAGTATGGCTATAGTGTGTGTTCCAAATTATAATACACTTATCCAATATGATCCAACATATAAAAAGGCACAAAAAACTATGTAGAAACATTATTCACTCTATTAATCCAATATTTCCCCCGATGAGTGAAGAATTGTAGGAACACTTGGTCACCAACCTCAATATAGAAGATTCTTAAACTATTCTCATCACGTGGATTAAAAAAATCATGATCCACCTTAATAATATCTCAAAACATAATTTTAATCTATGTCATATATCCACATTACATCATGTTAAAAATATTCTACCAACTAGAATTCCTCAACTTTCTATATGAAATATGTTTTCTGAACAAATTGATAATGATATAATCTTCCATTTTATTCCTTTTATTAAATATATATCATCAAAAAAATTTATTTCTATTTCCATGTATCAACAAACTCCAATAATATATCCCCTCATTACACCATATTAAACTCATCACCAACAACATATCATTTCCATGTTTTGTAAGAGACATCAATGTAATAATTCTTCAAAAATGTCATCCACAACCAATGATGATAATTAACATACTTCTAAAAGATATCAAATATAATTATTATTTTTCCTTTTAAATCCATAATTCACTCACCAATGAGGTAATTATACCATAACATTAGTACAATCACACCTCCCACCAACTCCATATCATGGGTGGAATAATTATTATCATAGTGATGTTAATTACAAATCCCATATGTAATAACATAATGTAAGGGAATCAAGATGTATCTTAATCCCAAACACGGTGTTTCATTTAAAACAACCAACATTGCACCTTCTTTCCAAATTTAAAACATGGGAGAGTTGATTAATCTATCCTTAGGGTAATCAAACACCACCTATAAATAATCAATCCAAATGACGCCTTAGTCCATCTTAGAGAAACATATTAATAGAGATATTATTTTAGTGGAATAATTTTTAAACCTCTATTAACATCCAATAATACCACAAAATCAATGAACCTCATTTACAATCATTGGTGCATCCCAAAAACAAACTACATAGACCTTAAATATTCCCATGACCATATCATACTAAGACAAAACATTATTAGGAAAATGAAAATGTACCATCCAAAACATTATCATGGATATATTTCTATATAGATTATTGTGTTGATGTACCTAGAAGATAGCTCTTATATGATTGTAATGATCCTCCCTAAACATCAACTACATCAAGATGGATAAATGATCATAACTATTAGTTGTTCCATGAACTCATAGACCATAGAGTCCATAGAACCCATTACCCTAGCTAGTGAATTTGTAAAACTAAAGGGAATGAGTAGAAAATTTTTGAGAATATACCATCATCTGAAGGTACTCATCATGATATCCTCATCATTCACCTTCAACTCAATATACCATAACAACAATTAAATACTTGAAAACCAACTCACTCCTTTAGCTGTAATAAAATATAAATCCTCAAATAGGGTAATCATTCCTGACTATAACCTAATTAAACCTCTTGTATACCACACACAATCTCAAAAAATATTCCTCTTTCTTAGAGAACAAAACTATAGAACCCTAATGTGACATACAGGTTTAGATAAAACACATATTCATAAAATCAACAACAAGTATCCTTTACTTGAGGAATACCATAGGTTCCATTGATAATTAGAAATCAATATTTGATACACCACCATTGGTAACTATATCCTGAATTCAGTATTTAATCTAAGTAAAAACATCATATCCTCATTTGAGAAGACATTGATAAATTACTCTATAGCCTGGGGTACATAAAATACCCAATATTCAACTAATTTATTTTCCATTTGAGATAACAGGCTATCTCCCACTACTCCCTAATTTGATTATTTCATCCCCATGTAATCCTACATGGAACATTATGATCCCTATGAAGACCATAAACATAGCAAGTGTGAATCCCCCAGTTGATTATTGCGAGACAACAACATTATATTGGTATGGAATGGTTGTTAAGGTTGGTTACCCACCAGTTATAACCCCAACTACATTGAAATATAAAAATTACCAACACCCATACTCCCCAAAATGCATTTTCGGATTACCTCTTTATTCTTATCCACTAAATAATTTATCCCTATATGGATTGTTTAATGTGGATTCGGTTATTCAATAAACTCACCTGAAGGTAATAACCCAAAAAAATGTTGGTTGAATATCAACTCAATCTTTACTCATTGCATGATGAAGGGGAATATGATGACACACATGACTGTATTATCATGGGTTATATGATCAAGATAACTCGTATTCCATAAAAAACAAATATAATTATTTTAATACCCTTACCTTTTCCTTCTATAGTAACATATACTAAACTAAATTACTATATTCTATTGATTCCCCAACACATTGAAAGTACATACATAATCACATAATTATTATTTCATTTATAAGGTAATGGCCCATTAAATTGATAATTCATTCAAAATGTATATACTGATATTAGGATAGTCTCTAAAGGTAGGTGCATTATTATTTTGATTAGGAAAATACATTTTTCTATATATACATTATATAATTATCCATTTTTTAATTTATTAATTAGTATATAATCATATTCGTTGGGAATGTTATGAAATATCATGTTAACTAATATAATTAATGGATTGGACTTAGGTATCAAATGTTGGGACTCATCAAGATATCCTCTCGAGGCATCGATACGCCTCATTAAAAAATAGATTTTTTGGAATATTTCATACCTATTTATAAATTATTTCATTTTATAATTCTTCGATAATTTATTTATAATGCCCATTACTGTCTATTCCATTAGTTTTAGAAGAATATTTATTATTATTTTTTATATGTATTATCTTCATTATAATATTCTCACATAATCATTTTTTATATAAATTTTTATAAAATTAATTTATTCAATTTTATTCATGTAATACTTATGATATGATATAATCCATAGTACACTGCTACTTATCAAGAGACTGAGGTCACACATATTTTTTTCATTCCCTATAGAACCTATAAGGGTGATATAAGAATTTTTATTGATATTTTATAAGGGAAAATTATTCTTTTTGGGATCTTTCATGTTGTGTTTTATATTTTCTACAGTACAAAAAAATTATGTTTTTAGAATTAAATGAATACAACGTAATTGAATATTTTCGTTAATATTGTGTTAAAATAAAATAATAATAATATTATTATTATATTCATAATTATTGAAAATGATTTATTATTTCTTTAATAGTATAATATTTTACACAATCATTAAGGACTACATTTATAGAAACATGGTTTTATGGAAATAAATTTTATAAAAAATCCAATATAATTTTATGGATATTTTTTAGGAAAACATATAATTATTCATATTTTATAATTTCAATATCATGTTCTATTTTAGGTTATTATAATATTTAGATATGATAACTAATATATTAAAAAGAATACTTTATCAACATATATAGTGAGTATTAGGATGTTCCTCCATATAAATCCAATGAGTATATAGTTATATCTGATCATATCGTAATAATATTTTATTTTTTGACTTAGGTTATGATAATGAACCGTTCTCACATAAAAAAAGATTACTGATCCCCACCATAGTGTAACTATATTGGTGTGATTCTTTTGATAATATCCAACATCATTCAATCTAAATATTAATCTATTTGTATTTTTTCAAGGGTCCAAGTATCTAGAAAAAGATATTTATTTCTTTTGGATGTATTGAATGTGAAGATGTTTTAATTATGGTATATAATATTAATAGAAAATCAGAGAAATGGAGATCACTAATTAATAACACTATAAAGTAATTATTTCTATATTTTATGTAATTAAGAACTTTTAAAGTGATATTTTATAAAAAAAAATATATTTCTTCTTGATAAACCATCATAAATAAAGCAAACATTGATTAATCTCGAATATAAGGAGGAGGAAAAATTTCGTATTTCAATGATACCATTATAATGATATCCAAATATTTTAAAAACTATGTTAATATAAAATAAATAATGATTGATAATTTATTTTATGGTATAAATATGATCCTCTGAATAAAATTAGTCTATCCGATAATTTTATAATACTAGAATATCATCTCAAATTTCATTAAGATAGAAAATGGGTTCTATAAGGATTTTTTATTCAATTTAAATCAATATTAGAAGTGGTTAGATGTGTACCAATGAATGAAATGTATAGAAAATGTAATGAAAGGAATGTTGGAATTTAAAACATGTAATTAATGTGTAAGGAAACACTTAGATAACATCTTGAAGAGAATTACAATTTTTCAATTATTTAAGAGAAATTATATCTATCATGTGAATAAAAAAATTGGGTATAATATGATTATTTTTAATGATTTACATTTATGGATATTGGAACATGTGATACAATTCACCAAGAATCAATAAAATTTACCCCAGAAGAGGATAAGGGATAAAGGCCAATATGATACAAAGATTATAATTGTCATAGATGGCCCAACAAATGTGATATGATGTTCATTGATCCAACCCTAAATATTATCTATCATATTATTTCATTTTGGATTTATGAAATATTTTGTATCATGTATATTTACTGATAACATTTAATAAAATAATAATACATAGATAAACGAGTTTTCAATCAAGAACACTCATTAGAATACTATTAGAACAATGACTTAATGAAGAGTCCCAATTATAAATCATAGATATACTATAGATTAAAACATGGTTGTTATGTTAATGTAAAATTTAGTCATAATGCTTATTATGGGTTATATCTCAATTTATAATCCATTAAATTTATCAACAATGAGATGACAATAATATTTTTAAAGTGGGCATAAAATCTCATATTCTCAATAGAGATACATAATTTCCTGAATTTTTCCTAGAGAAACCTCTAGTCGCTCGACATAATGAAATTATAGGAGAAGATAAAGGGAATGCACCATATATTTATTATATGTAAATCCCAAGGATAGTGGATGTACCGATTGAGAAAAAAAGACATTGATGTATTTATATTTGTCTTTCTTGGTCACCCACTTGATTGTGTATTTGAGTACTAGATTCAATTTTTTTTGAGACAAAAATTTTAGTTTTTTATATTAAAATTAATTCTCTATTATATCACCAAGGAGAGACATTATTTTATTTCAGAAATATAATGTATGTTCAGTAATATTGAGTTTTTATTATAGGTAGATCATTGTTATTACATTAATGAATAAGTCTCATTTACCTTTTGTTGATGATTTGATTAATAAACTTCTTGGAACAAAATATTTTTTAAATTTCAATCAACATGATGGATACCAATAGTTAATAGTGATTAAGGGGGGTTTATAAAATATTACATATTATATGATATAAAGTAATTATGAGTTTACAGTAATACCATTCATATTTAATAAATCACCTTCTATTTTTGGATATAATGAAAACAATATTATAGTATCATCATGATAGCTATGTGGTAGTATTTTTTATACAAAACTTGATAAAAAAAATATATATGTACTAAATGATACATTCTATAAAAATTCTTTCAGTCCCACGACAAAAAAATGATAATTTTATTAAATTTAATTTTGGCTCTATGAAGTTTTATTTTATTCATTTTGTCTATAAGTATTGAATATATATTGATACTTGAAATAATAATATTGTTAATAAATGGGATAGAAAAAAAATTACACATATAACTAGTTTTCCTAGATTAGTTTTTTAATATTGATGGTTGAATCAAACTATTTCACTATTGGTAAACCCACTAACCTAGTTGATGTGTAAAGGGGTCAATTTAAATTGGAAAAGGGAATAAGAAGAAATATTTAAAGAGATATTGTGGACAATAATTAATTTATTTTGGTAACGTTATCATGGGGAATAAATGATTTTCCATATATTGTAATGCACTGATGAATGGATATGGTTTTGTCTTTATGAAAAATGACATAGTTTCTTCATTTAAAACACATAAATTAATATTTCTTGAAGATAAATATACAAACCATAGCCCAAAATTATAAATAAAAATAATTTCATTAATTATTTTCTGACACTTTGAATGTGGTGAATGTAGAAAAATATATATAGAATATAAAAGTTTCAAGAACATTTTATTATATAAATATATCAATTTTTGGCAATAAAAATGTATGAAACTACTCAGGGACTATGAATTATTAATAAGTAATTACCATGTAAAGTAAAAGAGTGCGGTTGATACATTATATCAGTTGAATCATGGATTTTTTTATCATTTTTAGGATTAAAAACAATCATATATTAAAGATTCTAGTTATAATGTATGTGTGAATTCTTAGAAGAGGGAATCCATAATTCCATATCAAATAAATTATTAAACCATTAATAATAAAAATGATAAAAACAACCTATAAGAACGATTCATATTTAAAATGGATAATAAAAAGAATGAATGATGGAAATTTGACATACATTATCTTTAATGATATTGTTTTGATATAATAATTGAGATGGTTTGTTACATATCATGTAGAGAATAATAACGAACGACTAGATGAATAACACTACACTAATATTCATATATAACACAATTACACAATGATGTATAGTTATTGAAGAGAACAATTCTTCTGTGATAGTATGAATCATGAAATTATGAACTATGTAGAGATATTCTAAACATAATAACAGTAAAATTTTCAAAGGCAATATCCCAAGGGATTCATGAATATACTTTTTATACTGATGTTGAAGTAATATAACATTACAAATGGTTATTTTACAACACATTTTAATAATCAATGGAGTAGCTCTCTTAAACAGGTAATCATCGATCAGGTCACCATGTCTATGAATTTCAATGTTGTAAGGGAAGACCAACCCCTTGATTTAATTTCCCAAATATAAATCTTTTAATACATGAGACATCCTAGGGAACCTCAACCAATGGTACCAATTTGTGACTCTTGGTTTAAATCAAAATTATAAAAGAGTATTTGAAACTCTCCCAACACTATGCATTTAATCACTTCCTATCATTACTAAACTGATGGTTAGTTTTAATGGACTCTCTATATGGTAGAATATATTCTAGGATCATATTTTATTGACATTAATGGAACATGGAATCAATATCTAATTACGGTGTAATTTTATTAAAATAATAACTTCTATTAAAGTATCTAAATGGTACCTTATCGATAATTTTATTTGAATAGATTTCATACTCCATATTACTGGGAAGAAGTTTGATAATAATATATAAAAGGGAAAAAAATTGAGAATACAATTATAAATGTAGGAACTCATTACAATAATAAAAAACTATCTCATTGATAAAAAATATTCTTATAGTTGAAAAAAATACAGGGAATTTTAAGTTGGGTATCGTGTATTCTGAATGTTGTCCCCATTTAAGGGAGCTTAATGATTAGGAAAAAATTTCAAGATAATCCCTAATTACACTTTACCATTTGAATTTTTTGATAGAATTAGTATTTTCTCTTACTGATTGACTATTCTATCCAACCACTTTAATATGTTGGATGTATTCGACATTTTTTTGTTGAGAAAATACATCTTGTAGCATATTCATGTACTCACATATGAGTATTTAGAATTAAGGCCTATCTTGTTTTATAATGAGGTTATTATATAGATCATTGACAATACCAAACAATTAATTTCATATTTGGAAACTATACTCATGAATGCCATTTTTGGCAATCAAAAACATTAGTAGGATACGTATGATCCATGATAATAATTGTGTAATGAATACTTGAATTTTATTACATATGAAATATATGAATTTTTTTAAATAAATATTTATAAGGGTGGAGTGAATTCAATACCAGATACACAACTATAGTAGGGGTGATCTGAGTCCCAACACTATTACCTAATTTCAACTCATAATATTATTTATTCATGACTAAAATTAAAATATAAATTTTTATAAATATAGGATTAATATATTATAAAATGATTTTTTATTTTTATTAATCAGATTAAAATCAACAAATAATAAATATTTTGGATTTTTTGATATAAATTTTTTTAATAAATAGTGAAAATAAGGTTTTTAAAAATAATCATTTTATTTTAATTAAATAATGTATTAATTCTTAATTAAAAACAGATACATAATCATTATTGTCCAAAATTACATTTATGGATTAAAATGATTCATTTAAAAATACTATGTTGATTTTAAAAAACCAATGTTTATGTTTTTTTCATTAAAAACTATTAATATTTGCTTATATTAAATAATCATTTCCATAACTTGTAGAAATTAAAATATTGAATTTTATATTTCAAGAAAAATTATTTATATTATAAATTATGATAAATATGATTTTTAATGACAAAATTAGATTCATATGATTAATTTTAATTAAAATGATTATGGTAAAATATTTATTTTCAATGAAATGTTTTTTTAACATTGTGTAGTTATTATCAAGATTAATGAATTTTTATTAAAAAAAATTTAGGATAATTTAAAAAAAATATTCGTTCATTAAATTTCATTTAATTTTTTTCAATAATAAATATGTGACATCTGGGTTTTTATTGTCATCATTTAATCTAGTTCATTATTGGATCTCCATTTTTCTATCTTGTTCTGGTTACAATTATTTTTAATTTTTTATTTGTTTCTATTTTTAGACTAGACCCTAGGGTTATTTGTTAGTCTCCCATGATTATTTGGAAGGAATGGTTAGTTTTTGATCTTGAATGTGTCCTACTCATGGTTGGCACATGGTTTGGTATTCTTTGTGTCCTTCTCCACGTAATTAGGTAGCTTATGTTTTGGTGGTAGATGGATGATACATGGCTTGCGTACGATTTTTCGAACTATGTGGTAAGGGTGTGTGGAGGTTCTGTCTCAGGACAGTGGAATTTTTCATCTTTAGCAGATGGTTTTCAGACAATTTGGAAAAACTGTGTAGGTACCTAGATGTTTCAAGTAAGGTTTGCATAGTTGGAACACGATTTGGTAAACCGTGTGGCCAAACCGTGTGAGAGGCCCATATCCTAAAAACTATGAAATTCCTACACTAACCCATTAGGGTTTTTAACCAAAATCGCATCCCATCTACATCCTGTGATTTGTTTGGACCGATGTAGCTTCTCCCCTTGTTCTCCAAGCCTGCAACCATCTCCCATGGTGTGGATCTGGGGTTTCATGAAGGTTTGGGGCTAGATATCTCTAGGTAACCTCATATCCTCTTTTCCCTCTTCCTCTCATTTATTTCATTCTGAGATCCCTTTATCCCATGGTATCTTAGACCTAGGGTTCATTGTTCCCTTCATTGGTGTTGGGTTTTTTTTCTGGTTTAAGTTTCCTCTTGGTAAATCTTGGGTCTTGGAGGCTTCATGAATTGTTTTTGGGTTTGTATTTTTGAATTATTAAGGATTTGAGGTAGGATTCTCTTACACATGGATTTTAAAATTAAGATTCATTAGTTTCATGATTTTATCACATTCCACATATGTTAAATAGTGGTTATTGATTACTAAAATGTTTCTTTTCCAAATTAGTGATGTATCCCTATTTTGATAAATGAAATTATTTTATTAATTATTACACACTAAGTGTTGAATAAAATGCTCATTTTTCTCTCACAAGTGTTTTTGGATTCTACATATGGGTTTGAATTTTAAAATATATTTTTGATGCGTGGAATGATATATTTGGGATTCATGAATGGGTTTTCATAGTTGTTTTGGATTAAAAGTAAATGTGTCCTTGGATCCTAAAAATTGGCTTGTCATGTGGTGGTGGTAAATGGCCCATTTGGAATTTTAATAAGAATGTATTGACTTCAAAATGTGACATGAATGTTAAAAATGGATTTTATAAAATTGATTATAGATGTGAAATGGTGTATTTGTATCCTTTTGGAAAAGTGATTTTGATCATTGAAATGGTTTGTTTCTTAAAAAATGTTTTATGTCTGTTTGGCACATTGTAAATTCAATAAAAATGATTGATATAAAAACTCACCTTGAAAAATCATAATTCCTTATTAATATAGATATTCCAGGGGTGGGATGTACTCGTTGTGGAATCTACATAAACCATTAAATCATTATGGAATGGAATATCCTTGGTTGGGAATCCTTTGGGACATTTGATTTATATGGAAAGGGATTGATCCTTGGGGTGACTAATTGATGCATTTTGTTTGATATATTATTTATATGTTCATGTGACTGGATTCTAAGCTGACATAATTTGGATCACACTTCTTATACAATTGACATGGTTTACCAAGAATAACTATTGAATTTTCTGAGAGTGATTTATATACTAGTTATGTTACACACTTGATATTGGCCCATGGAAGGGGGTATTTGTTATTATTGTTATCGGATTGGGCCCCTTGGTCTATGCCATGTGGGGTGTGGCTGAGTGTGTTTGGAAATTTTCATTTCATAGAGTAAGGAATTATTTACAAAATGAGTCAACATGTATTAGAATATTTTGGATTATTCACTATCTCGTAGGTTCCACCCAAGTATATTTTAACTTATATTCTTATGTTGGATGATTGAGATGCATGATTGGTCAGAAACTCTTATGTGATATTTTCCATTTAAATTTTTGGATATTTTTTGAAATTTTTTCTTTTAATAGTGTTTCTTCTTAATAATATTATAAATTGGTTTTCTGTTGTTTATAGAAAATGCTTCGTATGACACTTCACACATTATTTCATCTTTTCTCTTCGAAACACTAATGGTTCCTTCTTGGAGAAATAATGTGGTTTCTAATGGAAAAAATCAATGCATTATGATTTGTTTTAAAGTGGAAAAGTGTGTGGAAACTATTACATTTATATATTGTATTTTGGAATTGAAGTAGATACTTGTTCTATTTTAGAGGATTTGAATTGGTAATAAATATGACCAATCAATCCAACTGAGGTTAAATAATCATGCCTATTATTGCTTCTTATTTTTAGCTTGTGGTGAAGATCTCAAATTTTTATTGATCGTTACGGGTGATGGTTGGTCTTGGTGCTAGGGAGTGACCCTCAAAGTCACATGGTTATATTTTGTAACAACCCATGGTTTTCTAAAAATTAATTTATATTCATAGAACTTTGTTTTATGTTGATAATTATAAATTGTCTTTAACCATAATTTAACTACTACTATGTTTTGAATTTTGAAAAATAGTCATCTTCAATTGTGATCTGTAAGTTATTTGGAGTCGGATGAAATGAACTTGTGTTTATGAAAAATAGTAACATATCCGTATGATTTTTTAAATAGATATCAATGCGGCCTTAATTAATAGTAAATTTTATTAATATTTTATTTTTTTAAGGCTTTAAGATAACAACATCATGGTTAATTTTTCAATGTGATATAAAAGCAGTTAAATTTTTTAAATTATTAATTATTGAATCAGGTATGATTTTATTTAAAAATTAAATTAATTATATTTAGAAAATTATTTTTCCAAAAATGGACTTTATTTTTGAATTATACAGATTAAACAATTGTTATGGTGAATTTTTAGTATTTTTCTGAAATTCTAGAATTATTTACGAATATTAGAATACGATAAAATACGATAAGTGCTAAATACATGATTAACTACATCATAGGTGATGAAAGGATGATTTAAGACCACTTTTTACAAACAAAAATTACATTATTAATATTTTGGGTCATATGTATCAAAACTATTCCTAGTTTTGAGAAAAAATATTATAATAATGATTAAATAGTGAAAAAAACCTCATCTCTTCCACTATAAATACCTCCCTCATTTATATCTTCCTCCCACTCCTCTCAGGCATTGAGCCTTTTCAAAGTTCTTCAGAAAAATCTCCCCAAGAACCTTCCCCAGATCCTAGAGCTTCTAGACTCACCAAAAGTCCAAAACCAAAGGACTTAAGAAGGATCTCAAGGAAAAGAGATCAAGTGGTAAACATCCTCTTTTATTTTCTTTCTTTTCTTTCATTTTATATTATTCTTTTTCATTCACATTGGCATTTGTAGGGATATTTTTTTCATATTCCACTTAATTATCATATTATTTACTAAATATTGGATACCCATTTTCTCTCATCAAAATATTTTATGAAATTTTAAACGACATCGTTAGGCTGCTGAATTTTCATGAGGGATTTCTCGATTTTTCTTTTATTTTGAGTTCCTTTCTTTTCTTCTTCTTTCCACGCATCCTCTTATCCAAGAGGATTTAAAGATCTATAAGGTTGTTTATTCTTGAAGTTATCATGTTAATGGAAAATTTCTCATAACTATTCTTCTCCTCCCCCTATTATTCATTGAATTAAAGATATATTTTTGATGTGTTGAATTACCATCATCGTGAACGATGTGATTTCAATTTTCATTAATTAAATCAATTCTTTTCATGAAACTATTTTTATGGTTGAAATGGGTTATAGTATATGAATTATTTCTCATTCATGGTTATGGAATTATTTTGTACACACGGTAATAATTTTTAAAATAAAATTAGTTTGTTGTTATCAATGAACCAAAAAATTAATCTAAATGAACATCGTTAATGTTTTAACATATAAATCATCTTCATTTCAGAATTAAAATTTATAAATGGTGTAATTTATGTATTCCTAAAATATTTCAATACCACAACCTTCTAATTCTATATTTTCACTTCCAATTGACAAGAACCACCATTATTAACAAATCATGGAAATCGGGTAAAGAACTCACCCAAAAACAGTGCAATGGAAAATATACTAACAATTAAAGGGTGAAATAATGAAATGAAGTGATCATATAAGGTAATATAAATATGGATATGTTTCTGTAAGATATTAATAACACTCTTTTACCCATTATACAGAGGATTAAACAAGTTTTACATAAGAAAATTCTGAGGTAAGATATTTCTTAACCTAATTTCCATTTTTTGGGTTAACCTTCTCCTTCGTTATTTATGTGGTATTAAAGTTGTTTGTGTGATCAAAATTGGTCATATAATGAGTATTTATGTTTATTTATTTTTTATATAAATATTAAATCGACTTTATTTGGCATCACGTTAATTATATGATATTCGAAATGATATTTCCCTTCAAAATCCTCTATTAAAATTCTGTTTTACAAATTTCAAAACAAATGTTTTCATGGAATTATTGATGTTGTATGAATATGTTATTGTTCTTGGGCATTGTTTTTTATTAAAGGTAGGACTTATATCTCAATCCAATGCATTAGGTTTGTGTATGTTGGAGGATGGTCATATCGTTACTCCATGTGTAACTTCGATGGTTACAAAAATTTTAAGTTAGTCGTGAGGGTTACAAATTATAAGGTAGCCGAGAGGGTAACAATATTTTGTAAGGAATAAAACAAGATACCTTTATGGTTATATTTATTTTCTTATTTAATTTTTTGGATCCTGTTTAAATTGCATGTTTCACAAAGTAAGTATATATGGGTGACAATTATGTCGTTTGAAAATGATTTTATACGTTACAATTGTTCGAGGAATAATGTGTTATTTCATTTTTTTTATCCATTGTTGAGCTTTTTATGATCATACCAAGTTTTGAAATGATTTTAATAGTTTATTGAGATTTGTAGGACAATTATGGAAGCCATATTAAATGTTTTAATAATTATCAAAGAAATCATTTTTTTATTTGAAAAAAAATATTTTGGAAGAAATGAGTATTGTTTTTATGGTAACCACTCTGTGATAATGTGTAACGTTATGAATGTTTTATGTACAAAATCTCTAAATCTATAAACATTAAAATATCCTCAATGTGAAAGGAAGTGATTTCTTTACTAAATGAAAGATTATGTAATGTAATAATTTCATTTCTTTATAGTTGGTATCAGATGATGGTTTAGATAAATTTAGGGCTTAGGATGATGTTAACATAATACCATAATTTTTTTTAATCTTTGGTTAATTTGAAATGTTAGATAATTTAATTATTACCATGTTTCTTTGACTGTGATATGTTTGTTCAAAATGGTTGTCCGTAGATGAAACAATGAATCTGAAGATGAGAGGCACCGACAGAAAGACGTCCTTCTGAATCTACAGCCTGGAATGGTAGGGAATGGAACAGATCTATTTGTAATAGTAATGGCTCACCTAATATAGATAGTAAATGGTGGTGGCATCCATGCTAGAGAATGACCAGATGTACCACAACAGAAGATGGCAATAGTGGAATATTTTATAATAAAACACCATCCTTCTTGAAAAGGATTTTCTGACCCAGTAGCAGTAGAGGGATGGATTAAATTCCGTGAAAATATATTCGATGTTATGGTATTTTCAGATAATCAAAAGGTATGTCTTTCAATTTATCATATTGATGATGAAGATAGTTAATTGTTGTCAATGGTAAATAATATCAAGGATAGATAGGATGTTGATTCCTTAGATAGGGATGAATTTAAATGTATTTTCCTTGAAAAATATTTTCCTATGGTGGTGCGATTTAGGATGGAGAAGAAATTCCTTGAATTGAATCAAAAGGAGGAGGATTCAGTGGCTGTGTATGAAGCTAAATTTGGTCAAATGGGGATGTATTCTCCAAATATTATTCTAGATCTTGATAGAAAAATTAATCAATTTTACTTATGACTAAAGCCAAGGTATCGAAGGGCATTTGTCTCCCATGAATTCAAATGTTATGAAAAAAATTTCTGATGTGCTAAGAGGGTAGAGACGATGTTTTCTAATAACCACGTGCATTTTAACAACAAGGATATGAAGAGGCCCATATTGAATGTGATGCGTAAGAATCGACAAAATAAATCTGATGGTATGATAATCTAGTTTCTGATTTGTGAGAAGTAAGGCAAGAAGAACCTTGGAGAATGTCTTACCAAAACTAAGAAGTATTATAAATGTGAAAAGTTGGATAAATGGCCCAATATTTTAATAAAAATTATCTAAACACTAATCCTGAAAAGAAAACTGTAACGTGTTTAAAATGTTGTGAGATGGGTCACTATACAAATACCTGCCCAAAGAGAGATCCATATGATGCAAAGAAGCCATAATATAAGAAAGAAAGGTGTGGTGAGATCTTTTGCGACTACGTCAGAAGATACCAAACCATCCCATGAAGTTGTATGAGGTACTTTTTTTTCTTACTCATATTTATCTAAAGTATTGTTCGATACAGTGTCTACAGATTCTTTCATTTGTGAGAAAGGTTTGGGTAAATTTGAAATATAAACTCATCAAATGAGACCATAAATTGTTTTTAAAACACCAGGGGGGAATATTATAGAAAAGAGGAAACATAAGAATATTATTATTGTGCTCTATTGAAATAATTTACCTGAAAACCTTGTTGTTTTACCCTTAGTCGAGTTTGATGTAATTCTATAAATGGATTGGATTTTTGTTTATCATGCTAAGATTGACTATAGTGTTAAAAAAGTTGTTTTTTAGAAAGAGTTCCAGTTTTTATATAAGATTATACCCATACAATTGATTACATATCTGGAAGATGATAAATTGTTGAAAGATGGAAATGAAAGTTATCTCTCTTATATTGTTGAAAATAAGGAAAATGTTCCAATTAATGATGTTCCAGTGGTAAATTAATACCTTGATGTTTTTCATGATGAGTTAGCCTATGTCATACCTGATCAGGAAGTCGAATTCACAATTGACTTATTTCATGGTGCTAAGCCAATTTCAAAACCCCCATATCAAATTGATAAAGTAGATCTTCTTGAATTAAAAAATTAGTTTCATGATTTTCTTTATAAAGGCTTCATTCATCATAATAGTTCACTAAGGGGAGCTCCTATTTTGTTCGTTAAAAATAAATATGGGTCTATGAGACTTTGAATTGATTATAGTGCTTTGAATAACATCCCTTTTAAAAAAAGTATCCTTTGCCTCATATCAATGAATTTTTTTATCAGCTCTAGGGAACTCAGTACTTTTCCATGATTGACTTGAGATCTGAATACCATCAGCTTAATGTGAAATAGGATGACATCCCGAAAGAGCCTTTTGTACTATATATGGGCATTATGAATTTGTTATTATGAAATTTTGGTAAACTAATTCACTTGTTCAATTCATTAATCTTATAAATAGAATATTTCATTATTTCTTGGATAAGTTTTTGGTTGTGTTTATAGATGAGATTTTGGTATTTTTTAAGATTAATGAATACAATGAAAAACATCTAAGGGTTGTTTTGAAAACCTTAATGGAAAATAAACTATATGGAAAATCCAGACAATGTGATTTTTGGTTGAAACATATTTCGTTTATTAGGAACATTGTAAATAAGGATGGAATAGTAGTAGTTTTTGTGCAAAAAAATGTGGTTGATGAATGGCCAAGACATAAAAATTTTACAGAGATTCGTAGTTTTCATGGATCATCATGTTATTACCGACATTTTCTTAAGAACATTGCATGGTTATCTATACTAATAAATAATTTAACACAAAAGGGGATAAATTTATTTGGACAGAAGAATGTGATGCTTTTTTTTGAACTGAAGAATTAATTGATGAATGCTCCAGTTTTTTCCTTGCCTTCCCGAAATGGTGAGTTTTTCATGTAATGTGAATCTTCATTGAAGGGACATGGTTGTGTTTTGATTCATAATGATCATGTAATTTCTTGTGCTTCAAGAAAAATTAAACCTCTTGAGTTAAATTATCCCACACCTGATTTGGAATTGGCAGCTGTGGTTTTTTCATTGAAAAGTTTGAGGAATCATTTATAAAAATCAAAATGTCAAATATTTTTTGACCATAAATGTTTGATGAATATATTTACTCAGAAGGAAATAAACCTAAGGAATAGAAGATGGCTTGATCTAATAAAGTATTATTATTTCCTGATCAATTATCATCCCAAAAAATCAAAAAAAGTGGCAGATGCCTTGAGTTTAAAACATCATGCATCATTAACTATGTTACATTTGGAACATGTTCCCTTGATTAATGATTTGAAGAATTCTATTTTAGATGATTTTGGTGCAAGGAATACATCGGTTTTATTAAAGGTTTCAGTGTAGTCATCTTTGTCATCCAATATTTCGAAATCACAGAAGGAAGACCATGAGCTACAAAAAATGTTATAATTTGTTAAAATGCGTAAGTTTCCAGAATTTAACCTTGACAAAGATTGTGTTTTAAGATTTGGTAAAAGGTTCTGTCTTCCTTGTGTTTCCAGGTTGAGGATATAACTATTGTGTGATGCTTATAGTTGTCCATTTTCAGTTCATCTTGGGAGTACTAAGAACTAAAGAGACCATTAAGAGTATTATTGGTGGGGTGGAATGAAAATAGATATTTCTTATTTTATCATAAAATGTTTGACATGTCAACAGGTTAAAGTAGAGTGGAACTTACTAAAGGAGATGATTCAGCCTTTTTTATTGATATAGTGGAAATGGTAGAATGTATCCATGGACTTCATGGTGGGACTATCACATAATTCTTGAGGTAACAATGTGATTTTGGTTATTGTTGATCGGATGAAAAAATATTTATATTTTATTTATATTTAAGATACAATGTCTTCGGATCAACTTCCTTGACTATACCTCAAAGAGATTGTCAGGATACATGGAGTTCTTCTTTCTGTTTCATCTGACTGGGATGTCAGGATCACTTCTGAATTTTGAAAGTGCCTTAAAAAGTCGTTAGGCACAGAATTAAATTTTAGTACATCTTTTCATCCTCAATCATATGGGCAGTCAGAACGAATGATTCAGACTTTGGAAAATATGCTTCGAACTTGTTCAATAGACTATCAAAGAAGCTTGGATCAACATCTTTATTTAGTTGAATTTTCTTATAATAATAATTTTCATTCTAGTATATATATAGAAACTTTTGAGTCATTGTATGGAAAGTAGTTTCAGACTCTAGTGTTTTTGGATGAATTCAGTGAAAGAAATTTGTTGGGGCTAGAATTAGTAGGGGAAGTGGCTGAGAATTTGAAGATGATCCAGAAGTACTTGAGTACGGCTTAAAGTAGTAAAAAAATTATGTATATAACAGAAGTAAACACTTCTCTTTTGAGGTAGGTGACCATGTTATCCATAAAATCATTCCTGGGAAAGGTGTGATTCATTTAAGTAAGAAAGGGAAGATAAGTCTACAGTTCTTCAATCCTTTTGAAATCCTAGTGAAAGTAGGAATATTTGAATACTGAGTATCTTTTCCTTCGATTTTGTCTCAGGTACACAATATATTTCATGTTTCAATGTTGAGAATGTATGTGCCAAATTCATCTCATGTTTTAATCCTAGAAGCAATTCAGCTGGAAGAGAACCTTTCTTAAGAAGAGAACCCAGTTCATATTTTTAGTTGAAGGGAACAGATATTGTTGAATAAGATAATCCACTAGGTAAAGGTTTTCAGGAGAAACCACATGCTAAAAGAAGAAACTCAGGAGTCATAAAATTACATGAGTGAAGGTACCCTCACTTGTTTAATGAGTATATGAAATTGCGGGGATGCAATTTCTAGAAGGTGGGGAGAATGTAACACCATAAAGTATTCTAAAAGTAAATTGAAATGCATGGAACTTTTATTAAGTAGATAATTATAACTATACTTTAAACATTATTTTACTACATCAATGTTTGGAATTTCTAAAAACGGTCATCTACAATTTGGATCTGTAAGTTATTTGGTGTTTGATGAAATCAATTTGTTTTTTGGTAAATAGTAACATACCCTTTTGAATAGTAAAATAAATAGTAAGATGACCCTATTGAATAGTAAATTTTATTAATATTTTATTTTCTTAAAGCTGTAACATAATGACATCTTGGTTAATTTTTCAATGTGATATAAATGCAGTAAAAGTTTTTAAATTATTATTATTTAAATTAAGTATGATTTTATTTAAAAATTAATTTGATGATATTTCAAAAATTATTTTTAAAAAATACACATAATTTTAGAAATATACTGGTCAAGAAATGGAATAGGAAAATTTTTGGTATTTTTCTGAAATTCTAGAATTTTAGATGAATAGTAAAATACGATAAAATACGATAAATGCTAAATTCTTGATTAACTGCATCATAGGTGATTCAAGGATGATATAGGAAAAATTGGTTCAAACTCGCATACCATTATTACTATTCTGGGTCATATGAATCAATAATATTCATAGACTTGAGAAAAAATATTTTAGTAATGATTAAAATAATGAAAAATACATCCTCTCCTCCACTATAAATACCACCCTCATTTCCCTCTTCCTCCCACACATCTCAAGCCATGATCCTTATCTATGTTCTTCCCAACACTCCTCCCAAGTCCCATACTCACGTCCCACAGTTGATGGTCTCACCAAAAGTCCAAAACCAAATGCCTTAAGAAGGATCTCAAGGAAGAGAGATCAAGAGGTAAACATCCTCTTTTATTTTCTTTCTTTTATTTCATTTTATGTTACTCCTTTTCATTCAATTTATATTATTTTGGGATATTACATTAAACATTCCCCTAACTAGACATATTATGTAAAAATAATTAGATACCCCTTTTCTCTCATCAAAATAGTTTATGAAATTTTAAACGACGTCGTTAGGCTACCGAATTTCCATGAGATATTTCTCAATTTTTCTTTATTTTTGAGTTTCTTTATTCCCTTCTTATTTTTTATTCTTCTCTTATAAAAGGCATAAAATCTCCAAAATCTTTTATATTATAGATTTTTTCATGTTCATGGAAAATTCATCATCAACATTCTTTATCTCCCCTACTTACTCAAGGAATTAAAAACACTATCGGTGATGTGTTGAATTACCAACATCATGCACGATGTGATTTCAATTTTATTTAATTACTTTAATTATTATAATGAAATAATTTTAGTAGTTGAACAAGGTTATAATATTTGTATTAAATCCCATCGATGGTTTTTCAATTCTTTTTTACCCAGAGTTTTAATTTATAAAACAAAATGTAGTAGTTATTATCAAAGAACCACTAAAATGATATAAATGAACATCATTAATTTTTTAACTTACGAATCATTTTAATTTATGAATTAATATTGATAAACAGTGTAATTTATTGATTATGGAAATATTTAAATAACAATCCATTCCAATTATGGGGTTTCACTTATAATTGACAAGAAAAACCATCATGAACCAAGCCTAGAAATCGTGTAAATAACTCACCCAAAAACAGTACAAGGAACAAAATACTAACAATTAATGGGTAAAATTATGTAATTAAATGATCATATAAGGTATTATAAAGGTTTATATGTATATTAATGATATTCATAAAACTTTTCAAACCATTAAACGTGAGGTTTAGAAAAGTTTGAAGTAAGACAAGCCCAAGGTGAGGGAAATCTTAACCCGATTTCCTTACTTTAGATTAATCATCTACTTCATTATTTATGTGGTATTAAAATTTTTTGTGTGATCAAAATTGTTTATAATATGATTATATATGTTTATTTACAGTGTATATAGATATTACATCCACTCTATTAAGCCTCACTTAAATTATATGATGTTCGAAATGAAATTTCCCAATAAAATCCCCTTTTAAATTTCTGTTTTGAAAATTTCAAGAGAAATGTTTTTATGGAATTATTTATCATGTATGATTATGTTATAGTTATTGGGAATTTTTTATGATGAATTTTGGCACCTATATATCCCTCCAATTCATTTGGTATGTGTAAGTTGGAGGTCAGTCGTATGGTTACTCCAAGTGTAACTACAATGGTTACACAAATTGTAAAGTAGCTATGAGGGATACATATTATAAGGTAGTCGAGAGGATTAAAATATTTTGTAATTAATTCCACTAGATACCAGTGTGCTTATATTTATGTTCTTATTTATTTTTTGGATCTTTTTTAAATCTCATGTTTCCCAAAGTAACTATATATGGGTGACAAGTATGTCTTTTTGAAAATGATTTTATACTTTACAAGTGTTCATGGACTAATGTGTTCTTTCCATTTTTTATATCCCTTACTAAGATTTTTGTGCTCATCCCATGTATTTAAATGATTTTAACCGGTTATAAGGATGTGTATGACAATTAATTAATCCATGTGAAATGTTTTAATAATTGTCAATGAAATCATTTTTTATTTGAAATAAAATGATTTTGGAAGAAATGTTAATTGTTTATATCGTAACCACTCTGTAATAATGTGTAATGTTATGATTCTTTTGTACCAATTCTATAAGGCTATAAACATGAAAAGATACTCAATTTCAGTGGAAGTGATATCATTATTAAATTCAAGGTTATGAAATGTAATAAGTTAGGGTCCTTGTATATTTTGTTGTCAATATCAGTTGAGTTTGGTTGCATTATTTTGTTTTATTTTTCTAAATTCTAAAATATGTTGAGTTTATTTATTTATATTGGAAAGAAATAATTCTTTCCTATTTCTATATTGAATCTCATCACTAGTTTATTTCCCATGGGGATCAGGAATGAACATCCGGCCATGTTGTTGATTGTAATAGGTGACTGGTTTAGGGTCAACATGGTTTGGTTTGTAAAAAAGTAGAATCAAAGTAAGTCTTCTCTTTAGAGGAACTTTATTTTCAGATCTCCCATAATTATTTAAGGTTTTCAAGGTATATATCATAGGACTATCAAATCTTTGTTTGATTGTATGGGGGTTCTGGCCAACACCTTCTAAACCAAACCTTGAGTTGCCAAGGGAAGTCGTGTTATTTCGGTTTCTTTGGCTTTGTGGTTTTTTGGATGTTGGGGATAAAAAATGATTTTTTTAGAGGCCTTAGTAAGCTTATAGGGCCCAGCAATCCATGTGGAGTCAGTGGCTTTTTCCTATGGTACTCTCACTAATAGCGGTTTGATTGCAGTATGGATTCCACCCATATAGAAAAGTCACCTATCAATGCTAGTTCCCTTGTGAGGTTTCTAGGTCTTATCTGATTGTAAAAATTATATTGATAAAATCATGTTTTTAAATTGGGATAATGGATTCTAAATTTTTAATGGTTTTATTTTGGGAAAATGGAAAATAAATTATCAGGATCATTTTGAATAAGGCATCATGAAATGGATTTTTAAAATTGAAATATGGGGTTTTCAAAATTATTTGTAAGGAAAATAAAATCTTGTTTTAAAATGGGATTTGAAAATGTGTTTCAAATGAGTAGAAATTGGTTTTTAATAAAATATTTTTAATGAAATAACATTTTTTGAGCTTCTAAAAAATGTTTTGAATGAAATTAATTTTTTATGGAAATCCATGCATTTTAATTTTTTTTCACGATAAAATAGATTTCAGAATGGAATTTTAAAATGGATTTTTGACATGATAGTTTGTGTGATTTTGAGATGTTTTAATTATTTTGAGATGAGAATGTTTTGTTTTGACATTTATAATTTCTTTGGGTTCTCACATACATGGATATGTGTATATGTGTGGATGAATTCCGAGATTGGAATGGGTTGATTGGTTCCTAGGGTCGAACAAGAATGGTTATGTATGTGAGACTCTATGTAATAGAATTGGTGAGTTTGAAACCCCCAAAGTTTTTTTAATTCAAAAAAGTTTTCAATAATATTTTGTTATTTTTTGAAAACATGTGGTTGTGTGGTGCTTCTCTTCTGATTTGGATGTGTTGTTTGTGTGGTGATTGAGTTTGGGGACTCTTATTGATGATATGGATTTAATAGAGATCTTAGTCTTCTTTTTCTCAGTGTTATCCCTTATAGACATTTTATGGATATTAAAGTATGGACATGAGTAGTTCACCACTAGAATACCCTATAATTGATTAACCTAAGGATTTCTTCCTTCAGTTTTGGAAGTTAAATCCACCTCTATTGTATGGTCAAGAGGATCCGCTCGAAGCAGAATAGTGGATGTAGAGAATCAAAAGAAAATTTAGCCTAATTCAATTTCTCGAGTAATTAAAGGTGATGTTTTCAACCTTTATTCTTGACGGTGTGAAGTAGAATTGGTTGAACTAAATATCTCAGAACAAGCCTCGAGAATAACTTTCTTGGGAGTTCTTTGGGGCTCTGTTCATCTGTAAGAAATTCACTAAGATGATGTCAGTATGGAAAGGAATGGATATTTATGGGATTCAACAAGGAGATTAATAAGTGTATGAGTACTTTTACCATTTTTGGATATTTTTTCTTATACACTCGAGTAGAATATGTATTATTCCTTGAAAGATCTATGTTTTTAGTTTGGCCTTCATCCTAACCTGCAATCAAAGGTTTCTGAATTCAGTATAACTTATATTTTTGATATAGTGAGGAAATCTATTCGTGTGGAAGCTATAATGTAAAGAGTTCATAATGAAGTTGACCTTTATCCTATCCCTGTAGGTGTTAAGAGTAATTACAGTAAGGGAGTGGGGAAGATTTTTTATTTTGTTAGATCTGGTCATGAAATTAGAAGTCCTTGGGATCCTTCTTCATATTCTTCTAAGAATGGGATATTGCTTTGTCGTCTATGTGAAAAGATATATCATAAGAATCTATTGTGAACGAGTTCTCCAAATTCCTGCCATTTTTTTGGGAACCTAATCCACTTGTAAAGGATTTGTCTGGGTGTTTCATATATGTGATTTGGATCCAATTTTCAAGAGTATAGTGATATTTTGGCTTGTTTTAAATCCTCTATCTTTTGTAGTGTTTAATTCCATCATGGAAATTTTTCCTGGTGGTGTTCCCTTTTTAATTAAATATAATGGGATGTTGTGGTTATCTTTAGAAAGTGAGTTTTAGTGAAAGTGTTATTCTATTTTTGGGAATTTTTAATCTTCTGTTCTAATTGGTGGTGTGTTCAATGTATGAATCTTATGAGTCCTTGTTTAGGTGAAGGTTTTTTTTTCAAGAAAGTGAGTTTCTTGGTGTTTTATGATCATTAGTTCCTAATTGTGGAATAGTATATGTTCAAATATTAGGACTAAAGCCATAGTTCTTATAGTGATGGTTTTCAAAGAGTCAATAAACCAATGGGGGTGGTGGGATCCTTGTAAATTTTTTGGTTTCATTCATTGGGTATTAGGTGTTTTTTGTTTCTTTGTTGAATCTTTCCTTATCATGGAATAATTCTCATTTGGTTTGATTTTTATTTTGGTAGGACCCTTTATGGTGGGGATAGTTGGCTTCTGTGGAAATTTTCTTTTGATAAATCTTGTTGTAATTTATGTGTCGACTTGTCTCATCAGTTTGTTTAATTTTTTTGTTTTAAATGATGGGGAGACACACCATGGGTCTCATTGAGTTCTATTCTAAAGATAACATATGATAGTTATTTTCTAATTTTAGGGAGTTTTTTTGTCCTCTAATGTTATGAATGTGATTTTTTCCATACTTAGATTTAGAATTTATGGATCTAATTTTATATTGTTTATTAGAAATTTGTTTTGATTTCTTGTTTCGTTTCGAGCAAGTGGAAAATTTCCAATTTGGAAGTGGTTGATATGTCCAATGTTTTAGAGGTTAGACCATGTGATTATGAAATCCTTATTGGTTGATTGATCAAATGTATGATGTTATGGCTTTATGGGGGTGGAAAATGTTAATGGTTGGGATTATTGTAAAGCCTGGGTTTTAATTTTCTTTCTTTGTTCTGGTTTATTTATGGATCTGGTTTTTTCTCTCATGTTCAATGTGTGAAGAGTTATAATTTTTTAGGGTTTCATTGTTTATTATTGACCGTGTGGTTATTACATAGACTCCTATGAGTTTTTTAAGGATGTTTGAGTTTTTGAGCTTAGAAGTATCCTACACATAGTTGTAAAATGGTTTGGTAAACCGTTAGGACTTCTCTATGTAACTGTGTGTCTTATGTTTTGGTATATGATGGATAGCGTGTGTCATGCGCACGGTTTTTCAACCTGTGTTGTAAGTGTATGGGGAGGTTACTTACTAATATAGTGGCATTTGTAATTATTTGTATATAGTTTTATGACCATGAAAACAAACCTTGTAGTTTCCTAGGTGTTTCTAGTAATGGTTGTAAGGTTGTTACATGGTTTGGTAAACAGTGTGGCCAAATTCTGTGATCTTCCCCGATCGTAAAAATTGTAAAATTACAACATAATACCTTCAGGTTTTTAACCAAAAACACCTCCCCTATCCTCCCTCTTATTTGTGTGGCCATAAGGGGCATCTCCCCTTGTTTTCAAAACCTCCACCCTTCACCCTTGATTTGTATCTATGGCTTCATCATTGTTTGGGGGTATATCTCTCAAGTTAACCTCCTCTCCTCTTATCAATCTTCCTATTTCCTCTATTTACTTTTGATTTCACTATCTCCCATGGTCTCTTGGACTTATTATTCTTGGTTCCCTTCATTTATGTTTGGGATTATTCTTGTTTAAATTTCCTCTTGGAAGATCGTGGGTCTTAGAACATTCATGAATTGTTTTCGGGAGTGTTTTGTTAAAGGGATAATGATTTGAGGTCGGTTTCCCTTTCACTTGCATTTTAAATTTAAGATCCATTGGTTTCATTATTTACACATCATTCATATATGTTAAATGAGGTTTATTGATTGTTGAAATGATTTTTTGGTGTGAAAATAGGTTATTTATCCCTTATTGTGTGTTAAATGAAATTTTTTTGTTAATTGTTGCACACCATGTTTTTGATAAAATTCCATGTTGGATTTTATATGTATTTTGTGAATTCTAAAGCATTGTTTTCTTATGTAAATATATTTTTTATGTTTGAAATGTTTTTTTACTTCCTTTAATGGGGTTTTAAAGTGTTCTTGGATTTAAAGTAAATGTGTATTTGGCCCCTAAAAATTTGCGTGGCATGTGGTGGCACTAAATGGCCTATTTGGAATTTTAATAAAAATGGATTTACTTTAAAATGAAACATTAATGTTAAAATGGGATTTTATAAAATGGTTTTGAGATGGTAAATTTTGTATTTGTATCCTTTAATATAGGTTGTTTGGTTCATTGAAAAGGGTGGTTTCTTAAAAATGTTTGAGGCCCATTTGGAACTCTGTAAAGTTGGTGAAAATAATTGGTATGAAATATATCCATGGAAAATATTATTTCTTTGTTTATATATATTTAAAATGGGTGGGATGTCCTCACTGTGATATCCACAAGACCCATTTAATTTATATGGAATTGTAGATCCTTAGTATGGACTCCGTTAGGACCTATGATTTATATGGAATGAGATTGACTCTTGGGGTAACTGGGTGATTCGTATTGTGTGAAATTTTATTTATATGTTTATGTGATTGGATTCCTAGTTGGAATCAGATGGATAACCCTTTTTATACACTTTTCATGGATAATCTATTATAGCTATTGAATTTTTTTGAATTATTTTTTCACTAGTTATGTTATGCACTAGATAGTGTCCCATGAGAGGGGGATATTTGTTTTTATTACTATGGGTTTGGTGCCACTGGTATGTGGTATATGGGGTGTGTCCCAGAGCATTAGGGAATCTTGATGTCATCAAGTGACACATGATTTCCAAAATGAGCTGACATGTATTAGCATGTTCTTAATTTTTCATGAACTCTAACGTTCTTCCCATTTCTATAGGCACTTAGTTACTTATGGTGGGTGATTGAGATGCATGATTTTTTGGAAACTCTTATGTGATATTTTCCATTTCCCATGCTTTATAATTCATGTTATTTTTTTTATGAATAGAGTACCTTCTTAATAAAAATAATAAATTGTTTTTCTAGTGTTTATAGAAAAGGTTTCAGAAAATGATTTATAGATTATTTCATATTTTATCTTTGAAATAGTAATGGTTCCTTCTTGGATAAGGAATTTTGTTTCTAATGAAAAAATGTAAATGGACTGCGATTTATTTTAAAGTGGAAAATTTTGTAGAAAAATATTACTTTTATATATTGTATTTCAAACATGAAATTAAGTTTTATTTTATTTTAAAGTAATTTCATTAGGAATAGATTTTTTCGAGAACACCTACTATGTTTTAATAATCACACATATAGTTTCTTATTATTTTTATCTGCTAGTGTAGGTCTCAGCTTGTTCTTGATCGATGTAGGTAATTGTTGGTCTTGGTGTTGGAGAGTGAACCTCGGGTTCACATGGAGATGTTGTGTTATCCAGATCATTTGAGTTTGTTTGTATTTTTTTGTATTTTTCATCCTTGAAAAATATGATAAGTTTATGTATTTATATTAAGTGAAATCATTCCCTCCTGTATCTATGTAGATGCCTGAAACTAGTTAAAAGTTCGTGGATATTAGTAACTCCCTTCTGGATTTGTTGCAGATAGGTTCAGGTGACCAGTTCGAGGTTAACCCAGGTTTGTTCGTGACAAAATAAGATTACGAACATTTAATATTATAAAAAATATTTTTTTGTTAAATAAATTTCTATGTGTTACAAGATTTAATTTAAAAGTTAATTATCCTTTAATTAATAATTGAATTTTAATATATTGAAATTTAACGTAGGCTCATGACATAAAAAATTGTAATAATTTTATCTTATTTTTTATATAAATTAATATTTGATTTGGAAAAAAATCATGTTTCTACATTAAAATTGAAAAGTTAAAAAGTTTTAACTAATGGTGAAAAAGGCCAAACTTTTTTAAAAAATATTAATTGAGTGGATGAGTTTTTTATCTACAAAATCAATACTTTTATTCATTTTTGTGTATTATAGAGAATTTTCTACTTGTGAAACATGTGTTTTATTTACATTAAGATGATATAATTACAAAACATCCTTTCTCAATACATAAAAAAGGGGAAACTCCTCCCTCATTTAACACTACACCCAAATTTATCTTTTTATAGAAATTAAATCATTTTTCCTCCACAGAATGTTTTTTCAATCTTTTGATATTTTCTATAGTACAAATTTTTTCCTATGATCTCCATTTCTAATGAGTCCTCTAGGGAAAACTTATGTTCAAAACATAAGTATAATGTATTTTGGAATGATTTACTGATAAAATAATTTCTTTAGAGTTATATATATATATTTTATATGAATAATCCATTATTTTTATAATACTCATTTTTTAATATTATTATAATCAAAATTATTTAGCTTTACCCTTCCCCATTAATAAAACCAAAGAAACATTCATGCGATTGTATAGACCAATGCCTCAATGAAGTATCATTTATTATTTTTAAACTATATTTATTATTATTATTTTAGATCGTATAAAATATGATTCAATACTATAAAAATATATAAATAATTAAATTATTATTAAATAATAATTATATTATAAAATAAAAAAAGTTTCAGAACTATGCACATTTATTATATAAAGTATGTTTAGAATTTGGCCACACTAACCACTTATTTGAACGATAAAATAAAATTATATAATATATTACCATGAGAACATAATTTTTTATAATATATTATATAAATAAGTTAATAATATTTTTATTTTATTTTTTCTAGAATTGAAAATTTATTATAAAACCAATTAATTAAAATTCATCATATGTTTATTAAAAATAATTTAAACCTACTAATTAACTAATTAATATTTATATATAATAACTAAACATAAAGAAGAAGGAAAATTTAACATGGTATATAATTATAAATCATCCATTTTCATGATTTTATTTATTTTTCAAAGATGAAATTTTATAAAATAATGAAATAAAACACTATAATGATAAAAATTATTCAATAAGATCAAGATTATTTATTACCAAATTTGAAAATAGATAATATAAAATTGATATATATATATAGAAATAATTAATTAATGTTTTAATAGGTTATAGGTATGAATATGTTTCATATATAGGTGATCAATATAATTATTGTTTTATTAAAATAATATATATACCAATCTACTCATCATGTTTGATGGTAATGACATTTCATCTCATATTAATTTTCTTTTAGGAATGCATTCATTTATAAAATATATTTAATTTTTATGATTTATATACTTCATAGTTTCCTTATTATATCAAGGTTCATCATTTATTCCTAGTATTTGATGTCAAATTACATTCTTATTTTTTTTCAATTTAGTTGTTTTTAAAAATATATGTAAGTCTCTATAATTCCAAAAAATAATAAATTTTATAATGTAAAGTGTTTGGATTATATTACTAAAAAATACAAACATATATAGATATTATAATGTGGATACCCTTTATAAATGAGTCATTTATGGGTAATCATCTCAATGATAGATAATTATGTATAAACCAAATCATCACTTTGTTAATAATGAGTGGGTTTAAGAATAAAAATCAAGTTATGTAATCATGGGGGAACATTCTAAGGATAACTTTAAGGAAAAAATTGGTCATTATTGATCAATTTTCATGCCATTTCTTTAGTATCTTATCAATTAAGGCCTTCTGAAATAAGTACTCTATTCAGTAATAAACCAGTCACATTAAAAATTCCTTCTCCGCCACCTTATTATTAATTCAATCATAATGCTACATAATATAATAATAATTAGATCTTATTGTTTCAATTTTTATGTAGGTAAATTCTCCCAAATAAAAACATTATTCATTTGGATTTCAAAATATTTTTTTCTATGAATTTATTATTTAGACATCTGTTTTTAAATTTAAACAAGATTGTGTAATATTATCCTTATGTTAGAATATGAAATTTCTTGTTAAATAATGATTTCATTAATTGCAATTAGTTATCGGTAGCCCTAGATAAAAATAGACCCTTGATACATTTTTAGGTCTCATGAAACATATTATCTTTTGAATTATCATATTCCTCACTATTTTACAAATGATGTGTTGGAACAATGACTTTACAACATGTTTAAGATATAAAAAATTTCTTATTGAATTATTATGAGATTAATAATTATTATCCATGTTTTGATTTATTTTCATTTATATAGTAATTTTCCGATTTCATTTGATTTTGGAAAAATTTAACTATTTATGTTCGTTATAAAATTTAACACATAATTATATAATTATAGCTTCCACAGTAAAAAATCTATATGGAGCACATTAAATCACTATTATATATTTTTTCCTTTATCCATGAATCCAACATGATAAATATATTTAATTTTCGTGTATTTTATATAATAGATAGTTGTATTTATTTTAAACTTTTATAATGTATTTCATATTTTCAAGTGAAATTTTCATACATGTATATATCTAGTCCTCTAACATAACTATGTTTATATATTATGTAGGAACTATTTTATTTTTTAGAGATAAAATAAATTTAATTTAGTATATCATATTTTAGTGTCTCGTTTGATATATATACACAATTGACTACACACTAGCATGACATGTACTCTTGGGCGATGTCATGGGGAAACTGTACCTACTAATGGTACCTATTGTTACCCATATACTAGTGTAGTGGGCTATTAAATGGAATAGGCAGGCCACTCTACATCCCATGAACATGTGAATATAATATTCCACAACCTTCAGGGAAACAAATGGTGTCTTGGGGACCTAGTATTATTGGTTGTGTATCTCATGGAACCTACTAATTGAATTGAATGGGACATTACATATGGGTTCAAGAGATAAACTACAATGAATTAACTCATGTAACAAAGCCATGTTAAATATCCTCTTGTAGTTGATTGAATTATTTTTAATAAATTTTCACTAGATAATGTTTTTAGATTTTTGGGAGTTCTATTCAATACTTTTTACTCTTAATTATACACATTTTGTGCTCCCCTTTATCTCTTATCCTCCCCCTTATTTTTTAGGGGTTTCATTAAGATTGGGTAATTTTATTCATGAAATTTCACTCAAGATAATCTCCTTCCATCTTTTTCTACCTTCAACATATTTTTCCTACCTTATCATTGTCATTGTGTCCTAAGCATTTATGTGAACTGAAATTTCAATGGTTTTATTTATGTTTTAGTGTCTCTTGGGATCTATTGGGGTCCTATCATAATTCATTGGATGATGAACACCATGTATTATTAAATCTACCAAATTATGGTATTTTTACCCTAGAATTAGTTATTTGGATAAATAATTTCATAGATATTTAAATTCATGTTTTGAATATTAAATGATAGTGTTAAATGAATTTGAAGTTTATTTATAAAGAAAAAATTATTATTACTTAGACTTCGTTCAATAGAGTAGTGAATCTATTCTTGAATACACATCTAAAATAAATTTTATTTAACCACAAAAACTAGATGTTTGGTTCATTTCATTAATATCATTTATTAATAAATATTTAATTTTATGTTGTTCCTTGTCCTTTAAAATAAGATTCAAAATTTTTTAATAAACTTTTATGGTGTTATCAATTCATTAAAAAATAATTATAGAACCAGGTTTTTAAGGAATGCTTGGGAGGAATAATTGGCTCATTGAAGGATGAATTTGTAAAAAAACACCCCTAGTATTAATCCATACATTTTTTTTTATTTTCAAAAAGATGAAAATGTCACATATATATGACACTTTAATTATATTGATGATTTTGTTAGTAAATGAATATTACTAATAGTGGTTCGTGGGGGTGATAAATTCTTATAATTATATAAATAGTAAATTAGAATATCTAAATGTTAATATTTTTATGTTACTACTTATCGAATAGGCCTAATTATATATTCCATGTTTATAAATAATGGGTAGTGTAATTTCAAAGAATTCAATGTACACTGGTTTATGATCATGTTCGGGGTGATGGGAATTTGTTTAGTTTCCAATATACATTGTTACTTTTCCTCTCTATTATAAGATTTAGGATTCAAAAAAGAATTACTGAGGCTTGATTGAATCATTCATGCTAGTATGAAAGATGATGTATTATTTTTCTCTAATCCTTCCACTAACCAACTTGGGATTTCCCTGAAATATGGTAATTAGTTTTATTTTATATTATACTTCCCTATTATTTTCAACGCAGTATATCAATTATTTCATGATTTTAATGTATTATTTTTTTGGTTATTTAATATTTTGATTTCATCATATCACTTTTATTATCTAATTTTCTAATGAATATGTTTTTCATTATCAACTAATCATTTAATGATAGAAAACAATAGTTTAAAATATTTATGATTAATAGTATATTGACACATCTTTTAATTTTTTTAACATTAATTTTTTATATAATTTTTCTTTAAAGGAAACATTGTAATACTATTCAATTGGTTTTAAAAATAAAATTGATAAAATTATTTTTTGAAAAATTTATTTCTAACTGATAGGAGTATGATCATAGTTTAAAAGTAATTTTTATGTGGTTTCCATATAAATTCCAAATATGTTTCATTCTTTTTTCAATTAAAATTTCCACACTTGGTCTTGTATCGACATTATTTACCATAGAAGAAATTTGGTATTAATGATGCTCAATAACCACATAGTTTTTATAAAGTATAGTTTAGATATTATTGTAATATTTTAATTTTTTTTAATTATCATATTCCAATTCATTTCATTCACTATTCCTAAATCATTTTAAAAAAAAATTGTTTGTGTTGAATTGTTCATCTCTAAATGGCATGTTTTTTTTTCAATTTTATTGTTTTGTAATTTGATTTGTATTATACATAAAATGTACGGATGGGTCATCTTGTATTTACCAAAATAATTCCATTTTTGTTACAAAAATAGAACATGTGATGTAATTACAGCTCATGTTTTTCAAAAGCAGTGGAAAAAAATTTAGCCCTAGGTATTCAGGAATGTGCCTTAGGAATGTCACATGATGGATTAGGTATGTGTTTCAAAGTGTACTTGATTAATTATTGATAAATATAGATATCATATATTCATTTAAGTATCAAGATCCAATATAAAGAATATTATTTTATAAAATATAGATTACAAATAATTTATTAGATCTTATAATAAGATATAGTTAATTAATTTCATATCATCAAAATAAAATTAATTTTTTAATTTCTTTTGGATCGAATAAGTAGATATGTATGTCCTTTAGATGGAACAATACAATAGGGGGGTGAATTGTAGGTTTAAAACCTTTGAGTATTAGAAACTTATGATATTAGTTTAAAAGATCTCAAACTAATACAAATACAAACACCCATAATTGTATTGAATGAAAAAAGGTATGAAGTATTGTAATACTAATGTAATGTAAAACAATTGTATTCAAGGTGAACACAATAGTCAGAGTAATACAAAGATGATTGATTCTACCTTAAAGCGTATAGAATCAATCAATACAAAATGTAATAGAATGATTGTAATTAATACAATTACAATTGAATATGTAAAGAAGAAAGGAAAAAATACGAATTCCTTTCTAATACAAGTAACAGCGGAAATGTAAAAGTATTACAATTCTTTTTAACCCAAAGAGAAGGGTTATACTTTCACCTAGGACAAAAGGTCTGTCTCACCAACACCTTGGTGAGCCCTCGATACGATGATCGGCACGTCTGTCTGCCTATCCCCAGGAGCCCTCGATACGATGATCGGCACGTCTGTCTGCCTATCCCCGGCAGCCCTTGATACGATGATCGGCACGTCTTTCTGCCTATCCTTGGCAACCCTCGATTTTGTAGGTAATCGGCACCTCTGTCTTTCAATTAAATGAATGCCCCCGATACGATGATTGGACGCACAAGGAAGATGAGAGAAGTCACAGTGTCTCTCTCTAGAATTTTGGTAGTTCACAGAGTCTCTTCATTCGTTCTCCTCTTTCATCGTTGTACTCTCAGCTTCAAATGACCTCCTATTTATAGGCCTTGGGTTCCAATGGTCATATTGCCTCCAACGGTCATATTGAAACAGAAAGAACGACATCATTTTTATTAGTTTGTAACTAACTCAACGACATCGTTTTGTTAGGACATAAAATATATAGACATGAAAAACATGAGTACGATTCATATGAAATGAGAGTTTTTGACTAAGTACCAAAACAAATAATGAACATCTGAATAGCATAGTCAGTACGATACGATTGACAAAGTCAGTATGGTAAGATTGACAGAGTCAGTACGATACGATTGACAGAGTCAGTATGATACGATTGACAGAGTCTGTACGATACGATTAACATGATAGAAGACAAATGTAATTTCAAAAATATGATAGAATGCATTTTTGATTTCCAAAACATGATATAGAAGTCAAAAGAAGACTTTTGACTCAACAATCTCCCCCTTTTTGGAAAGCACAACACACAAAGTAAATGTAACAAGAAATACTTATCTCCCCCTGAGTTATTGAAAACTCGTCTGAAAAAGAAAATGAATACAACTAACTCCCCCTTTGGTATGGACTTTCCTAAGGATTGTATTCATAGATTTTCCTTAAGAGTGTTGTAAAGCATTCTCCCCCTTTATAAAACATTCTGCCCTTTGTAAAAATTCTCTCCCTTTGTGATTTACAAAAATAAATGAGTAATCTTGAATTGTCTGAGGGAGTTAGAAAATAAACACAACACAATAGATAAAAGAAAAATATCATAAAAGTCATTACAAAACAAAGATAAAATTCAAATGAAATCAAATACAACAATCATTTGTTTTCTATTTCCTTCTCCTTCTTTATAAGATCATGAAGAACATCTTTCATCTTTTTGATCTCCTTCTTGTCTTCAGAAATTGATTCAACCTGAGTTATGAGATGCTCTTGTTGATCCGCGAAGATCTGATCTTGATTCTTGACAGTCTCCTCATGGACTCTGATTACTTCTTCAAGGGTATCAATTCTGTTTTGAAAATTCTTGTTATCTTTGGGTAACACAGAATTTTGATTCTTCAACAAAACCATTTCATCTTTGAAAGTTGAAACCTTCGAGAATTCAGATTGGAAAGCATTCATTCTCTCTTTCAAGTCATTCACTGAAGGAACATCGGCTCTTTGAGAAGACAAAAGATTCAACCTTTCAAATTTTTCTCTGTCAAGATTATTGAAACCAATTTCAAGCTCATTTGATAATCTTCTTATATCTTCAATAACTATTTCATAATCATTGATTGAGCTCTCTGTTTTGTACGACCACTTGGTCATCTTATTGCATGTCTTCTTATGATCAACTGAACTCTCTGAAAGAACTTTCAAATCGGCTTCAACTGACAAAACATTCTTCCTCAACTCTTTTACGGAGCCAAACTTCTTCTTTTGGTTGTCAGTAATAAAATCAATCTTCCCTTCCAGCCTTGGGAAATAAGGAATTCTCTTCTCAACCCTTCTCAAAACATAAACAATGTAATCACTCTTCTTGAGAGAGATTGTATGCTCTGAATCAGTATCTTCATCGTACGATGCTAGTTCATACGATCTGCTTGAGTCAACAACTGGATGTTTTCCTTTTTCTTTTTCTTTCTGCTTTCTTTCTTCTTCTACTTTGTCACTAATGATAATAACTTTATCAGAGTGAGAGGATTGAGCACCTTGCTTTTCTTGAGATGACATTCTGTCCGGAGATCATACTTGATCGGGATGAGGAGTTTGTTGAATGCCTTCACTCAGCTTTTGAAATGATTCTTCTCTACTCTTCTTTGAACTTTGAAGAAATTCTAAAAGAAAGTATCCTTCTTCTTCTTCTTCTTCTATCTCTTCCATCACTTGTTTTTGTTTTCCTTCCTCAGGGAGACTCTGTACGATGGGCTCTTGGTGCACTTCTTCTGTTAATTGGGCACTAGCATCCTCAACCGCTTTCAAGACTTTAGAGACATCAAAGTCCGGAGCCTTTCTTTTTAAAAGAAGCATATTCTTCTTTTCAGCCTGAAGGGTTTCTTCTACCCTTACTCTTTCTGCAAAAGCCTCAGCAGGATCAAGACCGAACTTCGTATCACCTTCCATTCTCTGTTCCTTATCCTTTCTCCATTTTGATACAACCTCCTTACTATACCTCGGCTTCTTCTTGGGCTTTGCACTGGTTTGCAGATCAGATTTTTGAGTAACTCCAGAGGATTGAATGTCTTTGGATGGCATAGGTGCTGATTGATTCTGAGCCAATTCAACTTCTACATCTCTGACAAAAAGTTTTGAATTGTGATCAAAACAAACATTAAACTTTTTCATCGTACTTTTGCTAATCCAAGAAGGCTCCAGATCTATGGTGTTTCCTTTCAAAGGAATGTTACAAAACTTCATACTCTCAAGAATGAACTTCGTAAGGATAGTTAGATACATAATCATTTGGGACATAATCCCTCCTGTCTTGACATTATTAATGGTTTCAAAAACATACCCCATGAGATTCACTTTTGTCATATTCACATGATAGTCAAGCATGAAAATATCAGAAACTTTCAGAGTTTCTCTATCCCCTTTCCTTGGGATAAGAAAACCTTGCATCCATAGAGTGACAAAATGATTGTCCGGAGAAAGATGAGACACTTTTCTCTTTTCCTCATTAATAACAAACAATGTCTTTTCAGCACTTTATCTATTAAAAGTACCAACTTCTTCTGGTAGTTTGTGCAATGGACAGAAAGAATCCCCTTCTATAGAAACATTCAGAAAATGTGCCTCTTGTTTAACAGACATAGACAGTTTTCTATCATACACAGTAAAGTTTATAGTCATGTCTTTGTCGAAAGAAACGGTTTTGTAAAATTGACAAACATCATCAAAAAGAACCGGATCTTGAGAGTCAGGCTTTTCAACACACATATGTTCCCACCCTTGAAACAAAATGATCCTCCTGATTGTGGAATCGTACGTATTGAAAAAGTCTCGAGATACTAACCTTTATTTGTTAAAGTATATCTCTGTAAAAGTCTTTGTAGACATTTCAGCGGGAGTGTTAGCAGAGGATTGAGACATAAAGGTTCTGCCGATGAGAAGATCGTACGAAGATTTATAGCTGGTGGAGCAGAGCTTCGCCTCAAATCCTGAAAAATCAATGTGGATTTGGGGAGGGGAGGGGGCTATTTATAGGCGATAAAGGGGCGACCGTTGATCTTCTACGGTCGAAAAATGGTGACCATTGATCTTCTACGGTCAGGATTAGAGAAAACCAGATCAATAGTTATGATTAAAAAAAAGAAAAAAAAATTAAAAAAAATGAAAAAAATACCTATCGGAGAACGTAAGGTAATTGTTGGTTTTGATATAAATCAAAAGAAAAAAAATCGTAAGGAAAAAAAACATCATGCTGATGGAAAACAAAGTCGTTACCATGGACTGACCGTACGATGGAAAACAATATCGTTACCATGAACTGACAGTACGATGGAAAACAATCTCGTTACCATCATCGGTCGATTTAATAGAAAAGAAAATTATTACCAACATCGGTCGATACGATGGAAAAGAAAGTCATTACCATCATCGGTCGATATGATGGAAAAGAAAGTCATTACCATCATCGGTCGATACAATGGAAAAGAAAGTCATTACCATCATCGGTCGATACAATACCATGATTGATTGATACGATGGAAAAGAAAGTCAATACGATAAACAGAAAACTTAAAATCGTCAATACGATAAAAAGAAAACTTAAAATTGTCAATACGATAAATAGAAAAAACATCAAGAGAAAAAAAAACATAAGATAAAATGAAATAAAATGAGAAACATAGAAAGAAATGTTCTCCCCCTTTCTATGAGGAGTTTCTTACTATTAAGAGAGATGTAAAACAGGAAGTAGATATGAATGATTATTTTAATGTAATCATTCCTAGCTTCTGTTTTATATATTCAAATCTATCGGAAGGTAAATGATTTGTAAAAATGTCAGCAAGTTGTTCTTGCGTTCCGATGAATTGTAAAAAAATATCTCCTTTTTGTGTCTGATCTCTAAGAAAGTGATGCCTAACATCTATGTGTTTTGCACGAGAGTGATGTGCTGGGTTCTTACAAAGAGCTATGACACTTGTATTATCACAATGAATTTGAGTTTTGGAGAAACTCAATCCATAGTTAGTGAGTGTGTGTTGCATCCACAATACTTGAGCACAACAACTTCCAGCTGCTGCATATTCAGCTTCAGCAGTGGAAAGTGCTACTGAGTGTTGTTTCTTGCAGGACCAAGAAACCAAGGAATCTCCTAAGAAATGACATGTTCCAGATGTACTTTTTCTATCCATTCTACAACCACCAAAGTCAGTATCTGAAAAACTTTTTAAAACAAAATCATTCACAGAAGAGTAAAAAAGACCTAAATCCATAGTGCCTTTTAAATACTGAAAGATTCTCTTTACGGCTTTTAAATGAGACTCTTTTGGATTAGATTGGTATCTTTCACCTAAGCATACAGAAAACATCAAGTCTGGTCGACTAGCTGTCAAGTATAGCAAACTTCCTATCATACCTCTAAAGATTGTTTGATTTACTGGTATCCCAGTTTCATCAAGATCAAGAGTATTAGAGGTACTAATTGGATTACTAATACTTTTAGTTTTGTCAAATCCATACTTTTTGAGTAAATATTTTATATACTTATGTTGAGATATATAAGTTCCTTCTGGTTTTTGAGAAATTTGAAAACCTAAAATGAATGTTAACTCACCCATCATACTCATTTTAAACTCAGATTTCATTAAATTTGCAAAAGAATCAGTTAAATATTTCTGAGATGATCCAAATATGATGTCATCAGCATAGATTTGGACAGTCAAAACATTTTTGTTTTCCATTTTGATAAAAAGGGTTGGATCTGTTGTACCTTATGTATAATTGTTTTGTAAAAGAAATCATGTAAGTCTATCATACCATGCTCTAGGGACTTGTTTAAGACCATATAGAGCCTTGGTAAGTTTAAAAACATGATCAGGATGTTTTGAGTCTTGAAAACCAAGAGGTTGTTTGACAAAAACATCTTCTTGAACAAAACCATTTAGAAAAGCACATTTGACATCCATTTGAAATAGTTTGAAATTGAAATATGCTACAAAGGCTAATAGAATACGAATAGATTCAAGTCTAGCTACATGAGCATATGTTTCTTCATAGTCTATTCCCTCCTATTGATTATAGCTTTTAGCAACAAGTCTCTCTTTATTTCTTACTATGATTCCATTTTCATCACATTTGTTTCTGAAGACCCATTTTACACCAATTACAGTTGTTTCTTTAGGTCTTTCAACTAAAGTCCAGACTTGATTCCTTTCAAATTCATTTAGTTCATCTTTCATTGCTTTGATCCAATCATCATCACCTAAGGCCCCACTTGGACTTTAGGTTCAAATTGGGAAAGAAAAGAAAGATGTTCTATTTCATTTCTTAAGTAATTTCTGGTCTTTACAGGTTGATTTACATCACCAATGATGTTATCACTGGGATGATTCCTAAGAAACAATTGATTTGGGTTTTGTAAAACCTGTTCATCAACATATGGTAGATTATCTTATGTGGAAAATGTTTCAGGAAAACTTTCTTGAACGTTTTCCTTATCAGAATGATCTTCTAATAAAGGTTGATAAACGTTTTTAGAAAACACATCCAAGGATGTAGGATTGGGTTGGTTGAAAACAAAAGGATTAGTTTCATCGAATTTTACATGAACTGTTTCTTCAACAGTACAAGTGTTTTTATTGAAAACTATATAAGCCATAAGAGTTGTAGAATAGCCTAGAAGGATTCCTTCATCAGATTTTGGTGCGAATTTGTGTAGATTATCTTTTGTATTCAGGATGAATACTTTGCATACAAAAACTTTGAAGTATGAAACTTTAGGTTTTCGGCCAGTCCATAACTCTTAAGGGGTTTTATTAAGAAATGGTCTTGTTAAAACACGATTTATAGTATAACAGGCAGTAATGACAGCTTCAGCCCAAAAGTGCTGAGAAATTGAGTATTCACTCATCATGGTTTGAGTCATTTCCTGAAGAATACGATTTCTTATTTCAACAACACCATTTTGTTGAGGAGTTCTTAGAGATGAGAAATTGTGAGTAATACCTTTCTTACTACTAAAAGTTTCAAAATCTGAATTTTGAAATTCACCACCATGATCACTATGAATTTTTATCAATGGTAGGTTTTTCTCATTTTTAACATGGGCGCTAAATGTTTTGAAATAGGAAAAGACTTCAGATTTCTTTGTGAGAAAGTAAACCCATGTAAATCTAGTAAAGTCATCAACTAAAACAAATACATATTATTTGCCTCCAATACTCCCAAATTGTAAAGGACCAAACAGATCCATATGCACAAGCTGTAATTTATTAGAAGTTGAAACTTCATTAATTGATTTAAAGCTAGTTTTATGTTGCTTTCTAAATTTACAAGGATCACATATTTTTGAAGAATCATATCAAAGATCAGGTAGCCCTTTTACAAGTCCTTTCTTTGAGAGTTTACTTAGGTTTCTCATATTACAGTGTCCTAGTCTCCTATGCCATAGCGATGATTGGTCTTTTATTACACTTAATCAAGGTAAGTTTTGGTTCCTAAGGTCTTATAGGTTAATAGTGTAAACATTCTCTTGCCTATGGGAAGATAGTATGAACTCATCCTTTGAATTGTGAACAAGACACTTATCATTTCTAAAATTCCCAAGGTAACCCTCATCACATAATTGACTTATGCTGATGAGATTGTGCCTAAGACCTTTAACAAACAAAACATTTGAAATAAGAACTTTTCCAAGAAAAACAATATTACCTATACCAACAATCTTTCCTTGAGAATTATCTCCGAAGGTAACTTTTCCACCTTTTGTTTTGATAACCTTTTCAAAGAGATATTTGTTTCCAGTCATGTGTCGAGAACAACTACTATCCATGTACCAAATATTCTTATTGGTACACTTTTCATTTTCCTGAAAAAGAAACAATTAGATTTTCGGAATCCAAACTTGTTTGGATCCAGAAAGATTAGATAAAAGAATTTTAGAAATCCACATTTGTTTTGAAAAATGAGCTTTATGAAATCCTAAAGATTGAGTTTTGTTAAGAGAACAATCTCTTCTTCAGTGTCCACCACATTGACACTTAGAGCAGAAAATGGTTTTTTGAGGAACAAAATAGTTATTACTATAAACAGGTTTGGAATAAGTATAACCAAGACCAGAACGATTTCTCAAAGGTCTAATTTGAGAATACATCTTGTCAAAGTTTTCTTTTCCATGAGTAAATTTTGACAAACATTTCTTCAAAGATAAAATCTCTGACTTTAGTTTTAAAACCAAATTATTGTTTTCCAAAACACTTAAACTATAGTTAGGCACTAAAATATTTTTCATTGAAATTACAGTTTCAAGATCCTTAGAAAGTTTATCCTTATCAGATTTAACTTTCTCTAGGGTTTTTAAAATACTTTCAAAATCAGAAGTTTTCACATCAAGATCTTTAGAAAGATCTGATACTTCTTTAGTCAAGATTGAAATTCTAGAATTTTCTTTTTCAAATATCTTCTTGAGTTTCGAATTTTCATTGTCAAGTAATTTAGCAAATCTAGAGACCTCTTCAAAAGAAGGTAATGTATCATCCACTGATGATGAGGATTCATCATTTGAATATTCATAATATCTATTATCAATATAATTTTCATTTAAAGAGACATTTGTAATAGCTTCAGCATTATGTACCTTGGCCATGAGACAATGATCTTCAATAGGTAATCTGGCCAAGAGTCCGATATTCCTTTGTCCTGATGTCTCATATTCTGAAGAATCATCTGAGGAATCACTACCACTTGCACTCCACGTATCATTTGCTTTCAAGACTTTCTTTGTCTTATAAAACCTTTTCTTGTTTCTTTCAGAGTGTTTCTCCTTTCTATCTTTCCTCTTCAGTAAAGGACAATCAGGCCTTATATGTCCTGCTTTATTGCATTCATAACAAGTTACCTCTGAATCTTTCCTATCCTTCCTATCTTTATTTTTGAATCTATATTTAAAGTCCTTCTTTCCCACGATCTTTGTTCATCCTTCGAGCAAGATTTGCTAACTAATTATCCGAAAGATTACAATCACTTGAATCAGATATTACAATTTTCTTGGATTTCAACCTTGTAATCCTTTCAGGTGTTTTAGCTTTAGATGTAAAGGCCACACTTCCATTCCCATTCTTCTTCTTGTTGAAATCAGCATCTCTCTTCATTCTTGTCTCGTGTTGTAGAAGAGTTCCAAATAGTTCATCAAGAGTAATCTGGGAAACTTTTCTATTTTCATCAATAGCTGTTCTTTTTGACTCCCATTCATTTGGTATTATATCTATAATCTTATCAACAAGAGCTTCATCATAAAAACCTTTTTCTCCCATAGATTGTAAGCTGTTGACAATTGTCATAAACCTTTGTTGCACTTTACATACTGGCACTCCATAAGGAAAACAAATCCATGATACTCTGCTCGAAGCATTGCTCTCCTTGTTTCTATAACCTTGGATGTACCAAAATGAGTGACTTCTAATTTCTTCCAAATACAGTTGGCTACTTCACATGAAGATATCTGACTATATATATTCCTGGTCATAGAGCATAATAAAGTATTGTGTACCTTGTAATTTAGTTGATATTCTTGCTTCTCTTGGTTAGTGAAAGTACTAACTTCTTTGTCAGGAATTTTGTAACCTCCAGTAAGCATTATAAATTTTTCTACACCAGTATTGATAACGAAAGTCTTCATACGATCTCTCCAATACTCATAATCATTCCCATCAAAGATTGGTCATCTAGAAGGATTCAGATTGTCTATTGACCCAATATTCATTCCTGCTATCTAAGACACCAAAAACATTCCACTCCACACGTTAGTGTAGTAAGTATTCAAGAAAATAATATGAAAGAAATACAGATAGTAATAAAAATCAGTGGATAACCTCCTTTGATACCAACTGTTGGATCGAATAAGTAGATATGTGTGTCCTTTAGATGGAACAATACAAGAGGGGGGTGAATTGTAGGTTTAAAACCTTTGAGTTTTAGCAACTTAAGAGATTAGTTTAAAAGATCTTAAACTAATACAAATACAAACACCCACAATTGTATTGAATGAAAAAAGGTATGATGTATTGTAATACTAATGTAATGTAAAAAAATTGTATTCAAGGTGAACACAATAGTTAGAGTAATACAAAGATGAATGATTCTACCTTAAAGCGTATAGAATCAATCAATACAAAATGTAATAGAATGATTGTAATTAAAACAATTACAATTGAATATGTAAAGAAGAAAGGAAACAATATGAATTCCTTTCTAATACAAGTAACTGCGGAAATGTAAAAGTATTACAATTCTTTTTAACCCAAAGATAAGGGTTATCCTTTCACCTAGGACAAAAGGTCTGTCTCACCAACACCTTGGTGAGACCTCGATACGATGATCGGCATGTCTATCTGCCTATCCCCGGTAGCCCTCGATATGATGATCGACACGTATGTCTGCCTATCCCCGGCAGCCCTCGATACGATGATCGGCACATCTGTCTGCCTATCCTCGGCATCCCTCGATTTTGATGGTAATTGGCACCTATGTCTTTCAATTACTTGAAAGCCCTCGATACGATGATCAGACGCACAAGGCAGATGAGATAAGTCACGGTGTCTCTCTCTAGAATTTTGGTAGTTCACAGAGTCTCTTCGTTCGTTCTCTTCTTTCATCGTTGTACTCTCAGCTTCAAATGACCTCCTATTTATAGGCCTCGGGTTCCAATGGTCATATTGCCTCCAATGGTCATATTGAAACAGAAAGCACAACATCGTTTTTATTAGTTTGTAACTAACTCAACGACATCATTTTGTTCGGACATAAAATATATAGACATGAAAAACATGAGTACGATTCATATGCAATGAGAGTTTTTGACTAAGTACCAAAACAAATAATGAACATCTGAATAGCATAGTCAGTATGATACGATTGACAGAGTCAGTATGGTACGATTGACAGAGTCAGTACGATACGATTGACAGAGTCAGTACGATACGATTGACAGATTCAGTACGATACGATTAACATGATAGAAGTCAAATGTAATTTCCAAAATATGATAGAATGCATTTGTGATTTCCAAAACATGATATAGACGTAAAAAATAAGACTTTTGACTCAACAATTTCCTCATTTGAATACTATATTTTAATTACCTGATATAATAATTTAACAAATGAAATTTTATTTAGTTCATGTAATGAGTCATTATAGTCATCATAAGTCAATTTAATTATGTTCAATTTTAATTCCTTTATTATTCCATAATTCTGTGTGTTATATAGAAAAAAAACAACCCCATATCATTATAATATAATTCTAATACGAACAGGAAGATTGTATTAACCTCAAAAATAATATGATCCATAAAAACGTAAATAATAAAAATAAAAATAAACAATCCTAGCTCTTAGCTTTTTACTGAAAACACATTAATATCCTAACATAACCATTATAAAATATAAATGCATGTATCCCAACATAAGTTGTTAATTTCAACACACTATCACCTATAACACATCATGTCTATAACTAGGGAATAATATTCCATTAACAAACTAACGTCCCAATCATTAAATGTTTCGAAATAAATCATTTAATGGTTTTACCAAACCATGAAATAAATTTTGAAATGAAAACAATTAGTTCACAAATTCAAGGGGAAACTCATACCATCACACAAAAAATACAGATAAATATAGAATGGGATCATGACATCCCAAAAACCATTAATATATAAAATATAATTTTTATTACCATCGTAAATTAACCGATCTTCTATGAGAAATTATTATAGGAATGAAACTTAAATTTTATTACTCATAATGCTATGAATGAAACCAAAACATTAATAACACAACACATTTCATTTCCAAAAAATTTAAGAGAATTGAGACTATTATTCGCTTCCATAATTAATAATTTTTTATTTTATATAAGAAATATGTTTGATAAAAAAATTTATTCATATTAACTATGTGAGGAAAAATAATAATAATTGAAATCAAATAACACTACCCAAAAGAATATATTTAGCAATCAATCATGGGGAATTATAAGCACATGGGAATCATAATGCACATTAACTGAAATACATTATATATATTATGATTATTAAAATTTATTTAGTATGATATCAAATATTTTTTGATAAATGTTAAATAATATTAATACCACTAAAACGGTCTATTCTATTTAAACATATAATTAAATGATTATTAACATAAATAACTATTAATTAAAACCTCAAGATATGGAGACCTTGTGTGGTTGGAATACTAGTATCCTAATACATCAATAGAAATGATAACATGGAATTCGTATTTTTTTATTCAATAGTGAGCTATTAAATCCATTAATGATCAAAAAAATTCCCAACATAACCTAGGGAATACCTAGGTGAAATGGGTGAGCTATAAATCCAAATAATGAACTAAAAATGATAAGGAAGCCCAGTGTGTGATTCCATATTATAACCTAGTGTCATAAAATATAATGAAATGGGTGATCACATGGAAGTATAAAATAATTAATAAAGTATAATGAGATCATGGTAGCATATGAATTTTGTATGAAACCAAAAACATGACATTAACATGAGTCAATGATAACTACCTTGATAATAAACATAGTGGAAAAAAGTCCCATAATAGATTATGATTATTCCATAATCCCATATGTATCATTTTATAATACTATAATATTACTCAATGTAAGGGAAATATATCTAGCCACACCCATCATAACATGTTCATGATCTATGTGTGTTTCATAAAGGAAATCAATCATATGTAATAACATAAGAATTACCTATTGGAATAAATTGGATTTCATAATTTTTCATCATATATAAAATAAATAAATAAATTATGAAGGTATTTGAGAATTTATCATAAGGATTTTATTACCCCATAAAAGGGTTGAATAATCTAAGTATATATGTAAGATGAATATATAGATAATTTAGATGAATTCCATAAAAGTAAATGTTATTTTTGTTAATGAATATATTTACTTTATAAAAACATTATTAAAGAAAATAATGCTTTAACATTGAAAATATTTTTTGAAAAACAAAAAATTCAATTTTTTTTGAAATATATGTCATTTAAAATAACCATGGATACATTTAAATTATGTTTCATTGAAAATAATTTTCAATGTATTGGGTAATCCATGCATGTTGAAAATGTTAAAAAATACCTTATCATTTTTAAAATAAACGATAACAAGTACCTTGTTCAAAAAAAATACATGAATATTAAATTAAAAACATTATGTAAATATATAATTATGGGTCAAAAAACCTTCAAAATATCATAGTAAAATATTTTTAGAAAATATGTATTTGTATGAAAAAAATTGAAAAAAGGGGAAGATGAAGACATATATTCTCCAAGACAATAAAAATTGTTTTAAGAAACAAATAGGGGGAAAGGTTATATTACTAGAAAATATAATTAATAACCATAAGAAAATAAAATGAAAAAATTTATTTTAAGAAGTTAAAATTATTTCATTCATATTAAATTGAAGAAAAATAAATTCAAAATAAAATAACATTGAAACAAAAAACCATACATATCTGGAAAATTTTGAATCACAAAAACCCATTTATTAAGTAGATAAAATGAACATATAAATAATTAAGTAGGAATTATTATTTATATATTCTGTAATGGGGTAGTATATATGCAATTTTAAAGAAATAATGTGCATAAAATAACATGTGTCGCAAAGAAGGATGTTCGTGATAAAACCATTACAACATTGGTATATTTTTAAATTAGAAGCCCTAATAAAAAATAAAAACATCCAAAACATCAAATATCATGAATATATGGATATTAGTTATATAACATGTAATATTTTAAACATATTCACCTCATTAATTAAGATAGGTTTGAAATATAACAAATGTCTCAAAGAAGGAAAATTGAGTCACAAATCTCTTACATTATGTCTTTACATCCTTCAAACACATCCGACCCTTATATATAATAAATATTGGTTTCTATAAAATTAATAAAATAACTATATGTATATGTATATATATCATACCATATATTATTTACTTAGGTCTTTTTATCATCCATTTATTATTAATTCTTTGTTAAAATCATGTTTTTGGAAATAACTACTCTATTTTTTGTTTTTTTTTGATTTAATGTTTTTGGTTATCATAAATTCACCATCGTTTCATTAGATTTGGAATTTTATAAATGATATAAATATAAATTATATTCAGTATGTATGTATATATATTAATACATAAAATATAGAGATATAAAATGAAATAAATCATTCATGAAGAAGTAATGTTGTTTCTACACATGAATAATGTTTCAATTATCTTAATGACAATGATAGAAAGATGGGAATGGTTATTATAACATTATAGGATGATATTTATATCATAAATACCATTTTATTTCATTAAATACCCATAAATATACCATCCATTTGACGTCGTAATAAATATAATTTAAATTTTTTCATGAGGTAGTTGTTCATCGTACACGTGAACAAAATTATAATTTATTAAAAGGATGATAATATACAAAAAATATGATATATGTAATTCAAATAATATTTGAAATTTCATTATTTTTATATATAAAAATTAATTTACTCCATATTACCTTCTATGTATAGGATGCTCGAAAAAACAAATCACATCGATTTGGGAGTCGTAAGTCTACCGTACACATTAGCAACATTATCTTATTCCTTAAGAGATGAAATATAATAAGTAATATATTATATTATAATTTATTAATTTTAACAATATAATTAATATAATATAAAATCATTATATCTAGAAGTGAGATGCGGTAATGGAAATCAAATTACGTCAATTCATGAGGATGTAGTCTTCTGTGGAATTGATCAACAAAGTATATTACATTTTGATGATGGTATTATGTCACTATCAATACTTAAAATAATATATGTGTATGTATGATAATGAGGTTATTATATCATTGTTTTTTTAAATGATTTAATGGTGGTGGAAGAAGAAATAATATAAAATGCTTAGTTTAAAATGTTAACTCTTCTTTAGAAAACTTTATTTGGTTAGCATAAAAAGCCTTTAAAAGATATATTTTCAATAAAAATAAGTATTATATGATAAGTTTATGGATTTTGGGATGTTATTTTGATTGAAAATGACCGAAAATTTGGTTTTTTTATGTGTTTAAAGGAGATGAGTGTGGGTTTCCTTTTATAAGTGGGAGATAAGACTACCATGGGAGATTTTAGAATAAAAAATAATTACACCCATGTTTCTATAATGTGAAATGATCAAAAACAGTACATTGCAAAAAATTAGAAGTTATAAGGTCTAAATATTACCATTTAATTGGAATTATAATTATTTTTGATCATTTTTAGACCATTTCATTTTAGTTAAACCTCTAGTAAAGCTATTTTTACCTTTGACATTGTAAATAAGTTTTAGTATTATACTATGAGTTATGGTAAAACATTTTGACAACCTTATTAGATAAAATAATTTATTATTAATATAAATATGGAGGAAATGTTTCCAAATTCAACTCCTAGAAGTGGTTTAATTTAGTTTAAAACAAAACCTTCATGAATGCAACAAAAATGTGTTTTCCAATGACAAATATTCAATATATTAAAACAATATATCATAATTAAATATGAGATTCATTAAAATTTACATAATTAGTTATATGATAATAAAAATGAACAAATTTTAATTTAAATAATATTTATTAAATAATTTATATTTTTATAAAATTTGAACAAAAAAAATTGTATTCAATATAAAAATTATTATTTTTCATTATTCATCAAAAAAATAATCATTTCCAAAAATTTGAAAAAAATAACCAAAGTATAATTTCATCATGTAGAGTTAAAAATTATAATTATTTTTCTAAATAAATTTTATAAAATTGGGAAAATAATTTTAAATTATGTGTATAGTGCGTGACTGGACCACCTTTTAGAGAAATATATTTTTTCACATAACAATTCATCTTATCGAAAATGGTTCTTACATAATTTAAAATCTATATATAATGAATAATATTTTTTATATAATTTTAAAGTATATAATTTTCATAATTTAGTTATTATTATTCATACCCATAAACATGATATATATGTAATATTTTCAATGTATAAATATTGATATTTCATTATATTTTTTTAATTCATTTAAACATGGTTCTACAATCATTGAAAACTATATAAGAGATAGAAACTAATGAAAATGATATAAACCATAATGTATCAATTGTTACATTGTTGTGTATTATTTTTGTTTCATGGTTTATGTTCTGTCACACATAGTGTTCTTCTATTAAAATATTATGGTATTACATTATACCCCATTAAGTAAATTACATCCAAGAAATTTAATCTTAATAAAGATAATAAATTGGTATAAATTTGAAAATACCATTTTGGAATCTAAAATTTTGAGAAGGATTAGTAAAATATCATATTCATTATAGAAAATGTTATGTATAAATTTCATCCATAAAAACAAATTACTTGTGGTCCATGTATAAGAACATAATTGGGAAACAAAAATATGGACATCAAAGAAAATATTTACACTCAATGATTAATAGATTGTTCAAGGGAAACTGGTAATGATATGTCTCACCACCAAAAAGTAATTAATATTTTATGTGTTAAAATATCAATGATTCAATTGAAATATATGTAAAGGGACAATTTTTTGTCAAAATAATTTTCCAAAAGAGGAGGTGATATATATCATCAATATAGTAACCTTAATAAAATATATTTACTTCATTTAATAATATTTAATATCTACATTCTCATCCTTTGGAAAAATAATGATAATTAATGATGAATTTTTCATTCCAAATGAACAAAAAAATGTTAATTGATTAGAATTTCCATAAATGTATAATTGTACCATCTCAACCCAAAATACACTAAGTGGATCCCCGAGCCGATTGGCCACACTACCTTAGGAATACATCCTCATATTTCATAGGTTACTAACAAGCAGTAGGGGACTCTGTTGGTATAGTTGAGAGACTATACAGTTGTGATTAGATTAATCCATAGTGGAAAATAATAAATTGAAAGAGTATAAATAGTATTAAAGAATCTATAGTGGAATAATAAATCAACCAGAAATTTAAACATGAAGAAGATAAATAGACATAAAAAACCCAAAAATTAGGATTATTCCATGATAATTTAAAAAATTGAATATACCTAGTATATAAGTGAATACAAATATAAAAAATTCTAACCAACCATTGAAAATTTAAAATCTTCCACCTCTGGAATCATTATCATAGGCTCAATACTCTTCTCACATACTCATTAATTGTACTAATATTAAATACATTGGAAGTTGGAGACCTCCATTTGTTTATATTTGGAGTCATGAAGTTTTTTTGTGTACCATTGTTTTCCCAAAATATGTGTGATATAAAATCAGTAGGACACCAACAATGGATTGAAGAACATTAATGTTTAATTATATAAAATTATTAGTTTTTCAATAATAATAAATGTATGATATAAATAAATAAGTAAATTTTATTGGGCCAATTTCCTCAAGGTATACTTAAGCGACACTACCTACTTCTTCCTAGGAAGGATTTCCCTTAAAAAAAATTGAACATGTATAGATATAGTATGGGTGTAAAATGGTTCATGAAAAGTCTAGGTTCAAGAGTGTACCGAACCCATGATTTTTTATTTTCATGTAGTACACATAAATATGTGTACTAAATTTAAAACCTTATATTTAATATTAATTGAATCTAGGTCATATACCAGTTGTTCTGTAAAGAGGAACCTAAGTATCACCGTAGGAGAATTCATATTTCCCATCACCTAATAAGTCCATCCATGGTGATCCATAAGAGGAAACCCAAACTTCAATCTGGGCATAGTTTTATTTAGGAACCACTGATTGCATCGCATGTATTCCACATCGGGGACCAAGTATCACTTGTGGAATGGTATAACCATATCTCCCATTGAGCCAATCCAAGGTAATTACCTTTGGGAATCAGTATATATTTTTCGTATGTATTTAAGGAATCAACTATGAGATACCTTCCAATATATTCTATAATGAAACCATGTTTTTTTTCTAGTGTACTATTATTTTATTGAAATATAAAAATAAAAATATTGATGATCCCAAAGAACACATAATTATGTATAGACCTTTTTTCCCATATTGAAATGCTGGTATGTTGTAGCTATTTATAACAAATACCATTTAGCAATTAATTTCATTTATAAAAATTCACTCAAGTTCAAAAATTTATTTACTTCATGTAAATAATGTCATGGAATTAGAACATAGGCCTAAATACATGTCTCATCATCCATTTATATATATTTACATTCTTGAAATAAAATAATTTAAATTCGTATTAATGTATTATAATCTAAGCCTTTTAGAAATGAAAACCCATGGGGAGGCTCAGGTCAAGGTAATCACCCTATGTAATTGATTTTCATGTAGTTATAAATCATTTACATGTATTAATAAGATTTAATTTAATTAATTAGACTTTATGGATGTGGCATCATAAGAGTCTAGTGTGTGGCACAACATCTCACGTTAAAATACAGTGAGACAATGGGGGAAATGAACTAGACCAACTAATATATGATGGTTTATGAACCATTATATATTGTTAGGCTTTTAATCATGGTATACCATATTAAATTTTCAGAATTGAATATTTTCTTGAAAATAGAACATATGATCTTGAACCAAAAATGGCATATAAAATAGCTAGATAAACTAATAATAGAATGAAGTGCATCGAATCTCTTATTGAGAAGAACCCAATGAGATATATATATTTTTATTATGAGATAAAATATAGGATATATAAAAAATACTTTTTTTAATGACGGGAGATAACACAGGTTTGGGGTGTTGTTCTTCAGAAAATAAGGGAATACATTGGGTGAGTTAAAATAAATGTGTGGAAAAGTGTATTTCTAAAAATAATTAAATACCACACAGTTTTACAGCATGAATGGACAATCCATGCACCATAATTATACCAAAAACATCACCATCATCCTTCTCACATAGTATAGGTGAACTATTTGACTAACCACGAGCAGCCCATGCAATGTTCCTCTGTCTCTTGTTTGAGACTAATCACATGACCAAGTGGCATGGGGTGTATAGTAATGAAGGCAGTGTGTACCCATACTATATTCTAGAGTACACAACATTGTTGAAATTCATTGTTATTATAATGAACCATGGTTAATGGACATATACATTACATAGTTCTTTTGGAATACTTAATACATTACACAAACAGACACACAAATACATTATTAGTTTCATGCATTTGGAAATTTGGAAACTAAATCACTGGTACATAAGTAAGAGACATTATCAACTACTATGTTTATCATTATTAGAACCCTTATTAGACACATAATGCATAATACATATAATCATAAACTAGGGAATCAAAACTTAAAAATGGATGATATAATATTCTCATTAATGGTAAACAAGGGAGACATGTAAGCATAAACATGAGCATAATGGTATGAGAACGTGATAATGGTCATTAAATATTACACCCTTCATATCAGTGATCATAATCAGGAATCATGGCTCAAAGATTTGAATTTCATAATACATGAATCATAAGTGAATAAAGAGAATATGACAAGAAAGCATAATGTATGAATAATTCATTAAATTGTGGAAAACACATACACATGTAACATCATTACCTATAATTCAAGGAACATTATAAAAACATAACAAATCACTTCATGGGGACTACACCTACTGGGAGGAAACACCACCAATACTAGTCACAATCCTTTCCTTGTGAGGTGTCAGGTTTCCCAATATTCCCATAATTGATTGAATTTCCCCAGCTTACCATAGTGGATCAAGTTTCCCCATATTATTTTCGTGGATTGGGTTTCCCCATCTTTCCATAGTGGATCAGGTTTCCTCATCTTCTATATTGTATCAATATCACGGACTGGAATACCATTATTATATCATTAGATATAAATCATTCTCTAATTAATAAGAGGGATATATAGTTACCACCATTTATGAAATAAAATCATACATACATATTCCACAAGATATTAAAAATTAAATCATAACATGACCCATAAAAAGTGATGGGTTATATAAACAACATATCATAACCCAAGAAGATAAATGGGTGTCCTAACATTTTATCATATCATTATATATGGGAAATAGATAGGTTTAATAATATTTTCATCATAGCATAATCAATTAAAAAATTGGTTTCAATGTAATATAACCCATTGAATATGAACAGCTGTCGTAAACATCATTCCATCTAAACATAAACCATTCATGAAAGAATATGAATTCTATTCTTGAATCGTTTCCATAGTAATGAATAAACTATAACAATGTATGAAATATTAGATACATAAATATTTTGAATGATCACATAGAAAATTTCTTACGTAAAATATAATTTATTTGAAAACCATTTTCATAAATACATTTCAAAAATTATTTTCCTATAATGAAATATTTACTATTTTATTTATTTAATTTCTGAGGAAAATATTCTTTATTCATTGGAAAATTATTTTTAATAGATAAAACCTTAGGGAAACCATTTTCGTTTAAAATAAACATGAATACTTTTAAATGAATCTATAAGGAAATTAAAACTGTATTAAAATATAAAAACACAATTAATTTGGAAATATCATTAAAAATTTTAATGGAATCTTTGAAAATCATTTTAAAAACATGATGACAAATAAAACAATTTTTAGAACCATTTTATTTGAAAACAAATTTATAAAAAATGAATTTATAGAATATTATTAAATACATTTTTGATCAAAATAAATCTCATATAAATTCCATGGATGTTTCAAATGAAGGATTTTTAGGATAGTGGATAAATTCCTTCATGTCAAATATTCCTTTTATATAGTAAATGTTTAGAAAAGTGAATCAATTGGAAAATGAAAAGATGATTTAGTTTTAAAAAAATTAAAAAGGTAAAACAAGTGTTATTTCTAACTTCTTATATGATTGAATAGTAGTATATAATTATTTAGAACATTTTTTGAAAAATCTCATTTGAGAGAACACAAATTTCTGACTGAAAGGAGAAACAAAGTAGGATTTTCATAAACACTTATTCCTAATTATATTAAGAATCAAAGAAGGGGAATATGGTACCATTAATTGGATATAACCTGAATAATTTTTTTAAAGAAAATTCATGAGTGTAAATGAGAGATAGATCATAATATTTCATCAATAGGAGCATAACCATAAAAAATCTCGATAAACGATGAGATTGTAGCAATAAACCTTTACCAAATTATTAACATTAAATCATAAAAATGGTATGAATAACACCAAATGAGTCTTAATATATCATTAAAATAAAATAATTTAGGATATAACATGTCAACGTTAGTATATACACCTCATACAAAAATATAGTTTTATAAAATATCATGTTCCTCAAAGAAGAAAACTTGAGACAAAAATTATTTTACTAATTTCATAACTTTTTCAACATAATCCCAATTAATGAAATATATTCTAATAGATAAGAAAAATCCAATATATTTATAAATAAGAATCATATAATACATCTATGGGTAATATATACACCACACAAATGAATCAAGGGGTGAATATGTCATATCTCATAGGATTAAATAGTGAGATGAAATAACTTTACCTTAAGCCATGACTTTCTTTTTACATATTCAAACCTCATGTATAATAGATATAAATTTATTATAAAACTACAAAAGAACCATATTTTTTTATATAATACCACATATTATTTTTATGACTTTAAAGTTCTTGATTATTAGCATCTCCATGTTAATGTTATATTTCAGGTAATATCTACTTTATTCTTCATTCATGTTTTCACATATTATTTTCTATAGTCTTTCTTAGAAAATGATTTAATTATTTAATGAATTTAAAACATGATATAGATATCATATATATATATACATATATATAAGCATTTATAAAAATCATTAATATATAGAACGATGAAATGGAATACACCATTCATGTAGACGGTAGGTCGTATGTACGCATGATTGATGTTTTGGTTGTATTATCATATTGAAAGAAATAATTTAAATAAAATATATGTGTGTATATTTAATAACATTAATGTAGAATTATTATTTCATATATATCATATTATTACAATAAAACCTTCTTTATTACATTCCACATAGATTGTGAATGGACCACATCGCTTTAAGGAGGTAGTAGTCCACACTTCCACAAACAATGTTTTCATATTTAAAGAAAATGGAAATCATGAAGGTATGCGTTATATAATAATTAAACAAGATTAAATAAATCATAAATATCAAATATATAATATAAAAACATATTGTATATCATAATTCCATCCCATGATAGGTGGTAAAATAAAATACCAACAACATTGTTTCATGAGGTTGTACTTTGCCTTACACAAGAATTGTAAGTTCGTTGCCATTTTGATGGAAGTGTATGTAAGTGTGGTTAAAAACCATTTAATGATAATAGATAAGTATATTTAGGTTTTTTAAGTTATTATATATGCGTTGAATAATAAAAATTCAGGTGGTTCATAATTCAAATAAAAGAAAGGAACTTGAGGAAAGATGTTATCCCTTATTTAGGATCTCCTTTTGGTTTGTACCAAAGGGATAGATTGGATGGGTTTCTTCCTGAATGGAGGCTTCTAAGATTGGTGTAGGTATGTTTGGAGTATATTTTAGATTATTTTTTATCAAAAAAAAAATAATTGTAAATAAGTTTGAGGGGTGAGTGCTTTTCTATAGTTGACAAGGAATGGTATTCTTGTAAATTATGGAAAAGGGAATTACAAAAATATTTTTCTTATGAAAAGTGGAACCAATAATGATAAAAAAAAATACTATAAAATAGAATAAATAACTGATATATGAACATAAAATATATTTTTACAAGTTTTTGGGTCATTTTTCCCTTAAGTGAAGGGTTTAATGCATTGTTAAGATAGTTTTTCTCTTAGACGTTGTAATTAATGTTAATCCCTTTCACTAGTATTTTGGTTAAAAAATTTATTTGAACATATTATAAATTAGAAAATATTATTTTTAGAAATATATATACCATTTTATGACATTTAAATCACATAAGGGGTAGAAATAAATTTAAATTTAATCCAACTGAAGGGTTGTGATAAGGGGTTTTAAGCAGAAATGTTTAAATACATTGGATTTTTTTATGTCAGGTTTCAATGTGAAATTAGTTACATTTAACATTATATGATACCGTAATGTATAATAGATCTATTTAAACATCAAAATTGAATTAAAACATAATTTATCTCAATAAATAAATTAGAATAAAAATTACATTTGAATTAAAATTTAGTATTTTTTAATATTCATTAAAAAAACATTATAGAAAAATACCAAAAATTCAACATAACCTAATTTTAATGTTTTCTTTTCAAAATATTTGTTTGTTTTGACATATAAAATTTATAAAATTTCAAAAAACTATATTTAAAATAGGTTCACCATTAAAAGGCGGTAAAACTCTATTTAGAAAAATAAACGGTTATTTTTTTAAAATTAGGCATGTTATTATTATTTACCTATAAAACATATTGTATGAATTTAAAATATATATATTTAATTAATATAATTTTATAACTTTAATTATGTAAATTTATTAATAAAATACACTTTTGGGTGCATAAAAAATAATTCCTTTATATTAAATCGGCTTGTATTTTCATTTCTAATTAATTTGTAGCCAATGAATTTATCTTATATTTTTTATACCATATATTTTGATTTATTATTTAATGATATTCGTAACATATATTTTAAAATCCTGGTAATATCTTAGTATACTAAATAATTTTTTTATTAATATGCTTGTATTTGGTAAAACTCAGTCTTGTGTATAATGTAATCGAACAAAGGGTCTCTGTATTGTGTGTAATACAAGACAAACATAATGTTGTGTGTACCAAAAGATTATATAACTATTTCATTTAGTGAATTATTAACTTTGTGTTTTGTATAACGGAATTCAAACTTATTTATTTAATATAAAAAACTGTATTCATTGTTGTGTGAAGTGAAAAATATAAAAAAGCTTAAATTAATTTGAAAAAATATATTTCACAAATTATTAGGGTGTCACATTCAACCCACATTAAAATAAATTTCACCTTTTAAGTTTTTATATGTAATGAATGGTTCAATACTTGATTGTTACATTCATGAATCCCATATAAAACAAAAAATACTAAAACTTCTTTAAAAAAGGGATAGTTTGTGTAACACCCCGAGATTTTATGAAAAATATTATTTTACTTTCATTGATGTCTTCTATTATACAACACACCAAGTTTAGCTTGTACTATACACAACACCATATTAGCTTGCAGTATACGCAATGCTATTCTTGGATCGTGTTACACACAATTTCATGTTCGTTTTATAATAGTCATTCTATGCAACGTTGAGTGTGTGTATATATATATATATATATATTAAATGTATAAATGAAATATGGTTGGATTCTGTTATACGAAAAAACGAAGGATTCTTTCACAACACACAACCCTGACTTGGCTTTCATTACACGCAATCGCGACCTTCCTCGATAGAGTGTGTTGTACGCAATACCGGGTTTTACTAAACAACGATATATTATTATAATATTATTATCAACTATCCATTATGAATAGTATTAACTAAATTTTGAATTTTATAACATTTTTAGTCATCTTACACATTTTCTAGAACATAGTATTAGAACAAAATAATTTTTTCGGGTAAAATAATGATTTTTCAAAAAATGCAGTTTTGCCGCCTTTTTATGGTGCACCCACTTTAAATCTAGTTTTTGACATGTCTATAAGTTCAATTCTACAAAATAAAATTATTATTTGGAATCAGGATATAAAATTTTAACTTGGATAAATTTTTCTTATTATTCTGATAACTTTCATATTTTAATGAATAGTAAAAACACGCTATATTTTAATTACAAACAACTTTTTTCATCGTAATAACATATATGGTTAAATAATAATATTGAATGGTTTTAAAGTATAAATATAATATATTTTTACCATTTAATATAATGTATGTCATTAGCCTCGATTTTACGTTGAATTCGTAGGTTAAATAAATTCAATCTTTTGCAATGTTTTAAATAAAAACCTATTTTATTTCCACAACGGGATTAATTTTAATTTAATTTATGCAAACTTATGTGTATTGAATTTGGAAAAATGGATTCCATATTTGGAATCAGTGGGTCCAAATTATATTAATAGACTACATTTTATTTTTGGGCTTTATGAATAGTAACAACGGAAAAATTTATTTACCATAGTAAAAGGTAAATTGGGTAATTAAGGGTAAATAAAATATTATAAAATTATCCTAATACTTGTCTTAATACAATAGGATGATTATAATTTGTCCTAAGTCATATTTGGGTCTAAATGGAATCCATTAGAACCCACTTGGAGGTGATTAAGACCTTTAGTTTATTTTATCTAAAGGAAAGCGAAATATGTCTCACTCAACTTTAATAATTAAAGTATTATTAATATAAGTTTATACTGAATATAAATTCAGTTATAAATACTCATTTGAAATATAAAATTCTTTTCTCTGTCATGGTAATTTATTTGTAATTTTTAAGAGTTATTTAATTACATTATTATCTTATATATTAATGATGTAGAAATTATTTATTTAGTGAAAAATCAATAATATAGTTTTTATTGAAATATTAATACATATAAAAAGGCTCCAAAATCTGAAAAAAACGTATTATTAGTGTATATATAAACCCTAAAAATCCACTAGGCGAATTGTGGACCATTTGGATCCTTATTAAGGTGATTATGACACTTATATTATTTTATTTTAAATGATGCAAAGTTGTCACCTGCATAATTTAATAAATATAAAAATTTAACAATTGTAATTTTAAGATGATAAATTCGAGTAAAATTATTATTGTTAAAGATAATATATTTATCTTCATTATAGGATTTTATTTTTAATTTTTATGCAAAAAATAAGTATATTAAATAATTATAAAAAAATGTTGTAGTAATTATTTTATTAAGAGATAAACCAAAGAAATGGTTTTAAGAATAATAAAATAAATATTATATGAACAATTTAATGTGCTACACTAATTTTCTAGATACATATTGACTTTTATGAATCTATTAAAGCTTTTAGTTCGAACATATATTCTGTATATATTTTATTTAAATTCATATAAATGAATAGTGCCAAAATTGACACTATTGTTATTTTATAAAAATAACGTATTATAAAATTGATTAAAAATCACAAAAATATTTAACAATTATAAATTTAAATTTATATGGTCTAAAATGTTATAAAATATCCAATTATGGACAATTCACAACAAATAAGTGATTTTTTGTTATAATTTAAAATTTAGAATTTTATTAGCACAAATAAAATTAAATTGATTAAGTAAGGATAAATCAAGTTGATAATGTTTAAAATAATTTCCTAACATGTCTAAATTTTATTTTTTGATGAGATTACAACCCTATATCATCTTATATTCGAATATGAGTCATTTTTTGAGGTTTTTAAGTGGGGTTAGATTTATTATAAATTAATATTTTTAAGAATTCAAAAGGTGCTCCTCTCCTCCCTTATAAAAGGGCACCTCCTACCTCTCTTCCTCACACCAATTTGAGCCTTAAATCTCGGCCTAACCCTGCCAAATTCTCTTATAAACTTCCCTAGAAACATCCTATAGGTCCTGGTTTTCTTTAAAGACCAATTTTAGTGCCCTAAGAGGAGGTCTCAAAGAGGCGCTTCAAAGAAGAGGTAATGTTCGTTACCGATTCTTTCAACTTTATTTCTTCTTCCACTTCTTATTATTTAGTTGTTTCATTATGAAGTAATAACATCAGTATCACTCATATACTTATATGTTATTATAAGTATTAAACAACCCTATTTCACAATTTATCCATCCTATGGAAAATGAAATCACCGCGCGTGCGTACGTACGGAATACCGTCTCCACGCCGTGGTGTAATCTATTTTCCACCACCACCTTACTTGGATGAGTATAATGGTGTAAATAATTAATATATATGATTATTGTAAAGTGATATTTATTCTTAAATATTATACATACACTTGAATATAATTCCATGTTCATGGGAATGATATCATTGCCCGTGCGTACGTACGAACTACCGTCTCCACGACGCGATGAGATTCATTTTCAATGATTAACCATTCATGAACGATTATAAAGTATATATAATAAGTAATCAAGAAATATATGACATAATAATGATACTGGATTTATGTATATATATATTTATTTCATCTACTTAATTCCATTCAATTCAATAAGGAAACGAAAACAGCGTTCATGCGTACGTACGGTCTACCGTCTCCATGACCGGTGTATTTCTTTCCATTTATCGATATATTATATATATTTATATTCTGAATATATATTATATATAAATCATTTTTTACATTCTGGATAAAATTAATCATTATCTAAGTAATCATATGAATAATTACAAGTTAAAACACGAACGAAAAATGAGACGATTTTACCCAAAACGCTACTTTAACATGAATTTACAAAAGAACGGGTAATATAAAGTCATAAGTGAAGCATATATGATATGATAACAATGAATATGATTCTGTAATAAGTAAATAACATTATTTAAATCATTATACAGGGGTTTCAGATACGTATGAAGAATATCAGACCTAAGTTAAGGGATAATTTTGTAAATTTCATTTTTATCCGAGATTGCTTATTCATAATTATTTTCTGGGGTTATTGTTATCATCCATGTCCATGTTTCCTAAAAATGGTTTAATGTATGTTTAAAGTCCTTTTTACCCACTTTTGACTTTTACTACATGGTATTTAAGGAATCTTTCTTTTGTTTACGTTACGAGGTACTTTTTTGACTTTTCCGACAAAAGTACGATAAGAATGTTTTTTAACGTATACGGCATGAAAGGATTTTTATGGTTTTATAAAGACTTATTTTCATGAAGCTTCCTTCAAAAGATTTCATGAATATTTTCACCAAAAACCTTTTCTTCCTAAATTGCATGACATTTTGTGAAAAGAAAATGATTTTGAAGAAAAAAGGATATTTTCCTCAAGAATTCATTTAAAGTGTTTTATCAAAACCATTTTCATCTAAGATGACATTATTTCACATGTGTATGTTTCAAGTGTAATGTCTCTATGATTAACATGGTTTCACTTTTCTTATTATGAAATGATATCCATTTCTTTTATATGGATTATGTGATGATGGTACGATGTTTATGAAACCCATTTTATTTATTGGGTTATTATGAATGATGTGTGTTTATTTTGTGGCACAAGTAAGAATGATTTCATTATGAGATGTGTGGGACCTATATCTCCCTCCAATTCATTTTGTAAAGATTTATATCTTATGAGATAGACATGGCTGGAATGGTAAGTTAAACCGGTTCAGTAATATAGGACTGGAACGAGGAGTGAACTCGATTCAGAAAGGGACTTTGTCCACTAAGATGGTTTTGGCAGCAATGCCTTGGCTACTATGGAAATAATATCATGTGCTTAATGGTTTCCACAATTACATGTTTTATTCCCATGCTATTTTATCATTCTTATTGTTTCTTTATGATCTATGCCTTACGTACTTCCATGTTTTATGTCATTGCTCATGCTTTTGATGTTTAAACATTATGTTCATGTTTTTATGTTCAAATGTATATGGTATGTTTTATTTTATCCATGCTTACCATTACTGAGCATTTGAGCTCACCCATTTTATGTTTTCTTTTCCCCAGGATATAAATAAAGGTTTTAGGTAAGAAAAAAAAGGGAAGATCTTTATGGGAGATGTTGAAGATCTTTCACCATGATTAGAAGATTAAGTTCCAAGTTTCCAAAGACACTAAACTATTACAGTCCTTGTGTGTCTATTTTTGTTATGTATTAAGTTTTCCACAAAATAAATGTAATGTTCATGTACGTCAAGCTTCGGGTCTCTACAGTTGGTATCAGAGGAAAGGTTTAGTCAACCTTTGAAAACTTGGATGTGAAAATGTTAGTGAGATCCCTACAGATATTTCTAAGGTATGTCTAGGGATGTCCCTAAGGATAAGTATACGTATAGGATATAGTCCTAGAACTACGGTAATGATAATAGAATTTAACCTAAGATGTTAGATATTGAGGTTACTCCCCCTTTACTATGTTGTTTTTCCTAGCATGATTTTTTCCTCTCACACTTTTCTTTTTGGGTTTTAGAAAATGGATGGAAACAGGAAGATTCACAATAATGGAGGATATAATGGACAATGGAAAGATATTATTCATGAGAAATCAAATGAAACTAGATTTGGAAGTCCAAACACCATTATTATGCCGAATCAGCAATCTCATAATATGATCAATAAACTCAAATTTTGTAAGTTTCCTGACTCGACTAATAAGAGAAAGATGGTGTTTCATGATGATCATAGATGAAAGAAAGTTAAATTTCCCCTATGTAAATCATGTGGGAAGAGGCGTCAAGGAGAATGTTTCAAAGGAACTGGAAGATGCTTTGGGTGTGGAAAAGAAGTACATAAAGCAAGTAAGTGCAAAGGAAAAGGTTCAGTTAACACCATGGATGAGGATAATGGTATTGCTACGAAATCAACAATGGTTAAATGTTTTAAATGTGGAATGTACGGGCATTTTGAAAACCAATTCCCTAAGGGAAAGTCTCATGAATAGAATCAGTATGGTCGTATGGGTAATATTTATGTTGATGATGATGAAGAGACTACAAATGATATGTGAGATGAAATAATTGTTGAAGCTCGGTCAATGGTTTAGGAAGGTAGTGGAATGATTACATGTTTATCAAGTGTAATTTTGTATAAGTAATATCATGGTACTATGGAATAAAGAGACATCTAAGGATTCTTACACTATTGTATTTCCTTAATTTTTGAAAGTGTGTGAGGAATGGTACTAGTATTTTTGGAAAGTAGATGATATGCGCATAATTAAAGGATAAGAAGATAATGAGATGTTTGATTGTATTCATGAGCTCATGAATGATATAAGGACTAAGTGATATTATGGTTTGATTATATAGAAATTTTGGGATTTTGGTATGTGGAAAGAGTTAACTTTTGACAGCATTCATGTTTTCACTAAGGTTAAATGGGTATTCATTTTTCAAGAGAATACATGATTAAGTTATTCACATGTTTGTAATTTGACCAACAAGATATATCTTAGGATATATGGGGGATAAATGATGGAATTCACGTGATTGTTATGTGACATTTCAAGTAATCATTTTCTTTATACTATGATCTTGGACCGAAGTATTTCAGATAAGCCTAAAGGTTGGAATGGATTATGTTGGACATAAGTTAGTATTGTTTAAGGATAGAACATTTTTTGATATTATTGATGGGATTTTATAGTAATGTAGTTTTATAAAAAGGACAACTTGTAGGACGGTCGACAGCCCATCGCGTCGGACAAGGCTATGGGAATCGAACCCACAACTGAAGTATGAATTGCCTTTATCACATACCATTGGCCAACAGGAAGTCCCTGGTTAGTAGAAACAAGTTTTATTATACTAAGCAGTATGATATATGATATATAAGTCCATTTTAGGAAACATATATGATTAATCTCACTATAGATTGACTTATGTATATTTAATAACTTTTGCTAACCTTAAGTTTGAGATAGATGGAATGACTCGTCATTCTATCACATGATCTGCTAACACTTCATGAATGACAAATTCAACTTCATTTCTTTAAGAGATGAAGTGTAAATTGTTCAACGCACGAACAACAGTGAGATTGTACCAAAATAAAGTAAGTATTTATTCTAATTCAAATTCTTCAACTTTAGGGAAATGATCTTGAAGACCAAAAATGTTGTACTAGTTCCCTTATATCCGATGAATCAGATGGTACCATAGATCATCACAAATTTATGGCTTTGTGATTGTTGGCTTTTTCATAGCCATGTCCTCTACCACTCTCCATCAGAACATGATGGTTAGATTTTTCTTCCATATCCATATTTTCACCTATGTTCTCTTATATGGAAACCCAATGATGAGTTACATTGGGTAATCATTGCATTTCAAACATTAGATTTTAAAATTATGTTTTAGTATTCCTTTTTACAATGTGGGTTTCTATGAATAGTAAACGATTTATAACCCCGATGAATTTTGAGGGAGAAATTCATTTTAAGAGGGGTAGAATGTAACACCCCGAGATTTTATGAAAAATATTATTTTACTTTCATTGATGTCTTCTATTATACAACACACCAAGTTTAGGTGGTACTATACGCAACACCATATTAGCTTGCAGTATAAGCAACGCTATTCTTGGATCGTGATACACACAATTTCATGTTCGTTTTATAATAGTCATTCTACACAACGTTGAGTGTGTGTATATATATATATATATATATTCAATGTATAAATGAAATATGGTTGGATTCTGTTATACGAAACAACGAAGGATTCTTTCACAACATGCAACCCTGACTTGGCTAGCATTACACGCAATCACAACCTTCCTCGATAGTGTGTGTTGTAGGCAATACCGAGTTTTACTAAACAACGATATATTATTATAATATTATCATTAACTAGCTGTTATGAAAAGTATTAACTAAATTTTGAATTTTATAACATCATTATTCATCTTACACATATTCTAGAACATAATATAAGAACAAAATAAATTTTTCGGGTAAAATATGTATTTTTCAAAAAATGCAGTTTTGCTGCCTTTTAATGGCACACCCACTTTAAAACTAGTTTTGACATGTTTATAAGTTCAATTTTACAAAATAAAATTATTATTTTGAATCAGGATATAAAATTTTACCTTGGATAAAATTTTCATATTATTCTGATAACTTTCATATTTTAATGAATTGTAAAAACACACTATATTTTAATTAAAAACAACTTTTTTCATCGTAATAACATATGTGGTTAAATAATAATATTGAATGGTTTTAGAGTATAAATAGAATATATTTTTACCATTTAATATAATGTATGCCATTATCCTTGATTTTACGTTGAATTCGTAAGTTAAATAAATTCAATCTTTTGCAATGTTTTAAACAAAAACCTGTATTCTTTCGACAACGAGATTAATTTTAATTTAATTTCTATAACATCTGTGTATTGAATTTGGAAAAATGGATTCCATATTTGGAATTAGTGTGTCCAAATTATATTAATAGACTACTATTTATTTTTGGGCTTTATGAATAGTAACAACGGTAAATTTTATTTACCATAGTAAAAGGTAAATTGGGTAATTAAGGGTAAATCTAATATTATAAAATTATCCTAATACTTGTCTTAATACAATTGGATGATTATAATTTGTCCTAAGTCATATTTGGGTCGAAATGGAATCCATTAGAACCAACATGGAGGTGATTAAGACCTTTAGTTTATTTTATTTAAAGGAAAGTGAAATATGTCTCACTCAAATTTAATAATTAAAGTATTTTTAATATAATTTTATACAGAATATAAATTCGGTTATAAATACTCATTTGAGATATAAAATGTTTTTCTCTGTCATGGTAAATTATTTGTAATTTTTAAGAGTTATTTAACTACCTTATTATCTTATATATTAATGATGCAGAAATTATTTATTTAGTGAAAAATCAATAATATAGTTTTTATTGAAATATTAATACATATAAAAAGGCCCAAAAATCTTCTAAAAACTTATTATTAGTGTATATATAAACCCTAATAATCCACTGGGCGAATTTTGGACCATTTGGATCCTTATTAAGGTGATTATGACACTTATATTATTTTATTTTAAATGATGTCAAAGTTGTCACCTTCGTAATTTAATAAATATTACAATTTAACTATTGTTATTTTAAAATTATAAATTCTAGTAAAAGTTTTATTTTAAAATTTAATAGCTTTATCTTCATCATAGGATTTTATTTTTAATTGTTATGCAACAAATAAGTATATTAAAGCATTATACAAAAATGTTGTAGTAATTATTTTATTAAGAGATAAACCAAAGAAATGGTTTTAATAATAATAAAATAAATATTATATGAACTATTTAATGTTCTCCACTAATTTTCTAGATACATATGGACTTTTATGAATCTATTAAAGCTTTTAGTTCGATCATGTCTTCTGTATATATTTTATTTAAATTCATATAAATGAATAGTGTCAAAATTGACACTATTGTTATTTTATAAAAATAACATATTATAAAATTGTTTAAAAATCAAAAAAATATTTAAAAATTATAAATTTAAATTTATATGGTCTAAAATGTTATAAAGTATCCAATTATAGAAAATTTACAACAAATAAGTAATTTTATGTTAAAATTTAAAGCTTCAAATTTTATTAGCACAAATAAAATTAAATTGATTAAGTAAGGATAAATCAAGTTGATAATGTTTAAAATAATTTCCTAACATGTCTAAATTTTATTGGTTGATGAGATTACAACCCTATATCATCTTATATTCAAATATGAGTCGTTTTTGGATGTTTTTAAGTGGGTTTAGATTTATTATAAATTAATATTTTTAAGAATTCCAAAGGTGCCCCTCTCCTCCATTATAAAAGGGCACCTCCTCCCTCTCTTCCTCACACCAATTTGAGCCTTAAATCTCAGCCAACCCCTGCCAAATTATCTTCTAAAATTCCCTAAAAACATCCTAGAGGCCCTGGTCTTCTTCAAACCCCAATTGTAGTTCCCTAAGAGGAGGTCTCAAAGAGGCGCTTCAAAGAAGAGGTAATGTTCGTTACCGATTCTTTCAACATTATTTCATCTTCCACTTCTTCTTATTTAGTTGTATCATTATGATGTAATAACATCAGTATCACTCATATACTGATATGTTATTATATGTATGAAACAACCCTATTTCACAATTTATCCATCCTACGGAAAACAAAATCACCGCGCATGCGTACGTACGGAATACCGTCTCCACGCCGTGGTTTAATCTATTTTCCACCACCACCTTACATAGATGGGTATAATTTTGTAAATAATGACTATATATGATTATTTTAAAGTGATATTGATTCATAAATATTATACATACACTTGATTATAATTCCACATTCATGGGAATGATATCATCGCTCGTGCGTACGTACGGACTACCGTCTCCACGACGCGATGAGATTCATTCTCAATGATTATCCATTCATGAATGATAATAAAGTATATATAATAAGTAATCAAGAAATATATGAAATAATAATGAAACTGGATTTATGTATATATATATGTTTGTCATCTACTTAATTCCATTCAATTAAATAGGGAAACAAAAACAACGTTCATGCGTACGTACGGCCTACCATCTCCATGAACAATGTATTTCTTTCCATTTATTGATATATTATATATATGTATATTCTGAATATATATTATATATAAATCATGTTTTAAATTCTGGATATAATTAATCATGATCTAAGTAATCATATGAATAATTACAAGTTAAAACACGAACGACAAATGAGACGACTTTACCCAAAACGCCACTTTAACATGAATTTACAAAAGAACGGGTAATATAAAGTCATAAGTGAACCATATATGATATAATAAAAATGAATATGATTCTGTAATAATTAAATAAAATTATTAAAATCATTATACAGGGGTTTCAAATACGTACGAATCATATCGGAAATCATATCATGTGCTTAAATCATTATACAGGGGTTTCAGTAATACAGGACTGGAACGAGGAGTGAACTCGATTCAGAAAGGGACTTTGTCCACTAAGATGGTCTTGGAAGCAATTCCTTGGCTACTATGGAAATAATATCACGTGGTTAATGGTTTCCACAATTACATGTTTTATTCCCATGCTATTTTATCATTCTTAATGTTTCTTTATGATCTATGCCTTATGTACTTCCATGTTTTATCTCATTGCTCATGCTTTTGATGTTTAAACATTATGTTCATGTTTTTAAGTTCAAATGTATATGGTATGTTTTATTTTATCCATGCTTACCCTTACTGAGCATTTGAGCTCACCCTTTTTATGTTTTCTTTTCCCCAGGATATAAAAAAAGGTTTTAGGTAAGAAAAAAAGGGGAAGATCTTTATGGGAGATGTTGAAGATCTTTCAGCACGATTAGAAGATTATGTTCCATGTTTTCAAAGACACTAAACTATTACGGTCCTTGTGTGTCTGTTTTTGTTATGTATTAGGTCTTCTACAAAATTAATTTAATTTTTCTGTACGTCAAGCTTCAGGTCTCTATATTTTGAAACATAATAGTTACCCAAAATATCACATAACTAGGTATCCACATAAGTGAACATAGGTGGGAATGAATAATTTTAAAAGGTTGAAAATTTTAAATAATTATAGAGATTGATAAATATCATTGATTTCCAGCAATTGAATTTCCAATAGAAAGTTGGGGGCCTCATAACTATAAATATATGATAATTTATAAGACCATCATCTCAAAAGAAATGATTGTTGTAGGATAAATATCTTTTAAAATCCATTTCCTAGTGTTCAAGAGTTATTTTACCATCCAATAAATTAATAAATTATTCTTACATGATTTATTTCCTTTTCATATGCACAATCTCACCATTTTCCCCCATGCTCAATTTCCAAATCATCTCATACTCTATGAAATATAGGTGAATTTTTCATTATTGGTGTATCAATAGATCATGAGATAGATTGATAAGTAATTCCATATATATTTAGTTTCCATAAACAAAAATTAGTTATAATATGTTGTCTAATATTCAAAAAACATCATGTGGTGAGATTATACATTAATCTCAAAAACATCATCTAATTTTTAACATGAACATTCCATAAATATTTTACCTTATAACCCTTATGAAAGATGAAAATCCAAAACATTAGAATGAGAGTTAGGAAATCATATTATCATTGATCCTCCAAATATAAAAAATTATTTCTCTATTGTAACATTCCAAGCATGTGAATACCCTCATCGTATATTCTCTTGAAATATGGTAATAACCTAAATTACCATAAATACTTTTTTAAAATATGCTTGATTATTTATTTTGAAGATGACTAGATATATTACATAAATCCAATAAGTTGTATAATTCATCCATGATAACATAGACAACATTTTCAACAAACCCTTTATCAGTTATGAGGACATAAGTACTATCCAATTTACATTATCCAAATCAATCATCTCTTTGTCTAATATAAACTCAATTTTCTTAACATCTTTAATACATTAAGGTTTACCTTACCTTATTTAAAAATTTCACCATTATATTAAATCACTTTTCTAATTCATTATCACCATTTGAAATATCCTTTTCAATCCTTAAGGAAAAACCTATAATGAAAATACTTATATATTTCATGTTTCTTATAAAATAATATTTGAATTCCAAAACATATAAACTTCATTAATCCAAGATTTTTCTAAAACCATTACTTGGGATTCGCCATCTTATAACTTGATACCCCTTTCCATGAATATGAAATATGAATCCGTTATTAAGGTTAATCAACCTCAATGAAATCATTCTTATTTATTTTAATGTAAATAATACTATAATAACATATCAAACCATTCCTATTTCATTTTTGGTCTTTTTATTTCCAATAATATAACCAATACTTATAACACCTTCCTAATTTTCTTCATGATATTTCCACTTTGAAAATAAATTTTCATAACTCTCATACTATCATAATTTTAATCATTAAATGTTAATAAAGTTCCTTATATTCACATCTATTTACTAAAACCAAAAAGAATAGTGTGAGAAACATCTTTCATAATATAAACCACATAATCATGAAAAATCACTTATTTGATGTATTACTGATGAATCATATTTCATTAATCAATGAAAACATAGGTTTATCCTATGTCATTAATATCCAAAATATATTTAAATCCTTCATGATGTTTCAAACAGAGGTTGTGAATTCCCAAATCATATCCCTCAAAAGTTCCAAACTAGGCGTATAGCAAGGCCCATTGTCTTGTACCAAGTTATGATTGATTCAGGCTTGAAAATCCATTTCCTCATTATTACCCCTAGGTATATTAGTGCCAGAGCTACATCCACTTGTAGTATCCAGACCTAGATGAATTTATATAAAAATAATCACTCTCTCTATTTCCAAAATTCGTGTATATTTTCGAATAGTTTTCTTCATCCTTAGACTTATCCTTAAAGACATCCCTATACATGTCATTAAAAAATACATAGGGATCTCATGAAATATTTCTCATCCATGTTTCCAAAGTATTACTAAACATTTGATCTGATACCAACTATAATGACCCAATATTAATGTATATATACATTAAATAATTTCTTAGGAATACTTAATACATTACAAAAATAGATTACCAAAAATTGTATTAGTTTAGTTCATTTGGAGACATGGAAACATAATTCCTGTTATATAAGTGAGATATATTATATCCTTTTAGTTTCATCAGGATTAGAATCCTTTATTGAAATATCATTCATGATACATATTTTCCAAAATTGGGGAGTGTAAATATAAAAAGGGGAGAAATCATAGGCCAAGTAAGGTTAAAAAAGGGTGATATGTAAGCATAAAAATGAGTATAAGGAAATGAGAACATGATAATGATATTTTAATATAATACTATGTATATCAAATATTATAAACCAGAAACATGGAATAACAATTGGAAGTTAACAATACATGAATTATAAGTTAATCAAAAGCATACACCATAAAATAATAACATTGGAATAAGGCATTACGTTGTAAAATACACATAAACATGTTACATCATTCACTATAAGTCAAGGCACATTTCTAAACCATAACATGGAACTTCATGGGGACTACACCTACAAGGCGAGACATATCACCATCCCCATTTGAAATACTTTCATTGTAAGGGATTGGGGTTTCCCATCATCCCATAGTCGATCAAGTTTCACCATCTTAACATAGTGGATCAAGATTCCCAATCTTTCTATAGTGGATCTGGTTTCCCCTCATTCCCATAGTGGATCAGGTTTCTCTATATTCCATTGTGGATAAATCATGTCGACATGAATACCATTATCATATAATGAGATATAAATATATACCAAATTAATTAGATAATGATATAGGTCCCACCCTTCAGATAATAAAATCATACATATGTTTTCTATAAGATAATAAAATTTTCATCATAACATGACCCGTAAAAAGAGATGGACTTCATAAACATCATATAATAAACAATGAAATTAAATCGGTCTCATACAATTTTATCATATCCTTACCTATGTAAAATAGATTGGTTTAATTATATTTTAATCAAATTATAATCCATGAAAAGAAACATGTCACAAAAGTATATAACCCATGGAAGAGGAAAATGTGACATAAAAATCATTCTATATAAATAAAAACCATTCAATAAAGAATATTAATGTGGTCCTATATAATATACCTTGTGAAGAATAAACTATAAAAAATTATTACATCATAGATGTAGAGGGATTTTAAAAAAAATATGGAACATTTATTAAGTTAAATTCCCTTTCATTGAAAATACATTACATAAAACCATTTCAAAAATACATTTATTATAAATAATGCTTTATCATTTAATTCAAAACTTTTCTTGAGGAAAATATTCATTCTTATTTCATAAAATATTTAAAAAAATCTATTTTAATAACATTTTATTTTAAAAAAAACATTAAACATTATAAAGGATGTTAGAAAAAATTAAAAATAATTTTTAAATTTTAACACCCTTCTTCCATTTAATATATGTTTTAAAACATTTAAATGAATATTTGAAATTTATTTAAAAAACTTATTGAGTTAGAAAAAAAAATCAAAAAAGCAATTTATTTGAAAACAACATTAAATACAATTATTTTCCATATTTTAGGAAACTTTTTTTCCCTAAAAATAATTCTCAAAACAATAAAATTAATCCTCAAATATACTATGACCATGATTGCTGATAAATCCATACAATCCAATAATCCCATTTGTTCCATAAATTGTTTAAAACGTGACTCGATTAGAAAATAAAGATAACATTCCATTTGAAAACCATTTTTTTAAAAGGTAAAACATGGGGTAATGTGTCCATTAAACATTAAGGGATAATAGTAAAACATTTCTGAAACATATTTAGAAAACATGATTTTTAAATAACATAGATTTCTGACTAAAAAGAGAAATAAAGTCACAATTTTATTAAAACATTTTACTTATTATATTAAGTGACCAAGAGTGGAAAAATTGTACCATTACATGTATATAACATAAATAACCAGAGGTAAATAAAATTCAAGAGTGTTAATGAGATATTTATAATAATATTCCATTAAGTAATGCATAATCATAAACAATCTCAATAAATGATGACATTTTAGTAATAAACAGTTACCATATTGGCAACATTGAATAATAATGAAATGGAAATAATAAAATTAAACGGGTACTAAAATATCATGAAAATAAGTAGATTCATGATATAACACATCAAAAATATTATTTAAACATCGTAAAATAATATAAGTTCATAACATGGAATGTGCCTCAAATAAGACAAAGTGAGACAAAATTACTTTTCTGATTTATAATCTTTTGAAACCGAAAACCCAAGAAAGAAAGATCAGAAAATTGATATGTAAAATATCCACAAATATAAATATAATAATAATAAAATTAATCCATGGGTAGTATATAAATGACATAAATTAATTAAATGGTGAATATGGGATGTATGTCACAGGAATAAAAGGTGAGATGAAATTCCATTACCTTAATCATTGACATTCTTCGTACGCATTAAAAACTCATGTATACTAAATCTAACACAAAACCATATTATTTTATCTCATACCATATATAAATTTTTATGAAATTTTATTACCCTTTTATTAAAAACACCATGTTAATGTTGTGTTTCTGGTTAAATCCTCTTTGTCAGTATACATGTTTTGACTTATTTTTCTTGATTGTCATACTTAGATCATTATTTGTTTTATTTCAATAATGTATAAAAATTATATATTTATATATATCATATAATTAATTAAAAAATTATTGATACTAATCCATAAAATAAAAAATTATGAAATGGTATACATCGTTCATAGAGAAGACAGGTCGTACGTACGCATGAACATTATTTCCATTCTATTATTATATTGAATGTATGAAAATAAATTATATATATAATATAATTCCATTAGAATTATATTTCTATATATATCATATAATTTCAATAACCACATATTTAATACAATATATGTAGATTGTGAACGAATCACATCGCATTGAAAAGGTGATAGTCCATACTTCCCCAAACAAAGTCATCGTACATAGAAACAATAGAAAGAACGAACGTCTGTATTATATAATTGTAACGCCCTGACCCCAGTTACCCAGAGTCGGTGCATTATTTTGTAACATTGGCATGATCACAAAAGATCAAGTCTTGAAAGACCGATTAGTTTAGTAGCCTTGGAAACACTAGATACATTCATAAATGTTACAATACATCATAAAGTGAAAAATCACAATAACATAGTCTCCATATTCCACGCTTTTATCCCCTTCATACTATCCCTGTAGGTCAGTCATAAAATACTGCTTCATATCCTGGAAAAATTAAAACATTGTAAGGGGTGAACTCAGATGCTCAGTAAGGATAACAATATAGCGGAATCTTTCATAAATAAACATAAACATTTAAGACAATGTATAACTAAAACGAAAGCCTTTTAAACTTGAACTTCAACATAATATGACAAAAGTAAAATGAGATAATGCCATTTACTTATTCACATGGATATTCTTCTGGTCTAATAATCACATGCAATATCAATAACCACTTTCATAATGATGGAATGCATAATGCCAGAATATCATAACCACGTAGTCAAAGCCGCATGCCAAGACTACAAATAAGATTTTGTCAAGGCCTCATGCCAAGACACTAGTTTGTCTCATGAGACCTGCTGACACATCGAGGATCTATAGCGGGCTCCACCCATCACTTATTAAGTCCAACGCATTCCTTATATGAAAAGCTTTATACATATCATAAACCATAACATAATCATACCACATAAAACATTCTTAAAGGAAACATAACATTTCCACATTTCAATCACAAGGCATGAATACAACACATTGATATCAAAAAACACTTTTAAAACCATTTTCAATACCAACATAAAAGAAAATTAAAACATTGTAATTATTTTTCATTTAAAAAAGTTATGGCTTGTCGACGAAGCCGAAACTCAAATAATGGCCACAGTGGTGGAGAAGTCATTGTCATCGCATATGTACGACAAAAAAAACATTCCATTTTGTCATTTAGTAAAATTCTTCATATAAAAAAAGATTCCTCTTGAATAAACATAAAAGTCAAAGGGGTTTATACACCGTATAAAAGAAAGTTGTGTATAAAACAAAATATGCCTCAATGAAAGGAGATTGAGATGAAGTCCCTTAAAAATATCATTTTATTAAATAAAATAAATCTATTATGTGTATTCACTATAAGTACACATAAGTAAAGTACAAATACCAGATAGGAAATAATAATATCATGAAATAATTTGAAAGTAGGAGATTAACCCAATGAATAGAAATTGGGTTAAGAAGTTCCCTTACAAAGATAATTCTTTAAATAAAATAGATCTATTAAGTGTATTCACTCTAAGTACACATAATTAAAGCAAAAAATACAAGATATAACATAATAATATCATGACATAATTTGAAAGTAGGTGATTAACCAAAAGAATGGAAATTGGGTGAAGAAGTTCCCTTAACTCGTGTCCGACTTGACTTGATCATTCTTTAACCTCCTGAATAATACAATAGAGTTAATATATACTTTCTTAAGAACCTTTTTCAAGTTCATTATTCCTTTTAAATCACTTATTACCATTTTATGAACATTATGTAATTATTTACGTTAATAACGGTCGTTTTGTCGATCTTTGGTACTTGAGTCAAAAATAAAATTCTTATAATTAAAAGTTGTTCATGTGGTAAAATATCCATTATATCCAGAATTATATTCATGATTTAGATATCATATATATCATATATATCCAGTATATACATGAATTTATAATATTACATAACATTTAGAGTTAAGAAATGAAATGCATCTTTCATGGAGACGGTAAGCCGTACGTACGCATGAACGCTACTTTCATTTCTATTTCGTATTTAATGGAATGAAATTATAATTATATAAAGTTATACTATAATTATAGTATAATATAATGTATAATACCATTTAATCCATCCTTTATACATCCCACATATGGCATTACCGATTCAAATCACTTTGAGGGGGCGGTAGTCCGCACTTCCTAAAATGAAATTATCGCGTTTACCCATAATGGAAATCATAAAGGTATAACATTAATGAAAAATAAATAATAATAAGGAAAACAAGAACATAATATATATCAGATAAAAAACTAGTGTCATCATAATGGCCACCATGAGAGGTGTTAAAAGAAGATTGAACAATCATTGTTTCGTGAGGCAGTAATTCGCCACCCCCAGAAACTATATGTTCATTAACAATTAGAAGAAGGTGTGGGTAAGTATAAATAAAATAATTCTCATAAAAACATCCAAGTATATTGAGGATACTGTTGTTTGTACAGAAGAAATGAATAAAAATAGTTTAGGGGTTGGATAAGCAAAATAAAACAAAATACCGTAAGAGAAGACATTACCTTTAAATCGGGTAACTCTTTTTGATTTGAGCCAAAGGATTCCTTGGAAAGACTTCTGCCCAAAGTGAGGAATCTAGGGGTAATATAGGGAAGTTGGGAGAGTATTTGGGAAGATTTTGGCCGATCCAAATGGCTTGAAGTGGTGAATAAGGTGGTAGAGGTGGGGGCCTTTTATAGGGGGGAGAGGAGGGGCACTCTTGGAAGGTCATGAAATGTTACATTATTATGAAGTGATTTTCAGATTTCAAAGGTCCCAAAATGATATATTTCTAGGATAAGGTGATAAGGGTTCAAAATATACTCATACAATAGGTTTTTGAAAAGTTTATGTCTTAGATTTTACATTATATTTTCATATTCTTTAAATCGTTAATTAACGAGGTAATCGCTACATCATCATGGTGTCATATGAAAATTTAATTTATTTAATGTCTAAAAATTATAAAAAAAATATCACGATGTAGTAAGTATTTTTATCTTTCCAATGAATATTTATAGTTGAAAATTTAGCTTATATAACCCCATGTAATAATTGTTTTAGTAAAACAACACATGTTTGTGACAATTTTATTTTTACTTTAAATAAAAAGTTATTAATGTCATTTTCTTACCCAAGTGGCTCAATGGGGTCCCCAAGTTGACCCATGGATTTTTTGGGTCGGCCATGACTCATCCAATATGTTTAGGTCAAGTGTAAAGGTATTTTAATCTTTTTATAATATCATTTTTACCTTAAATTTCACTAATTACCTTTATTCGCGATTAATAAAACTTAAAAGTTACTATTCACCAAAAAATTATTTTAATCCCATTGAACCACATTTTACATCCTAATGAAAACCATGTATGTAGGCTTTTTGAAATTCAATTCATAGAAGCGTTAAAGTTCATTTAAACGAAAAATTAGTTTTTTAACTACCACTTAGTGGTTTCACTACTCATCAAAAATTGAAGTTTTTCAGAACAATGCCAAAATTTCACCCTAAGATATATTTGATATTCCTAATTCAAAAATGATGTGTATTTTAAAAAATTCATAACATATAAATTGATTTAATTAATTTAATAATTAATTCCCACTGTCACAATAAATAGTGTGTTTTTAAGAAGCAATATATATCAAAAGATTGACAATTATTTATGTCCAATTTCAAAGTGAAATTAATTCTAATGACCACCACTGGATAAAATGTTAAAAATATATTCTAATTATACTTTTAAACCAATCTATAGCATAATTTATCACTATAATTTATTTTGATTAAAAAAGTTGTTTTTATGTATTTTTCACTATTCATAAAAAATTGAAAGTTCTCATAAAAATACCAAAAATTCAACATAGGCTTATTTCGATATTTTGAATTCACAATTGAAGACCATTTTGAAATATAAAATATATATAATTTCAAAACGTGGTTATTACTATTCATAATGGCTAATTTGATTGGTCGCGGTGCGTTAGAATCTCAAACTTGTGTACAATGCAAGTTATTGCATTATTGAAAGAGAAGCGTATCGTGGAAGCTCGGGGTGTTACATTCTCCCCTCCTTCAATAAATTGCATCCTCGCAATTTGAAATTTATCATTGAAAATAAAAGTTTGAAAATAGAAAATACCTTTGTGGAAAACCCACATCGGATATATGGTTAATAAAAATATAACATTAAAAGAAAGAGAGGTACAAAGGTCACCCGAGATAGACCATACTAGGATTATATGAAAATATGGATATGGAGGAAAAAAACCATCAAGGTCTGATGGAGAGTTTTAGAAAATAGGATTAGGAGAAAGTTAACCACAAGAAAATCACAAACCTGTGATTGGTTAAACGGTCATTGAATCCCCAGTTAGAAAAGTTAACCGACAAAGTTTTTGTTTTAAGTTACATTTCAAAAAGTTGAGGAATTTATTTAAGAGATTTACTAAGAACATAAAAAAATATACTTACTTGTCATGTAGGCTTTCATTCGTTGATAAATTTTTACCACGAACCCATCTTTCACTCCAAATGGTAACAGAACTCAAAAATATTCAATTTATCCAAATTATATAAAGTTCCAAATATTACCACATACCATTTAGATTAGGAAAACAATTTTTAAATAACCATGGACTTCCAGTAGGCTAGTGGTAGGTAATAAAATCCTATCGCACTATAGTTGTGGGTTCGATTCCTGCAGCTTTGTCCGACGCGACGGGTTATCCCCCAACCTACAGGTTATCCTTTTCCTAAAACTATAGTATTATAATATTCCAAAAATAATCTTCAAAAATGTTAAAACCTTAAAAAATACTATCCAAAGATCAACTTAATCCATTCCAACATTTATAGTTATCCAAAATACCTCTATCCAGACTTTCTCTAAAGGGTCTCTAAATTCAAAATTCAATTGTAACATCAGATTCTCCATATAAATTAAAGTTTCTCTTTTTGTCACATACAAAAAATATGATTACCTTCATCATATTAAAACCTTAATGAAAACAACAAGTACTGTAATACAATCCTTATATATATATATCACATTATCCTTATAACCAGAATATAATCCTTAAGTCCAAAAGAACCATTACATTAATTATTCCACTTCAATTATAGTATCAGTATAAGATTGTCCTTGATCCCTTGACCTTTTCTAAGGTAAGTTTCCCTAACTCTTAATACATTCATTTTCATAATGCCCCATTTCCCTACAATTATAGCATTCAACATTGATAGCCTCTTTCTTTCCCTTGCAATCACGAGCCTGGTGACCTTTTTCTCCACATTTATAACAAACTCTCATTCCTTTTAGGCAAGTATCGAGGTGATTCTTCCAATAATTATCACATAATAGAAAATCCTTCTTTCCTTTTTTCCATTGATCTATCTCTTGTTCCGCCATTCTCTTCTTCTCTTGCTTTACTTTATTGTAATAAGATTTAAAGAATTCATTTTCTATCTTGATAGCACATGAGACAATATCTCCGTACGACGAGAAGGTTTGTGAGACTAATGCTCGACAGAGAAATGGTTTTAACCCATAAAATAAATGATCAATCTAACTTCTTGGGATACGTATGTAATCTGCAGCATGCCTCGCTAACCTTGTAAAGTTGCCCTCATACTTTGCGACATTCTCATCCTCCTTTTGCCTCAGACTCATAAATTTTCTATCCATATCTTCTCGATGGTCAGGAGGAAAGTATTTTTATAATAAAAGAACTTTGAACTCCCTCCATTCCATATTTGATACTTATTCATCTTCTTTCATATTTTGAATCAGCAACCACCATTGATCGGCGTCTCCAGTGAGCCGGTAAACTGCCATGACAACCTTCTTCCTTTCGCTACTCCCCAAGGCGTGGAATATTTTCTCTAATGAGTTTATCCATTTTTCAGCTACTAATGGATTTGTAACCCCATTAAATTTTGGCAGTTTTTGCCTCATGAAGTGGTCTAACATTGATCCTCCATGTTGCGGATTAGGGTGCTCCATACGAGTAAGGTTATTATTCATAACCTGAGTGAGTTTTCCTAGTATAGTGATAAGTTGATCAGCACTAGCTGTATCTCCAGCTCCATTATAATTATCTTGAGTAGGAGGTAAATCCGTACATGGAGTGTGTGAATTGATACGGTTTCCATTCCTTCCACTAGGTGCCATTTCTAAACAATGGCATAAACTAGATCAGTTTATGAATAAAAATACATGATTCTGTACTTGAAAAACAGTTAATATAAATTGAACAGTTTATGGATATCATCCATATTCATAAAAGAAAATGTCTTCTTTGAGGAATTATATACTCATAAACCCTTCATAATGATTTGTAAAGAAAATGAGAATTATCCTAAGAATATCCCCCGGGAGTGTCGTAACCAAGAGTGCAGCAAAGCCCGTTGTCGTGCAGCAGTTCCCATTCGAGTCTTGCTCAAAGCGGTTTTTTTGGGTTTTACCCCTAAGTACATCTGTTCCAGATCCGCCTCTACCTGCTCGTATCCAGACATGGATGTATTTCTCCTAAAACTCATAAAATCTCTATAATACCAAAATTCTAGGAAGTTCTTCTATACTAAACCTCAAAGTCTATCTTAGGGTTATGTGCTCTAATTAGATTTTATCTAAATATAGCTTCCAAGGTTGTTACTAAACTACCTCAGATACCAACTGTAACGCCCCGACCCCAGTTACCCAGAGTCGGTGCATTATTGCGTAACATTGGCATGATCACAAAAGATCATGTCTCGAAAGAAAAATTAGTTTACTATCCTTGAAAACACTAGATACATTCATAAATGTTACATTACATCATAAAGTGAAAAATCACAATAACATAGTATCCATATTCCACATTTTTATCCCCTTCATACTATCCCTGTAGGTCAGCCATAAAATACTTCTTCACATCCTGGAAAAATTAAAACATTGGAAGAAGTGAGCTCAGATGCTCAGTAATGATGATAATATAGCGGAAGCTTTCATAAATAAACATAAACATTTAAGTCATGTATAACTGAAAATAAAGCCTTTTAAAGTTGAACTTCAACATAATATGATAAAATTAAAATGAGATAATTCCATTTACTTATTCACATGGATATTCTACTGGTCGAATAATCACATGCAATATCAATAACCACTTTCATAATGATGGAATTCATAATGCCAGACTATCAGAACCATGTAGCCAAGGACTCGTGCCAAGGCTACAAATATGATTTTGTCAAGGCCTCGTGCCAAGACACTAGTTTGTCTTATGAGACTTGTCAATGCATCGAGGAGCTATAGCGGGCTCCACCCGTCACTTCTTATGTCCAATGCATTCATTATATGAAAAGGTTTAAACATATCATAAACCATAACATAATCATACCACATAAAACATGCATAAAGAAAACATAAAATTTCCACATTTCAATCACAAGACATCAATACAACACATTGATATAAAAAACACTTTTAAAACCATTTTCAATACCAACATAAAAGATAATTAAAACATTGTAATTATTTTTCATTTAAAAAAGTTATGGCTTGTAGAGGAAGCTGAAACTCTATTAATGGTCATGGCGGTGGAGAAGTCGTTGTCGCCACATACGTACAACAAAAAAACAATCCCTTTTTTCACTTAGTAAAATGCTTTGTATAAAAAAAATATTCCTCTTGAATAAACGTAAAAGTCAAAGGGGTTTATACACCGTATAAAAGAAAGTTGTGTATAAAACAAAATATGCCTCAATGAAAGTAGATTGAGACGAAGTCCCTTAAAAATATAATTTTTTTTAAGTAAAATAAATCTATTATGTGTATTCACTATAAGTACACATAAAGAAATTACAAATACAAGATAGGACATAATAATATCATGACATAATTTGAAAGTAGGAGATTAACCCAAATAATAGAAATTGGGTTAAGAACTTCCCTTAAAAAATCATTTTTTAAATAAAATAGATCTATTATGTGTATTCACTATAAGTACACATAAATAAAATAAAAATACAAGATATAACATAATAATATCATGACATAATTTGAAAGTAGGAGATTAACCAAAAGAATGGATATTGGGTTAAGAAGTTCCCTTACCTCGTGTCTGACTTGACTCGATCGTTCATTAACCTCCTGAATAATACACTAGAGTTAATTTGTAATTTCATAAGAACCTTTTTAAAGTTCATTATTCCTTTTATATCACTTATTACCATGTTATGAACATTATTTAATTATTTAAGTTAATAACGGACGTTTTGTCGATCTTTGGTGCTTGAGTCAAAAACAAACTTCTTATAATTACAAGTTGTTCATGTGGTGAAATATCAATTATATCCAGAATTATATTTCTGATTTATATATCATATATATCATATATATCCAGTATATACATGAATTTATAATATTACATAAAATTTAGAGTTAAGAAATGAAATGCACCGTTCATGGAGACGGTAAGCCGTACGTACGCATGAACGCTACTTTCATTTCTATTTCGTATTTAAGGGAATGAAATTAAAATTATATAAAGGTATACTATAATTAAATTATAATAAAATGTATAATACCATTTACTCCATCCTTTATACATTCCACATATGTCCTTAACGATTCAAATCACTTTGAGGGGGCGGTAGTCTACACTTCCTAAAATGAAATTATCGTGTTTACCCATATTGGAAATCATAAAGGTATAAAATAAATGAAAAATACAAAATCATAAGGAAAACAAAAAAAATAATATATATCATATATAAAAGTAGTGTCATCATAATGGCCACCATGAGAGGTGTTAAAAGAAGATTGAATAATCATCGTTTCGTGAGGCAGTAATTCACCACCCACAGAAACAGTATGTTCTTTAACCATTAGACGAAGGTGTGTGTAAGTGAAAATAAAATAATTCTTATAAAAACATACAAGTATATTTATTATACGGGGGTTGTTACAAAATAAAAGAATAAAAATAGTTTAGGGGGTTGGAGAAGCAAAATAAAACAAAACAACGTAAGAGAAGGCATTACCTTTAAATCAGGTAACTCTTTTTGATTTAAGCCAATGGCTTCCGTGGGAAGACTTCTGCCCAATGTGAGGATTCTAGGAGTAATAGAGGGAAGTTGGGAGAGTATTGGGGAAGATTTTTTCCGAGCCAAATGGCTTGAAGGTGTGAATTAGGTGGTAGAGGTGGGGGCCTTTTATAAGAGGAGAGGAGTGGCACTCTTGGAAGGTCATGAAATGATACATTATTATGAAGTGATTTTAAGATTTCAAAGGTCCCACAATGATATATTTCGAGTATAAGGTGATAGGGTTTGAATTATACTCATCCAATAGGTTTTTGACAAGGTTAAGTCTTATATTTTACATTATCTTTTCATTTTATTTTAATAGTTAATTAATGAGGTAATCGCTGCATTATCATGGTGTCATAAAGATTTTAATTTATTTAATGTATAAAAATTAAAACAAAAATATCATGATGTAGAAAATATTTTTATATTTCCAATGAATATTTATAGTTGAAATTTTAACTTATATAACCCCATGTAATAATTGTTTTAGTAAAACAACACATGTTTGTACAATTTTATTTTTTACTTTAAATAAAAAGTTATTAATGTCATTTTATTACCCAAGTGGCTCCATGGGGTCCCCAAGTTGACCCATGGATTGTATATTTTAGCCAGGACTCATCCAATAAGTGTAGGACAAGTTTAAAGGTATTTTCATATTTTTATAAAGTAATTTTTATCTTAATTTTCATTAATTATCTTTAACCGCGATTAATAAAACTTAAAAGTTACTATTCACCAAGAAAAATTATTTTAATCCCATTGAAACAAATTTTACATCCTAATGACAACCATGTATTTCGGATTTTTGAAATTCAATTCATAGATGCGGTATAGTTTCATTTAAATGAAAAATCAGTTTTTTAACTACCACATAGTGGTTTCACTATTCATCAAAAATTGAAGTTTTTCAGAACAATGACAAAATTTCACCCTAAGATATATTTGATATTTCTAATTCAAAAATGATGTGTATTTTAAAGAATTCAAAACATATAAGTTTATTTAATTAATTTAATAATTAATTCCTGCTTTCACAACAAATATTGTGTTTTTAAGAAGCAATATATATTAAAAGATTGACAATTGTTTATGTCCAATTTCAATGTGAACTTAATTCTAATGACCACCATTGGATAAAATGGTAAAAATATATTCTAATTATACTTTTAAACTACTCTATAGTATAATTTATCACAATAATTTATTTTCATTAAAAAGGTTGTTTTTAAGTATTTTTCACTATTCATAAAAAATTGGAAGTTCTCAGAAAAATACCAAAAATTCAACATAGGATAATTTTGATATTCTGAATCCACAAATGAAGTCCATTTTGAAATATAATATATATATAATTTCAAAAAGTGGATATTACTATTCATAATGGCTATTTTTATTAGTCGCGGTGTGTTAGAATCTCGAACTTGCGTACAATGCAAGTTATTGCATTATTGAAAGAGAAGCGTATCGTGGAAGATCGGGGTGTTACAATAATAATTATTTAAGAATAAATAATTCATAAATGTCATATATAAATAATATTAAAATATAGTTTCAAAAATAATTCCTAACCATGATAGGTGGTAAAAGAAAAAATGAATAATATTATTTCGTGAGGTGGTAGTTCATCATACATATGAATGGTAGGTTCATAACCCATTAGATGGAATTGTTCATATGTTTAGGTATAAAACCTATAAAATGAGGATATAAGTATATTTAAGATACTTTGGTAATTATATAATAATGTGATAATAATAATTTAGGTGGGGGGATGAAAATAAAACAAAGTTTCTTAAGGACACTACAAAAAAAATAGTACATTAGAGGGGATTATTTATAAGGGGTTATGCACAACGCCATCTAAATTCATATTCTATATAATTATAGGGGGTTATACACAACCCCCTCCAATATTATAATTTATAGGGGTTATGAACCCCCTCTAAATTCATTTTCTATAATAAATAGAGGGTTTTTAAGAACAACCCTTGAAAATCATCGAGTTTAGAGGGGGTTATGGACCACCTGTAATTTCATAAATTAGAGAGGGTTTTGAACTACATCAAAAAAAATTAACAATTGTTTAATAACCAGTAGAATTTTTGAGTTGGTTTAAAACCCCCTATAATTTTATAAAGTAGAGGGGGTTGAAAACCCATTCTAATGTCTTAAAATAGAGGGGTTTCAAAACCCCTTCTACTTTCTTAAATTGGAAGGGCTCCAAACCCCCACTAATGTCTTAAAATTAGATGGGGGTTCAAAACCACCTCTAACATCTTAAATTAGAAGAGGTTCAAAACTCCCCTCTGCATTGTTAAATTAGAGATGGTCCAAAACCCCCACTAATTTATTTAAATTAGAGGGTGTTCAAACTCCCCTCTAATTTAAATGATTAAAAGGGGTTGTGAACTTCCATTGTTTAAAAACATCCATAATATATATATATATATATATATATAATTAAAACAAAATATATAAATATATTTCAATACATTATATGAACATATTATATAAAATATTTATATGATTGTATTTAATTGTATTTATATGTATACATTAATATAATTTTATAATTTTATATATATTACTATATATTTGTTTATATAAATTGTATTTCATATAGTATTAATTATTTATAATATAAAATCATAATCATATTATATTAATATATACATAGTTATAATTTACATAAAAAATATATCATATAAAAATCCAAGCTTTTAGTTTTTATCAATTATATGATAATAATAATAATAAATATATTTTTATATAATAGGTTTATTCCTTTGTAGTATACCAAGAATGCTCTACCATGGAAAAAGTCGCTGACCAGATAATGAAATAAAATAAAAATACTCCAAGAAAGTATCACATTCCATAACATACAACTACACATCATAAAACTTTTCCCCATCCCCATATCCATGATCCATTGCTTCCTTCGTAGTAGACGCTTCCCACTCTGAGCTTTCATAATGATGCATAGTCTTAACATACTTAATTTTTGATTTTACTTTTCTAAATATAGAAAATCCAGAGAAGACTATATAAATTTTCCCCTATAGGTAGAAGACTGGGTAGGAATCGTCTTCGACATGTAAGAATTGTCTTTCCTCTGGGATCTTTTTAATGGAGCAGTCATAACTACCTCATTCCCTGGAACATTATTCTTTCCACCCTAAACAATGTATCTATAAGATTTTAGAACCCCTCCACCTTCATTCTCCTTTTCAATATCAGAGAAGTCCCCCATTTTCTAGAGATAATCACCTCATGGTAACCATTATTCACTCCCCGTGCTTGCTCAATGTTACTATTAGTGTCAATCATTGCTAAAAAATTTTGGGTGTTCCACACATTGAGAGTTACCAGGACCAACAGAATACTCCTTCTCCATTGCCTTCTCTATAGATCTTCATTTATTGGTGACTACAACCTGCGAAATGACACCAACTCTCTCTTAGGGATCTTCCGTCAGTAGTGGAATCTCCTCATTCTCTAGACTTGCAAAGAAATTTCAGGTCATAACTCCACCAGAGCTATGAGTACCCATATTCATAGCATCATAATCACCACCTGCATTGGCCAAAGGCTCCTTAGAGAGAGTAACCATTTGTAGATGGCACACACTACACTCCACCACAGACTGAGACTCAACTCCATAGTCACCCTTTAGTCTATCAAAAACCTTCATCACTGTTGGATCCATAGGTGCCTGCATCGTCTTCATACCACATGAAATGCCCAGCACAGAAACAAGAAGAGCCTGACTCATCTCCATCTCCACATTACCATTAGGTTTCTCATCAACCATTGAAATTACAGTGAAAATAGATTCTAAATGAGCTCCCAGCCCATAACATCCTCCAGAATTGGTACACATAGAGGATTCCACAAGGGCACTTGTACCCCCATTCACGTATCAAAATTCAAACTAAGCTGCCCCAAGGTAATCCTTTACCACCGCCGGAGACAGCCTCTTGGCATCATGAACATCACGAACATCGCCACTTTACCTTTCATCCACCTATGAAGTGACACTCATCCTTCCACTGTGGCAAACAACCTCTAGATGCCCAAACCATCTACACTTCACATAGAATTGCATTCAAAATTCGAAGATATCCTCTTGCATCTAGCGGAACTTCTTCCCATCAGTAATCCAGATGCAACAAAATGGAGTCCTTGCAACATTGACCTTGACACAAATCCACAGACAAATCGGGTGTGACATAGACTCAACTAGGTTATCAGAGCAAAAAAATCACCCAATCATATTTCCAATGGTGCAGAGAGTAGAAAGATTTTGGAAGGAATGAGGAAGGCTGGGAGACTTACCCATGTTGTGACCAACGAGGGGTCACACTGCAAATAGAATTCGAAACTCCATTTGAATAAATAAAAGGATGAACCACCACACCTTCGAGGATCCTTGAACTAAGTAGGAATCATATCTTCCTTCTATCCAAAACATACCATTATGTGTCTCCGGTCAAGAAACCTGAAAATCGCACACTCACGAAGCTCCCAGGAGCCAAAGATAAATTTGGAAAACACTTCCACCGAAGGTCTACGAGGAAAAAACTGATCCACCAAGGTATACATGCAAAAATCCGTTACACCGTTGAGTTCCACTGGGAGAAGAGATAGTTGGGGCACCTCCTAAAACAGATACGAAACATTCGAGGAAATTGAGATCGTATGGAAGGGCGGAGAAGAGCCGTAGTATGAAGAAGGATCATCCCTCCCAGGTGGTAGTGAACTAGAGACTCCCACCTCTGATAAGGAGGGGGGGAGCAGGTCTCGATGACATAAAGCTAGGTCATCGCAGTGACAGTGCGACGGCAGGTATCGGCACAACCCTCTCCCTTTGTATTATATATATTTAATATTATATGAAATCGAATTTATAAAAATAAATTTATTTTTATTCACACAATATTATATATTTATATTTATTGAAATACAAATATCTATAAATGTATATAGTAACAAATATATATATTGAAATACATTATATAAATATTTTTATCAATTGTATTTCATATAATATTATTATATATAATATAAAATTGTATTTAATATAAGATTATATATATTTTTGTATAAATTTCATTTCAAATAAAATTGATTATATATAATATACATATTAATTATATATAATATAAAATTGTATTTCAAATAATATCGATTATATATAATATACATATTAATTATATATAATAAAATATTAATTATATATAATATTGATATTTTTATTAATTTTATTTCATATATTAATAAAAAAAATTGTTTTATATATTATTATATAATTTATAAATATAAAAATATATATTAATATAAATAATAATAAATATATGTACTAAAAGACACTATATAAAAATATATTTAAAGACCTGTATAAGTATACTAGGTTAATACTTATATATATATATATATATAAGTTATTAAAATAAATGTAAATATATATAATATATATATATTTATATATTTATATTATAATATATATATATATATATTTAAGTATATAAATAATTTACATAAATGTATAATACAAATGTATTTAATATAATATATGTTTAATATAAATCATAAAATAAATGTATCATATTTATAAAAAATATATATAATTTTTATAGATTAAAAAATAGGTGTAACAAGAATAATAATTATTATTAATAGTATTTTTATCACTCACACTCACACACATATATATAAGTACAATATATACATATACACATGTGTAATATATTTAGTTGACATATAAATTTATAATATAGAATATATATAATTACATAAACATATAAATATAGTAAATAATATATATTATTATTTAAATGTATTTAATTGTATTATAGTAGTAGTAATTTATTATAACAAACATTAATATATATATATATATACATTTATGTGTAATATATACATCATAAGTCATTTGTTTTAGTGGTTTGCTGGTTCAGTTTTAGTGGTGATTCTTCAGTGCGATCCATGTTTCAATTCCTGATGGAAATGATTTTTCAATAACTATAGGGAGAGGAGAGAGCGAGAATGAAATGGGAGGGGGATGATATGGTGGGAATAGAATTGGTGCATAGGGAATTAGTGGTAATGAGACGCTGGGGCATGAACAGAATGGTAGGGGTGTTGGGGCACAAAATAAATTGAAGGGGGAAGGATAGGCTATGACAGGAATGGTTGGAGGGAGTGGCTAGGGTGGGAGTGACCTAAGAGAGGCAAGCAGGGCACCCATTGGGTCTTAAAAATGAAGAGCTTTACAGACGATTGTGAAAACTGCCCCTAATGTAACCATTATTAGGGGTGGTTCAAACCACACCTAAAACCTTTCAACTAGTGGTGGTTTCATCTTTAACTGCATTAAACACAGGATTTTTTTTTCAATTTATGTTAACATTAGAGGGGGTTTTAACCCGCTCTAATGTAACCACCTATAAAGTCACCATGAATTTACAAGTGCTTACTCAAAACCACACCAACAGATAGTAAGAGACCACATTATCTAGGGTTACTCATAACCACCACTAATGTATTTATAAGGGATTATAACCCCTTCTAATGTCAAAAATTACCCCTTTTAACGTGACCATTTTTTTGTAGTGGGAGAGATGTTACCTCTTCTTTGAGTAACTCCATTTCGTTTATAGCAATGGGATTCCTTGGATAACATTAATATAAAATTTTATTTTATAGGATGAAGGTAAGGATGTTGGGAGTTTTTTAGAATATTTATTTTGATCAAAATGGCTTGAATGATTTGAATTAGTATGAGGGTTGAGTTTCTTTTTAAAGTGGAGAAGGAGAGGCATTCCAATAAATTTTGGAAAAGGGAATTTCACCGACATTTATCCTATGAAAAGAGGCTCCAATAATGGTAAATCTTAGATCAATGTGAGTATAGGGTTATAATAAAGAACCATGGTAGGTTTTGGACAAGTGTTTAGACCATTTTTCCTTTATGATTAAGGTTTAATGCGTTGTTAAGATAATTTTATCTTAGTTATTCTAATTAATTTTAATAACATTTACTAATCATTCAGTAAAAAAATAAGTAACCTTATTATAAATTAGAAATTACTCATGTTACAAAACATTAATCCATTTTTTTTCTAATCACATAATACGCATAAATTAATTCAAATTTAATCACTCAGATGGGTCACAACATCGGGTTTTATTAATGACAAATGTTTAAAATTTTGTGAATTCTTTAAATTCAATTTAAATGTGAAATTAGTTGAAATTAAATATATTAGATAAGTGAATTTATAATGGAACTAATGAAACATTAAATCTAAATTACAATATAATTTATTCCTATTAATAAATTACATGAAAAATCATTTTTGAATTGAAATTCATTATTTTTTACTATTCATTAAAAATAAAACTTCACAGAAAAATACCAAAAATTCGGTCTGTTCTTATATTATACCTATAAAATATATTGTATTAATTTAAAAAAACATTTTACAGAATATATAACATATAAATTTCAATAATATCATTCTCTAATTGAAATTAATTTAATTTGGTAAGATAACACGCCTTTGTGAGCATGATAATATTTTCTTTATATTCGATCAGTTCATATTTTCATTTATAATTAATTGGTAACCAATGAATTCATAATATACCATTATACACTAAATATTTTTATAATTTAGTTAAGATATTCATAACTCATAGTTTTAAGACTACGTTACAACTTATTATACTAAATAATAAAGATTTATTAATATATTGTTATTTGGTAAAACTCAGTCTTTCATGTAAAGAAATCTATCTGAGGGACTTGGTATTATGTTTAATATAGGAAAAACAAAGTTTTAATTATAACACCAAACTATATAAGTGTTTCATGTAAGGAATGACTAACTTTTTTTTCACGTAACTGAAGAAAAAATTAGTTCTTTAATAAAAAAACTATATTTAGTGTTGTGCGAGATGAAACATATTAAAAAGGTTAAATTAATTCAAAAAACATTTCACAAAATCTAGGGGTGTTGGATTTATCACTAACCATTCTATAACAATTAGGTTTTGTGTTCCTTTATATATTTTTGGATGTCTGGTCTCCGAATAAGCCAAAGACTAACTTGAAACATTCTTTATCCCCATGGTTGATCCACTAGAATAAAAAAGAGGTTTTGGATAGTAACTAAAGTATATGTACCTCATTGAAAAACTAGGATATTACTACCACCCCAACTTAAAACAAATTTTATCCAGTTTACTCTTCTGAGAATGGTAAATCATCGCCTGAGAATATTTCTAGCCACTAAACATATACATCTACCTATCACTGCCAAGTCTCCTTCTAAACAGGTTTGTGCTTCCATGGAACCCAAAATAGAGGAAGATACCTAACTCAGAGGGCCCTAGTTCTCTGATCAATAATACATATTATATTATCCTCAATAGACACATATACCTCCAATTCAATATCCCCATGATCTAATGAATGAGATATGTCATAATAATGATAGTGAAGATATGAAACATGGAAGATATCATTAATGTTTAGATACCTAAAAGGTAATCCTAACCAATATGCTAATTGTAATGACTAAAATGTTTATCAATGTAATTTTTTCTCTCGTAATTTTTTCATAAAATAGATGCATCACTTAGAGAAACAAGTAAAACCCTTATTTTCATAAACAAGGAATGGAATAAGTGATATTAATATAAATTATAGAACTTAGACCAATGGAATAGTAACCTAACCATTGAAATAGTTATATGACCATTTAGAACATTAATATCATAATTAAAATAATAAACTCTCCTATAAAAGAATATAAAAAATTTACTGATCTTATAAATAAAAATATTATATAATTATATCATGGTATAAGTAAAGAAATGTATTGCAAATTATAAAAGTGTTTGTATTATTGTAAAATATTAATAATTATTAACAAATTTATAAATAATACAATTATTTAGAATAAAATATATCTCTATAAAATATATTAATAATTAATAATATGTTGTGTTACAATTATAAAATAATTTTTTGATAGTTTAATTCTTTTCTCTAATAATCTTAAAATTGATTATAATATTAAATTCTGTTTTTTAAGATGATTTTTTTAAACTAAATTTATCATATGAAGAATTTTTTTCATAAAATTTATTACATTCATAAAATCTAGACATCAAAAATATTAGGGTGAATTATTGGGATTTTACGAAAATTGTTGATTATTTAGTGAATAGTGAAATACCGTAATTTTGGGTATTTATCATTATAAGTAAATAAATGACTTTTTGATTCATGTTTGGAGTAATTTATGATGTAAGATTCTATTATCTTTTAGTAACATTATTTAGTTACCACATTTTGTTTTATGAATCAACATTATTGATTTCCTTGAGCCAAAATAATAAAGAATTATTAAAATAATAAAAAACACTCTTCTATTCCCGTATAAATACCACCCCTCACCACCCCTTATACACACACATTAATAATATAGTTTCATGCCAAAATTATTCCTAGGAATCATCCAATGTACAGGTGCATTTGGTATCCAAAAATACCAAATATAAGTGACTTAAGGAGGTTCTCAAGGAGATGATATTATAGAGGTAAAATATTTAAATCTCCTAATTAAATTTCATTTATTTTCTTATCCTATCATAAGCTTCCATGTCCAAATTATTATTATTACTATAGTATTATATATATATTAGTATTATATTTTTTAATGGAATATCTATCATCAAACCTCTCCTCTCATCATTGTATTCTAAAAATGAAAGCATCATCTGTGTTGTGCCGATCCACCGCCATCGTGGATAATGAGTTTTTATTTTCCATTAAATACTTAAAAGGTGGTCATAAAACTAGTAATATAGATAAATAATAGTTTTATATGTATATTATAACATTTTATATTTTTTTGAGCTATTTCATTGATATAATGTTATATAAAAAAACTAGATAGTGATGGTCGGGAGAAACCACCAAAATTAAACCAGTCATTTATCATTAATGGTTTATCAAATTAATCATCTTCATACAAGATAAACACCAGATATATGAGTACATTTAATCTTATATTAGTTCATTAGTGACATAAAATTTTACTTTTGGATAATTATACACAAATCAAAAGAAAATCCATAGTCATGTATAAGTAAACTGACCATGAAACCATGAAAATGAATGCTCCGAGAATGATGAAATCTCTATAACTAATAATAACATCCATAAAGGAAATTAATAAAATTAAAATAGATCATATACATATATAATAGGTTCTAAATTAATTTAATAAAAAAAATTATTTTATTATCCAGGATATTAAATCATAGTGTAGAAGTTATTCGTACAAAATGTAAGGGGATGCTCAAACCCAAGACCCTTTCTTTGGGTTATTACTCTTTAATACCAAATATCAGTGTGGTTATTCCTTTAATGGTTTTTAAATATAATTTCATCATTCCTCCCATTTATTTTGTAATATATACATGTTTTCAATGTTGTTTTACAACTAATACATTGACATCCAAAAATAACTCTCCTTTCCATAATACTTCTTGTATCCTCTTGAGTATTTTCTTATTCATTCATGAATGATGATTAATATAAAAAAAAGCATTCCCATTTTTATCATTGTATCCCAAAATATTATATATGAATGTATGATTTCTGAAATCCTTGTGATACCCATTCCTTTCCATGGGTTTATTCAAGACTATAATTATAATACGTTCTATGTGGCATGAATGATTAGGTAAATGTTATAATATAACGGATGGTCCTATAATTATAAATCATTATAATAAATTGGGTATTGTAATGTATCTCATGAGGTAATGTGTAATATTCATGAAAATAATTCTATATTTGTTCATAATTATGATTTTATGAATATGCGCATATGTTATGAAGGAACATGATTATATATTTTTTACAACTATGTATGGTATTAGAACTCTATGAAAACATGTTTCATTTTTATGAAATTACACAATCCAATCCTTTATCACATGTTCCTATCTTTTTTTTTAAGATGATCCTATGCTTATGATACAATGATGATGAATATAATCACTTATTTTATATTTCTCTATGCCCATTAGTAAACCTCTTACTATGATTTTAGCTAAAACATTTTATTTGATGTATATCCCTAGGTGACTATTTGTACTAAGGAGAGTGTCATCTTAATAAAGATAAAGAAGAAGTAATTAAATAAATGATTGTGTTTTATTATGTACAAGTTTTATGTGAGCCTTATTTTCCCAATACACTAAACCTTTTCATCCTAGTTTTGTAAAAAATTTATGTTATTTATCATTAAAATGATGTAATAGTCATGTAATAAGAAATAAGGTCACAATTTTCGTTATCAGAACAAGGTTTTATTAATTTCGGAATTAGGATTAGAGAATGTTATTGAAAACAAATAGAGAAATAATTAATGTATGAAACTATTTTCAAAAAAAATATAAACATAGGGATCCCATAAGATATTCCTTTAGTCCAAATTATGTAAAAGGATAAATTATTCCTTATTTTATGACTTACAATTTTCATAAATTTTCTATTTAATAAAATGGTTTGAATGAAGAAAAAATAGTCCAAGAAATCCATGTGATGGATAAAGAAATTATTATACGATTAATATCCCCAATTCCATGGGAGGTGGAGTTTAAAACCTTATAAAAATGATTACCCATATATCCCATACTATGGAAGACAATGTAGACCACGTGGAATGTCCCCCTTATCCTAAGAAAAAGAAAATAGCCATCAAGTCCTTTATGTGAAAATGGTTACCTATGTTTACTAAATCTTTTTATCTGTTAATCTCATAACAATTAGTTAAATCCATAGAAAACATCGTTTCTATACTCCACTACTCTGATATGGATAAGGTGACTCTCACTATATATCATTTATATTGAGAATCCAATCAATAGTAGGCATTGAATGATAACCCCATGTTAATGGAAAAATGTAATAGATGATGTTGAGAGACATTATGAATGTATTTCTCAATATATATCTCCCTCCAACTCTTCAAAAAATATGGAGAGATAATTCATATAATTCAAGAAAAACAAACATAAATATTTCATGACCTATGAAGAAAACATCACAAGGATTTCAAGATAAGCCTCTATTTTTATTATTAACAATGATAGAAAAATATATATAATATTTAGTGGTATGAAACCATTATTTCAAAAGGCTCTATCCATCTGAGACACTAGAATCTATGAATAATTGTATGATGTTATCTCAAAGTATAGTAGAATGTCAGATAAAACTCCCATGATTGTGGATATGAGAATAGAATAATGGAGCTCCATGTTTGTGGGTCAAATGACAAATGAGGAAAGAGGATCCAACCACCCATATGTCAAAATTTTTGGAAGAAACATCAATGAAATTTTCTTCAAGGGGTGGAAACAAACTCCAAGTGTGGTAGAGAATACTACTATGCCCATGAATGTCATTGAGACATGAATAAGCCTACTAACATGATGTATGTAAGGAGAGAGAAACTGAGGGTTCAATGCCTCAACTATAGAGAGAAATGTCACATTGAAAGATAGTGTACAAAACCTCGACTCATTGACGGTAATTAGTGTTAATATCCAACAAATAAAAATGAATAAGGGAATTTTTATTCCGTAAATACCTTTAAGGTGGATCAATAATATTAAGTCATATAATGTACACATCCTATTCACTCAGGGATGGAAAAATTATTATTTGATTCTATTTCAATGAATTCCTCTATATCATGAATGTTTTCTAGATATATTGTACTGAATCATTGAAACCATTTGGTATAGATATCGGTAAAAAAACATGGTGGTGCAATTATTGAAACCCATGTGTTTGACACTTCTCCTATTTGAGTATGTGGGAATAATTTTCCTATTAATCTCATAATACTTCCCATAGTGGAATTCCATTCTGTAACAAGCATGGATTGTCTCTCTCTATTTAGATCACATATCATCTATTGGGAAAATGAAATAAATTTTCTTATTATGAGCTATCTCATTCTCCTATAAAAATTATAGTTAGATCATGAATCTCTTTTGTAAAATCCATCATTGGTGTGGGTTTTGTTACCATATAAAGAATAATACCTTGCCCTAATGGAAGAGTCTTTGGAAGGTATAAACATTCATGAAATGACCATTATGAGGGAATACGGTGATATATTTCCTAATGTGTTGGTTAGACTTCACCTGCATCATGAGGTAAAGTTCTCAATAGAATTTATTATGAGTCCCTCTATTATCTAAATATCCCTATATGATTTCCCCTATTTAAATAGATGACATATATAAGAAACTGCATAAGAATTTTGAAAAATGATTCATACTCCCTGGGGAATCACCATGGGTTTTAGAAGTGATTTTCATATAGAAAAATATTGATAAATGGGGGTTTTTATCAATTATCTATAGATCAATAAGATCACCATATAGAAAAAAAATACACTTTCCAGTATTTAGGACTTCATTTATCAACTATGAGAAGATCAATACCTCTCAATGGTGTATAATTATTTTTGGATACCATCAACTAGTGTAGAAGGAATATATTTAGATGGTTTTTTCTTTACAAGTTATGGGCACTTTGTGTTCTAGTGATTCCCTTCAAATTTACTAAATCCCCAAAAAATTTCATGGATTTGAAGAATATATTCTATATACACTACATTGAATAATCTTTTATAGTTCTTGAGGATGATATTTTCATATACTCCATGAGTAAGGAGGAACATGAATAACTTATAAGGATTGTGTTGGAGACATTAAGTAAGTATAAAAAGTACATGATGTTCATAAAGTGTGAATTTTGGTTGAATAAGGTGAAATTCAAGGGACACATGATCTATAGTGATGGAATTTCTAGGGACCATTCAAAAAAAGTAAATTGAGGAATATCTCATCCCCACTTATGTCATGGAAATAAAAAAATTTCATCGATTAGTAGTGCACTAATGATGTTTTATTAAGAAATTTCCCACTAATTTATAGTCCGTAAACTAGGATAATAAAAAATATGTAAAGTATGTTGGGATTGAAGAAAGTGATGAAATCATAAAGGATATAATGAAGAGGAATATCACTATACATGTACTCACACTACCAAAATGTTAGGAATTATTTTTCATATATTTTGATTTATCAAATAACTTCTTGGGTTATATACACCTGAAAAATTATAAATTAATAGCCTACGGTTGATGTATGTTTATAATCAATGAAAAAACTATATGATGAAAGATCTGGTGCTATAAGTTGTGATTTGTACCTTGATAATCTAGTGGAACAACCTATATGGTTGGAATTATAACATAAATATAGATCACAAGAGTCTAAAGTATATATTCACAGAGAATGAACTCAATATAAATCAATGAATACGGTTAAATATAATCAATTACTATGATTTCTCTATTCGTTATCATACAGGAAAGGGGAACAAGGTAGATAATTCTCTTAGTATAAAATAACCTACTACTCTATCGATTATGTGGATTGAGAATGACCATATATTAAAAGAGATGCAGTGGATGGATTTAGAATTCATAATGGTAGGTAATTCATAATTCATTATCCAAATAATTTCCCAACCATATATCCAAGATAATATTAACAAGTAACATAGGGATGATTTGGTGCTATAAGAGAAGTTGAATCAGTAATGGGATGCTACATGATTTCCACATCGATGAGGATGGTTTCATATGACTTGGAACTAGACTTTGTATAACTACATCACCTAATATAAAGAAGGAACTATTGTATAATGCACACAACTCATATTTCTCCATCCATCATGGATGTACAAATATATACCATGATATTTGAGAACACATATGGTGGTAAAACCTGAAAAAGGATCTTACAGAGTACATCTCAAGGAGTTTTTTATGTAATATAGTCAACTCATAGTGACATAAGTCTAAGGGGATGATGCAAACATCACTTATACCCATATGGAAATATGATAATGTCATTATTGATGTTGTCATTGGTCTCTTGATTATATCCAAAGGAAAAAATGAGGTATGGGTTATAGTGGATGGACTCACCAAGACTGCCCATGATATCAATATTGGAGAATCTTATTTACTTGAAAAACTTACCAAGATATGTGTGATGGAAGTGTTGAGTATTCATGGAGTTACAATTTTTATTTTCACTCATTGGGAACCAATTTTCACACCTAAATTAAAGATAAATTTTAAACATTATTTGAGTATTTAATTGAATATCAGCAAGGCCTATCCCCCCCACACCCAAATTGATAGATAATATGAAATGACTATTCTGAAACTTTTGGAAATGTTGAGAACATTATCAATGGAATTAAAAGGTCAATGGGATCAACATCTATAATTGGATGACTTTTCATACAAAAACATTTATGTTCACATGTTCTAATGTATCCATATGATCCTCTGTATGGAAAGCGATGTAGAGATAAATTATATTATTATTTAGTTAGATAATGAAATATACATGTACTGGATATTGTTCAGGAGATGACTGATATGGTTCAAGGAATCCAACAACATATAAAACATACACTGATTTGGGAAAATATCTATGCTGACATCCATCAAATTCAGTTAGAGTTTGAAGTTGGAGACAATGTATTCCTTTAAATGTCACCATTGAAGAGAGTCATGTTGTTTGGGATGAAAGGAAAGTTTATCCCAAGGTATAATGGCCCCTTTGAGATAATTTATCACATAGGGGTGGTGTCATATTATCTTTCAATTCCTAAAATGTGGCAAAAATTCACAATGTATTCTTTGTATCTCTCTTAACAAATTAAATACCTAACCCCTCACATGTAGTAAATCTGGAAGTGGTATAATTGGAGAATGAAATCTCATATAATGTGTAGTTGGTGATGATCCTAGACCTGAGAGGCAAAGTCCTATGAAAAAATCAGAATCATCATGTCATGGTTTTCTAGAGGAACCATCTATATGAAGAGGCTACATGGTAACCATAGAATGCGTTGAAGGAGAAAAATCCTTAGTTATTTTCACCTTAGTATATAAAAAAGATTCAGGGAAAAAATTCATATGGGGTGGGGGGGGTATAATGTAATGAACTAAACATTTATTAATGAAATTTCCCTTCTCATAATTATGTTATAAAACATATTGATTAGATAAATAACTGAACAAAAATATTATTATCTTAAATTAATAATGAAATAAGTGGTATTTATAGAAATTAGGGAACCTATACCAATTGAATAGTAAGGTAGTCATTGGAATAGTAATATGACCATTAGGAATAGGAATATGACCATTAAAATTATAACCTAACCAATAAAATAATATAACATGTAGTAATATTTTAAATAAAAATATTATATTATTATATCAGGGTATAAGTACATAAATGGTTTAAAATGATAAATTTAAGGTTGTTATTTTTTTAAAAGGAAAATTGTTGTTTTAAATTTTATAAATAATATATTGATTTATATGCGAATTTAGTTTCATGAAATTTATTAATATATTAATATTATTTTTTCTATAATAAGAAAAAAAATTATGAGACCGTCATTATCAAAGGGTCATAAAATATATTACAATTTTAAAATAATTATTTTTGAGTAAAGGGTGATTCTATTTAAAAGATAAATTTCTTATATTTAATATATTACTTTCATAAAGTGAAGTCCATTTTTTTGTTTATACATTTTGGAAAATTGTTAGGGTAGTATTTTTCTTCTTCTAAAATCATTGATTTTTTTAATAGTGAAATGTGATAATTTACACCATTTACACTTATAAGTAAATGAACGAATTTTTGAGTCATGGTTGAGTAATGGATTATGTGAGTTCCAATTATCTTGAAATAATGTTCTCTTGTTACTATAATTAGTCATGGGAATCAACACACACTATAGTCTGAAGACAAAATAATAAAAATGAATAAAACAATCAAAAACACCCCTATGCTCCCCTATAAAGACCACCCCTCTTCCTCACGCATTCTAAGACATGAATCTTGTCTAAATTCTACCCAATTACATTATCAAGCCTCTTACACACCTACATGGGATACCGGTATCAAAAATATACCAATCCCAATTTCATAAAGGTGGTTAACAAAGAGCCCAATTGGGAGGTAAAATCCTCAATTTTTATTTTTTATTTTCATTTATTTTCTTATCCTCTCCCCACATCCCCTAACATTAGTGGATTGATTACTAAATTATCAAATAAATACTCTAGTTTTATTATGTTAAAGTAATATCCATCATCAAACCTATTACCTTATACATTTATTCTAAAATTAAAAACATCATCAGTGATGTGTTTATTCACCACCCTCATGGATGATGAATTTTTATTTTACATTACCACATTACAATGTTGTAGTAAAACCAATATTGTGGTCAAAATAGATTTTATTTTGAGTAATATAACCTATTTAATTTTTTGTAACTATTTTATTGACATAATACTAAGGAAAAAATATTGATCTTGATTGTTGAAAAAAAACCACCAAAACCAAACAAATTATCATTACTACTTTTAAAATGAATCATTCTCATACCATAAAACCAAATGATATATGAGACCAAATAATATTATGTAAGTTACTTAATAAAAAATGATTTCACAACCACAAAATTATTCCCATTTCCCACAAAATTCCATATATATATATAAATAAACCGTCCATGAATCCAAGAAAATGAATGCTCCCAAAAAAATGAAATTGAAATCTATAACTCATACAAATGTCTATAAATAAACTAAATGAAACAATAGTAAATGATATACATCTATAAAAGGGTTTTAATTATGTAATTAATGAATCTAATTTAATTATCTAGGATATTAAGTGAAATTACAGAACCCATTCGAACATATGGTTAAGGGATTCTTGAACCATACTCCCTTTCTTTAGGTTATTAAACATTCATGCCAAATATCATTGTTGCTATTATTTTAATGCTTCTTATATATAATTTTTTTTCTTACCTTTTCTTTTCACGAATATAATTTTTTTCAATATGGTCGTATGACTAATACAAATATTTTCCATACAAACTCTTTATTCTAAAAAAATATTTTCTCCTTCTAATTTTTTTCTTATTCACTCGAGAATGATGATTCATACAACAAATATGATTATCTTTTTTTCATTTAGTAGCCCCAAATATTATTCATGAATGTATTATTTATCAAGTCCTTATGAAAACCATTCTTTTCTATATTTTAATTCATGAAAATGATTTTAATATATATTCTATATGTCATTCATGATTATTTATATAATACTATGTGATGGGTGTGCGAGGAATTGTACATCCCTTCAATGCATTGGGTAATGTGATGTATCTCCTGAGATAATGTGTAATATGCATGAACATGTTTCTAGATTTGTACACAATTATAATGTTAATATTAATAACATAAGTTATCTCTAAACATGATGTCGAATTTGTTCAAAAATATGTTTGGTATTTGACCAATATGATATAATATTTAATTTTTTATGCATTCCCACATTCCATGTCTTTATTACATGTTTTGCTCATGTTGTTGGTGATTATCATATCATTATGTTATGTTGATGTTGTTTATGACCAATCATGTTATATTTATTCATTCCCATTTTTCATCCTCTTACTGGGCTTTTAGCTTACCCCATTCCATTGATGTATTCCTGGGGTGACTACGTATACTAAGTAGAATGTGAGATTAATAAAGATAAATAAGATGATATTAAATAAATATTTGTGGTTTATTATGTATAATTAATGTATGAGAATTAATTTTCTGAGACACTAAACCTTTAGATCATAGTATATAACACTATTTTTTGTGTCTCTTTAGATTGATGTAATAGTCGTGTAAAAAATGCAGGGTCCCGATACTATCGGCCTAAACCTCTCAACAATATCGAAAGGCGTGATGTATCTACGAAACATTTTCCCTACTCTTTTAATCCATCTATGACACAATCTAGGTGAAAGTCACAGAATGACTTGATGTACTACATCTAATATAAGTGTTCTATGGTGAGGATTGGAATAAGAATTATACCCGGAATGAGTTATATCCATATGCTTTTAGATCAGCTGTACCTATTCAAAATTACCCTGAATGAGAAGAAGTCCCAATGATGTTGACTTATCTACCTCTAATAATCCTAGGGGTGAAAGGAACAACCTATGATAATGGGCCACATAAACGGCCATATGAATCATTGAATAAATGATATTATTCTAGGAAAACTCCACAATTGGATGGTGGTTTTCCCAAAAAACTAAAAATCAATGAAACATGACAATATCATGTCCACTAAGACCCATATCATATCTATGGAATGACCATTGGTCTGTGGGTGATAAGCTATACATAGTAGAAACTTTAAACCCAGTGATTTATTTAACCACTTCTAGAATAGTGATGTAATCCAACCATCTTGATCTGATATGATAGAAAAAGCAACAACATGAAAGACAAAAATATCTATAATATAAAGCATCAAGTTTATATCAAATGAGATTTTCTATTAGATTGGATTGAAGTATATGACCATGGTTAACTGTTGATGATCACCCACACTACATCATTACCTTAAGGGGATCATGGGAAACCAATCATAATTTATATAGAAATGTTATCCCATTTACACTTAGGAATGTATAGATCTTGTTAAATACTTCTATGAAAATAGTGCTCCACATTCACCTACTGACAAGTGGAACACCACGGGATAAAACCAACAATCTTCCTCTTAATATATTGAAACCAATACTGATGGCATATGTCTTGGTACATCTTGGTAACCCAAGGGTGAACATACCATATAGATTCATGGTATTATCACATCAACCCTCCTTATATGATAGTAGGTACCTAGATCTATCCATGAAAGAGTTGGATATAATCCTCATCAATAACCCAACCAACCAGTGGGACACACAAGTAACACATTACATTGGTGAACTCTATCTATCTCATAAGTGGTAATAAAGATAAGTATTTAGGGGAGACATCTCTAAAATGATCCACTGTATGAGTAAATTCCACACACTATGCTCCTTGATTCCTTATAAAGAGACTATCATTGTGGGTTGACACATTACCCATCCAAGGATACTTGTGTGTATCTTGAACCACTTAGACATCAAATTTTCCTTTTTCACAATAATTTCTACTCTTGTGTGACGTAAAGGACTCCCTCAGGTGATAGACATCAATAGAGGAAGGATATAGAATGTATAATTCTATCCCAATAGAGGAAGGATATAGAATCTATTGATACACTTGGAACTAGATCATTGGTGAACTCTATCTATCTCATAAGAGGTAATACATAGAAGCATATAGGGGAGACATATCTGAAATGATCCACTACATGAGTGGATTCCATACACTATGCTCCCTGATTCCTCATAAAGAGACTATCATTGTGGGTTGAAACTTTACCCATCCCAAGATACTCGACTGTATCTTGACCCACTTAGTCATATCATTTTACTATTTTACAATAATTACTACTATTGTGTGATGTAAAGGACTTCCTCGGGTGATAGAAATCAACAGAGGAAGGATATAGAATCTATAATTCTATCCCAAGAATGATATCGAAACCTATCATATCGAGGATTAAAATATTCAAATGGAACTGATATTCAAACACCTTTAGAGGTAAAACCATTCAATGGAATATAATATCTTATCGATCTCATAAAAATGATTCAAGATCCATCATTCAAACAAATTATTACATATCTTGGCCCAAACATTAAATAATTATCATTGATATAAAAGAGTGTGTGGTGCCTATATCAGATAAGGGGGATACTAATGATAAGGTAACTATAATAGTACCTTGAACTATATAAGGCTTGTGAATCTACTCCTCAGGTATGGGCTACATTGCAATGACATGGCCAACTACATGGTCTAGAGATGAAACTTGACTAACATGAGAATGTCTACATTTTTAGTGATACAACTATGATTTCTAACTACCACAGACACAACCACCACCTTGGATTAATTATCTAATAGTATAATAACTCCTTGTATAGCACAAGTCTAGGGATCATGTACCCTAATGTAATTTGGGTAGGGATTAGTTCTCTCTAGGTACTATTTAAAAAATTGGTATAAATGTTTATGGTGAACCATCCTTCCACAAACTAGCCACCCAAGTGGGTTATGAATTCACTGGGGATTAGTATGGATAACCCTACAACATAGGTGGAATAACACATAACTTTTGGTGATTGTCATTTGTATCATACTAGTACAGAAATAATACTCGAAGTGATATTTCCTTTATCTTGAATAATTTTCTATATGTATCAATACCTAACCACTCTAGATCACATTTATAGTTTCCCATAGGGTTCTCTCAGTGATGAGGGTCATGTTAAATATCTACAAAATAGTGGTTGGTAGGAAAACATTCACCGATGATCCTAAAATTGTCATGTTGTAATGTACTCATCAACGGTCATTATCGGTGAAAAAATAAAGAGCTCGGTGAAACTAAATGAATACACCATTATAGAAATAGAACCTTACTTTAGTTGTATAAAATTAATATCACAATATTCTCTTTGGTTCTATAGAAATATGTAATCATAGAAGTCTTTCTAGTTTTCCACCAATAACATACCTTAATGAAGATCAGCATGAGTGATGAAATCCCACCAAAGCTTGGTAGATCCACTGGGCATATTTATGTGGAGCCAATCCCTCCACTCTAGAGGCATATCTATGTGCTCGAAGACTAGTAAATGGTCTCTAGCTTTGATTTGGGAGCCTGATGATCATTATATGCCTAGAATGTGTGTGTATGCTACTGTTAAAATTCTCAAGTCAACATTTCCTTAGTAGGAGAAGATCAAAGAGATTCGTATACATAATGTATGAAGTTAAAGAATCTATCTTGATATTGGGCATCAGTTCCTAGTAGACGATGTTTATAAGGTGTCTCTAGTGGAAATATAAGAGGTAATACTAGTAGATTAGGGCTCAAAATCACTATATAATGGTCTTCACCAACCTCCTAGCACATGAATAAAGGATATCATTGCAGCGTTGATATGGAATTGATAAACTCATTACTCAAATAAGATTTGAAAAAAATAGGCTCAATGATAGAAGAAAAGGATAAACACAAAACCAATATATAAATAAGTCATAGCTCTTAGTCTACTATTATAGATAGATTTAGTTGATAAGAAAGGTCACAACTAATTATAAGAGATACTACATACTTCCCATTATAATGTATGGGTAAGGTAATATGTCTCATGTCACACCACCTATGTTCCCGTATATAGTGTTTCAATTTAACGATTTAGAGGAAACCAACAATTACTTTCCAATTAACATCCTCAATTAGTGGTAACCATTACATTTAATATTATAAAATTATTTAAACTAATAATTATTTATATTCATTTATTTATTACAATCCATTAAAATTCATCATTAATTCCAATTTATAATGGGTCATACTATATATAAACATTAATTTGTTTGTAATGTAACTACGACCTGACCCTTACATCTGGTATCAATTAGTAAGAGGTCATGGAAAAGGATTTTATCATATAAAACACCATTATAAATTTATATAAGTATATTATGCACAAATTATTATTTACATTCATATAATAAAATAGATTTTACTTTCTTCTCAAAGAACCCGTGGTTCATGTAAAAAAATGGTAAATTTGGTTAATTTAGATAAAATAAGAAATATATAAGGTCAAACACAATCTAAATTTATGAATACACATTATCTTGTACAATTATTATATCCCTTCAAAAATATTAAACTATTTATATATATAATAGTCAAGGAAATCATAACAAACAAAATAAATAAACACAATTCACCCAGTGATATAAAATAATGCATGGAATAATGCCTAACATGTGAATCCTTAGTTTTATAATATAATTCATGGTATGATAACTCGTTTTTATTTTAGTACAAGTATAAAGAATTTAATATTAATAATATCAACCATATAAATGTTACAAGACATGTGAATCACCCAATGGTGAAATCCAAACAAATATAAAAGGCACAAACCATTGAAAAAAATATCTAATCGCATGAAATTTTGGTTTCCCCTATATGTGAGATATCTACTCCCATGAAAATTATTATTACCATGTTATGATTCCTTCATAGTCTTCTATGTAATAACTAAAAATTATGAAAAATGTAAAAAGACCTATAATACCACTTTGAAGGGACTCGACCTAGAATCCATTAATCAGTTCCCTAAGTAGGTTGTACACACAAGCTCAAACATGCATCCCTCTATGATAAAGAATTCTAAATACTATGATGGTATGTATTATTATGGTGGGGATAATATACCCTAATGATAAATGTAGTACACATAGGTAAAAAAATTAATGGAAACAATAGAATAATTAATTTATTATAAACATATGAAAAATAAATCAATTAAAAAAATAAATTATTGAATGATAAATCAACCTTATATAACAAGATTGATGATCAATACATGATGATACACAAAATTGAATTTATAAAAAATATAGGGGAACATGTATATACAACATGTGAAACAAAAGATAGTGAATCCAAAATCCTCCATGACTTGAATCACAGGCATATGCTCGGTCCTCTACTCTTGTACTCTATCTCAATACTAAGATTTCAACCTCAAAAGATATAATTTTTCCTTTCTATATACGTACTACCATGAAATCTATTCGGGTACTGTGGGATACCTAAATAGTGTTTGAGATAGACTCATTATATCACCACAAAAAATTTCTAGAACAATAGAGTCTGTGCATATAATATGAGCAGTGTAATGGTAATAATAAATGTAAGACATAAATAAATAAATAAATTTCATTAGACCAAGTTCAGTATAGGATACTTGACATACACTTCCGACATCAACCTATTACAGATTTCTATAAACCAAGTTCACCCTTGATATATATAATATGGGTGTTTAAATCAGTTTTCAAAAGTCGAGGATCAATAATGGACCAAACTCTTTCTTGTTATTTGTCTTGATGGATGAATCCTTAGTTCTAATTAATTCTAATCCTTGTAATTAACAGAAATAGAATCTTGGTCCCTCTCATGGTTATCTGTATAGACGAACCCAGTTATTTCACTAGGAGAACTAAATAACTGATCACTGTAATAGTCTATCTGAGGTGTCTATATTTGGAATCCCAAGTATTACACTCATCATGGTCGAAAGCATGAACTTCTTATCCCATCACATGTGTTCCACAAATTGGACCAATTATCACCCATGGCATGGTATAACCATATTTCCCACTAAGACCATCCGAGGAAATTCTCACATGGAACAAGTATCGGTCAATAGTAATTACATAAGTTTTTCACCTAGAGAGCATATCCAAGGTATTCTATAAAGAAATGAAGTATCTATTCCACCATATTAATATTAATTAAAAATTCATCATTAGAAAAATGATGAGAATATCTAAGGTTTCCTTAAGTCTTAACCTAGGTATTACGCTCATATTTATTTGAATTTATGGTATAGTAGTTAATAACACAAACCATTTGACAAGGAATTTCATTTATTACACTTTCATGAAGTGGTGAAATTTAATTTCTTCTATTAAAATAGGAAATTGAATAATAACAAGGTACTAAATACCTGGCCTATCATTCAAGTATACAGATTGAAATTCTCAAATAAGGAAAGGAATTATAATTGGTTCTAAGGAAAATATATCTAATCATTTTAGAAGGTTATACCCATGGGGTGGATCATGTCGGGGTAATAACCCTGTGACATTTATTTGTGGGTACCTAATAAATTGTTACATATAATAATAACAAATAATTTAATTAATTAGTCATTATAGAGGTGACTTAATAATTTTTTATCTCCTGGAGCAATTTATCCTGATAAAATACGACGAGATAATGAGAAAAAAACTTGACTACCTACCTTAGGTTGGGTCATGACCCCTCATCCATTGTTGGTCTTGGAATCAATGGAGAACAGATGATATTTCCAAAATAGAAAAATTCATTGAAAATAATTCATATGAGATCATATAAAATTAGAGATATAAAAATTAAAAATAATTAATTAGATTGAATATCATGCTGAGAGGAATCCAACGAGATGAACAGAGTCTGATTCTATGCTAAGATAGATAAGATAACAAAATTCCTATCTTTGGTCTGAGAGAGAGTTCTCATGGGAGTGAGGGATATTGTTTGTTTGGAAATAAAGGAAGTATGAGGGTGAGTTAAAATATAATGAGGGGAAAAAGTTCATTATAGAAAAAAATTTATAGGTCTCATGGTTTGGCCACATTGTTAGAAAAACATTGTATAACCATGCACCCAACCCTGAACTAAGACACCCCTCACACCGAAAATGCACAAAATTTTAATAACAATGTGATGAACATCAGAGGTACCTCAGTCTCATATATGATTCAAGTTTCATATCCATTCATCCAAGGATTCACGGTTAATAATTTCATGAGACCCCCTATAGTGTATTGAATAACCCACACTATTGAGGATCACACATAGCACAAACTCTGTGCAAAAGGTGTGGCTCAGTCTACCTTTCCAGATTTCTGAGCTCTGACCTCTGGATGAGACATGGATTCCATTGAACCACTACTTACCCCATTTGAAACAATAATATAATAAAAGATGATGTTTTTATTAGAAATGAATATATTTTCATCTCATCAAAAAATAGGTCTGTTACAATAACAATCTAGTCCCCCCTTCATTACTAAAAATATATTTTTTAATACATGTTATCTACTATAATAAATTATTCTATAATAACACCATAATAAATACAAATGGTCAAGTTAATTAATTATATTTTTTCTATCATTAAAATACCTCATCATGCATCTCCTAAATATATAATATTATTCTTCCCATAAAATCCTTTACATTAAACATATTGTTTATATATACATCATCCAAAAAAAATCTCCAAAAATATCATAAATGACATAAAAAATATTTAATCAAATTAATATTTATTTATTAAATAATTTTGGTAAATATAGTGTCATCCTTTATAGAATATTTTATAGGCTATTCATAGGCTATGAATCCTAATGACCATTCAATTTTGGGATTAAACCTAGTATCCTTTGTAAATGTGATGGGTTTTCACCCTGCATTCAGTTTTTCATTTTTCTAAAAATATGTAAAAACTAATGTGATGATCATATTAATAATTTTACATAACCTGTTAACATTAATAATAATATTATTATCATCTTCATAAATATATTAATCATAAAATATCCCTTTTTTATCCACCATTTCATTCTATAATACTCATTTTTTATATTAAATAAACCATTACCTTAACATCAAAAACATCTCCAAGGTTATATTTTCCTCTATTATGGTTTCTTAAATAGAATATCAACTTATCATTAAATAACCATTATATATCATTAGTACAATTAAAAAAATTCTTGTAAATCCTTAATGAAAATATTCAATAAAATATCATTATATATATATAAAAAAATATATTTCAAAATTTACATAATTAATTAACTATATTATTTAAATATTTCATTCATTCAACTTCATTAATCGACCATTATACAGTCTTCTTCATATTATTCCTTATTAACCTTTTAACTTCTTATATCATTTGTGGTATCTTCATTATTCAAAAAAAATACTCATACAACCTTATTGATATTCTTATTGAGAATTCACCCTAGGAAACTTTTATTCATAATTCTTATGCTTCCACATTTAAAACATTCAACAGTAGAAAATGTGTTATAGAAAAAATTATTCTCATCCATTGTGTTAACTAATTTGTCTTTTTTATTGTAATTACTTACTATGTACTCTTCCTCTCCACAAATAAAATATCTTATAGTTCCATGGAGACATTCCCTTGAGTTATTCTTACCACATTCTTAGGATATAGAAAATTTAATCCACTCCCCTCTGTGGTCCACACCACATGAACCTGTTGTAAACTCTATCCTTATCTTCATGGATGATATTGAGAGTTGGTTATGGTTAATGGTGTTAATAATATATAATTATTAATGTTTCGGAATAATCATAATATTTATTACACCTTTCATCATCCTATTTATTTTCTCATAAACAAATTTCCTATACCAGAATCCATTTTTTTTATTTTCAAATGACACTTTTAAAGGCTAAGTGGGAACCCAAACAACTTCGGTTAATGAAAACCATAAAAAGTAAACACATCCTAGTTAAAGACTACAATAAATGAACATCCCCAATGATTACATCATTATGTTAATCCACCAATATTGCATAACCGCTCGGCTAGTACTCTCGTGCAGGGTTGAAAGGGCCTAGTACCGACAGAAAAAAAGCCATTCCCTATCATTTATCCAAATAAAAATTGACAAGATCTTGTGAATGATTCCTACTCTGGAACCTCCTCTAAAGCAGATCCTTGAAGCTTATCTATAATCATTAACATCCCAGAATCATAATTTCCCTAAATACCAGTCATGTTATTGTAAACCATGAAGAGCCATGCACGAGAAGGCATAAAATTTAAAATTCAAAGTTAAAAGGGCATTCATTTTTTCATCTAATGATGCATCAACCTCATCGGAACCTTCAATCCATCGAAGATCATCACAGTGATCCAATAGATATAGAGCTACCACAAGATGTCGGTGGTCCCTCTCTCACAATTCTCAAACCACCATAAAGACCACCACTTAGATCCTCCTAAGAGAGAGTGGTGGAATCATAGAGTAAGATCAGAGGAACACACAGACAAAGACCTCAACCGAGCTCCTCTCCAAGGCCCCCCGAAAGTTCAAATTTCACATTATAAATCATATAAAGATGGCCATAATATGTTAGGACTCCCAAAAAAACTACCTCTCACAAAAACACATCTAAACCCCTCCTTGGAAACCATTTCACCTAACCAACTTGGAAAGGCGAAATAGAATTGGAAGCCAGATCATCTTAAGAGTGGACAAGAACTCCACATCGAGCCATGAAAAAGCCCATACCATCACAATCAAAATTAACCTATTTTTTGGATTATTCCCATTGAATAAGACCATAAATCATAGTGTGAGAAACATTATTAACAAAGTAAAAAAATTATCATACAATTTTATTAATAAAATGTCTAAATCATGAAACATATATTTCAATCTAATAAACCTTTTACTTACCCTAGGTCATAAATTATCATTACATATTTAAAGAATTCATTATCATTTCTAATGTTTTGGGAAATTCCCTAAACATATCCTCTTAGAGTTATAAAACAAGTGAACAGTAAGGCATGTTTTCCTATACAATGTAATACATGAATCAGTCTCAACACAAAATTTTTTAAGTTTTTGCCACTAGGTATATTAGTGAAAAGATGAAATTGACATATAGTATCCATATGAGTATTAAATTTCTTTGAAATCGTACACTCTATACTTCACCAATATTAGAGGTTATTTCTATACACTTTGTCTTATCCATAGAGTCATCCCTATTGTTCCCCCTAAATAATTTTCATCCTTCTTCCAAGGGTAAACTAACCCATTTCTCATATACCGACTATAGTACACCAATCCTTGTACGCACATCATTAAATGAATTATTACATTATAATTTATTAATCACAACCAAAATATCATAGAGACTGGAGATTTCATTAGACTAGGATCATATATAAAATAACATAAGACTATATAACTACCCAATGAAATATCACGTGGTGGACAATGTCCTATAATTGTTATTGTTTTTCCATAATCCCATACATATCATATCTGAAGACTATAATATTACCCAATGAAATATATCACTATCTTGGTGAACCCATAATATCATGTTAGTGATCTATGTGTTCCATATAAATGAAATAAATCATAGGTCATAAGATAAGAATTATTCAGTAAAATAAAATGGTTTTCATAATCATGCTTCATATCATAACCAAATAAAATATTATAGTGAAGGAATCTTAGAAATTATTTAATTCATGTAATACCCCATTATAGAAAGGGAGAATAATAAAGGTATATATTTTTTAGAAATATATACATAACTTAGAAGTATTAAATAATGTTTCATGTCTGCATTCTTATATGAATAGATTTACATTAAAAATTAATTCTTGAGGAAATTAACCTTTACAATTTCAAAATAAATTTAGAGAAAAACACAATTCATAGTATTTTATGGAAATAAATTTCATTGAAAATTTTTTAGGATACGTAAACTGTTTTCATGAATGAAAATAATGGTTATAATAGTGGTTAGTTTCATATATTACAAAAACATTAATAAAAAAATATTCCTTTGACATTTTTATCAAAATTCAAAATATTCCTTGTTTTTAAAATGACTGAATGATTAAATTTAAAATTTCATATATAAATCCAATTATGTGTAATAATTACTCTAAAATTTAAAATATTTATTTTCAATATGATAACATATTAAAATTAAATTAATCCTAGTTACCTTCCATGTATAAAACATGTTAAAAACAAATCAATTCTCTTCATGAGGTGGTAGTATTTCGTACACATGAGCGACATTATCATATTTATATGAATTAGAATTTAGAAGTTAGATGTGATTTTATAATTAAACAATAAAAATTATATCATATATATAATATAAAAGAATAAAATTTATCATTATATCATGTTGTTTGATGTCGTTTTGGAAAAAGAATCACATTGGTTTGTGACGCGGTAGTTCATCGTACTCACAATTAATGATTTTGTTTCCCATTAGATGATGGATGAGATGGTTTTTGGTCATGAAAATTACTGTAAAATATGTAAGTATATGTATGAAACTTATCTTATTATATATTCATGGTGAAATATAATTTAAATTAAGATGAAAAATTAATTATATAAAACAATCTGTTATGGATCCTACCACTTTTCAGACAACTTGTTTTGGTTCGCACCAAATGCCTTCCTGGGTTGGATTTCTGAAGAAAAAAAAATAGTCCTTTAAGATAGGGGAAGGTAAGTGGGTATGTGACTATTTCAGGGATTTATTGAAGCAATTTTGTTTGGATGTGTGAAAAATAGATGATAATTAGTTTCCTTTTATAAGTGGGGGAGAGAATGTGCTTAGAATTATTGAAAAGATAGAATTACACCACTGATTTTATCTCATTACAAGGCTTATAAATAGAAAAAATTAAAATAAGAAAAAATATAATGTCTAATTATAAATATAAAATAGTAAATGGATCTGTTTTATTTCACATTTACACTTATCATTATATTTTAACATCTAGGTAAATTTTTTTTTACCCTAATTGATGTCAATAAGTTTTACTATTTTAACTATTCATTATTGTCAAAAATTAAGATGAAAATTCTAGATAAAATATATTATGGTGATACCAAATGATGAATACTTTTTTATAATTCAAAAAAATATAGAATAAATTATTTCAAAATTAAACCCTTATATATATCGAAAAAATGATTTCTTTTCTAATGAAAAACATCAAAATAATTAAAATGTTTTATCATATTTCAATATGATATTGAATTCGATCACCTAAATTAGTTTTATTTTAAAATAATTTAACTAGTAATAATTTTAATCAAATTTGAATTATTGTTTTATCAATTAAAATTGTTTTAAAAAAATGAAATTTTCAATAAACAAAATCATTTTTTTCACTATTCATCAAAATATTTATATTCCCCAAATTTATCCCAAGGACAAAAATAACATGTAAATTTTAGAAAAAAAATTAAATTTTTTAAAATAAATTTTATAAATTTAGTTGTAATTAATTTTATATTATGTGAAAAATCACGACTGAATTTCCTTTTAGGCCAATATTATTTTCTGAAAAGATAACTTTTTATTTCTAATGGAAATTATTTTATTTATATTCAATATGTATCCATTTAATTTATCTTATACAAGTGTAAACCACATAAGTTTCATAATTTATTAATTCCAAAGTATTTCATCCATCTTAATGGTTATGTTATAATGTTCTTGTCCAAATAATAAAATTTTAATAAATTGTCACATTTTTTTAAACATGGTGTTGCATGAATCACAAGGTATAAAAGAGGTTGGAATTATTTAAAATTATATATATAATAATGTATTAGGTTGTAAATGTACCGTCTAGTGTTCATTTTTCCTTTCAAATATCACATCTAATGTATTTTAATTCTTTTGATAACTCACAACATTACACCCACGCACTAACATAACATTAGAATATTAATTAATACCCTTCATTTAAATTAATATCTTAATTTTTTCTAATAATGAAGGGATTTATATCTCCCATAATCTAACATGAGGATCCTATTATTCCTTGGGATATCATTGCACAATTAATAAAATATCAATAATAAATTAAAATCTCCATTAACTGCAGGATACATAGTTTACATAACATAGAATGAGATAATAGGAGATACTAAGGGAAAAATAGTAAGATGAAATTTCCCAATGAATCACACATGAATTAGTCAATAGTGAACATGGTCCATCTTAACGTAAATAAGATATGTTGTCACTATAAATAGATACCTTTTTCATAAATGGTTCAAAAAATAGGGGAAATAAGTTAAAATCAAGAGGGTTTTAAAATTTTTAAATGACCATTTTTTTAATAATATCCCTTTGCAACACCTCTTTATACATCTAAGTGGATATGATTTTAACAAAAAAATATACTTTAACATTCTTTTACACACCAAAATGGGTGTGATTCAAACAATAAACTGGAATTTAGGGAAAACCCCCTATATATATCTAATTAATTTATGATTAAAACATTTTTTTTCATAAAACCATGTATTTTTAGAATAAGAACCATGAAACCATGGAAAAATTATTCCTAAATTAGAATACATATATCATAACCAATAATTATATTTGAATATAAATGAAGAAAAATTCCACAATGAACTATTAGTAATAAGTGACATGAAACCTACCCCCTTGAACTATGGTATTGCTTCATCCACCGTGTAGTAGAGTTACCTAAAATAGGGAAATAACCAATCTTCTAAATGTTGGTTGTAATACATAAAGACCATATATTCAAAAGAAATGTTCCATTTATTTAAATTCAAAAAAACCCTCAAAACTAATGCAAGAATAAGGTTAACAAACCAAACCATAACACCACTGGAAGATAGAATTCTAGCACCAATATATTCCTTTACATCTATTCATCACCTCAATAAATCAAATCATCGAAAAACCCAATGGTTGGGATATATAATGACATAAACAATAAATTAAATACCATAAAAATTTAAATTAATTATAATTTAATTTTATACACAATAAATGTATAATAAGGGTAAAAATATTCATCCAAGAAAGTAAATATTATGTATCTAGGTATAACAAAAACATAAAAAACACATCCTAGGAATATGAAGTATAAATACACAACATATAAAATCATCTCATTAATCAAGAAAGTTTAATACTACAAACTATATAGAACCAAACATCAAACAATGTGATGTTTCATGGATTTTACACCTTAAATTTTTACGAACAATTATTGTAACCATAGTTACACTATAGGACAAGAACCATTAGAATAGAATTCCTGAATAATTTCTTCCCTAGATGGTCCTGAATCACAAAATGTTTTTCCTCAATGATTGAATCGTCTTCAAATTTTTTATAGAAATAATAAACTTCAAGGGATTCATTTTTAAGGTACAATAAAAGATAAAATAAATGAAAGAAATCATGTATTGGGTCTATCTATGGGGGATGTGAAAATTTATATAAAAATGTTATTATACCTGAGAGTACCATGAGTATCCCAAAACTATGATTAAATTATACTCCCATAAAAAATAAATTGTTCATATGATGAGGATATATCAAGAACACATGATCCCTAATTTCAAACACCAAATGCCACCTATAATAGTCATCATATGACTTATGATGACCAAGATATACCTTTATCCATTTAATATTCATTTGCGCCTTCTATATCACACTATATAGTAATTATAGTCCTATAATAGATAACTCTCTATCCATGATCCTACAGAAATAAGGAATTTATGGTCCATTATATAACACTTTTAATGGAGTCATATATGTAACATCCCAAGTAAATAAATAATAACACATTTTCATATTTATTAATATTTTTTAATTAAAAATTAATTTTACTTTAATGGGGTTTCTAGGTTCGATGGTGTACCCGATATGCTACAACGTATTTCTTTTAAATCTTACGTTGCACACTAATAATATAATAATATTATTTTAAATGGTAGTTTACATGTAGTCATTGTATTGGCGGGAATGAATATAAATAACTAAAATATGAATATATATGTTTAATAAATGTTTTTACATTTATCTAATAAATTTTAGAGGCTTAAAATGTGAATGAATCCAATTTTAAGCATAAATACTCTAATATTCACTACAAGGTCGATTTATTGCCTTTTGATAGAGAAACATCTTTAAATAATGTTTTGGTCACTCTTATAAATTCTATTGGACCAAATAAAATTCTTATTTAGAATCCGGACATAAAAATTTACTCTGTGTATTTTTTTGTTATTTTTCCGATAAAGTTCATTTTTTTATTAAATTGTGAAAAATGTTTTATTTTAATTCAAAAGCACCTTTTAATCAAATTTATTTAGATGGTTAGATTATAATTTTAACTGGTTTTAAAGTGAAATTATAATATATTTTTAACATTTAATCCAATGGTGGACATTGGAATTAATTTCACTTTGAAATTGGACATAAATAAGTGTCAATCTCTTGATATATATTGTTTTTTTAACACGCTATTTCATTTGCCAAAGGGAATTAAATATAAAATTCATTAATGAATATTATATGTTTTTAATTTTTTAAAATAGACTTCATTTCTGAATTCAGAATATCAAATATAGATTAGGGTGAATTTTTGGTATTTTTTTGAAAAAGATCAATTTTTGGTGAATAGTGAAACCATTAAGTGTCTATTAAAAAACTGATTTTTAATTTAAATGAAATTTTATAACATATTCGAATTGAATTTAAAAAATCAGACATACTTGGTAATCATTATTAAGTACAATTTGGTTCAATTGGATGAAAATAATTTTTGGGTGAATAGAAACTTTTGAGTTTTATTAACTACGACTAAAGGTAATTAGGGCAATTTAAGGTAAAAATAATATTATAAAAATATAAAAATACCTTGAAACATGTACTAACATTATTGGATGAGTCCTGGATGAAAAATACAATCCATGGGTCAATTTACGGAACCCCATGGAGCCACTTCGGTGTGATAATGACATTAATACTTTTTATTTAAAATAAAAATAAAACGCCACAAACATATATTGTTTTACTAAAACAATTTTCACACGTGGTTATATAAATGATATATTTGACTATAAATATTCATTAGAAATATAAAAATATTTCATAAATCATATTAATTGTTTTATAAATTTTAGACATCAAATAAATAAAATTATTTATGACCCAATGATGATGCAGTGTTTATGTCAATATTGAATAATTTAAATAAATAAGAAGATAATGTTTAAAACAATATCCCAAACTAGTATATTTTTTATTTGATGATTTTATTTCGATCATGGGACACCTTATCTTCTAATTTAATGGTTTTAGGACCTTTACAAACTGAAAATAATTATATAATAATATAATATTTTCAAGCTTTCCAAAAGAGCCCCTCCTCTCCCTTATGAAAAAACCCCACTTCCTACCCATTTGACACACTTCTAAAGCCTTTTGAATCATCTAACCTCAACTAAAATAATCTATCAATATCTGTCTCTTCATCATAGAATCCTTACCTTAGGAAAAGGGACTTCAAGAAACTCTTTTGGTTCAAGCCAAGGGGAGTTACCTGATTTAAACGTAATGTATTCTCTTATGTTCTTTTGTTTTATTTTGATTATCCAACCCCCTTTACTCATTTTATTCAATTATATTGTAACAACACCAATATATTATATATATTATGATTCTTTTATGAGAAGGATTCAAGCTACACTTATAGACACCTCTATCTAATGGGTGAAGAACATACTGTTTCTGTGGACAACGAACTACTGACTCACAAAACGATGATTGTTCAAATATCTCCAACCGCCTCTCATTGTGGAAATTAAGATGTCAATATATTTATAAATGAAATATATTATGTTTATGTTTTAATAATTATTCTTCATTTTTCATTTATGGCGTACCTTTATGGTTTCTATAATGGATAGACGCGATAATTTCATTTTAGGAAGTGAGGACTACCGCCCCCTCAAAGTGATTTGAATCGTTAATGCCATATGTGGGACGTATAAAGGATAGAGTTAATAATATTATATATGATATTATTCTGGAATTATAATTTACCTCTACAACATAGTGTTTTTATTACATTAAATGCGAAATAGAAATGAAAGTAGCAATCATGCGTATGTACAACTTACCATCTCCATGAACGGTGAATTTAATTTAATACCTCTAAATGTTATGTAATATTGAAAATTCATGTATATTCAGGTTATATATGATATATATTATATCTATATCATGAATATAATTTTGGAGATAGTGGATATTTTACCACATGAACAACTTGTAATTATAAGAAGTTTATTTTTGACTCAAGTACCAAATATCGACAAAATGACCTTTATTAACATAAATGATTACACAATGTTAATAACACTGTAATAAGTGATATAAAAGGAATTATGAACTTGAAAGGGATTATTAATCAAGTATAAATTAACTCTAGTTTATTATTCAGGAGATTAAATAACGATCGAGTCAAGTTAGACACGAGGTAAGGGACTTCGTCTTAATCTCTTTTCATTGTGTAATATTTTGTTTTAATACAAGACATTATTTTATATGATTTATAAGCACCTTTTAGTTTTTGTTTCATTCAAAGGGAATATTTTTGTACGAATCGTTTTATGAAAAAAAGGAATGTTTCTTTTAACCTGCATGGTAACAACGACCTTTCCACTGCCGTGAGTATTACTTGATCTTTGGCTTCCTTAATAAGCCGTAATGTTTTTAAAAAGAAAAATAATTACCATATACTCTATTATGTATTTTTGTATTGAAAATTGTTTTGATAATGGATTTGTTATGTCAATATATTTAAGTGATATATTGTGATTGAAATTTGGAAATGTTTTCTTTCCTATATATTTGTTGTATGTGTTATGATTTTATAATGGAACTTGGACATTTGACGGGTGGTTACGTGATAAACCAAATGACGGGTGGTTCCGTGATAAACTAGGATGGGTGGTTACATTATAACCTCCAATTCACTGGGTATGGAAGCATCCAAATGGCTATTCCATTTAGTGACATGTGTGGAAGTTGACCATATGTTTATTCCATTTACGTATGTTTATGTTCCAAGTTACCATTATATTTTATGTGTTCTTTATATGGTTTTTTTGGTGATATTTTGGTTACAAAAGGGTAATAAATGATATTTTATTCAATGAAGAGTATTTACTACTTCATGTAGGTGAAAAGTATTACTTATGATTAGGTATTCATGGTTTACTTGTTGTTTTGAAAAACTAACAGTTTCTTTCTTTGTGAATTCCTTACTGAGATTTTTATGTTCATCCCAAGTTTTTGTAATGTTTTTCATAGGATATAAAGTAGAATAGGGTCAAGGATGGGATCATGTAAATTCATGTTGTCTAAAACATGGAACTGGATATAACTCTTTTTTTTAAGATTTTTTATTTTATGAAAAAAAACTGGAAACAATGTAGAAGTGTCTACTTTGTAACTTTTGAGATGTAATAGTTATGGCCTAATTCTCTAAAACTCTAAACCTGAAAATATCCTCAATTTGAATTATTCATTTAATTCAATATTATGTAATTTTTTAAGGTTGGGTCCTTATAGTTGGTATCAATGGTCTGTTTAGACAACTTTAGGAGTTAGAATATTTTTAAATTCATGTCCATAAATTAATTTATGTTATGATTGAAATGATATAGAATTTATAGATTATAATGTTGCTTCACCTAATATATTTCTGTGTTCAGAATAGTTTTCCATAGAGGAAACAAGGCAGCTGTGTTGGGACGAAATCAGGAGGAAAACAACCTTCCAAATCCACAACCTGAGACGGTCGGAATCGGAACTGAACATTTGTTGCAGTGATGGAATAGTTGACTCAGGCTATAAATGGTGGTGGTATCCATACATGAGATCATCCAGATCAACCACCGAGGAACATGTCATAGTGGAGCATTTTATGAGGCAACATCCCCCATCATTCAAAGCATCATCTGACCCTTTACTAGCTGAAGGGTGGATTAAAGAACTGGAGAATATTTTTGAGGTCATGGGGTGTTCATAACATCAAAAGGTTAGTCTTGTGGTTTATTTTTTTGAAGGTGAAGTTGATTAGTTATGGTCGATTATGAAAAATATCATGGATAGTGAGGAAATTAATGGTCTTGACTTGGATTAATTCAAAGGTATGTTTCATGAGAAATATTTTCCTAAGGTGGTTCATCATAGGATGGAAAAAAAATTCCTAGAATTGAGGTTGGAGGATGACTCAGTGTATGTTTATAAATTAAAGATCACTAGACTGGCAAGGTATGCTCCAAATTTCATACGAGATCATGATAGTAAAATCAACTATTTTCACTCAAGGTTAAATCCAAAGTATCGATGGTATTTAGCTTCTCTTGAGTTCAAAAGTCGTGAAAAAATTGTTTGATGTGAAGAGAAGGTGGAAATGGAGTTTGCCGATGACCAGGTGTTCCTTATCAAACAACAGAATAAGAGGTCCAGTTGGCAGGAAAAGGGAAATAATTCATCAAAGAATCTTGGAGGTAAGAAAACAAAATATCCATCCTTTGAGAAGTGTGGTAAAATGAATCTTGGAGAATGTTTATCCAAGTCTGGAAGGTGCTTTCGGTGTGGTAAGTCTGTTCATATTGCTCATAACTGTAAATAAGATGATCAACCAGGCAATGAAAAGCCAGTGGTAAGATGTTTTAAGTGTAATTAAATGGGTAATTATAAAAATGAGTCTCTAACGAAGAACTCAACTGAGGGAAAGCAGCTAGACTACAAGTAGAAAGGTGTGGTGAAATCCTTTGCAACTACTTCAGCAGATGTTGGGCCATCGAATGAAGTAGTATCAGGTACACTGTTTATTTTTTCAGATTATGACAATGTGTTGTTTGATTCAGGGTATACACATTCATTAATTTTTGAGAAGTTTTCTAGTAAATTGGGAATTCCATCACAAGATATGAATCCTGAACATATGGTAAAAACACCAGGGAGAAAAGTTGAGACAAAAAGAAATTATAAGAACCTTCCTATCCTTGTGTGCAGAAAGAATATACCTGCAAACATTATTGTTTTGCCTCTAGTATAGTTTGATGTTATTTTGGACATGGATTGGATTTCTATTTATCATGCTAAGATTGACTATAGAGCTAAAGATTTTTCTTTTCAAAAAGATTTTCAATTTTTGTACAAGAATTAACCATTCCTTCTGATAACATATCAGGAATTCGAGAAACTAGTAAAAGATATAAATGAATGTTACCTTGAACATATTTATGAAAACAAAAAAAAGTATTCAGATTAATGATGTGCCAGTGGAAAATGAGTTTCATGACATTTTTTTTGATGAGTTTCATGGTATTATACATGATCAGGAAGTTAAATTTACTATTGACTTAGTTCCTGATTATAAGATAATTTTAAAACCCCCTTATCGAATGGCACAAGTTAACCTTTTAGAGTTAAAGAAGAAATTGTAGGATTTATTAGATAAAGGTTTCATTCAACCTATCACATCACTATGGGGTGCTCTTGTCTTGTTTGTTAAAAATAAAGAAGGTTCAATGAGGCTTTACATAGATTATAGAGAATTGAATAACATCAATATTAAGAACATGTATCCTTTGCCTCATATCGATGATTTTTTTTATCATCTCCAAGGAGCTCAGTATTTTTCAAAGGTTGACTTGAGGTCGGGGTACCATCAGTTGAAAGTAAAAGAATAAGGATTTCTGATGATTGCGTTTCATACTAGATATGGCCATTCTGAATTTGTAGTTATGCCTTTTGGGTTAACCAATGCACCTGTTTTATTCATGGATCTAATGAATAGAATTTTCCATGAGTTTTTGGATAATTTTGTGTTTTCATTCATTGATGATGTTTAGGTTTATTCTAAAAGTAAAGAGAAACATGGAAGTCATTTTAGGGTTATCTTGCAAACATTAAAAGAAAATAAATTGTATGGAAAATTCAGAAAGTGATAGTTTTAGTTACAACAAATTTCTTTCCTTGGTCACATTGTTTCAAAAAATTTCCTAACTATCGATCTTTCTAAAATTAATATTGTTGAAGAATGGGAAAGACCCATAAATTTAACCGAGATCCACAGTTTTCCTGGTTTGGCAGGTTATTACCAGTGGTTTATTGAAAATGTTTCACGGTTATCTAGTCCAATGACTAAGTTAACTCAAAAAGGTGTTAAGTTCATTTGGAAAAAGAATGTGATGATTGTTTTTAGGAATTGAAAAGAAGACTCGTGAATGCTCCAATTTTGGAACTGCCTTCTAGAGATTGTGAGTTTATTATCTACAGTGATGATTTGTTAAAAGGACTTGGTTTTTTCCTTATGCAGAATGGTTAGGTAATTTATTATGCTTCACGTCAGTTGAAAATTCATGAGTTAAATTACCCTAAACATGATTTGGGATTAGCTGATGTTGTATTTGTTTTAAAAATTTGGAGGCATCATTTGTATGGAGTAAAGTGTGAAATATATACGGATCACAATAGTATAAAGTATATATTCACTCAGAAATAATTGAACATGAGACATATGAAATGGTTGGAATTAATCAAGGATTACAATTGTACAATTCATTACCATCTGATAAAATAAAATAAAGTTGTTGATGCTTTGAGTCGAAAAAGTAATTCTTCATTAACCGTGCTACATTTGAAACGAGATCCTTTGGTTTTTGATTTGATGAAATTTGGCATAGAATTTTTTGGTGCAGGAAATTCTTCTGTTTTGTTTCGGGTGTCAGTGAGATCATCTCTATCAGACAGAAATAAGAAAGCACAGAAGAAAGATAGTGGGTTGCAGAAAAAGGTAGAGCTTCTTCAGAAGGGTATGTTTCCTGAATTTAACATTAATAATGATGGTGTTTTGAGGTTGGGGAAGAGATTATATGTACCTTGTGATTCATATTTGTAGAATAAGTTGTTATGTCAAGCTCATAGTTCCCCGTTTTCAGTTCACCCTGGCAGTACTAAGATGTACAGAGTTTTGCGGGAGTATTACTAGTGGGATGGAATGAAAAGAGAGATTGTTGATTTTACTCTAAAGTGTTTGACTTGTCAGCAGGTTATAGTAGAGTGGAAGTTACTAAAAGAGATGCTTCAGTCGTTACTGGTGCGAGAGTGGAAATGGAAAAATATATCCATGGACATCATTGTGGGATTATGAAAGACATCTCAAGGTAATAATGCAATCTGGGTTATTATTGATCAATTGACTAAATCGGCTCATTTTCTTCCTATTCAAGATAATTTCTCACCAGATCAACTTTCTCGGTTGTATATTAAAGAGATAGTAAAGTCACAAGTAGTTCTGTAACACCCCTGGTAAATAAAGAATACGACATTTTCATATTTATCCATATTTATGAATAAAGTATTAAGATGACTTTAAAGGGGACTCTATGCTCGATGGCGTACCCAACACGCAACAACGAGTTTCTTGGGAATCTTACATTGCACTCTAATAATAAAATAATATTATTTTAAATGGTAGTTAACATGTAGCCGTTGTAATGGCAGGAAGGGATAGAAATAACTAAAATATGATTATATATGTTTTTAAATGTTTTTACATTTATACAATAAAAGATAAAGGCTTAAAATACGGAAAGAATTCAATTTTAGGCGTATATGCCCTAGTTTTCACTAAAGGTTCACTTGTCGCCTTTTGATGGCGAACCGTCATTAAATATAGTTTTGATCACTATTATACATTCTTTTGGACCAAATAAAACTCTTATTAAGAACCGGGACATCAAATTTTACTTTGTGTAATTTTTTGGCATCATTCCAATAAAGTTCATTTTTTTAATGAATAGTGTAAAATGTTGTGTTTTAATTCAAAACCTCTTTTTAATCTAATTTATTTATATTATTAGATAATATTTTGAATTGGTTTTAAAGTGAAATTAGAAAATATTTTTACCATTATATCCAATAGTGGGCGTTGGAATTAATTTCACTTTGAAATCAGACTTAAACTAGTGTCAATCTTTTGATACTTATTGTTTCATAAAAACACGCTATTTGTCATGACAGCGGGAATTAATTATTAAATTAATTAATGTGACTTATATGTTTTGAATTTTGTAAAACTAACTTCATTTTTGAATTCAGAATATCAAATATAGCTTAGTGTGAATTTTTGGGATTTTTCTAAAAAACTTCAATTTTCGATGAATAGTGAAACCACTAAGTGGTACTTATAAAAACTGATTTTTCCGTTTAAAGGGAATTTTTCCATCTTTGTATTTTGAATTTCAAAAATCCGACATACATGGTTGTCATTAAGAAGTAAAATGTGGTTCAATGGGATAAAAATAATTTTTTGGTGAATAGTAACTTATTAAGTTTTTAATCGCGATTAGTGGTAATTAGTGTAGTTTAAGGTAAAAATGATATTATAAGAATGTGAAAACACCATGACACTTGTCCTACACCTATTGGGTGAGTCATGGACGACCAAGACAAGCCATGGGCCAACTTGGGGACCCCATGGAGCCACTTTAGTTGGAAAATGACAATAATATATTTTTATTTAATGATAAAATTAAAAATGACACAAACATGATATGTTTTACTAAAACAATTGTTAAGTGGGGTTATAAAAGTCATATTTTTGATTATAAATAGTAATTGGAAATATAAAAAGATTTCCTACATCATAGTAATTTTTTTATAATTTTTAGACATTAAATAAATTAAATTATTTATGACATCATAATGATGCAGTGATGACATCATTATTTAACGATTAAAATAAAATGGAAAGATAATGTAAAATATATGAACTACACATGTACAAAACTTATTGGATGGGTGGATTTCTAACTTTTATAACCTTATACACGAATTATCTCAATGTGGGACCTTTTAAAACCGAAACACATTTTCAAATAAAGTAATATTTCCTTAATTTCCAAAAGTGCCCCTCCTCTCCTCTTATAAAAGGCCCCCACCTCTACCTCTTTTCACACACTCCTCAAGCCTTTGGCTCGGCCAACCCCCTCCCATTTACTCTCTCCACATCCCTATCCTCATCTTAGAGGATTCCCTTTGGGCAGAATCCTTTCAAAGGAAGCCTTTAGGCTCAAATCAAAAGGAGTTACACTTTTAAAGGTAATTCATTCTCTCATGTTCATTTGTTTTATTTTTATTCTCCAACCCCCTAAACTCTTTTTATTTACTTCTTTTGTAAAAACACCAGTATCTTCAATATACTAGGATGTTGTTATAAGATTTATTCAGCCTACACTCTCACACAACTACATCAAATGGTTAAAGAACATACGGTTTCCGTGGATGGCGAAATTCTGCCTCCCGAAACGATGATTGTTCAATACTCATTTAACACCTTCAAAGGTGGCCATTATGATATCACTATTTTTATATATTATATATAATATGTTTATTTTTTTACTTATGATTCTGTATTTTTCATTTTTTTTCTTACCTTTATGGCTTCCATTATGGGTATACACGATATCTTCATTTTAGGATGTGCGGACTACCGCCCCCTCAAAGTGATGTGATTCGTTAATGCCATACATGGGACGTATAAAGTATGGATTTAATGTTATTATATATGATGTTATACTAGAATTATTATATACCTCTATATCATTATTATTTCTTTCCATTAAAGTATGAGATAGAAATGAAAGTAGCGTTCATGCGTACGTACTGCTTACCGTCTCCATGAACGGTGCATTTCATTTCTTATCCCCAAATGTAATGTACTATTATAAGTACATGTATATAATGGATATATATGATGAATGATATATCTAAATGATGAATATAATTATGTAATTAAAATATACATACCTATCATTTAGTTTTAATTGCATTAATATGACAAAGAAATGAAAGTAGCGTTCATGCGTACGTACGGCTTACCGTCTCCATGAACGGTGCATTTCATTTATTACCTCTAAATGATTATGTAATATTATAAATACATGTATATTCTGGATATATATGATATATATGATATCCAAATCAGGAATTTCATTCTGGATATAAAGAATCCTTGACCACACGAACAACATGTAATTGTAAGAAGTCCACTTTCGACTTAAGAACCAAATATCGGCAAAACAAATATTATTAACATAAATGAATACATAATGTTTATGACATGGTAATAAGTGATATAAAAGGAATAATGAACTTGAAAAAGGTTCTTAAGGAAGTATAAATTAACTCAAGTTTATTATTCAGGAGATTAAAGAACGATCGAGTCAAGTCGGACCCGAGGTAAGGGATCCTACTCCTCTCTTTCTTTTTAAGTACTCTCCTTTATGTCATTTCTTTTAAAATAATCTTTGTAATGTTGGGGGATGTTCTTTTATTTTTTTTCATTCTGTAAATTTTATTTTAATGTGATGCGATGCCCTATTTGATCTCATCAATCCAAATTCGGAAGTTTTATGTGGCGTCGTTAGGCTGCCGAGTTTTCGTAAGGGATTTTTAATCTCACTTTTATTCCCATGAGATTTATGCTACATTTGCCACAAATTACATTGAGTGGTGTATTTACTGCCCATTATTCTACTCTTTGTGTAATATACTTTCGTTTATGAGTATTTACATCAATTATCTATTGTCCATCTTTCATGGGGTGTATGTTTTGAAAGATACCCAAGTCGGTAAGGGAACCTTTCACCCTCCTCTTTTTTAAAAGACTTCTTTTGTTGGGTCTTTTAATTTACATATTTTTATGTTGGGATATGTTCTCATATATCCTTATTGATGTAAATTTTATGTCCAAGTGATGAGATACACTTTTTATCTCTCATCAACTCATTTTGATGTGACGTCGTTAGGCTGTCAAGGGAACTTCTTAACCCAATTTCGATTTCTTTGGGTTCAACATGTAGTTATTGAATATGTCATCCTTTGAATATGTGTGAATGAACTTTTATTGTTTTACACTTGATATACACTTATATTGGGTGTATTTATATTTGTCACACATATTTTTGAGATTGACTTGTCCTTAATTTAAAGATACCTTCTTTATAAGGGATTTCATCACATTTGACATTTCTATTTAGGGTTCATTGTTGTTATGCACCAATTTACTATTATATGGTGTATATACTGTCCTTTGGAGTATTATATCATGAATTCATTTATTCTCATGATATTATAAAGTTCTGACTAAATGTTATTCCTCAATTATTGTATTCAAGTGTCTCTAATTTTGGTAAAACCCATTTAACCAAAATATCGTTTTAAATGTTTTAATTATTTGTTCTTATTAATATCCATGTTTTAAAAATGGTTTTAAGGATTTACTTATATGGATATTAATGGTTTAAAAATTTTAGCTTCAAGGTGGAATGGGACACTTTGATTCAAAAATCTTTTTATTAAATGTTTTAAATGGTTTTGGAAATGGTTTCTTTTTGTATGGATTCATTATTTCAAAATACTAAAATGTTATGTTGTGATTGAAATGTGGAAATGTTTTGTTTCCTTTATGAATATTTTATGTGATACATGTATGTTATGGTTCTTGGGCATTGTTATGAAAACGGGTGGTTCCGTGATAAACTAAGGGCGTGTGAGCCCGATATAGCTCTCCAATGCATTGGGTAACGCGAAGGAGTGAAACATTAAGGTTTCTCCGAAGAGATTTTGGGAATATACTGTGATGGGTATTCCAAACGTAACCAAGAGGGTTACTCCCTATGTAAGAATGTTATGAATGCCTCAAGTTACCTTTATGTCTTATGTTTTCTATGATTTATTCATGGTTTGATGAGGTATGTTAAAGTGCCTATGTTTTATGGGTAAAGTATGATTTCATTCTTATCTATATATGAACTCATGTTTCCTTTCCATATTTTTATAACCCTTACTGAGCTTTTTATGCTCATCCCAAGTTTTTGAAATGTTTTTCACAGGTCAAGGGAAAGGTACATGATGTGATTATAGTGTCAAGGATGTGTCAAGAAAGAATCCATGTTTTATTTTCAATATGTTTCCGTTGATGGGAAGAATGAATACTATCTTTTATGTAACCACTTTGTTTAAATGTGGAATGTAATGCAAGTTTCATGATCTAATTCCCTGAAACACTAAACCTGAAAAGATCCTCAATGTGTAATCTTGTAATAACTCAAGATTAAGTAAGGTTTAAGGCTGGGGCCTTATAGTTGGTATCAAAGGTCGGTTTAGATAACTTTAGAGGTTTGGTTATTCTTTAAGCATAAGTGACATTACCATAATGGTTAGGATTTCAGAAAGAGTCCTAGTTTTAGATAAAGTGAATGAGTAAGTGTATCTTAGTGTTTACCTTCTTCATTAGTACATGATGATTTTGTTGATATACTCACACTGACATTTCTGTTTTTAGTGAATGGATGGATCGAGCAGGCACCAAAGTGACAATTGGTTTGACGGAAACTGTGGTGGTTCTCTGATTAAAAGACTCGATGAAATGGGGTATTCAATGAGGAATCTCATGGATGTTCTAAACCAACTATCAAGGATTCATGATCAACCACTTCAACCTTGGTGAGTTCTCTAATGCATCATGTACGAGATGGACAACTTGATGTGGAAATTCAGGTAATAATTATTAAGGTAACCATTAGGGTTTATATGATCCTTACTTTTTAGGTAATTATGGGTTACTCTATGATATGATGGAAAATGAAGGGCATGAGATAAACATGAGGTTAAAATATGTTATGATTATTCTTGAAGATTTTATCTCACTTTGGGGAATGTTTTAAGAATTATATAGTTTTGGAAAAAGGACAACACGCAGACCATGTGACAACCCGTCGCGTCGGACAAAGATGCGGGAATCGAACCCACAACCAAAGTGCGACCGGTATTTATCGCCTACCACTGGACTACGTGAAGTCCCTGGTTAGTTTGACTGATTGTTTTTAGTTATATGATTTTATGAATTAAGAGTAAGTTGATTTTGGGTTATTTATTAAAATGATTAACCTATCATAGAGGATATGTGATTAGGTTAATTACTTTTCAATACGAGACTTTAGGAGCAACGGATGTTGTTTGGAGATAAATGTTACGATTTAACTTGGAAGACTATGTGACTAAATCCTTAAAATATTTGGGTTTCAATCTTATATTGGTTTACTTTGAAGAATTTTATGGACAAATTGTTTATCGGATGATCCTTGTTGAACTTTGGGTTTTGTTTGACAAATTTTGGAGATTAAGAATAGATTTTCTTTTTATAAAGGGTTATCCTTTTCTGGATTATCTGATCTTGTACTAGCCTGTTTGGTTTTGGTTAAAGTCTAAAGACATGGGAAGTATATAGTTCTCTTTTGTGGATTAGGTGATTCTCTAGAAGTTGATTATAGTACTCTTAATGCGAACAAGTCTCCCTAAATACTTGCCTTTTGGAAAAAATATGAGTTTGATTAAGGAATCTAGTAAAAGTTGAAAGTCAACATGATAAGTGATTATGTTTCCTTATGAAAAAATTCCTCAATAAAAGTAACTTAAAACAAAAATGTTGTCTATTAACTTTTCCTACTGGGGAACCCAACACCGTTTAACCCATCACAAGTTTGTGATTTTCTTATTGTTAACTTTCTCCTAAACATGTTTTCTATCACTCTCTATCAGAACATGACCCTATGTTTTCTCCTCCATGTCCATGTTTTCCTACATGGAGTCCTCATATGGGTTAACTCGGGTGACCTCTGTACTTATCTTTCTTTATTTTAAAGTGATTGTTTTACCGACTCTTGTTCCGATGTGGGACTTTCAAGGATGTTTCCAAGCTCAATTTTTTAAAATTGCGAGGACGCAATTCCCAAAAGGGGGGAAGGATGTAACACCCCTGGTAAATAAAGAATATGACATTTTCATATTTATCCATATTTATGAATAAAGTATTAATATGACTTTAAAGGGGACTCTATGCTCGATGGCGTACCCAACTCGCAACAACGAGTTTCTTGGGAATCTTACGTTGCACTCTAATAATAAAATAATATTATTTTAAATGGTAGTTAACATGTAGCCATTGTAATGGTGGGAATGGATAGAAATAACTAAAATATGATTATATATGTTTTTAAATGTTTTTACATTTATACAATAAAATATAAAGGCTTCAAATACGGAAAGAATTCAATTTTAGGTGTATATGCCCTAGTTTTCACTAAAGGTTCACTTGTCGCCTTTTGATGGCGAACCATCATTAAATATAGTTTTGATCACTATTATACATTCTTTTGGACCAAATAAAACTCTTATTAAGAATTGGGACATCAAATTTTACTTTGTGTAATTTTTTGGTATCTTTCCAATAAAGTTCATTTTTTTAATGAATAGTGTAAAATGTTGTGTTTTAATTCAAAACCACTTTTTAATATAATTTATTTATATGATTAGATAATATTTTGAATTGGTTTTAAAGTGAAATTAGAAAATATTTTTACCATTAAATCCAATAGTGGTCGTTGGAATTAATTACACTTTGAAATCGGACTTAAACTAATGTCAATCTTTTGATACTTATTGTTTCTTAAAAACACGCTATTTGTCATGACAGCGGGAATTAATTATTAAATTAATTAATGTGACTTATAAGTTTTTAATTTTGTAAAACGAACTTCATTTTTGAATTCAGAATATCAAATATATCTTAGGGTGAATTTTTGGGATTTTTCTAAAAAACTTCAATTTTTGATGAATAGTGAAACCACTAAGTGGTACTTATAAAAACTGATTTTTCCGTTTAAAGGGAATTTTTCCATATTTGTGTTTTGAATTTCAAAAAATCCGACATAAATGGTTGTAATTAAGAAGTAAAATGTGGTTCAATGGGATAAAAATAATTTTTTGGTGAATAGTAACTTATTAAGTTTTTAATCGCAATTAGTGGTAATTAGTGTAGTTTAAGGTAAAAATGATATTATAAGAATGTGAAAACACCATGACACTTGTCCTACACCTATTGGGTGAGTCATGGCCGACCAAGACAAGCCATGGGCCAACTTGGGGACCCCATGGAGCCACTTTAGTTGGAAAATGACAATAATATATTTTTATTTAATGTTAAAATTAAAAATGACACAAACATGATATGTTTTACTAAAACAATTGTTAAGTGGGGTTATACAAGTCATATTTTTTATTATAAATAGTAATTGGAAAGATAAAAAGATTTCATACATCATATTAATTTTTTTATAATTTTTAGACATTAAATAAATTAAATTATTTATGACATCATAATGATGCAGTGATGACATCATTATTTAACGATTAAAATAAAATGGAAAGATAATGTAAAATCTATGAACTACACATGTCCAAAACTTATTGGATGGGTGGATTTCGAACCTTTAAAACCTTATACACGAATTATATCAATGTGGGACCTTTTAAAACCGAAACACATTTTCAAATAAAGTAATATTTCCTTACTTTCCAAAAGTGCCCCTCCTCTCCTCTTATAAAAGGCCCCCACCTCTACCTCTTTTCACACACTCCTCAAGCCTTTGGCTCGGCCAACCCCTGCCCATTTACTCTTTCCACATCCCTCTCCTCATCCTAGAGGATTCCCTTTGGGCATAATCCTTTCAAAGGAAGCCTTTAGGCTCAAATCAAAAGGAGTTACACTTTTAAAGGTAATTCATTCTCTCATGTTCATTTGTTTTATTTTTATTCTCCAAACCCCTAAACTCTTTTTATTTACTCCTTTTGTAAAAACACCAGTATCTTCAATATATTAGGATGTTTTTATAAGATTTATTCAACCTACACTCTCACACAACTACATCAAATGGTTAAAGAACATACGGTTTCTGTGGATGGCGAAATTCTGCCTCCCGAAACGATGATTGTTCAATACTCATTTAACACCTTCAAAGGTGGTCATTATGATATCACTATTTTTATATATTATATATAATATGTTTATGTTTTACTTATGATTCTGTATTTTTCATTTTTGGTCTTACCTTTATGGCTTCCATTATGGGTATACGCGATATCTTCATTTTAGGATGTGCGGACTACCGCCCCCTCAAAGTGATGTGATTCGTTAATGCCATACATGGGAAATATAAAGGATGGATTTAATGTTATTATATATGATGTTATACTGGAATTATTATATACCTCTATATCATTATTATTTCTTTCCATTAAAGTATGAGATAGAAATGAAAGTAGCGTTCATGCGTACGTACGGCTTACCGTCTCCATGAACGGTGCATTTCATTTCTTATCCCCAAATGTAATGTACTATTATAAGTACATGTATATAATGGATATATATGATGAATGATATATTTAAATGATGAATATAATTCTGTAATTAAAATATACATACCTCTCATTTAGTTTTAATTCCATTAATATGACAAATAAATGAAAGTAGCGTTCATGCGTACGTACGACTTACCGTCTCCATGAACGGTGCATTTCATTTCTTACCTCTAAATGATTATGTAATATTATAAATACATGTATATGCTGGATATATATGATATATATGATATACAAATCAGGAATGTCATTCTGGATATAAAGAACCTTTGACCACACGAACAACATGTAATTGTAAGAAGTCCACTTTCGACTTAAGAACCAAATATCAGCAAAACAAATATTATTAACTTAAATGATTACATAATGTTTATGACATGGTAATAAGTGATATAAAATGAATAATGAACTTGAAAAATGTTATTAAGGAAGTAGAAATTAACTGAAGTTTATTATTCAGGAGATTAAAGAACGATCGAGTCTAGTCGGACCTGAGGTAAGGGATCCTACTCCTCTCTTTCTTTTTAAGTACTCTCCTTTATGTCACTTATTTTAAACTCATCTTTGTAATGTAGGGGGATGTTATTTTATTTTTTTCTTTCTGTACATTTTATTTTAATGTGATACGATACCCTATTTGATCTCATCAATCCAAATTCGGAAGTTTTATGTGGCGTCGTTAGGCTGCCGAGTTTTCGTAAGGGATTTTTAATCTCACTTTTATTCCCATGAGATTTATGCTACATTTGCCACAAATTCCATTGAGTGGTGTATGTACTTCCCATTATTCTACTCTTTGTGTAATATAATTTCGTTTATGAGTATTTACATTAATGATCTATTGTCCTTCTTTCATGGGGTGTATGTTTTGAAAGATACCCAAGTCGGTAAGGGAACCTTTCACCCTCCTCTTTTTTAAAAGACTTCTTTTGTTGGGTCTTTTAATTTACATATTTTTATGTTGGGATATGTTCTCATATATCCTTATTGATGTAAATTTTATATCCAAGTGATGAGATACACTTTTTATCTCTCATCAACTCATTTTGATGTTATGTCGTTAGGCTGTCAAGGGAACTTCTTAACCCAATTTCGATTTCTTTGGGTTCAACATGTAGTTATTGAATATGTCATCCTTTGAATATGTGTGAATGACCTTTTATTGTTTTACACTTGATATACACTTATATTGTGTGTATTTATATTTGTCACACATATTTTTGAGATTGATTTGTCCATAATTTAAAGATACCTTCTTTATAAGGGATTTCATCACATTTGACATTTCTATTGAGGGTTCATTGTTGTCATGCACCAATTCACTCTTATATGGTGTATATACTGTCCTTTGGAGTATTATATCATGAATTCATTTATTCTCATGATATTATAAAGTTCTGACTAAATGTTATTCCTCAATTATTTTATTCAAGTGTCTCTAATTTTGGTAAAACCCCTTTAACCAAAATATCGTTTTAAATATTTTAATTATTTGATCTTATTAATATCCATGTTTTAAAAATGGTTTTAAGGATTTACTTATATGGATATTAATGGTTTAAAAATTTTAGCTTCAAGGTGGTATGAGAAACTTTGATTCAAAAATCTTTTTATTAAATGTTTTAAATGGTTTCTTTTTGTATGGATTCATTATTTCAAAATACTAAAATGTTATGTTGTGATTGAAATGTGGAAATGTTTTATTTACTTTATGAATATTTTATGTGATACGTGTATGTTATGGTTCTTGGGCATTGTTATGAAAATGGGTGGTTCCGTGATAAAGTAAGGGCGGGTGAGCCCGATATAGCTCTCCAATGCATTCGGTAACGCGAAGGAGTGAAACATTAAGGTTTCTCTGAAGAGATTTTGGGAATATACTGTGATGGGTATTCAAAACGTAACCAAGAGGGTTACTCCCTATGTAAGAATGTTATGAATGCCTCAAGTTACCTTTATGTCTTATGTTTTCTATGATTTATTCATGGTTTGATGAGGAATATTAAAGTGCCTATGTTTTATGGGTAAAGTATGATTTCATTCTTATGTATATATGAACTCATGTTTCCTTTCCATATTTTTATAACCCTTACTGAGCTTTTTATTCTCATCCCAATTTTTTGAAATGTTTTTCACAGGTCAAGGGAAAGGTACATGATGTGATTATAGTGTCAAGGATGTTTCATGAAAGAATCCATGTTTTATTTTCAATATGTTTCCATTGATGGGAAGAATAAATACTGTCTTTTATGTAACCACTTTGTTTAAATGTGGAATGTAATGCAAGTTTCATGATCTAATTCTCTAAAACTCTAAACCTGAAAAGATCCTCAATGTGTAATCTTGTAATAACTCAAGATTAAGTAAGGTTTAAGGCTGGGGCATTATAAGTTCGCCTCTCTAGTTTATCTGATCATGATCCAAGGTTTACTTATAACTTTTGGAAGGGCCTTCATAAGTCATTGGGTACTGAATTAAATTTAATACAGCTTTTCATCCACAATCAGATGGGTAGTAATAACAAACAATTCAGACTTTAGAGGAAATGTCACGTGCTTGCACGATGGATTATTAAGGAAGTTTGGACCAACATCATTCTTTGGTTTAATTTTCTTATAATAATAGTTTTCATTCAAGAATATAGATGGCTCTGTTTGAGGCATTATATGGAAAGTGATGTCGAACTCTAGCTTTATGGGATGAAGTAGACAAAGGAAGCTGATCGGACCGGAATTGGTAGAAGAGAAGGTAGAAAAAGTTTATTTGATTCATAAAAACATGAGAATATCTCAGAGAAGGTAGAAACGTTATGTGGATAACCGGAGGAAGGATATATCTTTCGTGGTAGGTGATCATGTTTTTCTCAAAGTTTCCCCATGGAAAAGTGTGTTGCGTATTGGTAATAAGGGAAAGTTGAGTCTGAGGTTCATTGGACCTTATGAAATCCTGGAGAAAGTTGGATCAGTTGCATACCGAGTGGAATTACCTCCAAGTTTGTCCCAAGTACACAAATATTTTCAAGTTTCAATGTTGAGAAAGTATATACCAAATCCATCTCATGTTTTGAGCCTAGACGTAGTTCAATTGGAAGAAAATCTCTCTTATGAAGAACAACCAGTCCAGATTCTTGACCATAATGAGCAAGTGTTGCAGAATAAGGTAATTAATTAGGTGATGATTTTTTGGAAAAACCATATGGTTTAAGAGGACACTTTGGAATCTGAAAATGTTATGAGGGATAAATACCCCCATTTATTTTATAAGTGAATAAAATTATGAGGACACATTTCCCAAAAGGGGGGAAGGATGTAACATCCCATGTAAATAAAGAATAAGAAATTTTCATATTTATTAATATTTGTGAATTAAATATTAATTTCACATTAATGGGGTTGCTATGTTCGATGGCGTACCCGATACGCAACAACAGATTACTTTGAAATCTTACGTTGCACACTAATAATATAATAATATTATTTTAAATGGTAGTTAACACGTAGCTATTTTATTTGCAGGAATGAATATAAATAACTAATATATGATTATATAGTTTTGTTAAATATATTTACATTTAATCAATAAATGTTAGAGGCTTAAAATACGAATGAATTCAATTTTAATCATAAATACTCTAATATTCACTAAAAGGTCGGTTTATCGACTTTTGATATAGAACCCTCTTTAAATATAGTTTTGTTCACTCTTATATGTTTTATTGGACCAAATAAAATTATTCTTTAGTATCGGGACATCAAAATTTACTTTGTGTATGTTTTTGTTATTTTTCTGATAAAGTTCATTTTTTAATAAATAGTGAAAATGTTGTATTTTAATTCAAAAGAACATTTTGATATAATTTATATAGATGGTTAGATTATCTTTTTAATTGGTTTTAAAGTGAAATTATAATATATTTTTACCATTTAATCCAATGGTGGACATTGGAATTAATTTCACTTTTAAATTATACTTAAACAAGTGGCAATCTCTTCATATACATTGTTTCTTAAAACACGCTACTTGATTTGACAACAAAAATTAATTATAAAATTCATTAATGAAACTTATATGTTTTTAATTTTTTAAAATATAAATCATTTTTTAATTAATAATATCAATTCTAGATTAGGGTGATTTTTTGGTATTTTTCGAAAAAAACTTCAATTTTTGATGAAAAGTGAAACCACTAAGTGATAGTTAAAAAAACTGACTTTTCGTTTAAATGAAATTTTAACGCTTCTGTGAATTGAATTTCAAAAATCCGACATACATGTTTATCATTAGTAATTAAAATTTGGTTCAATGGGACGAAAATAATGTTTTGGTCAATAGTATCTTTTGTTTTTTTTAACCGTGATTAAAGGTAATTAGGGTAATTTAAGGTAAAAATAATATTATAAAAATATAAAAATACCTTGACACAAGTCCTAACCATATTTTATGATTCATGGATGAAAAATACAATCCATGTGTGATGTTTTGGGACCCCAGGAAGCCACATGGGTAAGATAATGACATTAATACTTTTTATTTAAAGTAAAAATAAAAATGTCACAAACATGTATTGTTTTACTAAAAAAATTAGATGGGGTTATTTAATTGATATATTTGACTATAAATATTCAATAGAAATCTAAAAATATTTCCTACATCATGTTAATTGTTTTATAATTTTAGACATCAAATAAATAAAATTATTTATGACACAATGATGATGGAGTGTTTACATCATTATTGAATAATTTAAATAAATAAGAAGATAAAGTGTAACACAATATCAAAAACTTGTCCAATTATTATTGGATGATTTTGCTTCAAACATGGGACACCTTATGTTCTACTTTAATGAATTTTGGACATTTATAATCCGAAAATCAATATATAATAAAATAATATTTTCAAGATTTCCAAAAGAGCCCCTCCTCTCCCTTATAAAAAGACTCCACTTCCTACCAATTTGACACACTTCTCAAGCCATTTTTCTCGTCCATACTCTACTCAAATAATCTCCCAATATCTCTCTATTCATCCTATAAGCCTTAACATAGGTATAAAGAACTTCAAGAAACCCTTTTAGTTCATGCCAAGGGGAGTTACCCGATTTAAAGGTAACATCCTCTCTTATGTTCTTTTGTTTTATTTTTCTTCTCCAACCCCCTAAAATATTTTTATTCCTTTTTTTTGTAACAAAACCAGTATCGTAAATATACTAGGATAATTTTATGAGAGGTATTATAGATACACTTACACACACCTCTATCTAATGGGTGAAGAACATACTGTTTCTGTGGACAGCGAACTACTGTCTCACAAAACGATGATTGTTCAAATGTATCCTACCGCCTCTCATGGTGGCCATTAAGATGTCGCTATATTTATATATTTATGTATTATGTTAATGTTTTCCTTATGCTTCTAAATTTTTAATTTATGTCATACCTTTATGGTTTCCATAATGGATAAACGCGATAATTTCATTTTAGGAAGTGCGGACTACCACCCCCTCAAAGTGATTTGAATCGTTAATGCCATATGTGGGATGTATAAAGCATGGAGTTAATAATATTATATATGATATTATACTGGAATTATAATTTACCTTTATATCATAATGTTTTCACTCCATTAAATTCGAAATAGAAATGAATGTAGCATTCATGCGTATGTACGACTTACCGTCTCCATGAATGGTGCATTTCATTTCTTACGTCTAAATGTTATGTAATATTATAAATGCATGTATATACTTTATTTATATTATATATATGATATATACACCATGAATATAATTCTGGAGATAGTGTATATTTTACCACATGAACAACTTGTAATTATAAGATGTTTATTTCTGACTCAAGTACCAAATATTGAAAAAACGGCCGTTATTAACTTAAATGATTACATAATGTTCATAAGAGGGTAATAAGTGATGTAAAAGAAATAATTAACTTGAAAAAGGTTCATAAGAAAGTATAAATTAACTATATCTTATTATTCAGGAGATTAAACAATGATTGAGTCAAGTCAGACACAAGGTAAGGGACATCGTCTCAATCTCTCTTTATTGAGGAATATTTTGTTTTAATACAAGACTTTATTTTATACGCTGTATAAACACCTTTGACATTTCATTTCATTCAAAGAGAATCTTTTTCTATGAAGTGTTTTACCAAATGAGAAATATTAATGTTTCTTTTAACATACGCGGTGACAAAGACCTTTCCACCGCCGCGAGTATTACTTGATTTTTGTCTTCCATAACAAGCCATAATGTTTTTAAAAGAGAAAAAAATACCATATACTTTATTACGTATTTTGGTATTGAAAATGGTTTTGATAATGGATTTTTTAGGTCAATATAGTTATGTTATATATTGTGATTGAAATGTGGAATTTTTTTCATTCATTTATATTTGTTGTATGTGTTATGATTTTATATTGGTACTTGGACATTTGACGGGTGGTTACGTGATAAACCAAATGACGGGTGGTGACATGATAAACTAGGATGAGTGGTTACGTTATAAGATCCAATGCATTGGGTATGGAAGTCAGTAGTATGGCTATTCCATTTAGTGACATGTGTGTTAGTCGACTATATGTTTATTCTATTTAAGTATGTTTATGTTCGGAGTTACCTTTATATGTTATGTGTTCTTTATATGGGTTTTATGGTGATATTTTGGGTACAAAAGGTAAATCAATGATATTTTATTCAGTGAAGAGTATTTACTAATTCATATAGGTGAAATTTATTACTTATGATTAGGTATTCATGGTTTACTTATTATTTTGAATAACTAACAGTTTCATTCTTTGTGTATTTCATACTGAGCTTTTTATGCTCATCTCATGTTTTTGAAATGTTTTTCACAGGACATAAAGTGGAATATGGTTATAGATGGGATCGAGAAAATCCATGTTGTATAAAACATGGAACTGGACATGACTCTTTTTCTAAGAGTTTTTATTTTATGAAAAAATGGAAACTTTGTAGAAGTGTCTACTTTGTAACTTTTGAGATGTAATAATTATGGCCTAATTCTCTAAAACTCTAAACCTGAAATGATCCTTAATTTGAATTATTCATTTAATTCAATATAATTTAGTGTTTTAATGTTGGTTCCTTATAATATAAATGGTAATTTGATAACAATAATTATAAAAAAAAATACTACCTAGGGTATGTACCACAACGATGAACCTCAAAAATACAAAAGGAATGCACACAACATGTCCTCTAATATCTAGATACTCAACATTATATAACTATAAATCTATATATTTAAGGATGTGTTAAGGAATAACTATGAACAAAAATATTTATTGTGATATCACCATATTCATATGGTAAAATGGTGTTCTTGATCAAACATTATAATCTTTGGAACCCGATAATGATCAACCACCAGCTCAAGATACTACCTTATTAAAACATCTTCCATTCATAACTACGTATTTACTAATAGGTGAATATAAAATCATCATGATGATGTCATTGATAACATCACATACACTCTAATTTTTAGGGAAACTTATAAACAAGTCATTAAATATATCCTCCTTCATCAACTAGAGAAAATCAACATGTTGAAGTGACCCATATGCAATATAGTTTTTATCCTTCACCCACTATGAAACCAAACACACTGACACATTTTATACAAAACGTATCTTCTTGGAAAACTAATTTAACTGAACTCTCTTATATAAAAACAAATAATTTTATTATAGAGGTTATTCCAATGGAAAATGTTGGATATAATGGAGAACCACATCAGGAATTACCAAAATAATGATGACCACCATTAGAACAATACAGGATACCCATCTTCCTTTCTTTATCACTTAAAAGGAAAATCATACTTAAATTGTTCTACCTAAACCACCAAATTCATGTCACCTAACTATGACCCCTAAACATATTTAACCAATGATGAATAATCTATATTCTAATAAATTCATGTTCTATGTAACACATTCATATTTCACATGTATTTCATTAAAATTAATTTGACATATTCAATATCTTTATTTACAAGAAATGTCAAGTATAAAAGTACCATGATACATTATGGCCATCATAACCAAGTCAGTGGATTGTAGTATACGAATGATATTAAGAAAATTGAGATATATATAAATGTTTTCCATAAATTTATTTGATTTATAAAACAATATTAAATAATAATTAAATTTTTATAAAATCATTTCATTGTTAAAAAAATAATTTTCCTAAAGATATGTATTTTTCAGGGTGTTATGTGTTCTTTTTTAAAAAAAATATTAATCAATATTATTGATTTTTTATGGAAAAATATTTTAATATATGAATCAAAAATTATTAAAATAGAGAACTTATTATCAGTATTTAATATAAAATGATCTTAAAGTAAAAATTGTTTGTTTTATACAAATATTTTTATCTACATAATGTGTTTTTATTAATATAATGTAAATAAATAACTATTTAATAATGATTTTAATTATATGTATAATATATTTATTTGATAAAAATTAATATACATATATGTGTTTTTAGAATCCATGTAATAAAGTAAAATTCCTTTTAAGCTAAAAATGAATTTCCATATAAACGTGTTTTATTTCATAAATAACATTAATTTTAAAATTAATTTATGCCACTTATAGAAATAGAATTTTATAAAATATATTAAATATTTTTAATTATGATGTCCTAATTTTTAAATGATCCAAACTTCAAAATTTGTAATAATTAATAACAAATATAGGGAAAATGTGTTACTATAGTTTGGGATAAAATATTCTTTTTATGGTTGAATAAACTAATAAATAATTATAAAACATCCAAACAAAATTATATAAATTTTATTGTATGAATATATATAAACATAATATTATCATATATTATAATTATGTTCCGTTTGGTTCCAATTTAAATGATAATTTATATCATATTATATAATTCTTTTCTCTATGTCCCTCGCCTCACATATAAAATGGAACCTCTTCTCCTTACTTATATATACAATTTCATACATATAACTCATAAAAGTCCTTTATAAAACCTTTGTAGATTAAATAACATCTTTATTGAATTATTTAATTTTATTACTACCATCCAATGAAGGATTATTGTGTATTCCAAAAGAGCCCTAACAAATAACTGATAATTGATTTACCAGACTCTTTCAAAGATTATTTCTTCTTTTACTTACTCTATGTATATTGTTTCTTTCCCAAAATAATTATTCCAATATAATAATAACAATATTACATTTTGATTATATTATAACAATTTTTCACAATCTTTCCCTCAAATGGGAAATGAATGTATCAATCATTCATATGTGTGGAATACGACCTCCAAATATAGATATAACTCATTTTCCATCACTTCCAATAATAGAAGGATATAATTATAAATTTAATAATTATATATAATATTTATGATAAAAATATGATTCTATATAGAGAAATATTATTTATTATTATTTAATTGCTTTCATTAGAAAATTAAAATAGCATTCATGCATATGAATAGTCTATCATCACCTTTAACAATGTAATTCATTATTTTGTCTCTTCCATTTAAATATGGTTCAAAAATTTTATATAATTAATAAATATTTTACTTATTAATTGAATAAGAACATATAAATTTTATATAAACACTATAAAAACCTTGATTTTACTCATTCGATCATTATAACGCAGTCTTGTTTTGGATGTTTTTATAGCCTAAATGAGTGATTTCATTGTGATTATGAAATGAATAATTAATAAATATTAAATACTAGTGTATAATGTAATAATATTATATATATGTATTGATTATACTTTAGGATATGATATATTCAATATCACTGTGTAAGGACCAAAACTTTCGAATCAAAACATGCAAGAAAAAATTTTTATCACCCAAAATAACTATGTTAATGATTTATTATTAATAAAAAAGTAATAGTATGTTATAAGTGAGGCGTGCATGGATATATAAATTCTAATATATATCTAGTATAAATTATATAAAACTAAAATTTATTATACAGAAGGATAGAGTGTATATAATGAAATTTATAATTTATGTAAGGGTTTTATTTTGCAATCATGCAATATATAATGATTTTTTCTACTTTAATTTAAAATGATTATGTTATGTGATCCATATCTTAAATTTTTATATATTTTTTATATTATGTTAAGTTTTATATTTAACATTTTTATATTGTTTTTCCGTCCCTCTATGTACTAAAAATTTGGAAAGAATGTGTTTTAAAAAGATTATTTTTATTTCATATTTATCAATAAATCTGTTTCTTATTTGTCCATATTTTATTTGAAATTATTTCAAATAAAAATTTCATATTCACCAATGACTGATTAAATTAATATTAAAAAAATGAATTTTATAAAAATGTTATAAATGTTCTTTTCATTTCCAAACAAGGTACCTTTTACTAATGGAATAAATGAAAATCATGTAAAAATATATACTGTATGAAATATGCCTGTTGTGGTCCTGGTTAATCAATATATTGAAACATCCATTACATACTTCTATGGTTATTTCAAATAATTTTCCCCTAATAACCATGTAGTTCATATATTTTAAATATTATATTTCAAAATCCAATGGGAATTTTCATCATAAAATTTCCATGTAGTCTTTTAACATTATTTTAACCTATAAAAACATATATTAATGTTATTTATGATTCACTAGGGAGATGGAACAATGATTCAATCCTTTTTATTTATATATATGGTTAACTATTATTGTGATGATATCATGATAAAAACTATTTTCATTTCCATTGTTCAATCTTTGATGAATTTAAAATAATGGAACATTTTGTACACATATAAATGGATTATGATGATACAAAGAGTGGGTCCCTTATATAACTATGATATATTGGGTAATGATTAAGGTTTGTGACCTCAATGGGTTTAGGTGATGTTTTACCAATCCCGAAAGATGTTATAAAAGAGTTTATCCCAAGAACAATTAGGGTACTCTTTTTGTTAACCCCTACCCAAAATCTGATGAAGGTCATATAAGATACCATTGAGAAATAAATTATATAATTACAATTTTACTAATTATTTTCCTCAATTTATCATATTTTATTATACATATGATATGATTTAATTATTTATTCTCATTTATTGCTTTATGATTCATTTCATAATATATGTCATTAACTTATGCCAATATAATTATCTATGAATTGATTGGTACAATTTTTAAAATTTAATCATATATTCTCATACCCCTTTTCTCATGTTCATTTTAAATTTTAAGAAAGAATTATATCTCTATTTTACACCCATAATAACCCTATAATATCAACTTTTATTATATTTTCTTCCCCCTAGTTATATAGAATATTATAAACTAGAGTGTGTCTATGAAGTGTATGGATATATAGTGTAACATTTGAGATGAAATTTGTCAGATATATAAAAGATATTTCAAAAAATTAAGGAGAATATGTATATATTTTTAATTAAATAAGTAAAATATAGAATCTTGGCATGTGTTATTGTCAAATATATTAAAAATTAATCTAAATTGTCTAATACTTATGTATGTTATCCTCTAGTTTCCTCGGTTGGTATCACATGGGAGATTAATTAATTTAGGGCGTTAGGATTGGAAAACATTATTGAAACCCCAATAGATATTTCCATGTATTGGATAACATCTTGATTCATTACTAGTGTAGATATTTTGTATTTTTACATGAAAATGCATCCCTATCTGGATAGTTGAAAGTGGGAATGACATTAGAACAAATGTTTCTATGTATAACAATATATAAATGGGTGTATTGTTTTGAAAAATGACCTCCATCGATGCTCGATGAGTGGGACTAATATTGAACATTTATTGAGTAACTATATGGGGATATTATTAAGTTAATTTACATCTTCTTTATGAATCATTATAATGTACTTGAATATAAAATGGCCATGGATAAGCAAGTTTAACCCAAAAATGTAATAGATTTAAAACAATGTGTTATTATTTAGATATCGTTTGAATAATTATTCAGGATGAAATGGTTTTTTAATTAATATTTTCACTCAAACTATGTTTTTTAATTTCATTCAATGGATAAAATCATTAGAAATCCTGTTACAAAAAACTTTGATTAACAATGAAGTTATTTCCCCCTAATAAACCAAATGTTATAGGGGTTGGAATACATAATCTAGTTTTTATTCATATGAATCATCATAAATACATGAATAATTTTGAAATTCCATTTTAGAAAATATAGTAGGAGTGTAATTTTGAGTCTAGAAAATAAATTTCATCCTTCTCTTAGTGGGTCTACGAAAATAGTAATTACTGAGTAATTGAGTATTATTAATAATATCTATGATCGGTTCTCTAGTTCTTTGACTATGAAAATTTATTTGAATTGATAATTATTTTAAAGGATAATATGATCAATGTTGGAATCTTATTAAGAACACTTTTCAATGGTATAAACTAAACTTATAAATAGGAATGTGTTTAGGGGTTATTTTTCAATAAGTATTTTCCATGTATTCTTTTCATGGGAATGGATAACAAATACCATGAGATAATGTAGATGGATTAGGAATACATTATTAATTATAGGAATATTTTACAATAATTACAATGTATTATTTTAGTTTTATCATCTATAATGAATTAAATAGTGACAAAATGTTCAGTAGCTAAAACCAAGTCTCCAAAGGGCGTTATCCATAAGATAAATTATTAGCTATAAAGAAATATTTTAATATCATCTCAATGTAGAATTATTGATTGGATACCATAATTAATCACATGATATTTTTAATAATGAAATGATAATATTCAAATAAAATTATAATAAAAACCCCTGTGGAGGGATGAATGAATGTGTTATTTTATGGTAGAATATGGGAATGAATCATGGAGGAAAATTTCATAAGGGGAATAAAAAATGGTTTAATTCACTAAAGGAAGGAAAATATAAAATTAAATGTCTATGTGATGTGAATAAGTTATCTAATGAAGTTCATTGATAGAATTTTGTAAAGAAATAATCACCCACATCCCATTATTCCAAATTCATGGTGTGTGATCATTATTCCAACCTTTTAAAAAATTCTTAGGTAAATGAGGTTAATTGATGTCGACAACAACTTATGAATAAAGTAAATAATATATAATGTGGCCATTATTATTTATGTGGGTTATGAGAAGGATGTGGTGAATTGTATTCATTCCACCCAATATAGTACTACTAATGACTTATTTTATTCAAGCTTTATTTACTCTCTTATATATGAATCATTTTATTTTACTATTTCATTTTAAACTCAATGAGTAGATATTGAATTGTCAGTGAAAACTATTCATGGAATGATTATGAAATCTCAATTATAATAATCTCTTTAAATTACTAATTTTTTGTAATTTTTTCATACAAGTCATGTTATTCTATCTCCAGTTGGAATTTATGTGATTTTATGCATGGTTTGGATCATTTTAATATTCAGTCAGATAAACTAAAATAAAAGGGTAGTCAAATTTCATATTTTGAATTATCCAATAATCATTCATCTATATGAGGATGAATATTATATTAAAACATAAATTAAATCCATTTAATGTGTCTTTATTTCTATTATTAAGGGTAATTGTTCAGAAGGTTTTTGAAAAAAAATATCAACTATATACCAATTCTATGGGATTTTCTATATTTATTTACAAACTATTTTATAGTCTCATTTTTAATAAGGATGTTGAATTTTTATTAATACTCATACCAAGTGGAGAACATTTTTCAAATAAAAAATACAAAATTTCCCTTATTTATTTTCAAGAAATGAAGATGAAACACCTTGAGAATCTTAATGAGGTATCAATTCGGCTAAGTGTGACACCATGGGGTGACATATATTTTTAATAATAATAATGATGGATCAATGATTTTATATATTAATTATCAGGAAAATAAAATATAATAATAAAAAATAAGTATTATTTACCCTATATTGATTATTTATTATCAATATCATGGAGGTCAATACATATAAAATATTGGACTTCATTAATTCCACTATAAAGTGAGGGTAATGATTCATGGCATACCCTTGATGGAATTCCATATAAGGTATAGAAACTATAAGTTTATTTTGATTCTATTTGGTTTTACTAATTCCTCCATTATTTTCATGTATTTATTTAATTGAGTTTTTAGATATTACATCAATAAATTGGTGGTAGTGTTTATAGAAAATATTCTTATAGACTCCAATAAAATTAAAAATATTGAATATCACTTGATAACTATATTGATTATTGGGACTAATTAAAACTATTATAAAATAAATAGGTGACATTTTAAGTGGAAAAGGCATTATTCTTATGATATGTGATCACAAGTGAGGGTATATTAGTATATCATCCTAAGATAGAAGGCATTGAACCTTGGCGCAGACCAATAACTATGAATGTGCTATATAGTTTTCATTGTTTTTTATATATTATAATTATGTTGTGAATCATTTATCACTTATTTCTAATCCATTTATCAAGTTTACATGGAAATTTTTCCTGATCATTAGTAAAATGATTGTGAAAACCATATGTAGTATATAAAGATAAATTTGGGCAGAGCACATGTACTCACAATTACTGATAGTTGAAAATGTTTTGTTATCTATTTTGATACATATAAGAAGTTATTGATATGTGTTCTTATGAATAATTAAATAGCTAAATATTATACCTCTTATCACTTAATGTTTGTGAGAGGAATTATCTGACCAATAAATTTATGTTTGATACAGAAGTATTTACATTCATGATATGAGGGATTTAACTTTGTCGAGAAAGTTTCACTATATATATTGATCAAAAGTGATTATAGTATATATTCACCAATAAAGAGTTTAATATGATATATATATGATGGTTGGAGATTATTTTTTCTTATTTCTCATCAATTCATTAACACCCTGGGAAAAAAACAAAGTGTTTAAAGGTTTTAGGTCAAAGGATCGTGATATCCTATCAATGAGGAGAATAAAAAAAAGTTCTAATATTTATTTATTTTAAAATTATGGAACATTAAACATAGAATATTTTAAACAATAATTATCATACACTAATTATTATTCTATCATATATACATGTAATGATTTAATAGGGGAAAAACAGTGGTGTAGATTGTAAAAATGGTGATAAATGTTCTGAATTTAATAATTAATTTTGATTGAATAATAAGAATTTGGAATGTTGTATGTGTCCTAAATATAAAATGATTAAATTATGTGTTTGATGAATCTTATAGATAGTCATTATCTATTTATACCATAATTATGAGGATGTATATAGACCTTAAGGATAATATCCAATGAGATAAAATTAAGATATATTTTTTAGAGTATATATAATATTTTAAGGTATTCCAAAAATTAGAGGATAATAGGAAGATGTCTAAGGGTATGTTATTTCCATTACACATTATATCATATAAATGTGATAATTTATCCATGATTTTAATCATTAAACTCCCCAAGACATCTAATGTTTATATTTCTATTTGGGTTGTTTATGTTTACCTTATCAAGTCAACATATTTTATTTTCATTAAAGAAGGTATATATCTTGATCATATTTCATAAATATAAATTTAGAAAGTGTTATGTTTCCATGTAGTAAAACATTTTATTATATATTACTGACATCTAAGTATTAAATCAATGTTTTATATAAGTATGGAACAATATCATGATGTAGTGTTGTGTTTTAGTATAGCTTCACATCCTTAAAATGTGAGTCAGTTAAAGGGAACCTTTCAATCGATTGTGGATAATCAAATATGTTTTTCTATATTATTTAAGGGTTGATAATATTAAAATATTCCTTCTATGAAATTATATTATTATATTATATTTAAAATTATCATTCAGATGGATCCTTATGAATCTCTCAGAATAATGTTGATCAAAACACTGACCTGATCAGATGTAGGTAAGGAATTAAAGCTAATAGGACATCAGATAGTTAAGGAAATAGTAGAGAATTTTAGATCCATTGCGTATCACATCAAATAGATATCTATGTCTAGAAAATATTTATGTTGACAATAATCTATTATATCTAGAAATAAAATATATTGGGAATATATTCCTATCAATTAATCCATCGAATGGGGTTTTGAGATTCAAAATAATGGAATTCTGATCCCAAGTTATATTTGTTCTTTAAAATTATTAATTGAGTAGGGTATATTAATTATCGCATGTAACATCCACTAAACCAATATTATATTAAAGATAAATTATTTGTATTAATTTTATGAAATTTCATATTTGACCCTTTACTTCCATTAATCTCAGTTGTTATACCACTGGTAATTTTATTTTTCATGAATGAAAACATTTAAAAATATTAGATTACAAAGTCAAAGTTATTATGAAGAAGACCACTGACATGGTTAAAATTATTTGGAGTAATCAAAAATTCAAGTAAGTAACATGCGATCCTGAGGATGTGATTAGGAATAATTATCATTATTTTTTATATTTTATTGATGAAATATTAAAGGAAGTTTTCTTTTTAATGGGTGTGAAATTTAATAAATTGGGATTTTATATATATTCCCTTGAGAAAATATGAGGTATTCAGTATCTTTATTTAAAAATAATCATGATATTAAATGAACCATGATATATTCTGGACATTAAAACATATTTATTGGTGTTTTTTAATAATATTATTAACCTCATTGTGATATATATATGATTGTTTTTACCAAATTCATATATAATGATTAATGTCTATAAAATAAATATAAAATTTTTATAAAATCATTTAATTATTACAAGTTCTATTTTTATAAATAAGTGTAATTTTATAGTAATTTTTAATATTAATATAAATAATATATTCTACACTATTAAATAGTTATTTTAAATAAATAAAATATTATTAATATATTAATAATCCATTCATTAGTTATCCAATGAGTAGGATTTAAAATAAAATCATTTTAATTTTTAAAGAGTTATTTTAGGGAGATCTGTTATTTTATCTTTATAAACTAAATAAATCACTACAGATTGAGGATGTTGCTGAAATTTATGTTCAAAAAAATCTCAAAAAACATATTTCATTATATTTTTATCATTTTTTATAAAATTAATTTCCTCAATTTATATAAATTTAACTTTATAAAATATAATAAATATAAGGAATTATAATTTTAAAAATGACAACGTTAAATCTATTTATGGTTATAATTATTAGTAAAATGTTCAAATATGTTATGATAGTGACTTTTAAAACAGGTTTACTGAGATGGTTAAACTATGATATAAGTTTTGAAATTCCATATAAACATCATTAAATATATTTAATGATTACTTTTAAAAACTTATTTTATATTAAAATTTAATTATTGTCTATCTGGGTCCATAGGAACAAGAATGTGTCCTATATTATTTAAAATAATATATGTAATTCTAGGTTTGTCCCTCCTCTCACATATAAAATTGAACCTATTTTACTTCCATATTCTCTCAATTTGTAGCCTCTATTATATCTAAAACATACCAAAAACATTTTATAGAATCCTTCCTTTCATTCTTGATAGTTTTCTATTCTCTTAAGACCATCCAAATATGTCTTACATTGTATATAATATGAGGTCTTTCAAGGAAGAGGTAATTTTGATACCAAACACATTAAATGTTTTTTCCATTAAATACTCGATATATATTATTTTATTATTAAAATAATTTATCATTTAAAATTAAAATTGTAATGATATTATAATTATGTAATGACTGTTTTTTACAAAACCTTCAATCAAATTTTAAATGAACATATCACTTTTTCATCTTTGTGGACTATCGCCTCCACAAAGTGATGCGAAAAAATTTCTATAACCACCTATCACATTTATTTTTAACGATAGTTAATATATATGTTATTTTTAGTAAGACTATGATTATGTAATTATTAAATATTATATATCTTTCCTTCCTTTTATTTATTTACAAAATGAATACATCAGTCATGTGTTCATATGAACTACCGTCTCTATAAATGATGTAAATCATGTTTCAATATCTACCTTTTATGGATGGTTTTGAATTTATATATAATAATTATAAATTAATATTATTAAAATAATAATTTTATGAAAATTTACATAATTTTTATAAAATATAATTTTCATACTCATTTTGTTTTCATAGAATGATCCTTCATGGGTTATTTTTACAACCTACAAGAGTGATGCTATATTATTTTTAACATGACTGATTATAGAATTTAAAATAATTTTTATATTATTTATTAATATTATATAAATGAAATTATTAACATTTTGGAGATTGTGGGACTATGATCTATGATCAATGACAAGAACTTTAAAATCAAAACATGCTTGAAAAATAAAATAGGTATCACCAGGAATAATGATTTGAATGTTAATTTTTAATAAATTTTTTATAATTATTTTTAATTAAAAAAATTAATTTAAATATAAGAAAATATTTTGTTATATTATATATTTAGAGTAAATTTATGTTTTTAATGAATTATATTATAGTGATTAAGGAACATGTCTTACTTGATGGAAGGTTTTTATGATAAAATATCACATTTTACTTAGATAGTGTATGATTAAATTTCAGATGATGAAATTATATAATATATATCAAAAAATCATATATATTTTATTATCATATAGTAATTTATAAATAACACATGATTTCAATTCATTTCCCTCCCTCTATGTAGTCAAATGAAAAAAAATGTTGAAATAAAACAGTATTTATCCCTTTTCTGAGAATCTATTTCATCAATGTACAAATTCTTTAAAAAAAGATTTAAGAATTTTTTTTATATTCACGGATGATTTATTAAATTAATTTTTACATATTTTTCTCTTTCTATAAATTTTTTTAAATTTATCATCTTTTTTTAAATACTATTTTTACTAATGGTCGGAACAGTATTTTTGTTTCAATGTCTACTAAATGGAAAATTATTCTTGTCATCAAAATCAACCTTCTAATAGAATCATCCATTAAATTATTTTATTATTATATTTAATAAAAAATTCAAATTATTATATAAAATTTTAGATTTTAAATATGTTATTTAAAAAATAAAAATGTTATTTTCCTCGGAAAAATATTCTAGTGATATTTTAAATATATTTCTATCAAAAATGAAATCTTATGGATTTAATGACACTTCATTTTGGATATGGTGAAATGATACCATGATTATTATTTATCTTAATGGATATTTATTATGAGGATGAAATATTTATAAAACCTATTTTACTTCCATCAGTTAACCTATGATGAAATAATATTATTTTCATTAAATTGTAGAATTCATATCAATGGAATATGATTATATGATAGGTGGATCCATTATAGCCCATTAACAAATTAGCTAATGTTTAATGAATTTAATATTAAAGGGTACATGGATGGTTAGCCTAGTCCTGAAGGAGGGAGCACAAGATATTATCCCAATCCCAAAGAGTGTATATAAGTTGATATCCCAAAGAAGACATGTGATAAATTAATTAAATGATTTCCTTGAATACAGATTTATATAGTTATGGTTATGAATCTTATTTATTCCACTATAAATGACTAGTTCGTATGCTTATAGTTGTATTTCATGTCACATGATCATTGATTCCTCTATGATTCATGTCTTATAGTTTGTTAATGTATTTTTTAATGATTATGATCTATGAATTGTTTTGTATTGTTTTCAAATTTTGTTCTCATGTTCTTATTCTCATATAATCATGATATGTTTTCATATGATAATTAACTGATATCTCACATTTTTACACCTAATTAGTATTCGATCTCACACTTTCTCTTTCTTGTAATCCCTAAGTTATCAATAATTGTTTTAAGTAGTGTATGACTTTGATATATATAATGTAAGAATAAATATTTGGAATAAGTTCATGATATTTCGTGAAATAATATGTCTATATATAGTCTTTGAATACACTAATCTATTTCTTTCCTTGGTAATGTATTATTGAGAAGCGTATATAATATTAATCCCAATTAATTCAACATTTATGTATACTATGCTCTAATCACATTATTATATAACTATATTTCTAAATATCATGGTGTATTATCAATAACTCTTCAACTGCACCCCATGAATCTCCAAACTAACTCATAGTATCATCACACATCATACATCTCTAAAAAAGAAGAAAAACATTCCCATTTACTCCATATTGATAATCTCAGTGTTATAATCCAATATGAGTTATATCCACCATTCTAATCTCAAATTCACATTACACTAGTATAAGATATACCTTTTATTTTAGTTATTCATAATTATAAAAAAATTATAACCCATGAAGTAATTCCAATATAACAATATTTAGAACATAAGAAAATAAACCAAATATCAAGCGTACATTCCTTAAATTCATTAATCTTTTATTATTAACCTCAGTTGGAGATAACCACAATATACTATATCCTGAATCAAATTATTAAATGAATCAAAACATCATAATAAACCATAGAGAAAAAAAAAATTCTATATGTTAAGGAAGATAAGTGCTAACTAGATTCTCCATCAGATACCAAAATGAGTCTCTGCACTAGCTAGTTCGTATGAAAATAATATCATGTAATATTTTATATTATAATATTGAATTTTCTTGAGAATATTTGTTCTAACCTATGTTAATACCCAACAAAACCAAGGAAACATTACAACATCAAAACATTTATCTGATCTATAAAAGAAACAACCTCCTTAATCATCAAATAATCTGTGAATACACTATTACGAGACCTGATACATCCAATGAAATTATCCTCGTGATTCAAAAATTAATATTAGATATCATTTCAATGATATTATTATGTTAATAAACTCAAAAAAACAACTAATTGATGCTCTATATGTTTCACATATTACTTAGAGTTGCCCAATTTGATATCAATGAACAAAACAATGAACTGATCTTGGCATTCATAGAAAATGGTGTCTTTCATTCCCATAAATAGGTTCAGTGAATTTCAATCATAGAATAACATTATAATGAACTATGTGTTCTAATTATAGTATATTAAAAGAGACATTGTAATATAATCATCCTTCACCAACATATAAAGTTTTATATAAAAATGTACCATAGAGAACTAGCTACCTCCCTTATGTTTATAAAATGGGTGTCAATTTTTGGGAGAGGATAAATTTTCTATACTATAACTTTTTTATGTTGATGATAACATATACATAAATATAAACTATTATATACCTTATTCACAAATATGATTGGATAAAACCATGGTGAAACACAAGGATATATAACGCCCCCCCCCCCTAATAGGATGATTAATATTAATTCAAAGAACTCAAAACTAAAAAGGATACATCTTTTATATGACATTAATTTTGGATTTAAAACCTGATAAAAATGTATCCCAAAATATTTCCCATGTTTGGAAGGTATCTTTAGAACCGATTCCAGAAAGACAACCAGGTATACTTTTGTACACCTATGATAGACTATTGGTTCATCCCCCAATGATCTCAGCGTTAACTTATTCATTAAAGTAAATAATAACTCACCATTACACCAACCAATTTTTGGGTTACCTTTCCCAAAAAACATGGTATATACTCTATTAACATAAAAAAATAATAAATAAACTCTATAGTAATAAATTATAAACTATATCAATTATTAGAAATACTTTACAAGGATTATGATATATAGATATATCTGTAAATATAGTAAATATCACCAAGATTTATGTTTCCATATAATAATCACTAATTCACTACTTACATAATACAAGCAATAATGACCCCAAACTAGAATAGTAAATAAAAAGGGACCTAGAATATTCTTACACCAAAATTTTATAATAATGAACTATATCAAGTGGAATAAATAATATTTAACACCTTAATCAAAAAAATTATAAATTCAATATTGATATAGAAATTTTATTGCATACATGAATTTTAGACCACCTAGTTCTCTAAATTACAATTAAATCATCTAAATGCTTATAACTCCATGAACTGATTATCACTGAGGGAGAGCACATACAAGGAAATACACTTCTTGATGTCCCTAATGTTGAATGTAATCATAGGGTTTTCAATTTCAATCCCTATTCACTGTATACAAATGAAAATTCCAAGCATCATAATAAAAATACATAAAGGAGACATCAGAAATAGATGATCCTAAGACGGTCTATATTTCTATTATTGCTACTATGGAAGGTCAAACCTTCCGGCCTCTAGTATTCTTAACCATCAAAAAAATCATACCTGCTCTAATAGGAGGAGTCCAATAACTACCATCCTAGGTTAATGGAGATAAAGATCACTATAAATGACTCCCTACTATTACATTCATAATCTGAAAATAAACTGATATCTTTTGTATGTTTCATTATTCAATGGAGAGTAATGGTGACTCAACTACCATAGGGTTCTGGTCCAAGGAAACATCATCATGATGGAATCCAAATTTAGCAGTACCATATAATATGGTCAAAAATTTATTTTTGACTTTTAATGGTGGATATCTCTATTATAATCCCCCTTAAAATGATCCTCTCTTACCTTCTCAAATGATTAATGGTCTAATGAATAATGAAATTGGTTCTTATAATTATTTCAGAACTACCACACACTAAAAATCCATTGGAAGAGTGTATTAGTTTATATATGACAATACACATTCAAATTAAAATAATTAATCCCACCCTAAAACAAATCAGGAAATATTCCTCTTTCAAAAGTCAAATCTGAGAAATTATATATGGAAAAGTAAATCATTATAGAGTATCTCAATGTAGCATGCTAGAATTGAAAAAAAATCAAATGCTACATCTTATCATGAAAAAAACATATTAATTCTCTAAATCCTCAATAAAAGACATGAATTTTATTAATAGATAGATAAATCATAATTTTTCAATCTCTATAACTAAAATAGTTGAAAAATATTCCTCCAAATTCCATCATTATTGATCTCGACCCTACAATGGTCTACTAAAACAACATTCTATAAATAATTGGCATGAAAAAATAGAGAAATTTTCAAGGATTAATATATGTTAAGACATGTCTTATTAGGTACAATCTAAACCTATAATGTTTTTAATTTAAAATTAATTCATTTTGGTTCAACTAAATTCCCAATACACAATAAATTAACACATAGATGAAGAAATATTTTATGTATAATCCTTACATTGGTCTATACCATAAAAGTAGTATCAAAACAATTAGAATGATCATTAAACATTATATAACTATGTTATATACTTAGGGTAACTAAAATTATGTAACATGGTTATCCTCCCTTTCTTATGTCTTGTGTTATGTCAACCCAACAATATCCCCCTACAAACACATGAAATCCTTGCCAACGCCTATCTTTAGGCACCAACACATCACTAAAACATTATCTCTGAAATCATTATACTGCAACCTCCATCCATGGGTATCCCTCCTAGGCCACTAGAGAAAATAGATAAGACCCTTGAATTTCACCTTCAATAGGCTCTTGGTTAGAGGCATGCATCAATGGTATAAAACTCATAAATAAGACTAATTTCAATCAATAAATGAAATAAAGTATAATATATTAAAAAAATAACTAAGATAAATTAATTAAATTGAAATATAAACATTTTAATAACTGAAATTTAATTTCATAGAGGAATTAAAAAAAAGGAAATACCCTAAAATGCATATGTAGTGACCATAACCTCTAATAACTCCTCAAAATAGAATATTATACTAACACTCGGATCTGTCACCAAACTCCTCCTATGGATCTAAAATAATTATATAAATTTTTGGGTTGAGAAAATATGTATACCTAGGATGATCATCCCTAAAAACTGTAATGAAAATGTGATGGAAGAATTTTTAATCTGAAATAATTATAAAAGGAAACAAAAATGTTACCTATATGTGTTAAAATTTATCTCATACACACCATGGATTTTTTTCAATGAATCATGTATATATAGATAACATAATATAAAAGTCATATATATATATATATATATTAAATGTAAAATTTTCAAATTTCCTAATGGGTTACCAATCTAAAATTCAAATTCCAAATATCTTGTAATCCAATCCATTCTATAAATCATCCTACAAACAAGATAACCCATATCATATAAATATAATCTATTCATATTTCACCCCATAAAATCATATATCATACATTTATTATCATATCTAAATCATAAAAATAAGTTCACAATCCATCATAGTCTATGAATCATGTATTAAATACTTAATCATTTTCATTATATATATCATCGAAAATAAAACTCTAGGGAAATTAATTCCCTCGTAATTGAACTATAGCTATCATCCCACTTAAAAACTATGCTTCCATAATAATGGACTATGAATAAAGTTCACATATATACTCAAAATACTCAAATAGAATCCTTAATAAAATTTATTTAGTTATTTGAAGTATAAAAAAGATTTATTATAACAAATAATCTATGGTAGTTTAGATAATAAATTCCTTAAAAATCTAAATTACTTTTATAACACAAAATTCAAATTCCATTTTTATATTCCATTCACATAGATAATTAATCCTATCAAGTTCCATATTTTTTATTTAATGATTCATTATTTTTATTGTCACCCTAAATTTTGAGTTAATTATTAATTTGGTTAACATGAAATGATTTAAGGTACTTGATAACACCACAAAACCCATATTGTAAATGGATAATTCATGAATAAACAAGAAAATTACATCAAATAGTTAAATAATTATAGAAACCAACAATTCTAAAACCATAGAAAAAATGGCCATACCAAAATCTCATCCCAATGCATAGAATCCTTTGTTTTCATAATATGAAAACATAGAAACAAGAATTCCCACATCTAAACATATTCAATCCATTTCATCCATCTATCACATGAATCAAACCTCTACAATAACTAGGGAACAAAAGATCATTCCCATACCTTATATTCCTATAATAAAATGTTTCAAAATAAATAATGTAAATCAATAAAAAATAATATGGTATATACCAAGAATCAAAACATAATTTTATCACCCAAAATCATAGATAATATATGACCATTACACTATAAAAAAACATATTAATCAACAAATGAAGGCTCTGAACTTCACTAAAATAATTAATTTTTTAAAATTTATTTCCCATTACCCCATTATTTAATTGATTAATATTCATAATTATCCATCTTCATGAATTAATTATACAATAGCTAATAACAAGCATTAATATTGAACAATCATTCTTAAAGAAAATCTTTCTGTATCAATAATTTTTATGAATGAACTGTAATTATAATGATATTCCTAATGCACCATTTACTTGATCATATTATAATTATATTGTTTAACTAATTTTAGGAATATTAATCATGATTATGAAAAAAACATAGTATTCTAATCATCATACCTAATAAATATCATGAGGCATCCATTATTTATAAATTATAAAAACATATGATTCATTTCACCCTTCATCAAATTCTGTTAAAAAATATTAATTATAATTATTATGATTTATTTAAATCATTTAACAATTCAAGATATTATATGTTAATACCAAACCAAATTATGACATAATAATGGTAATGAATTTCCATCTATGTCATTAGGATCTCCATATTCTCGAATATAGAAAGTAATAGTGGATATTGCTATCAAATCACTAATAGTGGGGAACAAATAATTAATAAGGATGTAATTACAACAAGAAAAATCATTTTAATACAAATATATATAAACAATTATATTCAATAGAAAAATTTTAATATAACCTAACACGATAGAATATAATACATAAAAACATATGGGGAAAAAGGTGGCTCACCTTAGATAACCAACAAGTCTATCTCTATAGTTCAGTGTCGAAAGAATACAAAATGGTCTTTTGAGACTTTGGATGTTTCTATTCTAGTTTTCGGATGATTAAATGAATGAGAGGATATAAGATACATTTGATAGGTCTTATAAATTAATATATGTATTATTAGTCAAATGCACGTTCATGTAACACCTCTAACAATGCTGCAATAGATATTATTTTCACCAAAATTGTGACATTACATGTGTGTCCACACTAAAATGGGTTTAAGTCAATGAATCCTCAAATAATATTGGTCAAAATACAACTATATATTCCACAATTCATTTTTTTCAATCCTCTAATCTTATAATCATAATTATATATAGTGGTTTAGTTAATTAATCATTCCACAGCGGTCCCAAAATTATCAAATAAATGAATTTTATACTCTGGAACTCATTATGGTTTCTCTAAATTATCGGGGATTCATAATTGAGAAACACAAACCCAAAAAACCACTAAAAACTATGTAGAATCATGCACTTTTTCTTTAAATAATGGCAGGGTCACCAAACTGCCCACCTGAGGCATTATTATATGAAGAACGTGGCTACACTACAATGGCACAATTAATTGAAATTTATCAAAATCAGTGAAACTACTAGAATTAATGAAAAAAAAACTGAAATTCCTCTCTATATTTTAATTGGGATCAAATAGAAACCCAATAATCTATTCTTCCTCTAGGAACCTCTAATCCCGAAAAAACAAAAAATAAGGGCACATGAATGACTAGTACATTAAAATTCCTTATTATCATGATATAATTCTTTATGGGAATTTTTTTATACTTGATGAGGATCATCATTAATATAATGTATAATTTTTTGTGGAGGTGTTCCATGGGGATACTAGGAGATAGCGTTCTATGGGGAGTTTGGGGAGGCCTGACTATGACTGATAGCGACAATGGGCAACAAGGAAGATCTGTATATTCAGATATTCTAATGGTTGATAGATGGTGGGTTCACCCAAGGTGGGTGACTATAATAGGAATTTTTCACCTTTGGTGGAGTGACTGAGAGGGCTTGGTTGTTGGATCATGGTGGGAACTGTGGGGGAGCTTCACCCATGGAAGTTGCAGTGGAAGAGGGCATGTGCGGTTCACTGTGGAAAGGGATATATCTCATATATCTAATATATATAATATAAATAAAAAATGTGAGGTATGCTTGGGTTTATCCCTATAGGTTATATGGATTGGGTTTTCCTATCCATGTGGGTATGTTTGAATGTATTTGATGTATTTGTACCCCGAAGAACCTTAATATATATGATAAATATTTCACAGTACCATTGATTGTACTTAATTTGAAATAGATAAAATCAAAATATTATTGTAACCAATTATCATGAGAACATAAAAAATTTCCCTCCTAATAATTATTTTAAAATTTAATGAAAAAATGTATACATTACATAATTCCTAACTTCTCTTTCAATATAATCATTTGATAAAACGTCATCTATGAGGGCTACACAATAAAAATTTGATATATTTTGTATCAATTATTCTTTATGTTAATAAATATAACTACTGATCACATGCCATTAAAGTTTTAATAAAAAATTTATTGATGATATGATATAATTTTTAGAATATAACATTATATTAGAGATTTCTCATTGATAATAATTATTGAAATATTAAATTATTTAAAATATATATGTATATCTAAATCAAGTTTTTTATATTATATATTATTATATATGAAATTAATGATTTATTATAATTAATCTATTTATAATATTTTATGAAATATAACGAATTTATGAAAAACATTGATCATAATTATATACATTTCGGTATCCTTATTCTAAAAGTAGTAATTAAATGTTCCTATTAAATATATCTATTTGATTTCAATTCAAGATATAATATTATTAAATTTAATGCAATTGGGATGAAACCTAAGTTGTAAGCCTCATAATCCAACATCCCAAAGACCAAGGGTTAAATCTTGGAAATACCATAGGTGTATTTATGCCAATGCAGGTGACGCAGGTATGATGATGTTCTGGTGACACAGGTAGGATGATGCATCCATGACGCTGCAATGGGCCATCAATCCACATTATTTGGCCATGTGGACTTGGGGTTATGGAATATGTAAGGCTTCTCCCTCTTCCCAGATAGAAATATGTCTTTTCTTTTTTAATGATAAGATTATTCAGCCTTATTTTTATTAAAAATCTTATAGAAATTATAGAAAAATTCCAATAAATAATTTCCATTCTTATTCAATTATTTTTATAGATTTTATAATAACACCCCAATAAGAAATTTTCTTAAATTTTTTCTATATAACATTTCCATATTTTTATATGACTGAATGACCTAATTTATAAGAATATATGTATATGATATTTATTTACATCACAATGAAATCAATAATTTTTTTAATTTTCATATGAATTTTTCTTTAAGATATTTTATTAACCACAACTGACCTAATAAAAATTATAATTCATTTTTTTACATTCCACTAAAATAATCTAATATTATCCTTTAATGGGGTAATTCTACATTCAAAAATTAATAGAATTAATATTATTATAATATTGATTAATATAATGTTTCTTTATATTAATTAAAACATTAATAAAATAATTATTATTTTTAATATATCTAATATCATAATGTCTACTCATGAAAAAATGGAATGAATTAATGAAATAATCTCTCATGGGGTTTTTGTATGTTTACTATCATTAAGGATTGAAAGTGTTATTAATTTTTATGTATATTAATTATAGTAATTTATTTTTGGTTAATTATTTATAAACCTGATTTTTTTGGTTTATGGATGTTGTAAAACAATGTCACCATTGTGTTCATGTACTCATTATGAATTAAATTAAAAAATTAGTTTTCTTAGATGGGATAAATTAAAAATTATCTATATTGTAATACCAATAATATTATATATAGTATAGTATTATTAAAAATTGTGGTTGTGGTGTTAAATTTTTTAAAAAAGAATATTATAATTACCCTTAAATATAGAATTTTGGTCATGGGTTTTGAATTGGGAAGTACATTAGATCATGGTTAGTACATCCCAATCAAATGAAACATCATTAGTTTAGTTGTAGATTTTCATTCAAAAATTATATCGTATATTTCTAATTAAAAATTTGAAGGTATATAAAGTTAATTTAGAGGTTTTTACTTCACTTTAAAAGTTACACTTATTTTCTCTATGTCATGAGATATTAGTGGTTCTATTTTATTTCATTGTGGACAAGTTTGAGTAATGAGTTTTGAAGTAAGTTGTGTAGTGGGATTGATTATGTTCATGTCAATAATCTAATCTCACTATGGGGTGGTAAATGGTCAATAAATAATTGTAGAAACTATTTATATGTTTTATTTTATTTAGTCTTCTCAAATTTAAATTAGTATGGCTTAGACAATATGATATAACTATAAAATTAATATATCAGTTAGTATTACTAGAAAAAATTGAGCTACAACCTAATGATTTAGGTAACACAGCTTCTAATAAGATAAAAATGTTTGATTATTGTTTTGGTTTCCATATATTATTTCTAAGGTAATATTATATAAATACTATAATTTTATTATTATTACATGGTGAATTGTGATATATATATATATATTAAAGTATATGTTGAAGATGGATACTGTTATGTTTTTTATTTAGGATATGCTGTGTAATAGTGAACATTATACTAATAGTGAGCTGTAACATAGCTTATGTATATCATATATGTGTCATGATTTTTATCATAACATTATTTGATTTGATTTTATTATATGATGATGTTTAGTATACGAAGGAGGGTCAATTTACAATTATTATCATTTTTATATCCACAAAATTGTTTTTTAATTTCATTATGAAGAGAAAAAATATTATATATTGTATTTCGATTTAAAAATATTAATCTCTTCTATATATTTTAGTACACAAAACCCTAATATATTTAAATAAAAACAACATTTTCAATTTCGTATTTGGAATTCAACGCTAATCTTAAACGAGCCCTAAAATAAATTTCTTTAATGTGATCATTATAACATTAACATTGAAATGGATGTTATGAATGTGAATTTATATAATTTTATTACTAAATATATATTTATTGATAAATTATAAATTAATAAGAACTAAAATTTAAATAATGATATTTTATTCTACATAAAATATGTTTCCATAAAAAAATTATTTTTTATTTGTTTTTTTGAGATAATAAATTATTTTATTTTATGATCTTTAATAAATTTTATTTTATTACAGGATCATAATTTTTTAAAACATCATATCAAAAAAAACCTTAGGTTTAAATCTTCATTTCACTTAGAAAATATTTATTTTTTATTGAATAGAAAAAAATACCAATTTTGGGGAAAATATAATCTATTTATAATAAATACTGTAATTTGATGTCACATTATGATTTTAATTTAGTTTTATAAATTAAAATATTATAATTTTATATTTATTAAAATTAACTAAATTTTAATCATCATTATACCAAATATTGGTATACATTAATTTTTAGAACAAAAATGCATTTTTTTCTAAAAACATTTTTCAGTGCATAATGTTCTCTAGTATTAATTAATTGAAATAACCTCTAAAAGAGAATGAATTTAATAAAATTTATAGATTATATATCTAAATATTTTAATATAAATATATATATATAATGACTATTCTTATAGTTAATGGAAGATCATCTTATACTTGAAAAATGTATTTCATGAAAACCCATTTTTCAAAACGATTTGTGGGTTAATGTTAAAATAAATTTTTTTTAAAATGTGAGCCTAATTTGATAAATTGGGTACCAACCTTTCAATATTAAAATTTATTACTAAATAATAGTTTAACATAAATTATTTAATAATGACTAGTGAAGATGTTAATGTTTATTTATCACCGTTAAGGATAAAACATGTTTTTCCACATTATAAGCACTTGTATGAAATTTTCATTACCAAAGACATATAATTTTTATTTGATAAAATGGATTTGTTATTTATAATCCTTGGGAACCAATTACATAATAAGTATAATTTTATTTTAGTATTAATGGATAAATTACAAAGGTTAATAAAACTCGTTATTGTATTTAAAACTAAAATGATAAAAGTTAGTAAACATAATGGATAAAAAAACATGTTTAAACTGGTTTCATATTATTTTTTGGAAATTATTATCACTATTATCTTCAATAAAAATACTTTTTTTTAATCTTTGAGTCACATAAGTTGAGGTTGGCTTCCGATTATTCAACAGTATTGGGAATTTACAAATATAGCACTCTTCCTTAATTATAAAAGTCACTCTATACCCTCTAAGATTCACACAAATTAACCCACTTTGATCAACCTCACATAGTAAAAATCTCTCCAAAATAGCCTTATACAAATTATAGAGGTTCTGGTGTTCCCAAAAGTATAACTGTAGTGTCCTTAAACAGAATTCCAATGGAGGTTTCTATAATGTAAAGTAATTCTCTTATCAATGTTATTACATTTTTTTCATCTTTTACAAAATTTAATTAGGTATTAACACTTAAAATATAGAAAAAACATTATCTACCATATAGTGATATTTTATTATGTTAATTTAATAACATATATCCATACCATATTCTATAAAATGTTAAACCAAATCTTTGATTAGGTATACGGATAACTAGTACCTTGTGAACTGATATTAATCATTTTCCAACAACACCTCTCACGAGTGATCATAATAATGGATTTTATGTATATATATTATTTAGGATATAATATTAATTTTATAATTTTAATATCACATAAAACATCAAAATTTTTATTCTTTATAAAATATGATAACATCGCTCGTGTATATGGTGGACTACCACCCCACAAAGTGATATGATTTGATTTTAACTAAGACATTAAATTGAAGGGGATATAAGAAAATTTAATGAATAAATTTGAAATATATGAAATTATATTCATTATATAAAATTAACATATCACCTAATTATATTCACCTTCACCCATTAAGGAAATAATAATTCTGCTCATACATACGTATGACATACCTTCTTCCGAAAGCAATGTGATCCATTCTCCATGTTCAAATTCCAATAATGATTCTAAAGATTTTTCTAATAAAGAATATTATATTTATAACATTAATATAATTTAGGATATTTTAGCACTATATAATCTTCTGATGAACTGAAACATTCATGTTAAAAGATGCATGAGAGGACTAAGAAGTTAACACCCAAATTAATAATAATAATAATAATAATAGATTATTAACGAAACAGTGATAATATGTTATAAAATAATCAAATATGATATAATAATCCTGAATATGATTCTTTAATTAATTAATAACATGTTAAAACCCATTTTATAGGATGTTAATGTTCATTAAAAGAAAAGTGTGAGGTAATGGATTTTGTCTAAATATCCTTTCATTGATGAATATTTTAATGTTGTGAACCTAATTTCATTTATACAGTATATATAATTCCTTTTCAACATGTAATATCAAGGATTTATCAAACATAAAAGTACTATATGTTTCAATTTTATTTATTTCATCCATGTTTATTTGACCTCAAAATTACTTAGTGGCAAATAATATAATTACAGAATTTCTTTTCCTTGGTGTACATAAAATCTACGTTGTCTATAATATAAATAGATTATATATATAATGATTTTTTATTATCATATATTGTATTTAAACATTATTAAGGTGTATTTAAATTTTTTATTATTTTCTACAACATGATATTTTATGACTTTTTCCTTTGAAATGAATTTAATCACTTCAATGTCTTCTGATGCACGCAACAATATCTTTAAATGAAAACACACAATTTAAATATCATTTAATCATTAACATTATATTCTTGTTCCTAAGATAGAGGTTATGAATAATATTGATTGATTGTGAAAATTATATGGTTTATACATGTGTAAAATAAATTATTTGGATTTATATTGATTATAAATAAAATAAGAATAATTATAAAGTAAAAGAAATTATTTCTGAATACATGTATTTTTCTAAAGGTTAGTTAAGATAAACAATGCACACATATTTTAATGTAACATTTTTCCACTTTTATAAAATTTATTTGATAAATTTGGCATTATTTTTTAATACATCATATCAAAATTTTCTTCATATGAATTTTTGGGAATGTTATGAATTTTTTTAATGGATGAATAGTGTAAAATATTTATTTATATTGGAAAAAGTTATTGTCATTAAAATTATTTAAAAATTAAAATTATATTTCAATTTTTTTTAATGTAAATTAAGTTCAATTATTTTATAATAATTATAATTCCTCTCACTTGGTTAAATTTTAAATTGAATATGACATTAAAACCATCTATTCATAAAATAAATTTCTCTTTGGAAATCGAGTATTTAATCACGTCAATGAGTATGATTTTAAAATGGATTCTGACCAAAATGCAGTTGAAAGTCTTAACAAATGGATTACATATATGCAATTAGAATAATTTATATTTTATAATATCATTATCTTAGTTCTAGACAATTTTAATAGTAAAAGTAATAAAAATTTATTATCATAGTTATGGCTATAACTGATTTAATGGTGGCTAACCTAAAAGGATAAGCCTTAAATAGACAAAAAACCTTTCTAAAAACCATTGAATATAAATATTTCAAACCTTTTTATATATAATGGTAAAAAATTTCCCATTTTGGAGCCTTTTTTCTGAAAGAAACATGGGTGTAATGGATTCTTTTCAAAAAAAATCATGTTTTTCCTCTCCCAAACTTATGAAATTCCAGCCACTCACATCCCCACATTACAGTTCAAACTAATGTTTTATTAGTGGTTCCCTACGCAAAACAAATCAGTACTCCCCTCCTGATATCCTAATTCCCTTATCTTTATCATAAATACGTCCTTGTATGGATTTTCTTATTGACATTTATAGGTGATTCGAAGAAGAGGTAACATTCTTAAATTATTGTTTTTATTTTATTTCTTATTCCAACTACATAAAATTAAAATATCTAGGAAATTAATTGTATTAAACATTAATATTTAAAAAAATATTTCAAGATCTTTATGCTGAGACGATGTGTGATTATGAGTCCTGATATTCCCATAATTAATATTCTAAAAATATTAAATATATTAATATCAAACATGCCTCTTTTTCATAGAAAAGTGATGTAAACCCCAAAAAGTTTCTCAGATCAGAAATATAATACAGCATTTGAATTTATAATGTAGGTTTACTATATGTATGATATAATCATTGTCATTATTGGTTGTTTCGATAATGTTTTATCATGGGCATAAATAAAAAAATAACTTAACTAATTTATTTTTTTATCTTGATGTTGAAACCTAGAATACTATACTTTGTAAGGGAGATGCCTAATTATAAAAATCATACCCATAACCTAGTGATTGAGAAGATCCATTAGATGTGGGTTTTTTAAGATCATTCCAATAGGACATCGAATTAAGATCATACCAAGGATTGTGCGCCAATAAAACATTTTTGAACTTGTTAATGATAATGGCATATGGACGTTATTTATTAAGGATTGATCCAAACAGAGGTAGGAAACCCTTATTCTATATTTATCCTAATTTTATCTTCCCATTATTAATTAAAATCATTCAAATAAATTATTGATTCTTCGATCAATCATTTTTTAGGAATTTTATTATTTTCATTATTTCATGATAATTAATATTTGTTTTTTATAGATTTTTAGGACTCTTCTCTAATATTTTCAAATATAGTATATCTAAGATAAAATGTAAAATTACTGATCTTTATTCTTCACATTTATGGTTTATTTTTTCTCACCCCTTTCTTTTTACTTTCATTGATTCTAATTTCTTTTAGACTATGATTTAATGTTTACCATATTAACAATCCTTATGAATTTGGTTTATGGTGAAACAGATCACTGCCATAGTTTTGGGATGTAAATATAATGTCACAATTACTGTATACGGTAACATTAGAAAATAAAATAATGGATTTCAAGTTTTCAATACCGGTTTTGTGTACAACCCTATTGATGTGTGACCACATGTTTTTCATGACCACAGTATTTGGATGGATTCTAGAAATTAGTAGTGAGGAGGATTGGTCATCCCCAGATACATTACATAAGGTGTGATTCAGGGTGTAATCAAAAACTATAAAGTCTTGGAGAAGTCACATGAGAATTTACATAGGTTCTAGGAAAACCAGACTACATCTGTTGTATTCATATGAAAACATGAGGTGTAGATCCTTTTGTGAGGATCTAGGGATTACTCATAGAAATATATATCACACACAATGTCATGAATATCACAAACCAAGTGACCCTTAGCTATATGACTCAGAATGTTTTTGTAATAAATTTACAAGAGTCCATGCAGTTTTTCATTCCATGTTTTCCTAGTCTAATTCCATGAAATATGTGAATGATGTCTCATCATGTAACCAGGTTCCATGCCCAGGTGACCATGTTGGCAAACAATGTGTACCTGGTAAGTACACGGGATGATGAATGTACATGGGTAGATACATGTACTCCTTCATGACCAATTACACATGCGTGACCTAGTGTAAATAGGCATGAGCTGAACAACACACCTAGTGTGATGGTGATATATGCAAGTTGGGTACCTCAAGGTACACACCATGTGTTTTTTGAAAGTGCATGTTGTGTGAGCATGAGATATGAGTAGTTTTAAGATTAATGAGACAGTACATGTAACTATAGGGACACATCATGTACTCTTTTAAGGATAGTTTATACTCCTCTTTCATCTCATCCCAGATTTGGAGTGAACTTGTGTAAGTATCATTCGACCAGTTATAGTTGAGTGTGTTCACTTGGTTAAATATTATGAGATTTCAGTTAATCTCCCCATTCTCATAATATGTATGACCACTCTGTAACTTCCTAATGATCAGTTTAGTTTGGTTGATATCCCTTATTTTGTATGGAGTTTTCTTAGTCCACTTCAATATATACCTCAAAATCATAAACCATATATGAATTTGATAGGCCTATAGTGATCCTCATTTTCATTAGGTTTCCTACGATATGGTTTTTTTGGATTGTATTTAGTAGTATTTATAGTGTCATGTATCCACTATCTATGAGGATGTTTCAAATAGGTTTTGGTGTCCCCTAGGGATCTGAGGGCAGTGACCTTCTATCTGAGTTACATTATATGATCTTTCGAAAAATGAATTAGTCTAATAGAGTGTGTATCTTGGATAAAACCTATAGGTTTCCATTGTTATTCTTCTTGGCTAGAACTAACAAGCATGATATCTTGTATGAGTGTTTTTAGTTACATAATATCTTAGGGATAAGTCCCTCCTAAATGAGTGTTCCATCTGGTATGGAATGGAAGTGTCATATTCTTAGCAATACCCAATGAGTGATATTTATCGATTAAGTACCATCAGTGATTCCAGGGCTTATGAATGGAGATATTTTGTATGATCATTACCTATAAATCTCTCACTGGATTTGTAGATAGTAGTGATTGAGACCATTTATGACTAAGATTAGTTAATTATTATATTTACAATATCCTAGGTTATCATTATGTCTTATGTCCTATTGAAATAACTATTTTTTATGATATAAATACTCTTAGTGATTTATGTTTAGTGATTTCATTGTTTCGTAATGAGTATTGTAATACTCACCCTTGCATTTTCTATGCTCAAACATGTCATGTATTACACAGATGATAGACTATTTTATTTAGTCCTTTAATGATCAAGAGAAGATGAATCTTAGTTGATCTAGATTTAATTGTGTGTATACTTTCATTTAATTTGACAATAAAATATTCCTTCTAAGAAGGTCACACATTAGATTCCAGTTTTTGGGTGGGATTTTATTTTTCCCCATTTTTTTCATTCCAATACAATATATAGAACGCTAATTTTTAGATTATATATATATTAATTCATTTTTATCATTTTTTATGCTTATAAAATATATGGTATTAGATATTTGTGCATGTGTATAAGTATTTTAAGATTACTCCTCCCATTTGTGTGTTATGACTTCTTGGTATTGGTTGGAATCCCTTGGCCTATTGGATGTGGACTTGTGGAAGTTTCTTCTCAAGACACTTCAGTTAAGGTAATTATAGAGTGATATTAGTGGAAATACTCATCCAAATGTTTTATGAGACTAATTTGGTATAGATTTAGAATCCAGAAGGAGTTCCATCCTTGGTCCAGATCCTGAGAGATCGTCTTGGGTTATATAGAAACAATGTTATTTTTTTTGAGTATGTATTCTGGTCTAGGGACTCTTGTGGTATTGTGGAGGCTATGGTATCTATTCACCAATACTATGATAACATTCTTGTTTACATGGTACATTATGTAACTAGTTATAGGCAAAACATTAATACATGTATCATATAGGAATGTGGTGATGTTTCCATGTCTTTATTTAGTCATCTCACTAGATATACTCATTGACTATGGTACGTATTATCTTCTTCTAGGATGTATTCACTATGAAAAAAAATGTGTTTTTTGAAGAAAATTACATTGTTCAACCTGATGATTGAGGAGGCCTCTCTGAAGGATGTTATACTTAAGGAAACCTTTATTCATTATGGTTAGCATGTTTCACTTTATCCTATTGATAATTTAAATTAAAACACTCTTGTATTTCATGTGCTAATAGTATTACAAACTACTCATGGTTTGATATTTCGGTGCAAGATGATTATGTTAAGGGTTTGATCATGTTTTATGAGAATATAAGGTGGTGATATCCTGGGGTTTAGGGACACCAAGAACAATTGATAGTAGTCATAAGATGTAGGTCATGAAAAAAGAGTTCTTATTGGAGAACATAGGGTCATATCATTTCTCCAAGGAAGACACATTTATTTTATTATGATGGGAGAAGAAATATCACATGTGATTATCCTTCCTATTATGTTGAAATGATAGAGGTGGTCGATGAACCACCTCATAATAGGTAGAGTCTATAGAAAGTTCTTCTGTGAGGAGGTAGATGTGATGGAGGAGATAAGTGATAAGTAATTGGTTGTAGAAAATTGGAGTTATGATGCCACAACCCCCCCCCCCCCCAGTAGAACCATTATATTCCTGATAATCAGTTAGTTAGAATCATTGAAATATCCCGGAACTATAGGTTCTTTACAGGGAGGCTTCTTGAGTTTTTTTGACATCTTATTTGTGTTCCTTAAACAATTGGTATAGTATTGTTAGACATAGTTATGTTCTACTATATTTTCTCCACTGATCTTGTCATTTTTAAGGAGATGGAGGGTGTTATTAGATCCCATTTGAGGTCGTTTTTTGTGTGACTTTAAACATGAAAATAAGAACATAAACTACCACCACTATGATACATTCTTGAGATGGAATCCAAAATCATGACGGTGACTCAGTACCACCAAATGCAAGGAGTGGTGTGGTGTGTTAGATGTGCTCCATTGACTTGTGTGAATAAGTATGGTTGTTTTGATATGGAATTAGAGAAATACTTGGTTTGTGATAAACATGCTTGAAATGTAAATAATTACTTCCATATAGTTGGATCTCAAAGAGGAATCATCTTCCATTGGATGTAAGATGTGTTTCTTCACTACATCAGCATCAGTTTTCTCACATAGTCATGGGACATGTATCCCTAAAAGTATCCCAGATCTAGTAAAAGTTATACATGGTGAAACTTTTTGATTGACCCTTGATTTATAGGATCATGCAAAGATGATTAGTGATTATGAACTTATACCGACAGTGTAACCTAACTCTTATAGGGGGAGAGAGAGGGAGGTCCATGTGTAAAATCTCTTCATAGTGGCAGTGAAAACATTATTTTTTTACTCATTAAGGATAGGTTTCTGACTATCCTTGATAATGTTTTCCTTACTAGTATGTGTGGTGGTATTTTCATCTTGGTGGGATGACTTTTCCTTTTTTAAATAACTAGCTATACTAGTCCAAATAGGATAATATCATGTGAAATAGTCCATGTATGACTTATTTTCTTTAGCATAGAGATACATTTGAATTATTTTATGTTATGATATTGGTTTTATCTACTTTATTAGGGGGTTTGTGGATTTATTTTAGAGGGATGTGCTAAGTTAAGCCCCCCCCCCCCCCCCGAGTGTTTTTCCTATATGTAACTGCACTTGGGACTAACATACATCTATACTAGCTTAATGGATGACCCTATGGAGTGGTGAGAGACTTAGGTATGTTTGGGGGAGACTGTAGGGAATTGTATTCATAAGACTCATTATTTAATCCATTGAATCCATTTTTTTCCCAAAATTTGGATGAGTTCATGAGGGTGGGTGTGAATTGGTGTCACTTGAACCAGGTGACATGAGGGGGAGGATCCTCACCTAATAATCATTGAGTTTGAAAAAAAATTATGGTGAATTGGTTCTTAGATCTAACCTTAGGGAAGGTTATTAACATCTTTTTTTAAAGGATATAGAAAAAGTGACATTCCAAAAAACTATAGTTTCTTTGAGATCATGGTGATACACATTGGTGAGTTGAATTCCCCAGAATAACCACAAGTCATACGTACATGATCATTAACCCTTTTATGGATTAGTTCACTGTATTAATCTTTAATGAAATCCATGTGTCCTCTACGTCTGAGTTGTATCATGTGAGACACTTAAGGATGATGAATTTTACCTCCAATTCATATTTTTTACCCCGATACTTTTTTAGAGATACAACGAGGGGATATTGATTTTGAGATGTTTTGTGAGTAGATATATTTTTGATATATGCTGGAAATATTTTCCCTAGGGTTGGGAGCCCACCATCCTTTATTTAGGGCTGACTATGACACTATCCATACATCTAGAGGAGGATTTTTTCCATTAGTAGTATATATGGTTGATGTGAGTATGTACCAATATCGCATGCTATCAGTTATGAATAAAATATTAATTCATAAACTTTTCAATAAAAACACAATTACTCTCACCTATCTAAGGGTTATTACAAAAAAAGTACTTTAGATATTTCGGGTCATGAGTGTGTGAAATAGGTATTTCAACTTCTTGTAATTACCTTCATGATCAATACATATCTTGATTCTTATTTCATTACTTGATTAGAGGAAGGATGTGGGAATCCATTGGGGAAATTGTTTTAGTTGAGCACAATGTTTTACCCTAGATATATTTCTATGTATAGTGAATTTTTTAAGTTTTTGTGATCATGATTTGGTTTCTCTTGTTAGTTTTAGTCCATAGTTGGGAGTATCATCTTCCAATGGTTGAATTTGTGTACCAAAGGGACTACTAATCACACCATTTGAGGCCATGTTTGAAATAAATTTCATGTAATTATTATACCGGTCAGATTAAGAGTGTAGAAGAGCATGGATAACAATTTTAATTTTTAATGATGATTGTAAAGGTGGAGATCATTCATGGGAGGATAAGGACTTACTAGAAACATTAAGAGTTCTTTATGGACCAATAATAGAGGCCATTGAAGTTAAATAGTTTTAGTGTTTTATAAATGGGGTTTGAATATCTAAAGGGTTCGTAGGACCTTTCTTTTCCACCTTTTTTTAAGGCTAGAGAAGTGGTGTACCACATATCTTCATGATAATAGTATTTTTAGTTTCTTGGTGTTCTCTATATGTGGTATCTTAAGAGGTATGTTCCTACCTCATTGCATGATACCAAACTAGGTAAGATGGTACATGAGTGCGGAGTTTCATTTTTCATAGTTATAGTGGTGGTGATAATCATCATTGAAATAACTTTTGTGGGAAAGTATTTCCCTTGAGTGTACATATTTTGGTAGCATAAAAAACTTTCGGGAGAAATATTAGTAGGGGAAAACTAGTTGATAGTTTCGTAACCCCACATTTTTGTTTAGTATTTTATTTTTTATGATGAAAATATATAAAGTGGGGAATAATTTAATTTATAGGTTATTTCATTTTAATATAGAGGAAATTTTCTATTTATATTTTTAGAGTGAGGTGATAAGACTGAAATAGATTCTAATGCTCGATGAGCCCAGAATTGATATTTTATAAATATTAAATATAATAATATTATACATATTCATTTTTACTTAAATATATTTTAAATACCAAATAGAGTCTCGAATAAGAAATTGGATACCACCATCAGGTTCAGAAAGCAGAGATTACACTATTTCTGAATAATATTATTGGTGTCATTCATTTCAGTAATGTGATATCACTGGTAAAAACAATAAAATAAATTATCTTAATTAGATTATTTCATTATTTCAACTTCATTAACTAAAATAATCTATTTAAAAATAGTGTTTCCTATTACATAGGTTTAGATTCATAACCTATGAAATTATGAGTTTTTTTAGATGATACATTAGAGGATTCGTGCAACGATACATCAAATTGATATCAGATGAGGGATCAGGCACCAATATATCAGGTAGATCTCATAAATGAAAATTAAATGTGATAGATCTTCTTCAACAACTAATACGAATTGAGGTAGAACATTTTTTGTAGATTTATCTGAATATTCTTATCCTGTGAAGAATTCGAATCAATTTAATGACATATTGGTTCACGAATCAAATGTTTTGTGAGTACTGGATTATTTTTTAGGATTTTGGGGATGATTATTTTTTTTGTTTTTCATTGATGATTATACCTATCAGATCATATTTTCTTCAAAAAAATATCTAATATTAAATGAAAGAAGGTTTATGATTGTCATTAATGTTTATGGTTTATGATTTTCTCTGTCCAATCGACATTCATGAATAGATAGGAATCTTTTATGGAATACAATTCAAAGATTACCTAGTGAATGTAACATCCCCAGAAAATAAAGAAATATGATATTTTCAAATTTATTAATATTTGTGAATTAAATATTAATTTTAATTTTAAGGTGATTCTATATTTGATGGCTTACCCGATACACAACAACGGGTTTCTTTGAAATCATATGTTGCACACTAATAATATAATATTATGATATTTAAATTATAGTTAATTTCATAGTCTTTGTATTGTTGGGAATGAATATAAATAACTAAAATATGATTATACATGTTTTTTAAATGTTTTTACAATTATCCAATAAAAGTTAGCGGCTTAAAATGTGAATGAATCTAATTTTAAGCATAAATACTCTAATATTCATTAAATGGTCGATTTACTACCTTTTAATGGATAAACCTCTTTAAATATTGTTTTGGTCACTTTATATGATCTTTTTTGCCAAATAAAATTCTTCTTTAGGATTGGGACATAAAAATTTACACTGTGTAATTTTTTTAAGTTTCTCATAAAATTCAATTTTTAATGAAAAATGAAAAATACTATATTTTAATTCAGAACTTCCTTTAATTTAATTTATTTATATTGTTATATTATCTTTTTATTTTTTTGAAAGCTTAATTAGAATATATTTTTACCATTTAATCCAATTTGTTTCATTGTAATTAATTTCAATTTGAAATTGCACAGAAACAAAGGTCAATATTTTGATAGTTATTGTTTCTTAAAAACACTCTATTTGTTTGGACAATAGGAAATAATTTTGAATTAAATAAGGAAACATATATTTTGTGAATTTGGTAAAATAGACATCATTTTTTAATTTAGAATATCAAATATATCTTCGGCTGAATTTTTGGTAGTTTTCTCAAAAACATCAATTTTCTATGAATAGTGAAACCACTTAGTAGTAGTTAAAAAACTAAATTTTTCATTTAAATGAAATTTTACCACATATGTGAATTGAATTTTGAAAATAAGACATACATGATTGTTATTATTAAGTAAATTTTTTTTCAATAAGATGAAAATTATTTTTTGTGAATGTTAACTTTTGACTTTTATTTACCGTAGTTAAAGGATAATTGGGTAATTCAAGATAAAAAGAATATTATAGTAACCCAAAATTACCCTAACACATGTCCCAACATTATCATTTGAGTCATTTATGACCATGGGAATTTTTTGGTCGATTTTGGGACCCCAAGGAGCCACTTAGGAGTGATAATGACACTTTAGATTAATTAATTTATAGTAAAGGCAAAAATGACACAAACAAATATCTTTTTGTAAATTAATTTTTATAAGGGGTTATATAAGTTATATGTTCATCTATAAATAGTAATTGGAAAGAAAAAAATATTTCCTACATCATAGTATTTTTTTATACGTTTTATACATCAAATAAATTAAATTATTTATTACACAATAGTGATGCAGTATTTACCTCATTTATAAATGATTTAAAAAATTATGATTATAAATATTAAAATAATATCCAAAACTAGTCCAATTATTATTGGATGATTTTATTTCGACCATGATTCATCTTATATTAGACTTTAATGATTTTTGGGCCTTTTGAAACCGAATATAAATTTATAATAAAATAATTGTTTTAAACTTTTCTAAAGAGACCCTCCTTCCCCTTATAAAAGGACACCACGTCTAACCCATTCCTCACACCGCTCAAGCCCCTTGGATCATCCAAACTCTGGGAAATAAAGATCAATACATCTCTTACTCCTTCTATAAGCCTTACCTTAGCCAGAAGCCACATCAAGAAACCCTTTTTGGTTCATACCAAAGGGAGTTACCCAAATTAAAGGTAACAGTTTCTCTCAACTTGTTTTATTTTATTTTACTTATCCAACCCCTAAAATATTTTTATTTATTTATTTTATAACAACACCAGTATCCTAAATATACTAGGATTTTTTTATGAGAAGGATTTAGAATACACTTTCACATACCTCAATCTAATGGGTGAAGAACACACTGTTTCTCAGGATGGAAAACTAACGCCTCACGAAATGATGATTGTTCAATTATATCCTTCTGCCTATCATGGTGGATATTAAGATGTCACTGTATTAATATATTATATTTATTAATTTTTTGTTTTTTTATGCTTTTTTATTTTCCATTTATATCATACCTTTATGATTTCCATTATGGATAAACACGATAATTTCATTTGAGGAACTACGGACTACCACCCCCTCAAAGTGATACGAATTGTTCATGTAATATGTGGGATGTATAAAAAATAGATTTAATTATATTATATATGTTATTATACAGGAATTATAATATAACTCTGTATCAATATCTTTAATTCCATTAAAATGCAAAATAGAAATGAAAGTAGTGTTCATGTGTATGTTCGACTTACCGTCTCCATGAACGGTGCATTTAATTTATTATCTCCAAATGTTATGTACTATTAAAAATACATAAATATAATGGATATATATTATATATATGATATCTACATCATGATTATCATTCTGAAGATAATGGATATTTGACCACCTAAACAACTTGTATTTATAAGGTGTTCATTTTTGAGTCAAGTATCAAATGTCAACAAAATGACCATTATTAACATAAATGGTTATGTTATCTTTATAATATGGTAAAAATTGATATAAAAGGACTAATAAACTTGAAAAAGGTTCTAAAGAAAGTAGAAATTATCTTTAGTTTATAATTCAGGAATTGAAGAATGAATGGGTCAAGTCGGAGAAGAGGTAAGGTAACTTCTTAACCCAATTTCTGTTATTGGGATAATTTTCTACTTTTTGATTAGGTCATGATATGACTATGTGTGAAATGGATTTTGATATCTTATATGGTATTAATAGTTATTACGCATTATTGATCAATTTTCTTTATAAAGTGATCTTTTTACGGGACTTCATTTCAATTTCTATTTATTGAGGCATATTTTGTTTTAATACGTGACTTTCCTTTATACACTGTAAAAACACCATTGAATTTTACTTTCATTCAAATGGAATATTTTTTCTATGAATCATTTTACTAAAAAAAGGAATTTTTTGTTTTAGTGAAAATGACCTCTCTATAACTGTAATTTTTATTTGGCTTCCCTTATATGCCTTAATGATTTATAAAATGGAAAAGAAATCCCTTATTTTATTTTTGGGTGTTTGGGTATTGAAAATGGTTTTTGAAATGGATTAATTATTTAAATATCTTGAAATTATTTCATTTTATTTCAAATTAAATTTTATTAGTGAAATTTTTATATTTTTAATATTTTTTGTGTCATGATTTTATAATGGTACTTGGACATTTGATGGGTGGTTAGGTGATAAACCAAATGATGGTTGGTGGCATGATAAACTAGGACGGTTAGTTACGTTATAAACTCCAATGCATTGGGTATAGAAGTCGGCCATATGGTTATTCCATTTAGTGATATATGTTGAATTAAACCGTATGGTTTTTCCCTTTAAGTAAGTTTATGTCCCAAGTTACCTTTATATGTTTTGTGTTCTTTATATGGATTTTATGGTGATCTTTTGGTTACAAAAGGGTAAGAAATGATATTTTTTTCAGTGAAGATTATTTACTACTTCATAAAGGTGGAAAATATTACATATGATAATGTATTCATGGATTATTTGTTGTTTTGGAAAAACTTACACTTTTCCTTCTTTGTGTATACCTTACTAAGCTTTTTATGCTCATCCAATGTTTTTAAAATTCTTCTCACATTATATAAAGTGGAATAGGGTCAAGGATGGGATCAAGGAAAAATAATGCTATCTAAAACATGGAACTAGACATGACTCTCTTTTTTCAAAGAGTTTTTATTTTAGAGAAAAATGGAAATTGGGTAGATGTATCTATATGTAATATTCATGTTTTCATGTATATGTTATGAACTAAATATCCAAAACTCTAAACCCGAAAAGATCCTCAATCTAAATTATTCATTTAATTCAAGATTATGAGATGTTTAGGGTCGGGACATTATAGTTAGTATCATATGCCGGTTTAGATAACTTTAGGAGTAAGAATATTGTTAAATTAATGTCCCTAAATTAATTTATGGTTTGATTGAAATGATATAGCAATTACAGATTACCATGTAGCTTCACCTAAGGTATTTCTATGTTTATAATGGGATTTAATATAGAAAAAAGGGTAGCTATGTGGGAAAAAAATCAAGGGGAAGATAACCTTCCAAATCAGCAACCTGAGATGGTCAGTATCGGAACTGAACAATTTGTTACTGTGATGGCATAGTTGACTCAGGCTATAAATGGTGGTGTTATCCATGAACGAGATCATCCATATCAACCAATGAGGAACATGTCAATAGTAGATCATTTCATGAGGCAACACCCCACATCATTCAGAGGATCATTTGACCATGTGCTAGCATAAGGGTTGATTAAAGCTCTCGAGATATTTTTTGATGTCATTGTTTACTCAGAACATAAAAAGGTTATCCTCGATGTTTACCATTTTGAAGGTGAAGTTGATCAGTGGTGGCCGATGGTAAAAAATAGTAGGGATAGTGAGGAGATTGATGCCCTTGTTTGGGATTAATTCAAAGGTTTGTTCCTTGAGAAATATTTTCCTAAAGTGGTTTGACATAGGATGGAAAAATAATTCTTGGAATTGAGGTAGGAGGGTGAATCAGTGGCTGTTTACGAAGGAATGTTCACTCGACTGGCAAGATATGCTAAACATTTCATCAGAGATCTTGATAATAAGATAAATCGATTTTACACAAAAATGAAGTCGTGATATCGAAGATAATTATCCTCTCGTGAGTTAAAAAGTTATGAAAAGCTTTTTCGATGTGTGGAGAAGGTGGAAATGGAGTTCTCTGATGATCAGATGTTCTTACATAAACAACAGAATAAGAGGTCTAGTTGGAAGGAAAAGGGAAAGAATTATTTAAAGAATCCTGGAGGTAAGAATCCAAAATATCCATCTTGTGAGAAGTGTGGTAAAAACGCATCATGAACAACGTTTATCAATTTCTGGAAAGTGCTTCTGGTGTGGAAATTCTGTTCATATTGCTCGTAATTGTAAAAAAAGATGATCAAGCAGGCAATTAAAATCCATCGGTATGATATTTTATGTGTAATGAAATGAGTCATTATAAAAATGAGTGTCTAACGAAGAACTCAGATGAGGGAAATAAACAAGACTACAAGCAGAAAGGGGTGGTGAAATCATTTTTGACTACTTCAGCAGATGTTGGGCCATCGAATGAAGTAGTATCAGGTACACTGTTGGTCTGTTCGTATTATGCCAATGTGTTGTTTGATTCAGGGTCTACAGATTCTTTCATTTCTGAGAAGTTTTATAGTAAATTTGGAATTCCATCTCATTATATGAATACTGAACTTATGGTAAAAACACCTGGGGGAAATTTTGAGACAAAAATAAATTATAAGAATCTTCATGTACTTGTGTGCAGGAAGAATCTACATGAAAACCATATTGTTCTTCCTCTAGTAGAGTTTGATGTTATTTTGGGTATGGATTGGATTTCTATTTATCATACTAAGATTTACTGCAATGATAAAGAGGTTTCTTTTTAGAAAGATTTTTAGTTTGTATACAAGAATGAACCCTTGTTTTTAAAAACATATCAAGAAGTTGAGACACTAGTAAAAGGTGGAAACGAATGTTACCTTGCACATATTGTTGAAAATAAAGGAACTTTTCATATTAAAGATGTGCAAGTGGTAAATGAGTACCTTGATGTATTTTATGATGCTTTTCCTGGTATTATACCTGATCGGGATGTTGAATTTACTGTTGACTTAGTTCCTGATACTAAAGCAATTTCAAAACCCCCTTATTGAATGGCTCAAATTTAACTTTTAAAGTTAAAGAAGCAATTGCAGGAGTTATTTTATAAAGGTTTCATTTGACCTAGCACATCACCATGGGGTGCTCCTATCATGTTTGTTAAAAATAAAGATGGTTCAATGAGACTTTGCATTAATTATAGATCATTGAATAACATCACTGTTAAGAAAAAGTATCATTTTCCTCATATTGATGATTTGTTTGATCATCTCCAGGGAGTTCAGTATTTTTCGATAATTAACTTGAGGTCGGGATACCATCAGTTGAAAGTAAAGGAAGCATATATTTCAAAGACTGCATTTCATACTAGATATTGCAATTATGAATTTGTAGTTATTCCTTTTCGTTTAACCAATACACCTGCTATATCCAGGGATCATATTGATAGCATTTTCTGGGAGTTCATGGATATGTTTTTTGTTGTGTTAATTGATGATATTTGGTTTTATTCCAAAAGTAAAAAGGAACATGAATGTCATTTAAGGGTTTTCTTGAAATCCTTAAAAGAAAATAAATGGTTTGGGAAATTCAGCAATAGTGAGTTTTCGTTACAAAAAATTTCTTTCCTTGGTCGCATTGTTTCTAAGGATGTAATAACATTAGATCATGCTAAAACAAAAGTTCTTGAAAAATGTCCAAGACCCAAAATTATATCCAAGAATCATAGTTTTCTTGGTTTGGAAGATTATTATTGTAGGTTTTTGAAAAAAAATTCAAGGTTATCTAGTCCAATGACTAAGTTAACTCGAAAGGGTGTTAAGTTAATTTGGACAAAAGAATGTGATGATTGTTTTCAGGAATTGAAAACAAGATTGGTGAAGGCTCCAGTTTTGGAACAACATTCCAGAAATGGTGATTTTGTTATTTACAGTGATGCTCTGTTGAAGGGACATGGTTGTGTCCTTATGCAGAATGAGAAGGTAATTGATTATGCTTCACATCAGTTGAAACCTCATGAGTTAGATTACACTACACATGATTTGGAATTAGATACTATTATTTTTTCTTTAAAAATTTAAAGGCATCATTTGTATAGAGTAAAATGTGAAATATATTCTGACCAAAAAATTTGAAGTATATATTCACTCAAAAAGAAATGAACATGAGACAGAGGAGATGGTTGGTATTAATAAAGGATTTTGATTTCACGATTCATTACAATCTACAAAAGGTAAATAATGTGGCTGATGCTTCAAGTCAAAAAATTAACGATTCATTAACTATGCTATGTTTGTAATGATATCATTTGGTTTTTGATTTGATGAACTTTGGCATAGAAGTTTTTGGTGCAAGAAATTCATTTGTTTTGTTTCAAGTGTCAGTGAAATCATCTTTATCAGATAGGATTAATCAAGCACAGAATGAAGACAGTGAGTTACAGAAAAAGGTAGAGTTGATTCAGAAGGGTAATTTTCCATATTTTAATGTTGACAATGATTGTGTTTTGAGGTATGGGAAAAGATTATGTGTGCCTTGTGATTCACAGTTGAAGAATGAGTTGTTATGTAAAGCTCATAGTTCCCTGTTTTCAGTTCATCCTGGGTGTACTAAGATGTACAAATATCTTCGTGAGTATTACTGGTGGGATGGAATAAAATGAGATATTTCTAATTTTACTATGAAGTGTTTGACTTGTCAATAGGGTAAAGTAGAGTGGCAGTTACTGAAAGGAATGCTTCAGTATTTACCAGAGCTAGAGTGGAAATGGGAAAATATATCAATGCACTTTGTTGTGGGATTACTAAAAACATCTTGGGGTAATAATGAAATCTGGGTCATTGTTGATCGATTGACTAAAACTAGTCATTTTTTTTCCTATTTGAGATGCTTTGTCTCTAGATAAACTTTCTCAGTTATATATTAAAGAGATGGTCAGGTTACATGGTGTACCCATCTCCATTGTATCTGATCGTGATCCCAGGTTTACTTCTAACTTTTGGAAAGGTCTTAAGAAGTCTTTGGGTACTAAATTAAATTTTAGTACATCTTTTCATCCTCAATCAGATGAGAAATCAGAAAGAACATTTCAAACCTTGGAGAATATTCTACGTTCTTGTTCACTAGATTATCAGGGAATTTGGGACAAACATTTTCTTTAGTTGAATTTTCTTATAATAACAGCTTTCATTCTAGTATATAGATGGCTCCATTTGAGGCATTATGTGGAAAGTGTTGTCGAACTCCAACATTTTGGGATGAAGTATGTGAAAGGAAGCTGATAGGACTAGAATTGGTGTAAGATATGGAAGAAAAGGTTCATTTGATTTTGAAGCACATGAGAACAGCTTAGAGTATGCAGAAAATTTATGCAGATAATTGGAGGAACGATCATTCGTTTAAGGTAGGTGATCATGTATTTTTGAATGTTTCTCTATGAAAAAGTTTGATGCATTTTGGTAAGAATGGAAAGTTGAGTCCGAGGTTCATTGGACCTTATGAAATCCTAGAGAAAGTAGGATCAGTTGCGTACAGAGTAGCTTTACCTCCAAGTTTATCAAAGGTACAATTTTTTTAATGTTTCAATGTTGAGAAAGTATATGTCAGATCCTTCCCATGTTTTGAGACCAGAGGTAGTTCAGTTGGAAGAGAATCTATCTTATGAGGAACAACGAGTCCAAATTCTTAAACCTAGAGAGAAATTGTTTCAGAATAAAGTAATTCACCAGGTAATGGTTTTGTGGAAAACTCATATGGTTGAATAGGAAACATGGGAATCTGAAAATGCCATGAGGGATAAATACCCCCACTTATTTGATAAGTGAATAAAAATCGTGAGGATGCAATTCCCAAAAGGGGGGAAGGATGTAACATCCCAGATAAGTAAAGAAATGTGATATTTCCATATTTATTAATATTTTTGAAATAAATATTAATTTTAATTTAAAGGGGATGCTATATTCAATGGTTTACCCAATACATAACAATGTGTTTCCTGGAAATCTTACGTTGTATACTAATAATATAATATTATTACTTTTAAATGGTTGTTAACGCCTAGCCGTTGTATTAGCAAGAATGAATATAACTAACTAAAATATGATTATATAAGTATTTTAAATGTTTTTACATTTATCAAATTAACATTAGAGGCTTAAAATTTGAATGACTCTAATTTTAAGCTTAAATACTCTAATATTCATTAAATGGTCAATTTACTGCATTTTGATGGTGAACCCACATTAAATATAGTTTGGTCACTTTTATATGTTCTATTTGACCAAATAAAATTATTCTTTAGAATCAGGACATCAAAATTTACTTTGGTTAAATTTTTCGTATTTTTCTCTTACAATTCAATTTTTAATGAAAAGTGAAAAATACTGTATTTTAATTCAAAAATGCCTTTTAATCTAATTTATTTACATGGTTATATTATCTTTTAATTTTTATAAAGTTTAATTAGAATATATTTTTACCATTTATTCCAATGTTGGTCATTGTAACTAATTTCACTTTGAAATTGGATATAAACAAGTGTCAATCTTTGGATAGTTATTGTTTCTTAAAAACATGCTATTTGTTTTAACAAAAGGATTTAATTTTAAATTAATTAATTCAACTTCTATGTTGTGGATTTGGTAAAATAGACATCATTTTTGAATTCGTAATATCAAATGTAGCTTAGGCTGAATTTTAGGTAGTTTTCTGAAAAAATTCAATTTTTGATGAATAGTAAAACCACTTAGTAGTAGTTAAAAACTGAATTTTTCATTTAAATGAATTTTACCACTTCTCTGAATTGAATTTTGAAAATCCTACATACATGGTTGTTATTAGTAAGAAAAATTTGGATCAATAATATGAAAATAATTTTTGGTGAAGAGTTACTTTTAATTTTTATTTACTGCAGTTAAAGGGAAATTGGGCAATTCAAGGTAAAAATAATATTATAATAATAAAAATTACATTAAAACATGTACTAACCTTATTAGTTGAGTCATTTATGACCATGGGAATCTTCGGGTATATTTTGGGACCCCCATAGTGCCAATTAAGAGTGATAATGACACTTTAGAGTGATTAATTTAACGTAAAGGCAAAAATGACATAAACATATATCTTTTATTAAATTAATTTTTAAAAGTGGTTATATAATTTATATTTTCAACTATAAATATTCATTAAAAATATAAAAATATTCATAGATAATAGTATTTTTTTTATAATTTTTAGACATCATATAAATTAAATTATTTATGACAAAATAATGGGGGAGTATTTACCTCATTAATAAATGATTTAAATAAATAAGATTATAAATTTAAAATAATATCCAAAACCTTTCTGATACTTATTGGATGATTTTATTTAGACAATGAGTTATCTTATCTTATACTATAATGAGTTTTTTACCTTTTGAAACCGAAGATAAGTTTATAATAAAATAATTGTTTCAAACTTTCATAAAAATCCCCTCCTCCACCCTATAAAAGGACACCACTTCTATCCCATTACTCACACCTATAGAGCCCCTTGGCTCATCCAAAATCTTCCCAATTAAGCTCCCAACATTTTTATACTCCTCTTAAAATCCTTACATTATGCATAATCCACTTCAAGAAAACCATTTTGGTTCATACCAAAGGGAGTTACCCAAATTAAAGGTAACAGATTCTCTTAACTTATTTTCTTTTATTTTAATTATCCAACCCCTAAACTATTTTTATTACTTTATTTTATAAAATAACCAGTATCCTAAATATACTAGAATTTTTTTATGATATGTATTCTAACTACACTTACACACACCTCCATCTAATTGGTGAAGAACATATTGTTTTTGTGGATGGAAAACTAAAGCCTCATGAAACGATGATTGTTTGATTATCTCATACCGCCTATCATGGTGGCGATTAAGATGTCCCTATATTTATATATTATATATATTATGTTTATGTTTTCTTTATTCTTTTTTATTTACCATTTATATCATATCTTTATGGTTTCTATTATGGGTTAACACGATAATATCATTTGAGGAAGTGCAGACTACCGCCCCCTCAAAGTGATATGACTAGTTCATTCCATATGTTGGAAATATAAAGGATAAAGTTAATGATATTATATAAGATATTATACTGGAATTATAATATAACTATGTATCATTATCTTTTAATTCCATTAAAATATGAAATGGAAATGAAAGTAGCGTTCATGCATACGTACAGCTTACCATCTCCTTAAATGTTGCATTTCATTTCTTATCTTTAAATGTTATGTACTATTATAAATACATAAATATACTGGATATATATGATAATTATGTTATCTAAATCATTAATATCATTCTGAAGATAATGGATATTTGATCACATGAACAATTTGTAATTATAAGGTGTTCATTTTTTACTCAAGTACAAAATATCGACAAAACGACCATTATTAACATAAATAATTACATAATGTTTCAAACATGGTAATAAGTTATATAAAAGGAATAATAAACTTGAAAAAGTTTCTTAGGAAAGTAGACATTAACTTTATTTTATTATTCAGGAAATTAAAGAACGAACGGGTCAGGTTGGACACAAGGTAACGTATCTTCTTAACCCAATTTCAATACTTTGGGTTAATTTAATACTTATTGATTATGTCATGATATGACTATGTGTGAAATGAATTTTGATATCCTATATTTTATTTATTGTGACTACACATTATAAATCTAGTTTCTTCAAAAAAATGATCTTTGTAAGAGACTTAGTCTCAATCTTCTTTCATTGAGGCATATTTTGTTTTAATACACGACTTCCCTTTATACACAGTATAAATACCTTTGACTTTTACTTACTTTCAAAGGGAATATTTTTTCTACGAAGCGTTTTACTCAAAGAAAAAGGAATGTTTTTTTTGGCGAAAATGACCTCTCTATCTCCATAATCATTATTTGGCTTCCTCTATAAGCCTTAATGTTTTCTAAAATGAATAATAAATCCCTTATTCTGTTTTTTTGGGTGTTTTGGTATTGAAAATTGTTTTTGAAATGTATTGGTTATTTCAATATCTTGAAATGATTTCTTCTGATTGAAAATTAAATGTTATTAGTGAAATGTATATATTTGCAATATTTTATGTTTTAGGATTTTATAATGGTACTTGGAAATTTTATATGGTATGATTTTATAATGGTATTGTGATTTTATAATGGTACTTGGACATTTAAAATATTTTATGTGTTATGATTTCACTGTTTACATGTTGCTTTTGAAAAAATAATAGTTTTCCTTCTTTGTTTATCCCTTACTATGATTTTTTATGCTCATCCCATGTTTTTTGAAATTTTTTTCATAGGATATAAAGTAGAATAGGGTCAAAGATAGGATCACGTAAAATTCATGCTGCCTAAAACATGGAACTAGACATGACTCTTTTTTTCAAATAGTTTTTATTTTACAAAAATGGAATCTAGGTAGAGGTGTCTATATGTAATATTCAAGCTGTTATATATATATTATTACCTACCTCTCTATAAATCAAAACCTGAAAAGATCCTCCATGTGAATTGTTCATTTTATACAAGATTATGAAATGTTTAAGGCTGGGTCCTTATAGTGAACCATAATTTTGCATTTGGTCATTAGTGAAATAGATCACCACCATGGGATCAGGATAGAGATCTAATATCAAGTTTGAGGTTTAAAATTTTGGAATTATATTTTGGATAATTTCATGGTTTTATGATACATGTTTAGCATGAAACACTAGTGAGGCACGACAGTGAGTGTTTCTGGAGTTGAAGATATGGTCGGATTCTCGATATCAGTGGAGAGGTGGTTTCGTGTACCTCAAATCTTGGACGTTTAGTGTGATCCAGGTCATAATAGGAAACTATATAGTTTTGAGTGAAGACATGTGAGTATATATATTGGTTTTCTTAAAAAAATGACCCCAGTGTATGAAGTATTATAAACACACCCCATGTTGTTCCTTATGTGCAGCACTTGGGTTTCTATGTTGAGATAAGTATCAAATTTCATGTGACACATGCCACACGTAATGTGACTTTTATCCACCCCAATTAGCATGTATATGAGTTATATTCCCAGGTATCCATTTAGGGTTACATGATATGTGTACCAAGTAACACATCATGTAACATGTGGAAAACTTATCAACATGTACATGGGGTACAAACCCGGGTTTCCTTGTGGTTCCATGCATTTTTTACTGTAGTAGTACTAAGTGGGTCAATCTAAAATGTAAGAGCCATGTAAGAGGACATGACCTTGTACATGGGCATGAACCGATGTATATAAGCATAAATAGAACAACACACCCATTGTAAGGGAAATAACTACATGCCTTGTTACTCATGTTACATGTCATGTATTGCGAAAAACTTAATTTTATGTGAAATGAAACATAGGTAGTGGAGTAATTATTTAGACTCTTTTTGTACCTATAGGGAAATGTTGTGTACTCTTTTTAGGGCATGTTAGATTCCTCTTTCATCTTAGCTATGCTTAGTAGTGTTCTTGTGTGATATTACATAAAAAAGTATTGGTTTATTTTGATTACCAAATCCATTCATATGAATGATTGGTGTAGCATACCATTCTCATTATATATAGTGACATATATATACCTTCTTGATGATTAGTGCATTTTGGGTTATATCCATTATTTTAGATTGAGTTCTCTCAATCCTCTTCGTCATATACCTCAATTACATGGATCATGTATCCCTCTAAAATCCCAATAGTGATTCTAATTTACATCATGTTTAATTATATAATGTTTTTTTTAATTTGGATGACCAATATTTTCATGGATATTGATTCATTGTCTGGAAGGATGTTTCTATTGGGGTCGGCACACCCCTAGTGAGCCCTAGGTGTTTACTCCAATCTAAGTTTCATGTTTTGATATTTTTATGGGGTATTAGTCAAATTGATTATGTATCTCGTATAAACCATATCAATTTACTTTACTTTTCTTCTTGGATTCACCTAATCAGTGTTACATATATGATGAGGGTTGTTAGTGAGATTATTTATTGGGGAGCTATTCCTCACATACGAGGGTTGTAATGACCCCAAATCTAGTACTTCATAGTCTTTTGTTAATTTATTATATTTTCATAATATATAAGTAATCACATCCTAAATGAATCAAATTTTTACTAATTTTGGAAAACTATATAGATACTTAAATCTTACATTTAAATATAAACTATAAAATAAAAAATAGTAACTCCTTGGAGAACACCATTATAATCTTATCATATCCTTACATGTCAATCATAAAATACTTCTTAAAATAATATAGAAAAATAAACATAGGAGATGTTTAATCTTAAATGCTCAATAAGGGAATGAATACAATTAAGGCTTAAAATAAATAATGTATAATTAAAATATTAAGGTAAATAAAATAACCACATTCCATTTATTCAATAACTTAAGCATTATATGCATTTAATAAATAGCAATAAAATAATTCCATATAAAATAATCACATGAGAATAAAACTAAACCATGGATATTCTAACTAATTTAATAATCACATGTAATATTAATAATAGAATTCATAATTATGGAATGCATAATTCCAAAAATCTAAAACATACGAATGAGGATTCATTAAAAGAATCTAATAACATCAATTGTTCATTCCTATTATATAATACCATCAAGGCTTGGTGCCTGACATCTAATGTTGTCAATGCATCATGCCAAGAATCTCATATGATAAAGGATTCAATCCCTAAATATAATAATGTTATATGGACTTCGCTAAAACCAAATATTGTTTTTCTAATGAACTATCAATTTATTAGGGGTAATTCTACAAATGGTCATAGCCTATATGTTCATGTCCCATATATTCCTCATATAATGAAAAAATGATTTAATTTATGAACCAAAATAAATTATTATCAAATGTTAGTATTGGGTGAGGGATATGGATCTATCAATATTCCCTAGTAAATAAAATAAAATTCAATGTAAAAAAATTAAGTAAAAATGAAATATAATTTAGGAAATAACCATCACTACAAAAAAAGAACATATACATATAAGAGAGACGAAATATCTCATGGTCACATGTAAGTTAATGGTTGAAAGGATGGAATAATTTCAATATATATATAGTAGTAAATAAATAAAATAATGGTTTCTTTTCATTAATGTATAAATATACCATAAAAATATAATTAAAAACATTTTTTAGTAAATATATTATTTTCAATTTGAAATTATCATTTAAAAAAATATGAATTAAAACATTTTTATGAATTTTTTTTGTAAAAATGTTTAAAGAATATCCAATCATTGAGTGTTATTTATGGTTTAAAAATAATATGTACTAAATATATATATATATAGTGTGATCTACAAAGATATATATATATATATATAATGGATTACGCCATTCATGGAGACGATAGGCCATATATATGGATGATTGATATTTTCATTTTTCAATGGATTGAACAAAATAATGGTAAAGAATAATTATCCATTATAGAATAATTATTATTTTATATATATACATAATATATATTAAATCCATATTTATACCCTTACAAGTAATGTGATGATGAAAACCGAATTACACAGCTACATGGAGGTGGTTAGCTGAATGTACACACACACAAAGCTTTCATTTTTCACTAGATAGATAAAAGCTATAATCTGGTTATCAGGTAATCCTAATAACATATCAGTACATAGATAATACATTTTCTAATAAATTGTTATGAAAACAAAATGTAAAGATGATTTATAAGAACAAATAAATTTGAAAGGCTGTTAAAGACTATTACCTTTCTTCAGTGGGATTCCTTTATATCTTTTCATGTGGGAACTAGGGATTGTCATTCCGAAGGAAAAAAATCTCTAGAGAATAGATAAGTATCCTAAAAAGATAAATGGTATATTTTTTTAATGATATGTGTCTAAATGTGGTGTAAATAATTGAAAGAAGGTGTGACATTTTATAATTATAGTGAGCAGAACTTTTCAAAATTCACAAAATATGACAATATAATTATACTATTTTTTAGAAACAAAGATTCCAAATAGCATATAGATGATCATGGGATAATTTGTTAGACCATACCTAATACCCTTTGAGATTATTTAATATTTTTTTATATTTATATAATTTAATGAAATATTATATTGATGAGATATCATTATTATATATTTTAATATTATTCCTTACTTCGCCATTAATAATATCAATAAAAAAAGACTACATTGAAAAACAATATTATAATATATCTATAATATTTCATATTCATCTAGTAAATTCATGGAACACCTCAATAATTTCAAAATATATTACTTTTAATATTTTAAATAACATTTATTTTATTTTTCTCTTAATTTATTAATTACAGCATCTGCATTATGTAAGAAATTATTTAATTTTTTAATTGAAAATATTTTCAAAAAACATTAAGTGATGTAGATAAATATTTTTTATTTAAAATTATAATTTATTTATTATCATATCCTTGGTATAATCCCATATTTAAAATGTTGTATTTATTAGAAACTTGAATGTGACATCATTTATTTTTCTTTAAATAAAATATTTTAAAATTTATAATATAATCCAAATGTTCATAAATGGTAAAATAGTAGAACCTTAAATTCATATTAATGAATATTACTCATACACAAAAAAATCAAGTGTTAAAGTCATTTTATAGTCGTGATCCTATAATTTTTACCCATAATTACTTGATTAACCATTTACCGTGGTAATAAAAATTAAAATCGCTATCATTCACTAAGACCAGAATAAAAGGGACGTATTTACTAAATATGGACCCAAAGGTTCCAAATATATTATATATTTTTCAAAATTAAAATCATATAATTTTTAGTATTTTATTTAAAATTAAACCAGAAAAATGCAATGAAAAACATTTTTTTTAAAAATGTATTTTATGCTAAAAATGTACTTATAAAAATTTAGTTATAAGGATGATTGAAATATAATTTATTTGATAATATATAAATAAATGGTATTTAATTTAAATTTAAATAAATTATACATCATTATAGGAAATTTTAATATAATGATATTTGAATTTTTTATTCAAACCATTATTTTTCACTATTCAGTAGAAAAACCATCATTCGTATAAATATTCATAAAAAATCTTATGTTAATTTTAATATGTTGAGTTAAAAATTAATTTAGTTATGTGAAATAAATTTTATAAAAGTTTCATCAATTAATTATATTATATATCTTATGTTAATAAAAATAATATGTTTTGATGAAAACATATATTTCAAGAATAAAACAACAATACCCAAAGTTATGTGCTTATTTCCTAAATATCAATAAAATCTTACTAAAAATAAAATTCATATATATATATAATGATATGGTTAATAATATTCATGCTTCCAATTTAATGTCTAGTTTATGAAAACATTTTTAGATGTTAACATTTAATAGTATATCATTGTTCATTTAATCTCAATGTTTCATGAATCTAAATTTTATCTATTATAAACTATCAGGATGTTACATTCTCCACACTATCATTAAACTTAATCTTCAAAATTATAAATTGAACTTATAAAAATTAAATTATGATATTTGAAAACTCATACATGGAAAAATCACATCATTAAAAGGGTTATAAAAACATATTTTTAAGAAAAGGGAAAAGAAAATGTCATGGTCGCCAAAAAAATAGGATAACGAGTGTTAAAACATTAGTGTAAAGTGAAAAATTGGACATAGAAGAGAAAAATAACACTCAATAACTGATAAATATTGATATAAAACATTATCAAGAGAAAAATAACCATCAAATATCCATAAATCTAAGTTGATATAAAAGTAAATTAAATTCAATGTAATGAAAGTAAACTTATAACATATTTTTATTTTTAGGTAATTTTTTCTAAAGTAAAGGAATTTTTTTACTATATAAAAAATATAATTTAGAAAATAAACATATACTATTTTTTTCCTGTCATAAGTATAATTTGATCATTTATTTATGCTTTGGTCTACTTCCACTTCATGTCTTACTCTATGAAATGAATATTCAAGATGAATTTTTAAGGCCTACATCACTTTTAACGTATCATAATATCAATAAGACATTTCTTTGACCTATAAATATTTACAGATACCAAAATGGCTAGGATATTTTATCTAATATAATAAATCATACTTTTAAATCAATAAATAAAATCCAAAATTAAACATAATATATTCCCTATGTAGTTAATCTTAGGATCACCTCAAATATTATGCACCATATTCCAGATCCAAAAAAGTGATCAAATATTTATACCTAGACAACAAAAAACAATTTCATAATTTCACATTCTAAACATGTTAATACATTTATCATATATTATCATAAAACATGGTAGTAACCATAAAAACCTAATGAAAACCTGAATAAATTATCAGGTTCTTGAATAAATTCTTAAATCCAAACATGTTGTAATCTTGAGAAAGGATAACATAAACCATCAAATCACTAACCATTTTTATTATCACAAATGATATCTAATAATCATGTATTTATCATTATTATATCAAAATTGAGAACATGTTATGTGTCATGCTCCCTCAATCATGTATTTTCCAAGAGGTTTAATTTATCACCCAATAACTTTTCTTAGTCATCAGCACCATTTAAAATATACTCTCAAATGCATCATGAAATGGTACTCTTGTATAATCATTATATGTTTAATGATTCTTATAATTATAAATAAAATCTTTTACAACATATTTCTTGTATAAAAATAAACAATAAAATTGTTCATTAAACTTCAACTGTAACAATAGCATAAACTTCACCTTGATACCTCAACTTCTTCTAATGTATATTCCCTTGAATCTTGGGGTATTCATTTTTATAGTGTCTCGTTTCTTTATAGTGAAAACATTCACCTATAAAAATTAATTATTCACATTATAATCATTGGAATGGTAGTAATTTTCCCCATATTTTAAACAAAATCCTTTTATATTTAAACATATACCATGGGGTTTCCTTCCATAAGTATCACATGTTGGCGAATATATCATTACCATCTTCTCTTTATCAACCTTTTTCACTTCTATCCTATTCTTCTATTTTTTACCTATGATTCCATAAGACATGGAGAATTTGTTACCTTACTTGATAACACATGATATAATAACTTCATATGATAAGAGAATTTTAAAAACTAGTCCCCATCAATAAATTATCTTAAGGACATCGAAGACCTGACCAATCATGCTCTTTGCGATAAGTATGTAGTTTTCAGCATTTCTTACAAACATTTTCATGTTGGGATCATACATTGAAAACATATCATCACTATTTTGTATCATTGTCAATAAATTTCTCTCTATATCTGCTCAATGTTTTCTAGGAAAATAGTGTTCCATAAAATGTCCCTTAAAACCCTTTTTCTCCATATTTTCTATCTGTTCTTTATCATTAGCATTTTGAATCAATGACCATCATAGATATACATCGCATGAGAGATGATAAACATCTATGAAAACCTAATCACATTCATTAATTCCAAAACAGATAAATAGATTCGCTATAGAACATATCCATTAATTAGCTATAAATGTATTTATAACCTCATTAAATAAGTGATGATTTTGATGCATAAAATTATCTATGATTGTTACACTGCATTGGGGATCAGTATGTTGGTCCATATGGGCAATGATATTCTTCATAACCTGAGTCATCTATCTTGATGTTGTTATAATTTTTCATCTCCAGCTACAGACCCTGGTTTAGCTTCATTATCCCTTTAATATAATAGGCATCTAATAATGGTTATCACTTCTTTCATTAGTTGTTTAAACCAAAAAAATCAATGAATTTTTTTAAAACATCCAATATAGTTGGAAACAACATCCAAATAGAATCAATTTCTCAAATTTAGTGGTTGTTTTTGTTAATTTTAATGAAAGGTGTCTTAATTAGTGGTTATTTCATTTTTAGGGATGGTTATTATTCTCAAAACCATCAATGGATTTGGTGGTGGTTTTAACCGCTACTAATCATAATATTATATAATGGTTGTTCAATACACCTCTAATCAATTTTTTACCAAATATCATGGTGGTTTAAACTACCATTAAATTTTTTTGACGAAATATATCTCCAATTTAAGCCTACACTATAAAATTATTGTTAAAAATAATGGAATTTACAGAAAATATAGCCACAAGAATTTTAAAAAAACTAATATAAAATTATAACCATTTACATAATGATAAAATTTGAGTATGGAACATCCACACATTAAACAGCCTTCCATATCAAAATAAATTATTTTATTTATAAGAAGAAATTAAATAAGTCATATTTTAATCTATTCATATCTAACATGAAAAAATGTAAATATCAAGAGACAATCACAAAAGGGTAGATAAAAATGAGAAACCAAATAAAAGGATAAATTTTCAGAAAATATTTTGAATTTATTTTAAATGAAAACAACACGAGGAGAAAAATAAATCACAAGAAAGAAAAAAACCCAAAAAAGTAAACAAAGTATTAAACCAGGGAAAACATGACATAAAAAAATAATGTAAAAAGATACCAATATAGTAATGAATTTGATATGTGAATAAACAAATATCATCGATAATTGGAAAAAATAACCAAGGATTATATTCAAAATAATTGAAATAATGGGAAAGTATAACACTAACATAATATATTTTTCATTTTATTTTATGAATCCAAATTTTGGGTAAGTGGGAACCATAAAAAAGCCTCCAAAAACCAATTGTACAAACCCCATTTAGACTATCCCAATCATAATAAATTCAAACTTCAAATCCCACTTCATAGAAACCCTAACCAAGTACCACCAATTTTATTAAACTATCTCAAAATCCACCCCTTTAAAAATTAGAAAACGCACCTAATAATTTTCATATTTCAAAACAAAAACTCACCCAAAAATCTATCACGAACCACAAGTCGCACTCTGTCTGAGGCACAGTCCATCCATCAATTCACCTAAAATCATCATGATGCCAGAAAAACACTATCACCATCAAAATTATGCATCACCAAAGTTGTTTCCCTATTCTCCAAAATCTACCACCTATAAAAATCTGATGCCATAAGAACCGAACACCATTGTCACTGAAAGAATCCTACATAACTATCGGTACCATGATGTGGCACTATTGCTCCACCTAGGTCGACATCACAACATCTTCAGTCCCCGTTTGGAGTTCACCGACTCCACTCCACCATCACCACCATCATCACTATATAGAACCATAATTATAGAACCCATAGATAGAAGCCATAAACATCCTGCACCAGAAATAGAGACCATTGGAAAAAATAAATCCATCATCACAAAAGAGGACAAAAAAGGGAACAAAAACCAGGGAAGAACCCTGAAGAAGACTGGGAAAGTAACCCTGAAGAGATCTAGGGATGAAACCCAAATATAAACCTCGAAAACCACAAATATTAATCCCCAAACATTTTGTATCCATCACTCTAACTCTGACCTAGAGAGAAGCGGTGAAACTCTCGGTCAGAGTGGGTTTGAGCGGCCGACGATAAAGACCAACTCCAGCAGCATATGGAAACCCAACGTCCACTGAAACACAATCCTAAAGCCTCTAGAATACCTAAAGACCATCCCCAACCTGGATATGAATGGAGAAACTTGATGTTAAGTCCGCAACCCAAAATCCACTAAACTGGTGCCCCTAGCTGGGACGTCACATGACCTCAATGGTACCTCCTCATACGCCAGAGGTTGCTGACACAAAATGAGGGTCTAATAAGTCACGTGGTGAGACTATAACCTCTTTACCAGAGTAATCCACAACATAACACAATATAAAAAACGGAATAAATAAGAAGCAACCAATAAACATGCATAACTAAAATTTCCCCAAACAGGGTACGAACCACAAATCAAATACAACAATTTCATTCCACACTAATAGTTTAAGTGAATAAGACCCAAAAAATAGTACAGATAGCCAAACCACCAAATGGGTCTAAAAACCAAGTCTGGATCCTTTTCCATTTACATACAAAGCACAAATCAACATTCTAGAGTAGGGCCTCTACCCTTGTCTGGACCTGTAACCAAGAGATCTGCTCGGGTACCCAATGACGCCCTGAGTAGGGTGTGAGTACAAAACTATGTAGGCCATGAACAATGTTGTCTACCAAATATCTAGTATAATAGATAGTGCATTCATATACAAAATTAAATGGTTAGTAAACTAGGGATAGTTTGGGTGCCATAAATTAACAATATTCTAATAAATTTTTACTAGCATTTATCCCAATTACATTACTTATACCATCTTCATTATTCAATCTATTTAATCAATTATTCCTTCAGTTAGGCATAAATATCCTCTACCTAAGGGTCTAAGGAAATCAATCACAATGCATATGGGAAATAAATCAAGTCCCTATCTCAATAGGTATAGAAATATCACATCAACACATTATCCTCACCTCGAACCCTCAGTCTGGGAGGAATGCAACTATTAGAAGAATAGAGCCTCTGTCCCCTTCCCTAACTCGTTCATTTTGGGGTGGAGTTTAGAGCCTCAGTATAACTCAACCCTAGGGCCTAGAACCTCAAGTAAATACCCCACTCTACCAATCCATGTTCACAGACTTATTTATCAAATCACCACAACCATACCAAAACACAACAAATCATATTCAATGACCTTGGATATCACAATTCATACCATCAACATGGGAATTAATATTGTGACATAACCCATTAATACATTCCGCATTTATAATTCATATCCATTTAACCAAATTCCATTTCTGGTTCCTTAACCCATTAGGTGTATTCAATAACCCCTATGCCTTAGACAATTTCCTCATTAACCCATTTATCACATTTTCTATTTCACAGGTGTTTACCCACCTATGTATTTCAAATAAAAATCTCATATCACATAACACAATCCCTTCATTTCATTCAATAATTTAGGTGCACCACTTAATTCTCATGTATTAAACCATTCCACAATTTCATCCATTCCCATTTCATTACCCAATGAAAAGTTCTCCCTTTAATATGTACTAATCCCCTTATGAATTTCTAATCAAAGTTCATTAGCAATCGATATAATATTTTTCAACCCAATTACTAATTTCATGGAATTCCAACAAAATATGTTTCCCTTATTTTTCTAGGTGTATTATTAAAATTTTCATTTACAAATTAATCAACTGTTAGAAACATATTCTACATGGGTTTCACATTAACAATCGGCAACCCTCCACTAAACCACACCACGCTCTATGTCCAGGTGTTTCGGCACACCCCACGGGTATCCCTAAAATGGTCAAGTCCTCCTCCACGCATCCCATTGGGATCATGAAGGTTTTCAAGAAATTATTTAGACACCCAATTTACTGATTCATACCCAAGATAACTAATAAACACCATGGTAAGGGGAAAACCCCAACACACATTCCCAAATCTAGAGCAAAAATATATCATAAAACATGTAGACCACCCACCTTGAATCCATTGATGAACACACTTTTAATCATGTCCTTAGAATCGGATTCAAACATTTATTGATACCTCGTCCTAAAACTCACCTGAAAAGAAATTTTTTTAGATCCGCGGAAAGATATAGGAGAAATGTGATAACCCTAATCAAAAATAGGAAGCCAGGAGGGCATTAGACTTACTCAAGGCTTTGATCTGTAACCAACAGCACTCCAAATGGCCATGAATCGAAGGAGAACCACATCTTGAAAGCTTGGGTAATCTAATTTCATCACTAGGGTTACATGGGGTAAAATGAAAGAAAAAAAATATGTTGGGTTTTAAAATATCGGGGTGGAATTTTTGTAATTTTCTCAAAGTTTCTAGGCCGCATGGTTTTCCAAACCATCTACAAACTCTGCATGAGCCACTATTCTAAAGAAAACCCTTTTCACATGGTTTCTTGGGGTTCCTACATGCTTTTCATAACCGTGTGGCAACCGTGTGTTAGACTCTGTCCATGGCTGCATGATTACCTGGGATACCTCGAATGGTTTGCACTAACTATGCGCTAAACGTGCAATATGCCCAGAAATTCTTTTTTCTTCCTCTATCATGTCCTGAACCCCCGAAACACCCTCTGGTCTTCACATGAACATGGAGAAATATTAATCAATCCAAAAAGAAGAGTTCAAACCAAAACATAAAAAAAAACATACCTTAAGAAGATCTGGGATCTTATACTTGAGGCCACGACAGTCAGGCTGAGGGAGGCCATCCAAAATAGGTACCTTCGATGGGAAAAACAAGATAACTACTAGGCAGTTGAGAGATGAGGGGTAGATCAAAGAAAATAGGGGATGAAACCCTGGATGAATGGAGAATACGAGATAGGAGAGCGCTCTCTATATATTCATAGAGATCGCTTCTAGGAAAGCATCATAAAAATAGAATTAAGTAACAAAATAAGTAATGAACACTCAACAATAAATAATACATGAAAAATAATATATATCATACAAAATACCATATTTTCTAGTCAAACAATCTTACAAATACTCATTTGGAGTTATCTTATGAACTATGGATTATATTCCAAAATTATTTTGGTTTTTTTAGTAATAGTTTTACATCATCTTAACATGTGGTCCCTCTGTTCGGCCACATGGTCTCTTAACCCATTGAAGTAATTAGTATGTTACATTTCATGATTAATTTACCCATTGTGTGTTCACACTCAATCGGTGTGTTTACAATCACTATAACTCATTTAACCCATGTATCTACCTTTATATTTATCTAAAAATCACTATAGGCCTTCTCAATCACATTATAAATCACTCAGGCTCTATCATGTGGTCTTTCATCTTTAATCACAAGATATGGAAATTTTTCCTTCATTTACTAAAACATTTCATGTATTACTTTTTAATATGATCACATAAATAAATTGATTTATTTTCTCCATATAATATGGTAGAATGTAAATCAACCTAGAGACTTACACTGAAGGGATGATATATATTTAAAAATATACACGCATAGATACAAACACAAAAACTCAAACTCATTCATATGTTTTCTTCCTATAGAAGATGTATATTGGAAATTGTCCTCTTGATTCATAAACATTGATTTTGGGCAATTTTTTAATTAGGTATCATTATTTTATTTATTTTATACTATCATGACACAAATTCATGATTTTATGTGTGATTTATTATGATTTCAACGAATGAATACCTCTATTATTTAGTATGTTAGTTAATGAATTAATTTCAATATCATTATTGATTAACAATATTGTATTTATACTATATATACATGAATTTATGAGAACCGCAACTAAATTTCATGTCGGGAAACTATTTTCGGTGGTTAAAGTGGCTTAGAAACGGTTTATGAGAACTGTCATAGTTGGCGAATTTTTTCGGCAGTTATATTGTTTCTAGCGGAGGATTCTCTAGGTAGGGGATTAATTTTTTAGCGGTGGTTAAAAGTGCCACGACAAACAATATAACCACTGCAAAAATGCATGGAATATGGGCCACTATAGCAGTGGTTAAAACGGCCGCTAAATTTAAGACGGTAGAAGCGGTTATGACCGTAGCTAAGAGAAAAAATATCTACATTTAGCCGTAGTTAAAACCACTGCTAAATGTACCTATTAATGTTAGAGGTGGTTAAAACCGCTACAAAAGAGCAGATTTAGAAAAAAAAAAGAACCAATTTTTGGAGCCCATGTACCAGGGCCCAGAAAAAAAACTATTCCAAGAATACAAAAACACCAACGTTATACATACTATAGTAAATATTAAAAGAGATTCTTAACTAAACACAACCAAATTCATCGTTCAGAATGTAAAGTAATGCAAATAAACATATCAAATGGCATAATCCTAATATCCAATAAATTTTAGTAGTGAATTTATTTATTTAAAATTAACCATTGCAGACTCATATGTACTATTTAATCCTTGATTGGATGTTCAAATGTTGTGTGCAACATATATGGTCACCCATTAGGTGATCTAGGTGAAATATGACAATATTATTTTTTTTAAATGTTGGTACTCTCACATATCATTGGGAATTGTTCAATAATGTAATATCCATTTATATGTGATTATTTGATAGAACCCAAGGCATACCTTAGGTGTTTAGTCAACTTATAGTTGGAATTTATAAAGTGGGAAATTTCCTAGATTAACATGTCACCATCTAAGTGACTCAATTAAGATTATAAATGGGTTTCCCATGTTTTAATGAATTGAATGAGTTAAATGTAACTGATAATGTGAAATAGATAATTAATGATGGATTTCATTTCTAAAAATAAATCAATTAGTTTTAAATGTAATGACCCCAAGTAATTGTAATGTCATTCTCTCGATTTATTCTTTATAAAATGCTTCCTACGTACTGTAATATTTTAAATGGGAATTGAACATGGATACAGACCTGAATAAGAGGTTATTCTTTATCTATTATGACATAAATGATTATGCCTCTATTATGTATTTGGTGTAGATAGAAGAGATGGATTTTATTTAATTCCCCTTTCTAGTAAGATTTAATATATTCCTTTATTAGAGGTTGTGGTATGATGGTATGAGATTGTTGGACAAGGAGATATCACAATTTCTTACATCAAGTGTTGAGCATGGTGTATCACAAAAATGTTACAATATAAGTATCGTGATTTACTCACCACATTCCATGACTAGAATTTTGACCTGATGGCATACTCAACATCCCATGCGTTGTTTCATGGCGTCCTTCACTCTATTGGGAAATAGGGAACGTACCTAATTACATGAGCACATAGGCTCGTTAGACTTGTTAGGGATGTCTGAGTTATGGAATGGTTTATTCATCAGTATTATTATAAGTATATGGCTACATACATCTTCACAAACATTGATAATATAGTTGGATGAAATATATATAAACAATATATATCACTACTATATATATAGTAACTATTTTGGTTTCTATTCCATCTATGTGTCGATAAGTTAAAACCCTCATATAGTCCTTTAGTAACATAATTGGGTGGTTATTAATTTGTTCCTTAGTTACTAAAAAGATGTGGGGTGTAGTATGTTGGTGGTAGACCCATTATCATGCAAATAATAACGTGGTAATATTTTATTTTGATTAATTTATGATGGTGTTCTGTGTGGAATTATTATAAATGAAATATAACATAGGAATAAGGTAAAATCATATCTCTCTTGGGTTATTCCATGTGTAATTATTATACTTGACACTATTGATAGAAAAAAGGTAAAATCATATCTCCCAAAGGTAACGGTTCCTAATTTTTTAAGATTAATGGATCATGTTCAATTTTCATATTTGTTTCACTCATGTGATTTCTTTGGAAAAGGAGTCTTTAGTGTGGTTTTCTTGGAAGGGATAGAATCTGGCTCCTAATATATTGTAACTCCCATTATGCATCCTAGTTATTCTGATGTGGAGAATATAATAGAAGCGATCAAGCAGATTCCATCAAAGGTAATATTGTCTCATGAAGGGGGTTGATATACTCTATAATGGAATTTGGATGCTTATAATAAATTATTTTTCATAGGGTAGTTGATGTTATGAATGGTAATTAACTGATCATGTAGTGTATTTAACATTTCTCTAGGGTAGGAGGTTCAACATAATCTATTGGGAGTTTCCCATTGGCATTTCATGCCTACTTAGATAATGGACATTTTCATTCACACTGCATGACTATTCTTGGAGGCCACCTCGGAAATGGTGGGAGAAGCCCATTTCAGACAATGTAGCAAAATTTCCCGTAATCTCATATCTTTATCTGTGGATTCCAACTATTTTTTGAAATTTTGTATACTCGGATTATGCCACACTGAAGGGTGATCTGTCTTAAACATGATAGCGAGACACACATTGTCATCCCTAGGTATTGATACAAGAGTATAACTAAGAAGTACTTCTTAGAAATGGAAATGTAATGGTAAATTCACAGGGCTAGAAAATGTAGGATATGTTATTATAATGAAAAAATTAATTTAGGAAAAATTAATTATAAAAAATGAATCATCACAATAAAGAGTCAATATATATGGTGCATACCACACTGGAGAAATGAAGTCATAAAAGGAAACATCTGAAATCAATAAAATACATAAAAGGAAACATGAAAAATCAAGAAAATGTTAGGTCCTAAAATTTTTTGGAGGAAACTATGTGCCACACATGATACATATGCAAACCGACTATAAATATTTGTCCATATAGCAACGATACTACTAATCACTGTCTGATGATGAATAGATATCGTCACCCTCTCCATCTCCATCTCCACTTCCTGCAACCACCTGTAAGAATATTATATTGAACATCAAAAATTGTTGAATATTTAAACCCAAAAAGACAGTAGACAGGAAAAACCTGCTCTTATGAGAATATATTAAATAAAATCAAAAGGTACAACAAGATAGAGTCACAGAACATTTCAACAAAAGAGAGAATATAACTCACCTCTAAGGTCAGCCTGAACATAAAAATTACAAAAGTCAGGTAGGACAAATGACCAACTCTAACATACATTGAAAATTGCTCTCTTAGAAAGAACATCACCAACCCGATTTGCCTCATGATAAACATGTGTGACTTCAAGGGAAATCATCTCCACTATCCTAAGACATTCAATCAAATTGTTGAATATTTATATTTAAACATAAAACCAATAAAAGTTTTCAAACTAAATTATTTTGAATTTTTGTGATTTACCTGCTCATAACCAGTTGATGCCATACCTCCAGGGAATATTCTCTCATCTGCTAACATATATTATTAAATGCTTTTTGCAAAGAGGATATTTGAGCCCCCTGGTCTTGAACTATATTTCATAGGGAAACAATATTTCTATGAGTATCTTTGAGTATGGACTGACTACAACCAGGAGTAGATATAGCTACAATCCCTGATGTCCTACCAAGGACCTTAGATGGTATGGGTCCCAAACCCATCTCGTGCAGCCTACCAAATTGCTCCTTCCTAAGGACTTTAGTAATCGGGTCATCCTGGGAGATTAAGTAGGACTGCCCAGGATTGACATCCAATATTTCTATAATTTTTACCTATAAATCAAATATCAATATATATTAACATTGTTAAAACTAATAATAAGTTATTATAGTGAAAAAATGAGTTCATACCCCAAATTATTTGGCAAGATCATTAACAACACTTCCATCAGATTTTTTATGAACATCCAACCACATTTCAGTTCAGGATGCTTCGTGCCCTAAACTCTGCGAATCCATTAAACAACGATAAATCAATAGTTTAATATATTAAATAGATAATATTGTCTTATGAATATTTAAACTAATGAAAATATTAACAGAGTTGACTGGCTTCAAGAAAAGCTTTTTTACCCCGTAGTGTGAGGGATGACTTTCTTAGCCCAGCTTGATGCATTCTTTATTGAGAGATCCTGAAATTAATAAAATGAAATTTAATAGTAATGTATTCGATGTCATCTCCTCTTAATATACATGTATAAATGAAAAATGAGGTTAATATAATAATATATATTTAAATATCATCTGCTTCTCATCACGATGTCTGTCAACAAAAACATTCCACTATTCTTTGGGTACCCCATTGGGTAGCTTCTCATACATTTGTTGGATGGTCAACAAAGTATCATTGAAATCGCTCCACAATCACCATTGTAATTCTTTCTATTTCATACCATGTTTTTTCAACATCCACTTTCATGCTATCACACCAGCAACTGTAAAGTGGAAAAACATCTGTATACAGAAACTCATTTTGTACATATTAATAACATGACATTCAATTACACCATAATGTATTAAAATTACCTTTACTTGGGAATCAAAAACATCATTTTTCAAACATGGAGTAATATGTCTCCAATCATCATAAGAAATAGGAAGGGAAATGGGCTCCACTGCCAGCTGACGTAGAATTTGGCCAACTAGTCCTGTGGCGTCATTCGTAGGGACACCATATGAATCAAATTGGAAAATTACTTCCCCCCATTAATATTCCACAGATATTGACTTTTTATATATTTCTCTATAGATTCATTTTTTTCATCTTTAATTAATAAAAAATTAGTATAAAAAAGTGCAATAAATTTATTTATATTAAAATTTGTACCAATAACAGTGACCCTCTAGTATGTCCGTGATAAACTTGAAGTGGCGCGCCGCCGCCCCGCTGTGGTGACTGCTAAAGGGGGATTCGACGACTCAGCTCTTAATGGGATGATCACAAAGGGTGTGATAGATGGTGCAGGTGGAGATGGTGCAGGGGGTAGGAAACTAGTGGCTTAGATGACGTAGGGAGGAAGACAGTTGGATCGTCATCTATCGTAGTAGTGGATGAAATAGTGTATCACTTCCTCCTTGGAATTCCTGTCATTTAATCAAATAAAATTAATTTTAGAACATATATTTCAAAAAAATATGTAGAAAATAAAATTAAAAATGATAATAGATTCCCAGTACTAACAAACAAAATATACCTATCAATGATAATGAATGACTGGACAAATGAAATACGTGGTCGCTAAATGAATAAATAATTGTACGCACAATCATTTTACCCTTCAATAATGTCAGTTTCCGGCTCCATTACTTCATCCACTTCATTCATCCTTTCTAGACTAATATTTTCTGTATCATGATGGAAAAATAATTCTGATTCTTGTTATTGTTGAGATTCAATTTCATAGATCAAATCTTCCACTTTATCATCCATTTCAAACAAATATTTTTTTATTACGTGAGAAACTGCACTCCACCCTTCATCCAAAACAGCATACACATAATATACCATATTTACTTGCGATGATAAGAGATATGGATCATGTAGTTCATGATCACCAACATCCATCAAGCAAGAGAAGTTCACAAAAGTTAATTGTAAGGAATATCTTTTAACACCTCCGATAATCTTGACTCAATTGCATTTGAATAAAACTACTGAAAAATACCTATTGTAGTTTAATTCAATAATATCAGTCAGCTTTCCATAGTATCCCACATCAGAAAATGTAAATATACCACTATTCTGTGTTTTCAAACCCCTTTCCCGATCAACTGTACGAAATCTAAAGCCATTCACGTTGTAAGCGTTGGACTTTCTAACTTGTTTTAGGGGACCTTGAGCAAGAAACTTAAAATCTTATAAAAACTCTGCTAGACTCCCAGTATTCCTGATCTAAAAAAAGAAATATAATTTATTATATTTATAAAACATACGTGTCAAACTAATATTCATATTAATTGAAATATTTATGAACTTACACGTTATGGAAACCATTCTACAAGCTCTTTATTAACAGATTTCGTTATATCATTATCATTTCAAGTTCATCCTCTCATTCATCTCTTTTTTTTATCATCAACTCTTCAATAAATGGATCTACAATTTCACTATTTAGTACCACAAATCTATATGCCTGTAATAATTACAATTCTATCAGTGTCACATTTGAGGACCTTCCAACTGATCGGCCAATAGCATGAAATATTTTTTGTTTCTGATGTATTTGAAATTAAGTCGATGTGTCGTCAAAAATTCCAACTCGATTAAATCTCGTCTCAATATCATCCAAGAATATATAACAAAATTTAAGACACTCCTTAGCTAAATAGCCTTCAGAAATAGAGCTTTTGGGTTTAGCATTATTTCTCGCGTATGATTTCAAATGACCAAGATATCTGTGAAATAAAATAAACTTATTTATGCATTTAGTTAAGTAAATTTTTTTTAATTAACTGAAAAACATATAAATAAATTACCTTTCAATTGGATATATCTATCTATAATGAATGAGGCCTCCTAATTTAGCTTCCTCAACCAAATGCACCGTTAAATGCAGCATGACAGTAAAAACGACGAAGGAAATATCATCTCCATTGCATAAAGGGGAAATACAAAACTCTCCTGGAGGTTGTCAAGCTGAAATGGATGTAGTTATTTATCACATAGTTGTCTAAAAAATGTGCAAAATTTATGTACAACAACAGTAATTTTTTTAGGTAATAATGTGTGCAATGCCAATGGTAGTAACTGTTGTAACAAAATATGTGAATTGTGACTTTTCAATCCATGTAACTTACGATTCTTCAAGTCAAAACACCTCAAGATCTTACTTGAATACCAATCAGATACCTTCACATTCATTTAAAATCGAAGTAATGTATCTTTATCTCTATTTTTCATTACAAAAATTGTCAGAGAATACTTTTCTTCCTCAACTAGCCAGAGATCGTGTTTTATGTTCATTACTTGTAAGTATTTACGAGCATTGAGATAATTCTTCAACATTACATTCTCATTTAGTAATGTGAGAATAAAATTGTCAAAAATATTCTCCCCAATATGAATCATATCAATATTATGCTGCAACAAATTAAATTCAAAAATACGGAAGTTTGAAAAATATACTTTTTTACTTCCACTGTTTCATTCTGATTTTACTTGACGATGCACTTCAAACCTATTTCCCACTGTCATTCAAATGATGAATCTTCACAAATTATATTTCAATATTTTCATGTTGTGTCAATATTTTAGAACCAGTTAACAACTTTGGATGTGGTCTATGATCAATGAAACTATTAAATTTTCATCTGTTTAGCTTAAATCTATGATATGCATCAAGAAATCTTTGATGGCACAAGAAGAACCTTTTTCTACTATGAGGTAGCCGTTTGGGTTCAAAGTAAAATTTACAAATAGGAAAATCCAAACCCATGTAAATGTTCCTACCAGATTAATTCCTAATCCCTTGGAAATCACTAATGGTTCACATTAAAGAATCATCCATTTTGAACATTGTTTTAGAAGATGCATCAAATGTCTCAACACCATTGCTCAATAACTCCTGTAATTATATTATCAAAGTCTACAAGTACACATCAATATCATTTCCAAGAATTTATTCTCCATGAATAATCATCGAAATGATAAAAGATTTTTGTTGCATACACATCCACAGAGGCAAATTGTAAGGGATCAGAATAACTGGCCAAATGAAATAACTGGTACTCAAAGTCCCAAATGGGTTGAATATATCAGCATCCAATCCCAATCTAACATTACTAGGATCTTCTAAGAAATATAGATGTAATGAATCAAATATCTTCCATGATTTTGAATCTCATGGATGTCTCATTAATCCATCATTGTTATTATCTACAGAATGCCACATCATGTGTTTTGTAGTTTTCAATGGTATGAGTAATCTTTTCAATCAAGGGTTTAAAGGAAAGTAATGCAAAACCTTTTTAGGTGTGTTCTCTTTCTTCTTCTTCAAGAAATTATGTGGATTCTAACTTCCAACATCACCCGTTGACTACCATATAGACTGAGAACACTTTTTTTGATTTTTTCTACTTGAATCTTCTCACCAATAAAGCATACAATCATTATGACATGAATGTATTTTTGTATGATTCAAACCAAGAATGTTAACAACTTTGTTCATATCATTAAATGACTTGGGATTTTTTCTTCACGAAATGCATCACACAACAGTTCCAATATCATGGAAATTTCATTATTTGTAATTTCACAAAGGAATTTGATATGGTACAACTTCAGCAGAAAAGAAATCTTTGAATATTTCAAACATCCATTATACAGATCTATATTACCCTCATCAACTAAATCATGAAATATATTTTCCTTAGTGAAGTTTTCCCATACATTTGTCTCCACATAATCAAGAGGTTGATCTAATGATATGTTACAATATTGATATGGTTGTGTTACAGTCACTAAAACAACACTTGTCATGTTGAAATTTTTAGCACCCTCATCTGATTGTTCTATTATGTTTTGATGTTGATAGTGCTGTCTTGCAGTGCCGAATTCTTCATTTATAAGGTTTTTCATTTCATTTTTCATTGTCGATGATGTTGGGAGCTCATTCGGTGGATTAACATCAGTTCTCAGCCTTTCTTTAACGTTCAATTATCCCTGCCAAATCCAACATAATTATTGATCATGGAATTGATTCAGTATTAAATGTTCATAAACTTTATATCTCTTCAACCATATTATAAATTTACATTTTGGACATGGACATCTTATTCTCCCTTCAATGAATCGATTGGAAATTGAAAAATCTAAACACTCCTTCAAATCCTTAATATACTGAGGTGTGTTCCTCAGTAATGTGATCCGGATTTTATCCATGTATATCACAATGTACGTATACAATATTAAAAAAATTAAAAGACACAGTTACTTCTAAATAGGGAAAGAGATTCATATATAATATTTTAAAAATATATAAATATATTACATAAGGTTTTCCTATATAAATACATAAGGTAAATCACCCACTAGAAAACCAATGCATGCAAATTAAAAATATCTATAAAATAAGACAAGAACAAGGATCTCATCCTAGTATTTTTTTTATGTCGTGCTCCACCAAAATAGATAGATAAACTAATGATTTCATATCTTTGATATCACTAAGGTAAGGGCTTGATAAAACTTTTAATAATTTAATAGAAGTTATGAATATGAAATGGAAAAAAACTCTTACCTTAAAGTGGAACTTTATTTATGTATATAGGTAAGTATGCAATGTATATTTGACCCATTGGTGGGTAGGTATAAGTGGAATAACAAGGATATGAAAAATCCATGTCTTCTTTGAAATATAGAGGTTGGGTTGTCTTCTTTGTTCCTCTTGGTCCTAGTGTGGACTGTCTCGGCATGGTAGTAAAGACAATAATGAGATATTTTGGGTGATGAAATTGTTGTTAATGTTATAATATAGGTTAAATATATACCGTTATCATTCCATCCATCATGGTGATTCTAGTGGATCATATAGGGTTAGGTGATTTTGGATCATGTCGGGGGTTAAATTATCAATTTGGGAGGTGAAAATTATATATAGAGTGTCTTTTTCTATTTTGTTTCCATAGTGTGTGTGAGTTAGGGAGTGAGTTTTCTCACTCTAGTAGGTAAATTAGGTTTATTTTTAAATAAATCATAAAAAGGTAAATGAATTATCGTTCATTGGTTCAGACCCATCTCACTTCAACAATTCTATTCTCAGGTCTATCACATGATGGTCTTGAGCATATTTTATTCGCTCATAGAACAACTAAACCTTCTTTATCATTCCCCTCACCAAATTTGTTCTAAGATTAATTAACTCTCTAACCTCATTCCCACAAAATAGAGATATGTAGGAACACTCATACGATCCATTAAATGGAGTTTTAACAATGGTTAATAAATATTTATTATCATAGTAGAACTCAACCAAAGGGAAATGATTCACTCAAGAACATATAAAATCAAGAATAAACATATTCAATACATCCATTAGAATTTAGATCATTCCCTCTATATGTCCTTCCATCCGAGGATGAAAAGTACAACTTAGAAAAAAAATATAAAAAACTTGCTAAAAATCTTCTACAATTTGTAGGTAAATTAAGATCTTGATCATAGATGACCATTATTGGAACCACATGAATCTGAACCACAATGGGAACCTATAAATGGAAGAACATACCACAGTAATCAAGATTGAAAATAAATAAGTAAGATTCAACCAACATTAATGTTTTATAAGGAGGTGTTTGTGGATAAATATTTATTGTTTATGGAGTTACAAAGATTAATCTAGTTGATTGTGATTAAAATAGAGCAAAATAAGATAATTATATTGATAGAATTATTCTTTATATGGAGTATTATATTGCTGTTGTTTTCATTATGTGGAGTTAAATTAATTGACTTTCTCATCAAGAAGATGATATCATATGGCCTTGAAGAAGAAGTTCACAAAAACATCGAGATCGACACCACATAAAACCTGGGATTAAATAAGTACAAAAAACTATATTTCTATACTAATATAAAAGAGAAAAACAATTGTATAAACCAATTTTTCCTTGATCTAGTGTGTGTATAATGAATCAAAGGGAGTTTCACTTGGGTGACCATTGATCAAAAACAGAATAATTATAAAGGAAGTGTTCCTTGGAATGTAGTGGCCACAACTAAAATATTTATATCTAATATAAAAATTATTTGATACGGAATTATTTTTAAATTTAAACTTCATCATGTGGGTTCCATTTAGATGAATCCTAGTGCATTTGAATCAAGTAAATAAAATCTTATGTTTTTCGGCGAATTAAGGTCCATATTTGTTTTTGAAATTCAATGTCAATGACAAAAAAGTGCTAGATTAATCATGATCTGGCTCACACAATAATAATATTTTATGACTGGTGAGGGTTATATATTTAAAGTAAAGAAAAAATAAATTTGGAAAGAACCTTGATTCCCCACCCCACCTTTAAAACAATAACGTAGGGTTCCACAACACTCTTGTCAAAACTGAATAGTCCAAACTACTTTTTACACACTATTTTATGGTCATCAACTACTATATTAGTCATCCATGATTATTTTCACATCTCAATATTTAGAATATTATATGATTTTTATGTTCTCATTTTTATATCATGTTGTAAACAATTTTTATGTTCATGAGGGATGTTATTCTGTTTATAATAACCATTTATTATCATAAAACACAAAAATGTGTATGATAATATACTTTTTCCTTATCATATATCCTATGATACATGAATGTTTTATGATTAATAATTAAAATTATAATTCCACTTAAAATTACCGGGTCATCTCTATTGGGATGGGATAAAATTTCAAGTGTAATTTATTAAGAGTTAAAACAAATATTATGGGGTTTAAACCATGCATGGAAGGCGAGCTAAAGCTTCGGCGGGTCAGCAACAACGGGCGGTGAGGCGCGCGGATGGGCGGCGGGGTGCGCTTTTGGGATATGAGGTCACTGGTGGCCAATATAGGGTTTGGGTTAGGGGAGAAGGTGTCGTAGGGGTCAGGGGAGAAGGGGGTCGGGGTCGGGTGGGGTGGGGTGGGGGGAAGCATCGCTGCTGTAAAAAATGATGGGTTTTCGGTGGTTTACAAAACCGACACTAAAATATCGTCACTAAAGGTGATTTATGTTGTAGTGTATGAGGTTTTATTGAGATGGAATCTATGTATCTTGTTGTTTTATATGAGAATATGATCACTTCATAAGGAAATATTTTTATGCATTACTTTTTCAAAGTAATATTTTGGTTATTCAAATCTCATGTGATTCTATAACATTCCAAAAGTTGGTGTCATATCAATCACCTTAGCTGGTAAATAAAGAATAAATTATTTATAATAGGATAGAAGTTTCTATCATGTAATATCTCAGGTAATTATAGAATAAGACATTTTTACCATTATTATTATTTATAAATTAGAAATTAATTTTAATTTAAAGGGGATATTATGTCTGATAGTGTTCCCAACACACAATAATGGGTTCCTCAAAAATCTTATGTTGTACACAAGACTGAGTTATACCAAACAATAATACATTTTTAATATTATTATTTTAAATGATAGTTATTTCCTAGACCTTGTATTCTTACGAATGAACATAACTAACTATATTATATTTACACATGTTTATAAAATTTTATACTTTTTTCCAATAAATTTTGTGTTCATAAAATAGAAATAAATCCAATTTTAAGCAAAAAAACTCTAATATTTTTAAACTGTTGTTTTACCGCCTATTAATGGTGAACCCATTTTAAATCTAAAATTTGACAGTTCTATATTTTTTGTATAAAAATTTATTGTTCTTATATATAAGTAGAGTATAAAAATTTACATTGGTTTAATTTTTAGGGTTTCTATGATAATATTAATTTTTTAATCACTAGTGAAAAATATTACATTTTTATTCAAAACTGTTTTTTCCTCTAATTTATTTATATTGTTATATTATTATATTTATTGGTTTTAAATTATAATTATTTGTTTTTATCATTTAATCTAATTTAGGTCATTGTGGTAAATTTTTATATTGAAATTAGATATAAAAAACTTATTTATCTTATGAACATCTCATTTACCAACCTTTTCGCCACATCTATGAGATTAGTGTAAAACATAATTTATTTAATTCTATGAATGGAATATTCAAAAATGGACATAAATGGTTACCATTCAAATGAAAAAAATCATCTAATAGGATCAAAAAAAATTTTGGTGAACAGAAACATTGGTATTATATTTACCACGGTTAAGGGTAAATCGGGTAATTAAAGGTAAAATTAATATTTTAATATTTTAAAACTACTCGAACACTTTTTATAATCTTATTGGATGACTTATTTTCAACCATGAAAATATTTTTTCTGAAATTGTGGCCTTTGGAAGATACTTGGTAGTGATTAATCCATTTATAACATTTTACTTAAAGTAAAAACAAACATGTCATAAACGGGTCTCTAATTACTAAAACAATTTAAATATGAGGTTATATATGATATATTCGACTATAAATAGTCATTAAAAATAGAAAAATATGACCTACATATTGGTAATTTATTTATAATTTTTAGGAAATAAATAATTAAATTTAGTTTTAAAACAATGATGATGTAGTAATAGATTTATTAAAGGAATAATCAAATAAATGATATTAATAATATTAAAATAACTATAAATTGAAATATTAGATATCATTAATGAATTTTATAGATGAATTTTACATGTTATAGTCTAGTTAAAGTGGTTTTTTAAAAGTATTAAATTTTTTATGATTTTTTTAAAAATCCATGTAATGAATAGTGTCAAAACTGACATATTTCATATTTTAGAATATAAAATATTAAATTAAATTGAAAAAAACTTATAAAAATTTATGATTCAGAAACAAAATTTTATATATGTCTAAAAATTTCATTAATGATTCATTATTTTTTTGTTTAGTGTTATTTGGTAATTATTTTAACTCTCAAAGTATAAATTACTTGATAAAATACTAAGAGTTAAAAGGTGTTTAAAAAGATAGGGATTAAAAAAATATTCAATAATTTCTAATTTTTATTGTTAGATTATATTTACACCCATATTCATAATATCTTCTAAAAAAATTAATTTGGGCCCATTTTTAATTTAAAATGAATCTATATTAATTTAAAAATATTAATAATCCCAAGGGTGCCCCTACACTCTCTTATAAAAAGAAACGTATTCTTCCCTATTAATCACATTTAAAAACCATTTGGTTTTTCCAATATCTACCCAAAACGCTTTATAGAATATATCCCCCCTTTCTTGAATCATTTTCTTAGGCATAAGACCCTCTTTATAGGTGTTAATGTGTTAAGAAAGGTGATCATTTGAAAGAAAGGTGATCATTTGAAAGAAAGGTAATATTTTTATTTAAGTGGTTATAATATATTTCTTCTTTCAGTTCCATAATTCTTCTTCATAGATGATGAAATAATAAATTTATTATACTAAATATAATAATATTTTAATATTTTAATATCATCACCTAAAACCATCTCTAATTCAATTAAATATGAAGATAATTAATCGTTCATGCCTATGTGTGAACTATCACATCTACGAATAGATATAATTCGTTTTCCATAATGATCTCTCAAGAATGGTTATAATGAAAGAATTAATGTTTTTATGTGATATTCATGAAATATTTAACATTATAAAATAATAATATATCAATTAAATTATTACTTTCCATGAACACAAAAATGATAATGTCATTCATGTGTACGTCTAAACTCTCACCTCCATGAAGTGATGTGATATATTTTTATTCACTACATCACTTTTATGATTTATATAAGTATATTTAAATTATTATTAAGATTTTAATATTATTATTATAATTCTGTAGAGATAAAATAATAATCCCCTTCTTTTCATAATGATCAATAAAAATGGAAAACGTTACTCATGCGTACGTACGGCTAACCGTCTCCATGATTATAACATTGTTCCTTTTTTATATCCATATTTAATCAATGAATTTAAAAGGTATATTTTTTATGTAAATTTTATTATTATTTCATGAATATTATTCTATTTATGGTGTACTTATGACCACATGGACTATTGATATCATACCATGTTCATTTTCGACTCAAGTACTGAATATCGACAAAACATATGATATGAACTTAAATAAATTATGTAATTGTAATAAAGTTGAAATAACCGATATAAAGGGAATAATAACCCTAAAAAATGTTCTAAATAAATAATAAATTAACATAAGCTTATTATTCAAAAAGATAAATAACGTATGAGATAACTCGGACTCAAGGTTTTGGACTTTGTCTCAATATCCATTCATTATGAGGTATTTTGATATTATACACCACCTTCTATTATAAGGTGTATAATAAACTCCTTTTACTATTAAATTCATTACAAAACTTCAAATGGAATATTTTTATATGAATCATTTTATTAAATTAAAAAATGAATTCTTTTTTAACATATGCAGTGACAACGTCTTTTCTACCACCGTGACCTTTTTTTGATATTTGGCTTCCTTTGCAAGACATAATATTTTTTAAATAAAAATGAATACCTTATTTTATTTTCATCTATTTTACTATTCAAAATGGTTTTGAGAGTGGATTTATTATTTCAATATCTCTAAATGTTATGTTGTGTTTTCAGAGTGGAAATGTTATTTTCCCTTTATACTTGTTTTATGTGTTATGATTATGTTATGGTTCTTGATCATTGTTTATGTATACGGGTTGTACCATGATAAACCTAGGGTGGGTGAGACCATGATATATCTCCAATGCATTTGTCAATGGGATGGAGTTAACAGGTTGGGTTTCTCTTAAGAGATTTAGGGAATATGTTGTGCTGGATATTCCAAACGTAGTCGTGAAGGTTACTCCCTATGTAGTCGTAAAGGATAAAATATTAGAATGATGTGGATTCGCACTGTTTCCTTTATGATTTATGATTTCTATGAGTTTTATAGGAATATTATGATTTCATAAGCTCTTTTAAATGGTTTAGTTTGTATGGGTGAAAAGTATGATTTTGTGAATATGTTTTCAAGAGTCTAAAATATTCATGGACCAACGGTTTCAATATTTATTTTATATACCTTAATGATATTTTTGTGCTTATCTCATGTTTTTTAATTGTCTTCAAAAAGGTATAAGGATGTGTAAAAGAAATAAAAAAGTCAAGATGAATGTTTTCAAGATTTTTATGAAGAAAAATAATTAATATTTTATTTTAAAATGTTTCAGAATATGAAAATGGGTATTGAGTAGACTTGTATAATTTGTAATTGTTGATTTGTTATATATTTTTTATGGCCTAATTATATGAAACACTAAACATGAAAATATCCTTAGCGTTAATTAATTTAAATTCTTGGCTTAACTCAAGATTATGTAATGTTTAAGGTTAGGTCCTTACAGTTGGTATGAGAGGTTAGTTTAGATTACTTTTGGGTTAGAATATTGTTAATAGAATATCCATAAATGATATTAACTTTATAATAAAATTCAAATGATGTAGAATTTTAATATTTCAATGTTTTTCCATATTAATATGTTTGTTTAAAATATTTTTCCATAGAGGAAATAAGTTATTTGTGCTAAGATGGAATCTAGAGGAAAAACCTTCAAAATCAGAAACTAAAGATAGTCAAAATTAGAACTGAACAGTTTGTAGCAGGGATGGAATAGTTGAATCAAGATATAAATGGTGATGGTATCCATGCATGACATTACATAGATCAACATCATAGGAAAAAATTTGATAGTGGATCAATTCATGAGGTAACTTTTTCCATCATTTAGAAGATCATCTGACCTTGTTCTTGATGAATGGTGGATTAAAGAATTGGAAATATTTTTTACATAATGGGGTGTTTATATAATAAAATGGTTAATCTTGTGGTTTACTATTTTGAATGTAAAGCTGATCAGTGGTGGTCGATGGTTAAGAATATCTGGGACAGTGAAGATATTGATGATCTTGATTGGGATGAATTCCAAAATATGTTTCTTTAGAAATATTTTCATAAGATGGTTTTATTTAGTATGGAGAAAAATTATTGTAATTGAGGTGGGAAGATGACTCAGTGATTTATTATGAAGAAACATTCATTTCACTAACAAGGTTTGCTTTAAATTACATTTGGGATCTTGATAGTAAAATTAATTTTTTCATATGATTAAATCTAAAGTATTGAAGGGAATTGGATTATCATGAGTTCAAAAGTTACGAAAAACTTTTTCAATGTGCAGAAAAGGTGGAAATATATTTTTTCGATGATCATTTGTTCTTCTAATGCCATTATGAAAAAAGATCTAGGTGGTATAAAAAATGTAAGAATTCATCAAAAGAGACTCATGTTAAGAAAATTAATTTTATAGTTTCTGAGAATTATGGTAAAAACACACTGGGGAATTCCATTTGAATTCTGGAAAGTGTTTTTGATGTGGTAAAATTGGACATAAGGCTCATAATTATACCAAAATAGATCATTATAGTGGTAAGACAAAATTTGATATACAATTAATAAAAATATTAAAATGTTATGAGATGGGTCATTATGAAAATGATTATCTGATAAAGAACTCAAATAATGGGAAGCAGCCAAACTATAAGCTGAAAGTTGTGGTGAAATCATTTTTAATTACTTTATCATATATTGGGTGATAAAATGAAGTGGTATCATGTAAATTGTCTGTTTATTCATATTATGCCTATGTGTTTTTTTTTATTTTAGGTCTACATATTCTTTCATTTTTTGATAAATTTTTTAGTGAATTAGAAATTAAACCTCAAGAAATGAATCTAGGACTTATGGTATAAACCATGGGAGAAATATCAAGGGAGAATAAATTATAAGAATCTTTATGTCCTTGTCTTTGGAAATAATTAACTTGTAAACCTTATTGTTTTTCCTCTGGTAGAGTTTGATTTTATTCTAGGTATGGATTGAATTTCTATTTACTATGCTATGATTGATTATAGAACTAAAGAAGTTTCTTTTCAGAAAGAGTTTTAGTTTGTGTACAAGAACAAACCATTAACCTTGATAACATATCAGGAAGCTGGGAAACTACTAAAAGATGGAAATTAATGGTATCATGCACATCCTATTCAAAACAATGTAACTGTTCAGACTAGTGATTTTCTATTTTTAAATGAGTATCTTTATGTTTTTTCTAATGAGTTTCCTAGTATTATACCTGATCAGAAAGTGGAATTAATCGTTTACTTGTTCATGATACTAAGAAAATTTCAAAACACCCATATCGAATTGATGAAATTGAATATTTAAAGTTAATTATGCAATTATAGGAGTTGTTATATAAAGGATTCATTTGACATCGCACATCACAATGGGGTTCTCCTATCTTGTTTGTTAAAAATAAAGATGATTTAATGAGGCTTTTTATTGACTATAAAGCATTGAATAACATCACTTTTAAAAACAAGTATCCATTTCCTCATATCAATGATTTATTTGATCAACTCTAACGAGCATAATATTTTTCTAAAGTTGACATGAGGTCGGGATACCATCATATGAATGTAAATGAAACAGAAATTCTAATGACTGTGTTTTGTACTAGATATAACCATTACGATTTTTTTGTTATGTTGTTTGGGTTAACTAGTGTTCATGTTGTGTTATTGGATCTTATGAAAAGAATATTACATGAATTAATTGATAAGTTTTTTATTGTGTTTTTTTATTACATTTGGGTATACTCTAAATGTGAATAGGATCATGAAAATCGTCTAAGGGTTTTTTTTAAACCATAAAAGAAAATAAACTGTACGGAAAATTTATCAAGAGTGAATTTTTGTTGTAAAAAACTTCTATCCTTGGTCACGTTGTTTCTAAAATGGCATAACAATTTTTCTTACTAAAATGATAGTTTTTGAATAATGTACAAGACACACAAATATATTTTAGATTCATATATTTCTTCATTTAACATGATATTAGAAGAGGTTTATCAAATATTTTGTACGGTTATCTATCCCACTGACTAAGTTAACCTGAAAAGGTGTTAAGTTCATCTGGATAAATGAATATGATGATTATTTTTATAAATTGAAAGGAAGATTGGTGAATTCTCTAGTTCTGGTCCTGCCTTCCAGAAATGATGAATTTGTTATCTATAGTGATGCTTATTTTAAATAACATGGTTGTTCCCTAATAAAGAATGATTACTTAATTGTATAAAATTCAAATTTGATGAAAATCATGATTTAAATTACGATATATATTATTTAAAATTAGTTTTTGTTTATTATTTAAAAATTTGGAGGCATAGTCTATATGGTGTAAAATGTGAAATATATATTGACCATAAAATTTTGAAGTATATATCCACTCATAAAAAAGATAACTTGAGATAGAGAATATTATTGCATCAAATCAAGGATTATGATTTCACAATTTGTTACCATACTATAAAATCAAACAAATTTCCCGATTCTTTGAGTAATAAAAGTAATGCTAAATTAACCATGTTACATTTAGAACAATTCCTTTTGTTTAATGATTTGATTAACATTGTATTTGAAGTGGTTGGTGAAAGAAATTCATTTTCTTTGTTTCAGGTTTCAGTGAAATAGTCTCTATCAAATAGAATTAAACCATCCGAGAAAGAAGACAATGAACTGTAAAAAATTGTACAAATGGATTAAAATGGTAGGTTTCCTGAATTTAACCTTCATAAATATTGTGTTTTGAATTTTAGTAAGATATTATGTGTTCATATTAATTCACTACGGAAGAAATAATTGTTATGTGAACTCATAGTTATTCATTTTCAGTTCATCTTGGAAGTATTAATACGTAGAGAGACCTTCAAGAATATAAGTTTTGGGATGGAATGAAAAGAGATATTGATGACATTACTATTAAGTTTTTGTCTTATCTACAGTTTAAAGAATAACAACAGCTGCCCAAGGGGATACTTTAGTCTTTTCTAGTAATAGAGTGGAAATGGGAAAATATATCAATGGATTTCATAGAAGTATTACCATGTAATTCTCAAGGTAAAAATTTTATTTGAGTTATTATTGATCGATTGAATAAATTAACTCATTTTTTCCTATTTGAGATACTATATCTCTAGATCAACATTCTTGGTTTTATCTTATAGAGATAGTTAGGTTACATGGAGTTTATCTTTCTATTGTATCTGATTGTGATCACAGGTTTACTTCTAACTTCTATACAGGCCTTTGGAAGTCCTTCGGTACAGAATTAAATTCCATGCCATCTTTTTATCCTAAATTAGATGGTTAGATAGAATGAGTAATTCGAACCTTGGAGAATATGATACGTACTTATTTAATGGATTACCATGGAAGTTGGCATCATTTTATTTCTTTGGTTGTGTTTTCTTACAATAATATTTTTCATTTTTTTATACAGATAACACCATTTGAGGAATTATATGGAAAGCATTGTCGAACTCCATCTTTTGGGAATGATATCAGGGAACGAATGTTTATAGAACAATAGTTAGAAGAGGAAATGAAAGAGAAAGTTCTACTGATTACGTGAAACATGAGAATATCTCAAGGAAGAAATAAAATTTATGTCTATAACCATAGGAAGTATCTTTATTTTGAGGTAGGTGATCATATTCTTCTCTAAGTTTCTCTATGGAAAAGTGTGATGTGTTTTGGTAAGAAGTAGAAGATGAGTGCATGGTTCCTTCCACCCTATGAAATCCTTGAGAAAGTTGGATCACTTGCATACCAAGTGTCTTTGAATCTGATTTTACCCCAGGTACACAATGTTTTTTTATATTTCAATGTTATGAAATTATATTCCGGATCCATATCATGTTTTGAGTCCAAGAGTAGTTCAGTTGGAAGAGAATATTTCTTATGGGGAATAACGAGTTCAGATTGTTAACTATAGATAGAAAGTGTTATGGAATAAGTTGATTCATTAGGTTAACGTTTTTTGGAAAACCCATATGGTTGAAGAGACAACAAGGGAATCTGAAAATTATATGAGGTATAAAAACCCCCACTTATTTGATAAGTGAATAAAATTATGAGGATGTAATTTCCAAAATGGGGGAAGGATGTAACATCCCAGGTAATTAGAGAATACATCATTGCCATAATTATTAATATTTATGAATTGAATATTAATTTTACTTTAAATGGGATTCTATGTCTGATAGCATACCTAATATGCAACAATGGGTTTCTGAAAAATCTTATGTTGCACACAATACTAAGTTATACTAAAATAAATACATCATTAATATTATTATTTTAACTCGTATTTATCACATAGTTGTTGTATTGGTAGGAATTAATAGAACTTACTATATTATCTTTAAACATTTTTATTAAATGTTTTTACATTTTTTCAACTAATTTTTTTGGCCTAAAATTGGAATTAATCCAATTTTAAGCATAAAAAGCTCTAATATTTTTAAATGGTTGTTTTAACGCTTATTGATGGTGAACCATTTTTAAATCTAAATTTAGAAAGTTTTATAATTTACATATGAAAAATTAAACTTCTTCTTTGTAAGTGGACTATCAAAATTTAATTTTCTTGAATTTTTGGTGTTTTTTGGATAATATTTATTTTTTGATGAATAGTTAAAAATAATGCATTTGAATTCAAAACTAATTTCTTATCAAATTTGTTTATATTTTTATATTATTATTTTAATTAGTTTTAAAATGAAATTAAATAAATTTTTTATCATTTAATACAACAGTTCATTGTATTAATTATTTATATTGAAATTATATATAAAAATGTATTGATATTTTGAATGTCACATTTACCTACCTTCTCACCACATCAGTGAGATTAGTGTTAAACTTAATTAGGCCACATATGTGAATTAAATTTTAAAAAATTTACATACATGTTTGTAATTAGTATTAAAATTTTAATCAAATAGTATCAACATAATTTTTAGTGTATAATAACATTGGTATTTTATTTACCATGGTTAGGGGTAAATCGGGTAATTAAGGGTAAAGATAATTCTTTAATATTTTAAAACTACCCAAACACTTTTCCTAATATTATTCAATGAGTTATTATTGACCAAGAAAATAGTTGTTCTGAAATTTTTATCTTTTTAATCCACTTAGGTATGATTATGACATTTATAACATTTTATAAGTAAAAACAAAGAGGTCATAAACATGTCTCTTATTACAAAAAAAACATTAATATTGGGTTATTTAAGTGATATATTAGACTATAAATAGTCCTTATAATTAAAAAAATATTACATATATAATGGTAATTTATTTATAATTTATAGGAAACAAATAACTAAATTTAATTGTGCCACAAGGATGATGTAGTAATATATTTATTAAAGGAAGAATCTAATAAATGATATTAAAAATATTAAAATAAATATAAATTGAAATATTTGATATAATCCATGAATTTTTTGGATGACTTTTACATTTTATATATGTGTTAAAGAATTATTTTCTAATTTATCAAGTTGTTATGATTTTTTGAAAAAATCCAAGTAATGGACAGTGTAAAAAATGACATAATTCATATTTTAAAATATAAAATTATTAATTAAATTATATAAAATTTCTAAAAGTATAATATTTAGAAAAAAAGTTAATATAAGTCTAAAATTTAATTAATTACTCATTCATTGGTCGTTTTTCATGATTTGGTGATTATTTTAACTCTCAAAGTGTACATTACTTAATAAAATGGTTGGAGTTAAAAGGTGTTAAAACAAAATGACTAGGATAAAAAAATAGTAAAACTTGTATAATTTTTTTTGTTCATTAAATTTAGACACATATTTATTCTATATTTTAACTAAATAATTTTGTATCCATTTCTAATATAAAATGAATTAATTTTAATTTAATACTTTTCATAATTCCAAGGGTGCCCCTCCCATCTCCTATAAAAGGTACTCATTACTCTATATTAATCACACTTCCAAAAAACCATTTCAACCAATTTAATCCAAAAACCCTTCATAGAGTCCATACCCATATTCTTGAAGCCATTGTTTAGTAAAACCTCCCTCTTTATAGGTTTTATTGTGTTTAGAATGGTGACCATCTGAAGGAAATGTAATGTTTTTCTTTAAGTATTAATATTTTATCTCTTCTTCCACTTCCTTAAAATATTTTTCAACCATGTGGAAATAAAATTCAATTATCCTAAATATAATGAGATTTTAATATTTTAATATCATAACCAAAATCCTTCTCCACTTTTATTAAATATTAACATAATTAATCATTTGTGCATATGTGGGAACTATCACCTCCACAAACCGATATAATTCCTTTTTTATAAATGTACCTCGAGAATGGATATAATGATAAAATTAATGTTAGTATATGATATTAATGAAATATTTATTATTATAATAGAATAATATATCTATTATTTTCTTACTTTCCATGCACATAAAAATGATAATGTCATGCGTCAGTGCATGTGAACTATCACCTCCACGAAGTGATGTGATTCATTTTTATTCACCACACCACTTTTATGATTTATATATGTATATTTAAATGATTAATAATATGTTAATAATATTATTATCATTATTTATATATAAAATATTAATTACTTCTATCCATAATGATAAATAAAAAATGGAAAACATTACTCGTGCATACATACACCTTACCGTCTCCATGATTGTAATGTTGTTCATTTTTTATATTCACATATAATGAATGGATTTAAAGGTATAATTTATATATAAAATTTATTATTATTTAATTTTTATTATTTTGGATATGATGTACTTATGACCATGTGGTCAATTGACATCATACCAAGTTTATTTTGGATTCAAGTATTGAATATCGACAAAACATCAGATATGAACTTAAATAAATTACATAATTGTTATAACATGAAAATAGGTGATAAAAATTGAATAATAAACTTGAAAAGGTTCTAAAAAAATTATAAAGTAACCTATGTTTATTATTCATGCATATAAATAATGTATAAGATGATTCAGACTCAAGGTAGGGGACATCGTCTCAATATCCTTTCATGGAAAATATTTTGATATTATACACCAAATTATTTTATAAGGTGTATAATCAAACACTTTTATATTTAATTTATTTAAAATATTTTAAAAAGGAATGTTTTTATATGAATCATTTTACTAAATTACAAAAGGATGTTTATTTAACATATACAGTGACAACGACTTTTCTTTCTTCATGACCATTATTTAATATTTGGCTTCCTATACAAGCCATAATGTTTTTTTAAATAAAAATAAATAACTTATTCAAATTTTAGGAATTTTATTATTGAAAATGGTTTTGATAATGGATTTAGTATTTCAATATCTCTAAATTATATCTTGTGTTTTCAAATTGGAAATGTTATTTTTCCTTTATTCTTGTTTTATGTGTTTTGATAATGTTATGGTTCTTCAGAATTGTTTGTGTATGTGGGTGATTCAGTTATAAACCGGGGGTAGCTGAGATATGATAGATCATTAATGCATTAGATAATGAGATGAGGTTATCCAGTTGGGTTTCTATTAAGAGATTTATGGAATACAGTGTGATGGGTATTCCAAACGTAACCATGAAGGTTACTACCTATGTAGTCGTGATGGCTAAAATCTAATAATGATATGGATACAAAAAGTTTTATTTATGACTTATTATTTCCATGGGTTTTAAAATCATCTTATGATTTCATAAGGTATTACAATGCTCTTATGTTGTACGGGTGAAAATTATGATTTTGTGAAAATTATGATTTTGTGAAAATATTTTCACGAGTATAAAATATTCATGGACTAATAGTTTCATTCCATATTATATATCCCTTACTAAGATTTTTGTGATCATACCAAGTTTTGTAAATGTTTTTCACGGGGTATAAGTATTGTTAAGATAATGTAATAAGACAAGACAAATGTTATGAATATTTTTATGAAGAAAAATAATTCTTGTTTTATTTTAAAAAAAATAGATTATGAAAACAAAATGTATAGTGAGTAGACTTGTCTACTTTTTTATAGTTGAGTTGTTTTGTAATTTATATGAACTAATTCTATAAAAATCTAATCATGAAAAGATCCTCAATCTGAATTAATTTAAATTATTCAATTAACTAATGATTATGTAATGTTTAAGGTTAGGGCCTTATATCCCATCTCATAAGGGAGCTTCATGTATAGTCCAAAAATAACTTATGAATTTTAGAGTATTCATGAAATCCTTCTAGTGACAATACAAGAAACCCATTTTCATGAATGAAATAAATTACTAATCAAATTTTTTCATAATCCTATGTGTATAATTTGTTCATTAACATTTGCATGTTCTAATTATTATATGGTTTAATGTAGTAAAACAATACGCTCTAATATTTATTATCATCAAAGTACATGAAATATATTGTGGAGTTGGAATTCATATAATTAAATTAGACTATTACATAACACTGTAAGTTTAAAATAAACAATTTTTCTCATTTATTTTAAAATAGCAACACTATTCCTTGTAATTGTATGTGATAATGACTATTTTAGAAAATTTAGAAAAAGATTTTTTTTAATGAATGGTTTTTAATTTAATTTAATTTTTATATGACTGATTATGATAATTTAAATATTTTATAGGATAATATATTTTCTTATACAAAATATTTTCATATGAATGTGTCTTTAATGGATGTGTTTGTAGTATTGGTGTAGTGTGGGACTTATTCAAGAGCATACCTTTCGGTCTAGACAAAAAATAGTTTAGAGAACTATTTTTATTTTTCCACTATCTATTGGTAACAATCTAGAGGGGGGATGACCTGATTCATAGGTGATACAAATCATTGGAGAGAATATTAGGTATTACACTAGATCACTAGGTCATAGAACCACTAATCCATTAGTTGGACACAAGAAGAAAAATATAATTCTTGAAAACATTGAAGAATTATTTAGAGTATCCGGGATAAGAATCTTGAGTTAGAAATGGTTTCATGGGATTCATAATAATATATATCCTCCATATAAAAAATATTATCTAATTGAATATATTTATAATAACATAAAGGTTTGATTATGGAACTAGATATTTTCTCATTATCAGTACAATACATGATATAAAGGTGTAAAATGAGTGATCATAGTGAACCTCTCACTTTTTGGGTAAAAAATGAAGAAGATAAGATGGAATCCTTTAATATTCCAAAACCATTAGTAATGCCACCCCAATAAATAAGACATGTAATATTTTATATATAAAGGGAAATAATATGGGTTTTAGTGAGACAATCCTAGATATTCTCAGGTGAAAGATTATTTATAACCTATTGATGAAGTTTTTAATAAATAACCCCCTAAATTTCTCAAACAAATCCTTAAAAGTATGAACTCCCTGATAGAATAAGATTTTAATTCACAATAAAATACACATCAAAGTCTCTTCATGACTGGTATATCAACTGTTTCATGATCTCCCATATTTTCACCTAGGGTTTCTATGAAACAATTTAAAGGATATGGGGAAACATTTCATATGTAATATTGTAATACATATAAAATAAATTAAATCATATTCATGAAAACTCCTCCAATCACCCTATGATAAGATTCCCCTTAAATAAAAAAATTAATAAGTTCAAATATAATATAAAATCAAAACATCACATTGATTCAAAATTATTAAAAAGAGAAACTTGGATATTTTATCAAATATTTAGATTATACATGAAAAATTTATATAAGTGGATAGCATTAAAACCAATAGAAAATCCCATTTATATCATTCTTGGAAAATATCAATTATATTTAAACCTATTTATCTTCATCAATATTGGAATATATAAATTAATATTGAATATAAGGTGAGTTTTAGAAAAATAAATCATCCAAGGAATGTGAAATAAGTAGACTTGTATTAAAAACCCAGCCTCAAATTATAACATGATTTTTCAATCATAATTTATTTTTGTTAGTTGGTCATTAATTTAGTTACACATCATCTTTATTATGCCTTATAAATACCTGAAAAACTATATTCCATGCTATCTCTATCCCTGTATCCACTCTCTACTACATCCACCTATATGAAAGTTTTCATGAAAATTAAACAATGATGTATATTTAAATATAAAATTAAAAATAATAAATTTTTATATACTAAATGATTATCAATATGTGTGATTTAACTGCTCACTAAAACCATCCATCGACACAACATCGTTGTGAAAATTCCAGTTATCTTCTAGAATAAATAAATAAATTATCTCAAAAGATCAATGAACTTAACATCCTATATTTTTATATGATCCACCAATTTTTGGATTATAGTCCCCTATACCTGATTTTTAATTTTCATTACAGTAAATCTCCTCTGATCATATTAGGGTAGGGATTAACTACAACCCGAAGTAAACTCAGTTGAAATAATTACCAAAAAGAAAAAATCCTCATATGTTAATAGTCCTTAACCCATCTCATAAAATCAATCAGGATGCTCCGTCCAAATGGAATGACCCACTAGTCCATCATGGGAGACCGAGAATTACTTTGTGGGTTCAGAATCCTCTATTTCTTTTATTTTTAACTATTAATAAAATATAAATGATATTTAAATAAATACATATTAACAATTTGATAACATTAAAGAAATTATTATAATGAAAAGGGAATTTTTTAACACAAATATTTTTAAATTTTCATTAATTGATTCATGGTTAAGTGAGAATCAAAGAAATATCACTCTTATGGTGATGAAAATCCATGGAATGGAAGTTAACACCAAATCTCATCCTCATAAAAACCATGGGAAACATCCAATTCCCTCTCATAATCAAGATACGAACCATCAAACATAAACTAGATTGGTGGATAATGGTGTGAGTATGACTTTTACCAAACCTTTATTCCACATTCTATCTACCAATTTACTTCAAGTAAATATCTAGGTTTGGCAACACTTGACTTCCCTTATATTTTTTGCTTTATTTTTGGCTAATGATCACCCCCAAGTATTCCAAACTGATTATGGGTGGAAAAGGGGAATCTAATTTATCATGATCCCCTATTCAACCAATCATCCCAACTTCAGATATCGAATGGGTATTAGTGCACACCACTTCCATTCATTCACTAGATGAACCAACCACATCAGAAGTGCTCCCTTTGGCTCCATCAATTTTTGGGGTGCCCTATATTGATGGTTCATCCCTTCTCCTGGAAGGATCATGCACCAACCCATAATCAACATTATTATTGCAAGGCCTTAATCACCCAAAACCACAGTAGTGATTCCCTAACCCTTCCTCTCACCTTTGAGATTGGGCACCTTTAGTATAAAGGGAGGTGCATGAGTGAAAAAACCTAGAAGACTAGAAGAAGGTGAGAACAGTTTTCTAGGACTCGAAGAGTCTGGACCCTGCTGGATGACCAAAGGGGGTTATGACCACCCAAAGAAGATCTTATACTCATCCCATCATAAAGAGAAATTCTAATAGTAACCTTAGAAACTATGGGAGGAAGTTTTTCAATTGGATGAGTTGTTAATCCCTTAGGATCTCTCCTCCTATGAAAAATAGAAAAACGAAGGCCAGTGGGATTACCAATATAAAAACTAACAATACCCAAATGTATAAAAAAATGAATGCATTTCCAAAAACCAAACGCACCTTCGACCTGGAGATGAAGGCGGTTTGGGAGAGGCTCTGAGAGGTCCAACTCGATGCAGAGGCAAGAAAAACTGGGTTGCATGAGGAAAAGATTATGATCATAAATAAAAAGAAAATAATTATTCCTATCAACTGATTCCATTGACAAGATATTGAATCTGGATGGGAAGTGGGAGACGAGGATGTCAATTCAACAAATTCTTTGTCATTATCATTCCCACATCTCCCATCAAATTTCTTAGGTTCATCCAACCAATGTTCTATTTGGGAGGCTTGGTGCCCTAAATTCTTTGATTAAATTAATAAAATAAAAATAAACAATGTCAATTATGAAACATGTAATGTTATCTTATTAATATTTAAACTAAATAAAATAGTACCAAAGTAGATTTTTTCTTCATAAACTATTTGAACTGATAATGTGTGGGATTAGTGGTTTACCTCGAGATGATACTTTTTTTCGGACACCAGAAAATAAATAGAATTTAATTTATTAGTAATTTATGTAATTTTATACCCTTATATGTAAAATTATATTAATATAATAATATATTTTTCAAAAACAAGTGCCTCTCATGGTGATGGATATTGATAATCCCCTTCTACTCCTCCCGAGGTACTCTTTATATTACCTTATCATACCATTGTTGAGTGTATAATGATATATCATTTAATTCATTCCATTTTATATATTTTAAAACATTCCATTTTTTACACAAATATCTCAATTCCCATATTTTTCAATAAGATCCCCAATGTAAAATTTGATTAACACCTATAAGAGAGAATCATTTTTAAAAAATTACATTTTAATTAACGAATGAAATTCAATTTATCAATAATGTATTTAAATTACCTTTAGCTAAGAATAGGATACATCATTTTACTATAATTGAGTAATAGTCCACAAATAATAATATATAATTATAATGGTAACTTTCCTAGCCCGAAACTGGCCTAGAATATAGCAAAATAATCTCATAGTATCATCTTTGGGGACCCCAAAATAATCAAATGAGACAACTATATTAAATCTATTCAAAAACCAGACATATGAAATATTAATATTAGTATCCAAAATATCATTTATTCTAAATTTTATGAATAAAATAGTTATTACTATAAAAAAATCAATAACAATATTAACATTAAAAATTGTTCATATAATCTCCATACTTTAATATAGTCATGATGAAATAGGAGTAACCACATTTTCCCACACTATTTAATCACTATATTATTAAACTACTTAATATAGATTCAATTTTCCAAATATTATTGGTACAGAGGTGTAGGGTTTTCATGTTGCTGGTAGGAGGTAGACAGAGGGTGTGAAAATCACTAATGGGGCAGATAGAGGGTTTCCAAGATGTTATTTCGAGGGAGCCCAAAAGATCATCGGGTGAATTTTTGGTTTAGGAAACATAATTTGGGAAATAATTAGGATAATTAAACAACTTATTAATTATAATTAATATATTTTAAACAAATAAAAGTAAATAGAAAATATATATTTAAAAAAATCATGCAAAAAAATATATTTATAAATGATAACATATGGACAATATAGAAAAAGAAAATATACATCAGTATGATAATGAATGACTACATATAAAAACAAATATGACATATAATATTTTAAATTTAATCAAATAATGAATAAATATATATTTAAATACGAAAATATTAATATTTACCATTATTTTTAAATTATATCGATGTATAAGATATTGTTATACACCTAAAGTAATCATTTTGCATGCGATACATCTATTCTGAGCACACAATCCATTTATAACACATTTATATCATATAATGGGATTATAAAATACCTCTATAATCATATGAAATCATTTAAAATCATCCAACAAATTTAAACCATGCATTTTAATGGAATTCCATATAAATTCCTTCTAAATGTCTATAGGAACCCTCTGAATAGGGTAGTAGGGAAGAAGGGTGGGTTGTGGGATTCCGGGTAAAAGGAGGAGAATAGGGAGGGGGAGGGGTGTTGGGGGAGATGGGGGTGAGTGTGATCGATTAGACTCATAGGGCATGGGTGAGAATTGGGAGAAGGTGGTGAAGGGGTCATGATGGTAATGGCTCAGGAGAGAAGGCGAGCCAATGATGAGGGTGAGGACTCGAGCTCGGAGGACTCAATATTAGGTCAGGCTTGGGCTTAGGGGCTAGAGGGATCGTTCATGGGGGATATATAAATATATTCCATTTCAAAATTTCACATATTATTATGATATTTTTTATAACCAAATTCAAATATCTATACTTATGTATATGTGTACTAATATATATAAATCAAAAGATGTTTTAAAAAAATATAAATTAAATAATATTTTTTAGAATAATAGATAGGCCCACACAAATCAACAAATAGAACACCCAAAACAAATTTATATTTTAGATATGTTGTTTGATCATTTAAGGAGAGTAGAAAAATAAACCATTAAATGGAGAAAGTGGTGGTTGTAAGGGTTCATAAATTGGTGGGGGAAAGGGAGGGTGGGGAGGGGGAGAGTGTAACCAACCGAACTGTTATAAATAAAATTTACCCTTCATTTTTAATTAAATTCATTATTATGTAGTATGGTTATAGAAACCACATGGACTAATTTGTTTTTTTAATATACTATCAGATTTACAATACCATTAAGCATCATTACCATTGGTAATGTATCTCTTGAACAGTGATCATATGATTGTTATACATATAGGGGTTTAACAAATCTAATTGTCACAAACCAAGGAAGTGATAACCTCAACTAGTAAGATTGTACAATATAATGCCAATTTATCATATCATCTATGGGAGATAACATATCTATTATTTTCCCCTTACCAATACCAAGCTGAGATCCAACAACATATGAACGAGCTAAACTTTTTATGGGACAATTTTATGCGCATCGAGATCACAACCCGAACCATGTATGTCAAACCACCCCATGAATGAATCACATTTTTGAACCTTACTCTTACGGAATTTTATGGTTTATTAATGGGATATATATCAACGCCCTATAAATATGAGTGTTTAATTTTATATATATATATATAATAATGATGATTTTCATCCTATTATTGTTACATTATAAATGAATTTTAATTTGATACAATAAAACAAAAATAGTATTTATGTTTAATATTCAAATTAAATTAAGAAATTTATTTTGATGAATTAATGGATTTTTGAAATAAAATTTATTTTAATAATCTATTATAATGAAATAATTTTTTGAAATTTAAATGATCATATAAGTTTTGCGAAGTCAAATGTAATTTTTTTAAGAGTTCAGAAATAGTAATTGTTAAAAAAACCTACCATTTCTCTATAAATTTCAATTCCAATTTTAAAAATAAAAAAATTTAAAAATAATTTATATAAAGTGAATATTATTTTTGGAATCATAATGTTGAAATTTTCTTAATGTTATTTTTTGAAAATTCTATGAGACGGTCTATTTTTCATTTAAAAATTAAATATGACTTAAATATACAACGTGTCTTTTTACATCATAATGGCCCAAAATTGATATAATATATACTATAAATAGGATCTGTGATAGAATATATTTTTTCACTTCAAAATATTGTGATCTTATTTTTATTTGATTAATTTTATAAATCCTTTATGAAACCTCCAAAACTATTGATATATTTTATGGCTTCAAAATCATTTTTTAAGAGTATGACTCACTTCCACACAAGTATGGGTATTATTTTAAAATTTCATCCCTTGGTGTTGTAAAATAATTAAAACCAATACCATTTTTTCAAAAACATTGTCAAAAACTATATAAGTTTTTTATTTTTTCTTATCTTAATATATAGAGTCCAAACCCTATGTTTGGGAAATAATAAAGAATTCAACAATCATTTCCTATAAAAAAATACCACATCAGTATTAAATAATTAATATTTTGACCATGTTATTACCCTTACCTCCCCTCTCTAGATTCCTACAACGGTTCCCCATGATCTCAAGAGTCTCTTAAAAATCAATTGTATTCACACACTCAAGTAAGGGATCCCCACATTCTCTTATTTATTCAAGTCTCATAAATATCGTATGCCTTATATTTCCAATTATTATATTGTAACATATCATTCCATGTCATTAATACTTCTCATTTTAGGTCAAAATGTTGAGATACCCCTTTGTCCCTCATCAACCCATTTTATGAATTTTTATGTGACGTTTCCATTCTCTATATATTTCATCACGTTTTTCCATGCCAAAAATCTTGTGTAGTGAATACCATAATAATTTCATATCAAGGGTGATCACCATTATACACATATAATTATTTCTAATGGTAATTACATGTATGTATTCAACACTCCATGATCGTGGAATAAAATATGATGATCATTGAATCCATTTTTTACTATCTATGTGGAACACTGAATTTGGATAATGAAATGAATGTGACGGGTGGTCCAATAATTATATTGTTCTCCAATAAATTGGGTACTGTTCAATCTCATGAGACGTCATGTTGGGATAGATAGTAAACCTGATTCTATTAAGAGATATTTTCCATAATTATGTCATGGAATATAGCCTTTACCTATGATTATGATTTATTATTTTATGTTGTTTCCACATTTCCTATATTTCTTTTATGATATCCTCTTATATCATGTATCATTGTATATTTTTATGATTCCTACTCTCTTTATGCCCCATTCATATGCCTATTGTATAAAATGTATTATTCTCGTAATTTAATTCCATGTGTATTCCATTACAAGGATTTATAGCTCACTCATTTCTTATGTATATCCCCAGGTTATCCCATGAAGATTTATATGTAAAAATGTTAAGGATGTTTTCAATAAAGTTGATATTTTTCTTAATTTAAATTGTTATATAATAAACATGTTTCCCAAATACACTAGTATTATTGATCATTCGGGTTTTATTAAGTGTAAATGTATTTAATAAATCATGTACTAATGTGAAATATAGAACATGGTTGTTATAGAGGAGTTGTAATATGGAGAGGGGGAAGGGGCGGTTACAAGGGTTTAGGGAAATAGGGGTTTGTGGGGTGGGGTCATGCTCAGATATGAATGAGGGTCTAGGTAAAATGGTTTGGGTATGGGGGATAAGGCAGAGAAGGGGGATATAAATGATCGCTTAGGGGATAAGGGAGTGGATGATGATGATATCTCATGCTTGGGGGGATCTAGGAAAGGTTGGGGGATTCGAGTGATGTTAGGGGAAGAAAAGATGTCTTATGAAAAAATATTTAGTTGTGGTTTTTCATAAACCACTAATAGTATTTTTTATTTTTTTCAGAGTTTTAATAAATCACTACTAAAAACTGTCACTAGATTCCTATTTCTTGTAGTGTATTTTTCCTATAGTGGAAATACAATCATGGATTATGTGTAATGATATGGTTTCCATTCTTCTAATATATATAATTTATAAAAAACTCATATGCTTGATTAGATTATAAAATGATGAAACATAATTTAAAATTTCAGAAATAGTGAAGAACATTATGTAAATTATAAATTTTTGTATAAATAATCTATAAATCATAGGATTGGTTTATTGGGAAATATTTCAAAATTCTGTCATAGGGTTTTGTTCTCTAATATATGTTTTTCTAACTCTAGTTATAAAATTTTCTACTAAACTTCCTCTAAAACCATCAATAAATATGACAACTGTAATCGACCAGAGTTAGTGGATATATTATTACATTAGCATAATAACATGGAATCACACCTTGATAGATCCAAATGTTTATTATTTTTGAAAAATTAGATACATACACAAATCTTACATTACAATTGAAGATATTAAATTAAACATATTAATTACTAGGAGAATACCATTATTATTGTAGATTATCCCTGAATATCAATCCTAATAAACTTCTTGGAATCCGAGGGAAAATAAACATTAGAAAGGGGTGAGATCTAACTCTTTTTAAATGTTAGAGTATAATAAAATCTATAAATAAAAAGTCATAATTAATATGGAGTGTAAAATAATTGAAACACATTCCATTTAATCAATAACATGAGCATAATATGATATGAATAAATGATAATAAAATAATTCCACATAAAATAATCACATTAGAATTAAACATAATCATGAATATTCTATATAACTGAATAATAATGTGGAATATTAATAATTGAATACATAATGACCGAAATAATTATCTGATACATCTGAAATATATCCCTTAGGGATTTGTGTCAGGAATCTAATAACATCGTGGTTTTGTTCCACGAATCTAATACCATCAATGCTTCGTGTAATGAATATAATACCTAAATTATACATTAAAATATCTAAAAATGGATAAGGCCTTGTTCAAATCATAATCTAGTTTGTATCATTATACCTACCAATTAATTTATGGTCTTTGAATAAATAGTCCTCACATATACTTTCATATCCAAATAATTCCTCATATATCAAATAATTAGTATAATTAATGAATAAAAATTTTACATTAGAAAATATACTTTTTGAATAAATGGTACTTATTTATCAATATTTCCAAAATAATAAAATGAATTTCAATGAAAACACAATATATAAAAAAGGTATATGGTTTAGTAAATAATCCTAACCATGATTCATGATTATAGACAGTTTAGAGAAATGGAATATACAATGACCAAAGGTAAGTGAATGATCCACAGTATATTATCATATCAACATACACCCAGTGGTGAATATATAAAATGATTCTTTTTTCATTGATGAATATAATTACCATAAAAAGATCAATAAGTCTTTTTTGAGTAAAAAAAATTCACATTAAAATTCAATTTCAAAAAAACATCACATATATGAAGGAAAAAAATTTATTTGAAAATAAACATATAAAAGAATATTCAAAGTGTTGAGGTTTCATTAAAGGGTTAAATAATGTTCATTCCATTTACGTTAAGAAACATTCCTTTAACACCTTTTAATAAATCACCTGCTTTAGAAAGCAATAGAGATATTCCTTTAAAAACAGTTTTTAAAATTTAAAACATAGTTAAAATTACTTTTTAATAAGAATAAGACAATTTTAATAACATATTTTTAAAACCATTATATAAAATTCCATGAAATTAAATATTCCTCATCAAACAAATAATTTTAAACAATCTCTAAAAATTATGAGATTATAAAATAAACCCTTACCACTTGGGAATCTATTGAATCATAAACCCCATGAATAGAATTACATAAAACTAAACATTAAGTATAATTAATAAAAAACGTATTCATGATATAACATCACAAAGTATAATTGTATCCAACTCATAAAATAATATAGGTATATAATATAAAAATATACTTCAAGGAAAGAATCATTAGATAAACTCCATTACCTCTGGTTCAAATATATTTTTAGGAGTTCGAATATCATGGAAAATAAATATTGATTTATTATACATATATTATATAACTATAATCATATATATCATATAATATATAATTTCATTATAATATTTTATCAAATTTTTGTTAATAATATTTCATTATAACCCATGGTTAAGGTGTCAAATTCTTTATTTTACAATGCAGATTTTATCATTTTAGTTCTATTACTTTTACTTTTATCATAGTTTTATAATCCACATAATAATGTTTTGGGTTTGAAAATGATATATATTAAATATATAGATATTTAATTTCATCTATAATGATAGAGAGAGATAAATTAATTACACTATTAATGGAGGTTGTAGGTCATACGTACACATGATCAATGTTTCCATTTTTTATATGGATGAAATGATATAATAATAAAGAATAGTTAACCATTATAGAATCAATATTTTTTAATATTATATATATATATAATTTATTTTTATATTTATACCCATACAAGTAAATTTATGACTAAAAATTAATTACGCAGCTACGTGGAGACAAAATGCCATACGTACAAATATGTGGGGCTTTCATTTTCTATGGGATACATAAAAGATTTAATATGGTATTATCATAATCCGAATAAAATATCAGTATATATAAGATTATAGAGTTTTTAAATTAAAATGTAAAAATATATGAATAAGAAATAGATGAATAAATAAACTTGAAATAGTTGATAAAGATAAATCTCTCTTCTTTGGTAGAGTTCCTTTAGATATCATATTAAGAGATATATGGGTTGAATTTTGGGAGGACCAGAACATATAGAACACGTATAAATATGTTTAAAATATATATTTTTTCAATTTTCTCAGCCTATATTGCTAAATGTGGTGTAATAACGTAAATTAATGGGTTCCCTTTTATAATTGAGGTGAGAGGAATTTTTGGAATTTTCCAAAATATTAAAATATAATAATAGTATTATAAAGACAAATGCTTCAAAATGTACTATATATGTATATGGGATGACTCCTTCAACGATATATTATCACCAATTTGTTTATTCAGAAAAATTATAATTTTTATATTATTATAAAAATTATTATATTTATAAAATATCATTGCTGTAAAATTCTACACTATTCATTTCTTTGACATCAATAATATCAATAAAAAGATATATTCCAACCAAATATTTAAATAAATAAATAATATTTCATATTAATCTATAAAATTTGTTAAACTCTTTAAATAATCAAAATTATACTACTTTTAATATTTTCAATATCATTTATTTGATTTTACCATTAATTGAATAATTACTACATCAACATTGTGTAAAAATATAAGGTAACTATTTATTCCCTAAAAATTAAAAATAAATTAAAATAAAGAAGCTAAATATTTTAGATTTTAAATTAATATTTATTTTTGAACATATCCTTTTAATAACCCCATATTAAAATATTAAATTTATTAAAAACACTAATTTTTCATCTTTGAATTTTATTTAAATAAAATATTATGAAGGTAATAATCTAATTCAAATGGAAATAAATGGTCATATAAACATGAAATGAATTCTTTTTTTATTAAAATTACTCTGCTAATATTATTTTTCAATGGTTTAGGGCCATGTTATAATCATTATCATATTATTTCTACACTTAATTACATAATTTACCATTTATCGTGGTAATGAAAATTATACTGGTTATTATTCATTATGACAAAATATAAAAAGTAAATAATTAGTAAATTTGATCCCAATATATCTATATATGAAATTAAATTTTCGAAATTATAGACACATAAGTTATAGAATTTAATTTATTCTTAAACAAGAAAAATGATTGTATAAACAGTTTTCTTATAAACATGTTTTTAAGACAAAATGAACTTATACAAAAATTATTTTTAAATATGATAGATATATAATTAAGTACATTATATCTTAATAAATAAAACCTAAATTAAATTTATATTAAAACTAAATAATTAATGATATTTTGAATAAATAGACATTGAATGTTTTATAAAAATTATTATTTTCACTTTTCATTGGGAAAAACATTTATAGGAAAATTCATAAAAAATAAACCTAATACAATTTTAGTATGATGATTTAAAAACATGATTACTTTATATAGAATTTTATTATAAAATTATAAAAAAATTTATATTAATTTTCTCATATAAAGGAAATAAAATCACTCTTTGAAAAAATCATATATTTGAAGAATAAAATGGATTTACTAAAAAGTGTTTTTTATTTACTAAAGTTAAATAAATATCTTTTAAAAATTAAATTAACATATATTAAATAATATATTTGATCCAATTTTTATCCTCTAATTTAATATATTTTTTTAATAAATATTTTGAAATTATATTATTAAATAGTATATCACAGATTGTTTATGCTCAGAGTTCTGTGCATTTCAATTTTATATATACTTATTTATCAGGGTATTATAAGATTGACCTATGTGATGGAGGGGATGTGACATGTAATTAGAGATACTCGAGGTTTTATATCTCTTGTTTTAGTATCATTATTTATGGTAGGGCTTATGGAGTCATATCTCTTGAATTAACATTACCTTGATGCCTCACAGTGGATCATTGACAAGCAGGGGTTGAGACCTTTTGTGACTCAGAGTTATTAATGAATATACTTGGGGTATCTTAGGATATAATTATTATCATATGTTATTTAAATACATTTTTTTGTGACCAATTTTTATGCTTTATTCTTAGTGATTTCGGGGGGTTTTATGTGGTATTCTTATACTCACCCATTCATAGGCTCTACCTGCACATTTCATATTTTATACAAATGAAAATCATTTTTATGGAGTCTATAGAGGACAAGAAATAGGTGGGTAATATTTGAAATATAATGACAAATGTATATACCAATGTTTCATTTGACATTATTCCACTCAATCTGAGAAGATCAGACTTTATATTCCAGCTCTTGGTGGGCTTGTATTTAGTCACTTTTTATTATTTTCAGTACATTATATTGTACTCTGATTATGGTAGCATCGATTTATACACGAATTCTTATATGTTGATTTAAATTTATGAATTTTTTTTCCTATATATGTGTGTGTGAAAACATGTAATTTAGGATCATTCCTCTCATGTGTGTGATATGCATTCTTAGTTCTAGTCTACATCCCTTATTCTATTGGAGGTGGGCTCGATGTAGTAGTGGCTTGGGCCCTAACAGGTTGGTTAATGAAAGAAATATTATTCAATAATTATAATATAATAAAACAAATATCTTCTATATATGATATATGACATCATATAAATTATATAAAATTGATATATCACACACTTTACTACCCTTTTATCTATATAGTGAATGATATCATCTCTCATACATACATATGGCCTACTATATCCACAAGGATCTATGATTTATTTTAAATCAAAAACTATTATGAATGGCTATAATAATTTATTAGTGGATTAAATATGATATTTATAGCATTATTATAATTATTAATATGATTTATTCTTATCCTAAGTACATGAATGAAAACATTCATAACAAAATACCCCTGATAAAACAAGTCAATTAACACTCAAAACAATAAAAATAGTAAAATATTATTAAAAAGGGGTGGTAAAATGTTATAATAAGATCATATATGTTATTATAAATGTGAATATTGTTCTGATATAAACTCATAGAATGATTAAACCCATTTTATATGATTTTAAATCATTTTAAACAAAAAAAAATGTGATGTACGAGATTTCATCTCAATTTCCATTTCATTGAGACATATATGTTAATAAGAACCTATTAAATTTCACTATAAGAAAATCATTGTATATAAGTGGTTTTTAATGAATATTTGGTTTAAAACATCGCTATATGATTCTATGATGGTTTCATAAAATCATAGCTAAATCTGGTGTCGACATCCAACACACAGCAGTTTCTTCAATTTAGCAGCGGTTTCTAGAATGAGTCATAGTAAACATGTTTAGAGGTGGTTTCATGGGAAAATAATAATGTATTTAGTGGTGGTTATAACTACCGCTAATTTTTTTCATTTTTTATGTTAAAATCACCGCTAAAACCACCATAATAACCAATAAACAATAACAAACATTTATTTAGCGCCATTTTTAACAAGTGTTGATAAGAAAATATCAACCTAGACCGATGTTTTAATTCGCTACCAAATATGGTCCATTTGTTAGTGGTGGTTTAAAACACTGCTAAATATAGATTTACAAATAAAAAAATGCAGCAGATTCTGCATCCCTAGTACCAGTACCCTAAAACCCCTTATGTATAGAAGATATAAAAAAATAATCCAAACCATATAATAATGTTCATCAGTCAACAATATAATAATGTTTCATAAAAAATCCTTGTATAGAGAACATATAACAAAATAATCTAAACAATGTAATCTAAAACATCAAACAATGTTTCATAGATTTAACTATAAGACATTGAGCTATATGCAACAAATATCTGAGTTGTAATCCTTCAAACATCATAGCACGAACTTATGATACATAAGACATTAAACTACCTACCCTAACATTGACCATCTCAGACTAGTATGTAACGAATATGATATTATAAGCCTTTCTTGACTGGACTTTCTTCCCTAATGATGGTCATCTGCCACACTAATTTTCAAAACTATATATGGTTGGATTCTACGTTTCATGGGATACAAATGGATTCTAAATTCTCATATCATAGTCTCATCTTAATGAATTAACAACCTCCGATCCTTCCCCTTGATAATAGGGTTGAATATCTCTTATATATAGGTTCACTCAATGTGCTCAAGCACATAGTGACGTAGTTCCCAAAGCATTGAAATCTACAAAAAAATCACATAATGTTCACCTACACACTTTAGATCTCCCTCAATTCGGATCCCCATAATCCTACAACTATTATTCTCCTCTATAGTGATGGTTCCTAGACAAAATAGGCTCACATACCATCTAGGGAACACACCTCAAAGGATCTCTTATGAAATGTGATCATTCCCATGTTTCAAATGTGGTCAATGGTCAACCCAACATTTTTGGGGACCATCCTTGAATGAAACAATTGTGGGTCTTGTGTCACCAACATGAATAAAATGATTTAAATAAATAAAATAATTATTACTCCAAAATACAAATATACACATCCTAACATAGCTCAAATGAAACAATTAAATATCTCTATATTCCATATGGAACATATATTATTTCATATTCCACCAACTTCATTATCTACCAATTCTAGAATAACTACCTTACTAAATCATCAAACCATATCAAATTCCAATACCTTTATCAAACAAGGGAAATCATGAAAATGTTAGGTCAGGAAAATGTAAGGTGACTACTCTATTCCACATATGATACATGATACATGATACATGATACATGATACATGATACATGATACATGATACATGATACATGATACATGATACATGATACATGATACATGATACATGATACATGAACAAACCCTATAATTTCATGTTCTTCCAACATATCAAAAAAGTCCACTAATAATTTTCAAATGATGAAAACTATTTGTCACCCTCTCTACCTCCATCTCTACTAGGTGCTACTTGTACTTGTTAGACAATTATATTAAAAATTAAATAATTTTTTATATTAATATTTAAACATAAAACAAATAAATTTTTGAAAACAATATGATTTTGAAGTTGCAGGATTTACCTACTGACCACCCATCATTAATGCAATATCACCAGGGACAGATTTGGCTGTCTTCTTATATGAATAAACCAATTCTTTCTACGAAGCGGATATATGAGCCCCCTGTTCATTAATTGTGTTTTTATAGAATCTTAATCTCACTGAGCATCTTGACTATAACTAGGAGTAGATACAGTTTCAATCCCTGATGGCCTACTAAAGACCTCAGATGGTAAGGCTCCCAAACCCATCCTATGCACTCGACCAGGATGCTCCTTCCCAAGAACATTACCAACTAGGTCATCCTTAGAGGCTATGTAGGTCTTCACTAGATTAGAATTCTGTAGTTCTTTAATTTAACCTATAAATAAAATATCATTCGTATTAGAAGAAATATATATTAAAATAGTGAAAACTAATAATAACTTATTATAATGAAAAATAAAATCATACCCCAATTTCTTTGGCATTCTCATTAAAAAAACCCCCATCATATTTTTTATGAACATCGAAAAAAATTTCTGTTTGGAATTCATGGTTCCTGAAACACTATGAATGAATTAGACAAAGCTAAATCAACATTTTAATATATTAAATAGATAATATTGTCTTATAAATATCTATACTAAGGAAAAGATTACCATAGTCGATAGGTTTCTAGAAAAAACTCTTGGAACCTATAGGGTAAGGGATGATTTGCTTATCCCAGCTCGATGAATTCTTCCTTGAAAGATCCTGAAATAAATAAAATTTAATTTAATATTAATGTAAGAAATTTCATATCAATTACATATACATTTATTAATGTAAAATTTTATTAATATAATAATATATATTTAAATACCATGTGCTTCTCATCACGATGTTTGTCAATAAAAACATTCCATTACACTTTATGTACCCCATTGGGTACCTTTTCATACATCTGTTGGGAGCTTGATGAATTATCATCGGCATCACCCCATAATATCCATTTAATGTCTTTCCATTTATTGCTTATATTTTTCATTTTACACTTTCGCGCTATCACATTAGCAACTGTAATGTGGAAAATCATTTTTACATCAAAATTCATTTCAAAAATATTAGAATTTAATCACAAACTAATAATCAATTACACCATAATGTATTAAAATCACCTTTATTTATGAATCAAAAACATAATTTTATTTATATTAAGGTATATGCCTCCAATGATTATATATAATTGGAAGAAAAACCGGCTCTAAAGCTGGCTAACCTAGAATCTGTCTTAGTAATCTTACAGCATCATCCACAGTGACCCAAAAGAAATAAAATGGGAAAACTATCATTAGTCCTGTCAGATTCCATACATCAAAAGTTTTCATATTTTTCTCCATAGTTTCATTATTTCTATCTTTTATAAACAAATAGTTAGTATAAAAAAAGTTTAATAAATTTATTCATATTAAAATTTGTACCTATAATAGTAACCCTCTAATATCCCTTTCAAGAACTAAGAGTGGTACTCTTCTCCCACACTACTGAGGCTGCTGAATGGGAAGGCTTCAACTGAGCTACTGATGGGACGCTCATAGAGGGTGTGATATATGGTTCATAGAGGCATGAAGAGGGTGTCTCAAATTCTATAGGGATGGAGACAAATGGATCTTCATCTATCAATGTGGTTGATGGAATAGTATAATGCTTCCTCCTTGGCATTCCTATAATTTAGTAAAATAAATTAAAACTCAAAACATATATTTCAAAAAAACATGTATAAAAACAATTAGAAATTATAATAGATGCATTGTACTAACAAACAAAATATACAGAACAATGATAAATAATGAAGCATTTTAAATAAGGTTTTCTATTGCCTTTATACTACAACTAGTCTTATAGAATTCACTTTATAATGTCATCCTAATATTTCTTGCATTTATAAAATAACCACAAATCACATAAAAAATTTCTAGGTCTAAAATGAAGCATCCGAGAAGGTTGTGTTCAACATGTTGATATATAGTTGAAAAAGAATAAAAAAGTCACAAAAATCATGGTAAATGATGAAATAGTTGGTAGGTGTTGTATTATATAAAAATTGTCAAATCTGAAAGGAATATACCAATGTTGTGAGGAACATTAAAGGCCTAACAGTCAATTGGGTTATATTGTGTATATGTAGTGGTGCAAGTGTTTCATTCTTGGTTGGGGGATTTGAGAGTTTCTGGGTGGTTTTTCAACCAAGGGAAATAATATCTATAATTACTTAAAGGACACCAAAGTCTTATTGGATTATGGAATTAGTTGTTTTGTAAATGGTATAAACAATATTAAGTTACATGAAGGGATTCGAATGGGATATCCTTGAGAAATATACTAATTAGTGTTGGTATATAGGAATTATATAGGATAAAATATTGAAATAGACTTAGAATCCATAAACTCCTTTAGTGAGAAGATTGGGATGTGGGAATGGGTCGAATCTCCCATGATAAGTAATTAGTCTTGGGGAATCTATGTTGGTGGGTCATAGACAATAATAGTCACTCTCTTTGGGTTTTTTAGTGTAACTAGGTGATTGTAATTAGGGGAATAGTATCTCCTGAGTGTGGGTATCCTGAGGTAGTGAAGTGAAATCATGATATAAGTAAGAATTCCAAGTGAAATGTCATGTAACACTTAGATAGTGTTGAAAGGGGTATTACTTGGAGGAACTGAGAGGATTTTGGTTAGTTCATATATGGACTTGGTTCTTGGTATGTGATGGGAAAGGAAACAAGAATCTGGTGATATTAGTATAGTGAAAACCTCATGAGAGTCATAATGAGTGGTATGATCATACCGTAAAGTTGTGATATAATTGCGGCATAAGGGCCTGAGATCATTATGGATTCCCTATAGTAGATGTTCATGTTTGAGATGAGGATGAGGACTCGAGACATAAGGATCAGAGTATAGAGTTATATCTCCTCATTTCTCATCTTTTCTTGAGTTATATATATATGTTTGTGTGTTTATCTATGGTATATATCTCATGTTAGTGTGGTTTAGCTCATATGGTAGGTAAAATGTTAAGATTTTCTCCTCACACCACATCTAATAATGTTTGATCTATATATAACTAGATATGGGACTTACCATATACTAATATGGTTTGGGTTTTGTGGGATGTTGGAAATTGAGATACCCTCCTCAGACTACTTCTGATGTTGACTGGTTGATACGATATCTGTCTATGGTACCCTACCCAGAGGGAATGATTCAACTTATGAGAGAGTTTGGATATTGGAATTCTTTCCTTAAGTATCATGTTGTATGTCATAGATTTTCTATATGATTAGCAATGACTATTTTTATGACATTCCCTTATGATTTTTACTATTATTAGTAGTAGATATTGAAATTCCATTCTCTAATCGAACACTAATGACTTGTGGCTACAATATGTGTATCACTAGAATTGATCAAAACATGTGAGGGTAAGTGTTGGTGTAACACCCCGAGATTTTATGAAAAATATTTTTTTTAATTTCATTAATGTCTTGTGTTGTACGCTACACCAAAAGAAGCTTTCACAACAAGTATCCTTGACTTTCCTTCCATTACACACAATCGCGACCTTCCACGATAGCGTGTGTCGTACGCAACACCAAGTTTCGCTGAACAACGATATGCTATTAAGATATTATTAAAACTAGCCGTTATGAATAGTAATAACCACTTTTTGAAATTTTGTAAATTTTATTTTTCAAAATGGACTTCATTTATGGATTAGGAGTATCGAATTTAGCCTAAGGTGAAATTTTGGTACTTTTCGGATAACTTTCATATTCTGATGAATAGTGAAAATTACTAAATTATAATTAAAAACAACTTTTTTAATCGAAATAATTAATAGTGATAAATTATTAATTTGAGTGGTTTTAAAGTATATTTAGAATATATTTTTACAATTTAATACAATGTTGGTCATTGGTTGTAATTTCACATTTAAACCAGACATAATCAATTGTCAATCTTTTGATAGATATTGTTTCTTAAAAACACGCTATTTGTTTTAACAGCGGGATTTAATTATAAAATTAATTAATTCAATTTCTATGTTATGAATTTGGTAAAATAGACTTCATTTTTCAATTCGGAATATGAAATATAGCTTAGGATGAAATTTTGGCATTGTTCTGAAAAACATCAATTTTTGATGAATAGTGAAACTACTAAGTGGTAGTTAAAAAAACTGAATTTTTCATAAAACTTAATTTTGCCGCTTCTGTGAATGGAATTTCGAAAATCCGAGAGACACGGTTAATATCAAGGACTAAAATGTGGTTCAATGAGATGAAAATAATTTTTTGGTGAATAGTAACTTTTTACTTTTTTACCGCGGTTAATAGTAAATAGGGTAACTAAGGGTAAATATGATATTACTATTACCCTAACACATGTCCTAATTCTATTGGACAAGTGTAGTTCGACCAAAAACAAACTTAGAAATAAAATATGTCCATTTAGGCCCACTTGGATTAGATTAGGACATTTATTATTAATTTATTTAAAGAAGAGTTAAAAGAGTTAAAATCAAAGTTTATTTACTAAAACATTTTTAATATGGGGTTATACATAAGATAAATTCGATTATAAATATTAATTAGAAAGCTAAAAAGATTTCCTACATAATGATATTTTATTTATCATTTTTAGACTTTAAATAAATTAATTTATTTATGACACAACGATGATGCAATAATTACCCTTTTAAGAAAATATTAACATAATTGATGTTATAAATGCTCAAATGAATGTAATTTGAGACTTTTTATGAATTCCACTAATTTTCTAGGTTACTATGATATATTAATGTTGATTTAATCAACTTGGTTCGAACATTTAATTCTGTTATGACTTTCACAATAATCATATATCAAATAGTGTCAAAATTGACACAAAATAGTTTTTATATCAAATATTATATTATTAATTGTTATTGTATTCCTAAAAATCTATGGTTCGGCCAAATGACTTAGATAAGGATATATATATTAATAATAAACAATTTGGGGTTCGTTTGGCATGTTATAGTAAGTGTATTAACCATATAGTGAAAGAAAACAAAAAGACACGGTAAAAGTTAAATTATTTAACATAGAGTTAAATCTAATTGATAAGGTTTAAAATAATATCCAAACATGTCTAAATTTGATTGGTTGATCAGATTACAACCCTATCTCATCTAATCTTCGAATATGAGTCATTTTTGGAAGTTTTTAAGTGGGGTTAGATTTATTATAAATTAATATTTTTAAGAATTCCTAAGGTGCCCCTCTCCTCCCTTATAAAAGGACACCTCCTCCCCCTCCTCCTCACACCAATTTGAGCACTCATGCTCGGCCAACCTCTGCCAAAATCCCTTCTCCACTTCCCTAGAATAATCCTAGAGGTCCTGGTCTTCTTCAAAGACCAATATTAGTTCCCTAAGTGAAGGATTCAAAGAGGCGTTTCAAAGAAGAGGTAATAACCATTACCGATCTTTTCAATTTCTTTCTTCTTCAACATCTTCTTCTTTAGTTGTTTCATGATAAAGTAATAACATCAGTATTAATTACATACTGATATGTTATTATAAATATGAAACAACTCTAATTAACCTTCTATCCATCCTGCGAAAAAAGGAAATCACCGCGCGTGCGTACGTACGGAATACCGTCTCCACGCCGTGGTGTAATCTATTTTCCGCCACCACCTTACATGGATGGGTATAATGGTGTAAAGAATAACTATACATAGTTATTACAACATCATATTGATTCTGATATATTGTATAATTCACTCCAATTCAATTCAATACTTATAGAAATGATATCATCGCTCGTGCGTACGTACGGACTACCGTCTCCACGACGCGATGAGATTCATTCTCCATGTTAACCATTTAAGAATGATTATAATGTATATATAAGAAATAATAATGAAATATATGACATTATAAATCTACTGGATTTATGTATATATATACATATGTATGTCATCTACTTACTTCCATTTCAAGACAATAAGGAAAGAAAAACAGCGTTCATGCGTACGTACGGACTACCGTCTCCATGAACGGTGTTTTTCATTTTATTTATCTATCTATTATATATATATATATATACTGAATATATATGATATATAAATCATATTTTATATTCTGGAAGTAAGTAAATCATGATATAAGTAATAATGATGTCAAGAACAACAAGTCAAAACACCTACGATAAATGAAACGATTTTACCCCAAAACGCTTCTTTAACATGGAATTTACAAAAGAACGGGTAATATAATGTCATAAGTGAACCATATATGATATCATAACAATGAATATGATTCTGTAATAAGTCAATGACATTATTTAAATCATTATACAGGAGGTTCGGACACATACGAAGCAAATTGGACCTAAGGTAAGGGAAATTTCACAATCTCATTTTTATCCGAGATTGTTTATTCGTAAGTATTTACTGGGGTGTATTTTATCATCCACATCCATGTTTCATCAATATGTAATATTATTTCCATCCACCTACAATTATTTAAATCCATTTTTACCCTTCTGTGAGTTTTTAGGAAAAGATATGAAAGGAATCTTTTGTCGTTTTTCGTAAGAGGTACTTTTTTGACTTTTCCGACAAAAGTACGAGAAGAATGTTTTTTTTAACTTATACGGCACGAACGGATTTTTACGGTTTTATAAAGCCTTATTTTCATGAAGCTTACTTCAAAATATTTCATGACTATTTTCAATAAAATCTCTTTATTTTAAAATTTCATGACATTTTGTGAAAAGAAATTGATTTTGAAGAAGAAAGGATATTTTCCTCAAGAATTCATTTCAAGTGTTTTGTCAAACTTATTTTCCATCTAAGATAATAAAGGGTTCTATTTTTATCCCTATTATTACATGGATTTGATTATTTTGTGATGGAAATATTTTTATGAATTCCTTTATCTTATATGAATTGTTTTATGATGTCATGTTGTTTAAGAATTCCATTTTTATTACATGTGTTACGCTATGATGTATGTTTTATGATTATGTGGCACACATAAGAAAGGATTCATTATAAGATGGGTGGGACCTATATCTCCCTCCAATGCATTGGGTAAAGATTTTATATCTCATGAGATAGACAGGGCTGGAACGGTAGGTTATACCGGTTCAGTGAAACAGGACTGAAACGAGGGTTACTCGATTCAGAAAGGGACTTTGTCCACTAAGATAGTCTTGGCAATGAGTCATGACTAACAAGAAATGATTTTCCATGATTATGTGTGCATGCCACAAAGTTTCAAGTTTCATGTTATGATTATGGGGATCTCATTTTCACTTCTATGATTTATTAAGATTTTATGATCTCTTTTGCAGGTTATGATTTTCAAAAAGATATGATATGATTTTTATTTCCTTTATTGCCCTTGCTGAGCATTTGAGCTCACCCTTTTATGTTTTCTTTTCCCCAGGATATAAAGAAAGGTTTTAGGTAAAAAAAAAGGGATGACCTTTATGGGAGATATTGAAGAATTTTCACCACGATTAGAAGATTACGTTCCGAGTTTCCAAAGACACTAAACTATTACGATCCTTTAGTGTGTGTTTTTGTTATGTACTAAGTATTCCGCAAATGTAATGTAATGTCCATGTACGTCAAGCTTCGGGTCTCTACAGTTGGTATCAGAAGAAAGGTTTAGTCAACCTTTGGAAACTAGGATGCGAGAACTTTAGTGAGATCCCTAGAGATATTTCTAAGGTATGTCTAGGGATGCCCCTAAGGATAAGTATACGTATAGGATATAGTCCTAGAACTATGGTAACGATATTAGATTAAACCAAAGATGTTAGATATTTAAGTTACTTTCCCTTTATTATGATCTTTGCCTCCCACACTATTCTTTTTGGGTTTTAGAAAATGGCTGGAAACAAGATGATTCACAATAATGGAGGATATGATGGACAATGGAATGATATTCTTCATAATGAAATGGGATTTGGAAGTCCAAACATCATTATTATGCCGAATCAGCAATCTCATAATATGATCAATAAAGTAAAATTTGGTAAGTTTCCTGACTCGGCTAATAAGAGAAAGATGGAGTTTCATGATGATCATAGAGGAAAGAAAGTTCAATTTCCCCTATGTAAATCATGTGGGAAGAGGCATCAAGGTGAATGTTTCAAAGGAACTGGAAGATGCTTTGGGTGTGGAAAAGAAGGACACAAAGAAAGTAAATGCAAAGGAAAAGGTTCATTTAACAACATGGATGAGGATAATGGTATTGCTACAACATCAACAATGGTTAAATGTTTTAAATGTGGAATGTACGGGCATTATTCAAACCAATGCCCTAAGGGAAAGTCTCATGAAGAGAATCAGTATGGTCGTATGGGAAGTATTTATGTTGATGATGATGAAGAAACTACAAATGATATGTGAGATGAAAGAAATGTTGAAGCTCGGTCAATGGTCTAAGAATGTAGTGGAATGATTACATGTTTATCATGTGTAATGTTGTATAAGTAATCTCATGGAATAAGGAGACATCTAAGGATTGTTACACTGTTGTCTTTCCTTAAGTTTTGAAAGTGTATGATGAATGGTACCAGTAACCATTAAATGTTATTTAGATACTTTTGGAAAGTAGATGATAAGTGCGTAATGAAAGGATAAGAAGATAATGAGATGTTTGATTGTATTCATGAGCTCATGATTGATATAAGGACTAAGTGATATCATGGTTTGAGTATATAGAATTTTGAGGATTTTGGTATGTGGAAAGTGTTAGATTTTAACTGCATTCATGTTTTCACTAAGGTATTCAATAGAATACATGATTAAGGACTTTGAATGTTTGGAATGTGACCAACAAAACATATCTTATGATATATGGGGATCAACGATGGTATTAAATCTCTGGTAATCATTTTCACTATGTTATGAGAGTGGACTGCAGTATTATGGATAATCCTAAAGATTGAAATGGATTATGTTGGAAATAAGTGAGTATTGTTTAAGGATAGAAGTTTTTTTTCGATATTATTAATGGGATGTTATAGTAATGTAGTTTTAGAAAAAGTACAACCTGCAGGACGGGCGACAGCCCATCGCTTCGGACAAGGCTGTGGGAATCGAACCCACAACCGAAGTGCGACTGGCCTTTATCGCCTACCACTGACCTACAGGAAGTCCCTGTTTAGTAGAAACTAGTGTTATTATATTAAGCAGTATGATATATGAAGTATAAGCCCATTTTAGGAACCATATATGATTAATCCCACTATAGATCGACTTATGTATATAAATTTTGCTAATCTTTTGAGACAGATGGAATGACCCGTCATTCTATCACATGATCTGCTAACACTTCACGAATAACAAATTCAACTTCATTTATTTAAGAGATGAAGTGGAAATTGTTCAAGGCACGAAAAATAGTGAGATTGTACAAAAATAAAGTAAGTATTTATTCTAATTCAAATTCTTCAACTTTAGGGAAAAGATCTTGAAAACCAAAAATGTTGTCCTAGTGCTCTTATATCTGATTAATCAGATGGTACCTTAGATCGTCACAAATTTATGGATTTGTGATTGTTGGCTTTTCCATAGCCATGTTCTCTACCACTCTCCATCAGAACATGATTGTTAGATTTCTCTTCCATATGCATATTTTCACCTATGTGGAAACCCAGTGATTAGTTTATTTGGGTAACCGTTACATTTCATACTTTTGTTTTTAAAGATTGGTTTTGGTATTCCTTTTTACGATGTGGGTTTCTATTAAATAAACTTTCGAGTAGTAAACCATTTATAACCCAGACGAATTTCGAGGGCGAAATTCATTTTAAGGGGGGTAGAATGTAACACCCCGAGATTTTATGAAAAATATTTTTTTTAATTTCATTAATGTCTTGTGTTGTACGCTACACCAAAAGAAGCTTTCACAACAAGCATCCTTGACTTTCCTTCCATTACACACAATCGCGACCTTCCACGATAGCGTGTGTCGTACGCAACACCAAGTTTCGCTGAACAACGATATGCTATTAAGATATTATTAAAACTAGCCGTTATGAATAGTAATAACCACTTTTTGAAATTTTGTAAATTTGATTTTTCAAAATGGACTTCATTTATGGATTAGGAGTATCGAATTTAGCCTAAGGTGAAATTTTGGTACTTTTCGGATAACTTTCATATTCTGATGAATAGTGAAAATTACTAAATTATAATTAAAAACAACTTTTTTAATCGAAATAATTAATAGTGATAAATTATTAATTTGAGTGGTTTTAAAGTATATTTAGAATATATTTTTACAATTTAATACAATGTTGGTCATTGGTTGTAATTTCACATTTAAACCAGACATAATCAATTGTCAATCTTTTGATAGATATTGTTTCTTAAAAACACGCTATTTGTTTTAACAGCGGGATATAATTATAAAATTAATTAATTCAATTTCTATGTTATGAATTTGGTAAAATAGACTTCATTTTTCAATTCGGAATATGAAATATAGCTTAGGATGAAATTTTGGCATTGTTCTGAAAAACATCAATTTTTGATGAATAGTGAAACTACTAAGTGGTAGTTAAAAAAACTGAATTTTTCATAAAACTTAATTTTGCCGCTTCTGTGAATGGAATTTCGAAAATTCGAGAGACACGGTTAATATCAAGGACTAAAATGTGGTTCAATGAGATGAAAATAATTTTTTGGTGAATAGTAACTTTTTACTTTTTTACCGCGGTTAATAGTAAATAGGGTAACTAAGGGTAAATATGATATTACTATTACCCTAACACATGTCCTAATTCTATTGGACAAGTGTAGTTCGACCAAAAACAAACTTAGAAATAAAATATGTCCATTTAGGCCCACTTGGATTAGATTAGGACATTTATTATTAATTTATTTAAAGAAGAGTTAAAAGAGTTAAAATCAAAGTTTATTTACTAAAACATTTTTAATATGGGGTTATACATAAGATAAATTCGATTATAAATATTAATTAGAAAGCTAAAAAGATTTCCTAAATAATGATATTTTATTTATAATTTTTAGACTTTAAATAAATTAATTTATTTATGACACAACGATGATGCAGTAATTACCCTTTTAAGAAAATATTAACATAATTGATGTTATAAATGCTCAAATGAATGTAATTTGAGACTTTTTATGAATTCCACTACTTTTCTAGGTTACTATGATATATTAATGTTGATTTAATCAACTTGGTTCGAACATTTAATTCTGTTATGACTTTCACAAAAATCATATATCAAATAGTGTCAAAATTGACACAAAATAGTTTTTATATCAAATATTATATTATTAATTGTTATTGTATTCCTAAAAATCTAAGGTTCGGCCAAATGACTTAGATAAGGATATATATATTAATAATAAACAATTTGGGGTTCGTTTGGCATGTTATAGTAAGTGTATTAACCATATAGTGAAAGAAAACAAAAAGACACGGTAAAAGTTAAATTATTTAACATAGAGTTAAATCTAATTGATAAGGTTTAAAATAATATCCAAACATGTCTAAATTTGATTGGTTGATCAGATTACAACCCTATCTCATCTAAGCTTCGAATATGAGTCATTTTTGGAAGTTTTTAAGTGGGGTTAGATTTATTATAAATTAATATTTTTAAGAATTCCTAAGGTGCCCCTCTCCTCCCTTATAAAAGGACACCTCCTCCCCCTCCTCCTCACACCAATTTGAGCACTCGTGCTCGGCCAACCTCTGCCAAAATCCCTTCTCCACTTCCCTAGAATAATCCTATAGGTCCTGGTCTTCTTCAAAGACCAATATTAGTTCCCTAAGTGAAGGATTCAAAGAGGCGTTTCAAAGAAGAGGTAATAACCATTACCGATCTTTTCAATTTCTTTCTTCTTCAACATCTTCTTCTTTAGTTGTTTCATGATAAAGTAATAACATCAGTATTAATTACATACTGATATGTTATTATAAATATGAAACAACTCTAATTAACCCTCTATCCATCCTGCGAAAAAAGGAAATCACCGCGCGTGCGTACGTACGGAATACCGTCTCCACGCCGTGGTGTAATCTATTTTCCGCCACCACCTTACATGGATGGGTATAATGGTGTAAAGAATAACTATACATAGTTATTACAACATCATATTGATTCTGATATATTGTATAATTCACTCCAATTCAATTCAATACTTATAGAAATGATATCATCGCTCGTGCGTACGTACGGACTACCGTCTCCACGACGCGATGAGATTCATTCTCCATGTTAACCATTTAAGAATGATTATAATGTATATATAAGAAATAATAATGAAATATATGACATTATAAATCTACTGGATTTATGTATATATATACATATGTATGTCATCTACTTACTACCATTTCAAGACAATAAGGAAAGAAAAACAGCGTTCATGCGTACGTACGGACTACCGTCTCCATGAACGGTGTTTTTCATTTTATTTATCTATCTATTATATATATATATATACTGAATATATATGATATATAAATCATATTTTATATTCTGGAAGTAAGTAAATCATGATATAAGTAATAATAATGTCAAGAACAACAAGTCAAAACACCTACGATAAATGAAACGATTTTACCCCAAAACGCTTCTTTAACATGGAATTTACAAAAGAACGGGTAATATAATGTCATAAGTGAACCATATATGATATCATAACAATGAATATGATTCTGTAATAAGTCAATGACATTATTTAAATCATTATACAGGAGGTTCGGACACATACGAAGCAAATTGGACCTAAGGTAAGGGAAATTTCACAATCTCATTTTTATCCGAGATTGTTTATTCGTAAGTATTTACTGGGGTGTATTTTATCATCCACATCCATGTTTCATCAATATGTAATATTATTTCCATCCACCTACAATTATTTAAATCCATTTTTACCCTTCTGTGAGTTTTTAGGAAAAGATATGAAAGGAATCTTTTGTCGTTTTTCGTAAGAGGTACTTTTTTGACTTTTCCGACAAAAGTACGAGAAGAATGTTTTTTTTAACTTATACGGCACGAACGGATTTTTACGGTTTTATAAAGCCTTATTTTCATGAAGCTTACTTCAAAATATTTCATGACTATTTTCAATAAAATCTCTTTATTTTAAAATTTCATGACATTTTGTGAAAAGAAATTGATTTTGAAGAAGAAAGGATATTTTCCTCAAGAATTCATTTCAAGTGTTTTGTCAAACTTATTTTCCATCTAAGATAATAAAGGGTTCTATTTTTATCCCTATTATTACATGGATTTGATTATTTTGTGATGGAAATATTTTTATGAATTCCTTTATCTTATATGAATTGTTTTATGATGTCATGTTGTTTAAGAATTCCATTTTTATTACATGTGTTACGCTATGATGTATGTTTTATGATTATGTGGCACACATAAGAAAGGATTCATTATAAGATGGGTGGGACCTATATCTCCCTCCAATGCATTGGGTAAAGATTTTATATCTCATGAGATAGACAGGGCTGGAACGGTAGGTTATACCGGTTCAGTGAAACAGGACTGAAACGAGGGTTACTCGATTCAGAAAGGGACTTTGTCCACTAAGATAGTCTTGGCAATGAGTCATGACTAACAAGAAATGATTTTCCATGATTATGTGTGCATGCCACAAAGTTTCAAGTTTCATGTTATGATTATGGGGATCTCATTTTCACTTCTATGATTTATTAAGATTTTATGATCTCTTTTGCAGGTTATGATTTTCAAAAAGATATGATATGATTTTTATTTCCTTTATTGCCCTTGCTGAGCATTTGAGCTCACCCTTTTATGTTTTCTTTTCCCCAGGATATAAAGAAAGGTTTTAGGTAAAAAAAAAGGGATGACCTTTATGGGAGATATTGAAGAATTTTCACCACGATTAGAAGATTACGTTCCGAGTTTCCAAAGACACTAAACTATTACGATCCTTTAGTGTGTGTTTTTGTTATGTACTAAGTATTCCGCAAATGTAATGTAATGTCCATGTACGTCAAGCTTCAGGTCTCTACAGTTGGGGTAACCTGGTTAACACCTGATGACCCAACATGGAATCTTATATGTTTTATATCACTTATAATTTTATTTTATCATACATTAATACATTATATGTGATAGTGTATATAAGGGGAACATGGTGATAACCTACCATATTTTATTCTTATACCCCGCATGGAAAGCCTAGTGCATATAAAAACTCCTTGTTTCACTTTCAAGTGATAGGTTATATAGGGAATTTAACTAGAGTATCTAGATAGATATTGTAAGATCGGTCTGATAATTTACCTAAGTTTTATAGTTGAGTCTTCCTTATTTCTTCTATTTAATTTATATTTATAATCTTGAAAAGTGACCCATGATGTTTGATTGTATGTTTATAAGGGGTGCCATTTTTATAGCATGTTATTGATTATCATTTTTTGATGGCTGGATCTTAACTATTGTTCCTTGAACTAACTCTAATACTAAATGATATTATTCTTATTTACCATTAATTGTGTGTCATGGTACTAAGAGTATAGCCTCTCCATGTTGTTTTCAAACTCTATTTTCTAGTTGGAAGTTGTATACATATTGGGAGGCATGACTAAGGTCTTTTGGAATCCCTCAATCCGGTGTTATTTGAATGATTTGGGGATAGACATTACAAAGTGGTATAAAACCATTTTTTTTATTAATTTACTATTTGGGGTTGTCAATTGGAGGTAGGATATGCCTTTATAGATTAGGAAAAACATTATACTTGGGTATAGTTAATACTTATATGAGAAAATTCTAATATACCAAGGGTAGGATTAATGATAAATTATTTTTTTATTGAGATGTTGATTCGATAATGATTTTCTAAGTGAGTTTATATTGTGTTGTAGTTAAGATCCCATGAAAAATTTGTGTATTTTTAGAATGTGATGGAGAATTGGATCACTCCACATTAATAATTCCACCAAAAAGTTATGTGAGAAAGAGTGAAGATTAAAAATTGGTCCCATTGTAAAAATATAGTTACATTGTTAGGATGAAAACATTGTAAGAATCAATTGAAAATTAGAATGAATCTAAAATACAAGTCAAAATTAAACCGGAGGACCACACTACAATATGTCCATATTTTAAGGTGATATGAGAATTCATTAGTTAGAAAGACTTTATTTATATGTAGTAAATTAGACATTTACTCTTAATGATGTTTCATTATTATATTTGACAATAGAATAATAATAATTTATATGTAAATTCATATAAAAAATATAATATTAATCCATACGATACTGTATTTAAATTGTAAATGAATGGTTATAAAATATGATTTTCTTTATAACGTTGTATACTACACATATGCTGGTAGCTTCTTAAAACTATATAATATAAGAAAAAAATGCATATGGAATGAATATTTGATATATAAAGGTCGTTTTAAGTTGCATATTATATATAAGAAGAAATATTATGTATAGTTTATAATTGTTAGTAGATTATATAAATATTGTTACTTAAGATATTGTAGTCTACACATAAATGTGAAGTTTGTGAGTATAGAATAACACTTAAAACTATACATTACAAGGATAATTAATTTCACAAAAAAATATATATTCGACTATATTAATATAATCCATTATAATGGATGGGCCATTAAGACCATTTCACAAAAAATCTAGGAAAAATATTTTGTCATTACTTATATACACATAGATATATATTTTCTAGAAACAAAAAACAAATATGGCTAAATTGTAGAAGGGGTATACTAAATTATGGGTCTACAACTCATCGATTTTATATGGAAGAAAATTGGATGAAAATAGATACTTGACGATAGTTTTCTACGGCTGGGGGAAAAGATATAGAACTCACGGGGCTTGCTGTCGGTACAAATCATAGGTGAGGGATGGTGAGGCAAGGTGAGGTGAGGGCTAGCAAGTGACGGTAGTGGGCAGTTTCCAGGATACGGCTTTGGGGATCCTATAAGGTGGGGGGGTCTTCAATGTCGAGGGAGGAGGAAAGTTTCGGGTTTGTGAAACAAAATTATTGTTCAATGAAAGTTTATACGAAAAACCTGTGAAATTATTTAAAAAAAATTACCAGCGGTTTAGTAAATTGTCGCTAAATTCTCTGTTTGGTGTTGTGTTTTAAGTGATATATATAATTCCTATTTGATTTATTTAGTATAAATAACTATTTAATAAATATTATTATTGATAATTTTCAATTTTAATTTTCACAGTGCTACATTATAAGATTTTCCAAAGAGCTAACAAAATTATTGTACTATCTCACCTTCTTTAGTGGTTGTTTATATTTCCTTGAATCAATAACATTCTTATGATGCTTTTTCATTATAAATTAAATCTATATTAAATATTTTTTGGGGAATAATCTATATAAATACTTCTGGAAATTTATAACATTTTAGAAATTATTTTTATTCTGATTTTTTTTGATAAAATGGGGACATATTGGTAAAAATATATCACTTACATCATATGAATATTTGATGATAAAGAATATTGACTCATAGAAATCAATTATTATTCTATATATGATGAATTATTTATAAATGTATTGATAGGTGTGTCCCATTTATTTATAAATTATCCAATCATACGTATGAAGAATGAGACAAATTAGTTTACAAAATAAAATGGGTTTTCACTCTAAGTTATAATCTGTGTTGTGAATGTTCATAATAGTAGAGGTATCATCATGAAAGAGATCATGATATCAAATAATTAAGAATTTCCTTCATGTATAATTTGGTTATTATTAATATCCTTGAAATACTCTCAATGATATTATATCTAGATTCATTTCATTCTCATTTTATTGATTTAATGTCTTCTGTTTTAAGTTATTTACCAAGAAATAATAATTATGACTTATCCAATTATGATAATCACGATATTTATTTAATGAAATTATTTTTAAATTACATAAATTTCCAAATTTAATGTTAATTATTTATACATTATATAATCTACTTTATAAAACCCTTACTAAGCATTTGAGATTACCATTATTTTATTTCCATTCCACAAAGTATGAAGAATAATTCCTAGAATGAGTACTAGGATGCCTAATTTTATTTTTTAATATATTTTTTATTTTATTTCCTTACATAAAATTTGTATCTTCTAGGTATATAGTTCTCCAAAAATTCTAAAATTGCAACACTTTTTGATTTTTACCTTTTTTATATATACTAATGAAATAAAGTTAACACCAGCACCATGTTACTAGGGATGGGCTGATTATGGTTGGTATTAGAGTAGTTTTAGTTGAAACCATAGGAACTAGTTTAATGAATGAATTGACTAGGGGAAAAAATTAATGATATACTTCAAGTAAAATTGTCAAATAAAATCATAATTTTGTGGTAATGAAGATATTATATTGGTTTTCCTTACAATATATCCTCATTTAAATACTAAATGTGGTTGTGGTTCTATCATATATTTATTTTGTGGTAATAACTTCATAAAGGGGATTTGGGATTTACTCAAAAATTAAATAGTAAATGAAAATATTCCTTACAATGAACTGTTTTTTACACTCATGGGGGATATTATTAGGATACTATAAATTTACATTAAAAACCATTATGAAGAATTTGAAAATAATGATATCTATAAAGAAATTGTTCTTATGATTATGAGATTAACAATTTGTAAATTTTTATTTTATTTTAAACATTACACCAAATTTAGAATTATACATTGTGATTAAAAACTCATAATTTTAGGGAAGAATAATCATGTTATTAAAAAAACGTTATTATTCTATATTGGATCTCTACATACGACAGAAGTACACATTATTATTTGGGACTACTAATTTATTGGTATTTGAAAAATAGATTAAGAATCTTGAAAAGATATTTAAATCCATATGATTTGATGAAAAGGAAAAGGTTATTATTATAGTGTATTGTTATAATGTCAATGTTGATCAATGGTAATCATTGATCTAGAATACTATATGAATAGAAAATATAAGTCATCGAATTGAAATATTTTCGGGAGAAATTCTAAGAAAAAATTTCCCTCAGAAGAAATAAATTAAAATGAAAAGAAATTTCATCATATTAAATAAAAAGGAATAAGAAAGTGTTTTTGAGTATGAGGATATATTTATAAGGATCTCTAGGTATACCACAAATTACATTTTCAACACATAGTGAGAGATTTATCATATAATTAATATTCTAAATCCAACTATATGGAGGATGCAAGTCTCTCTAAAACTGTCATCATATAATGAAATATTTTTTTGTACCATCAAAATGAAGTTGTAATTATCATGATCCTACATGATCAAAGGACATAATGAAATTATGAGGTTGAATGAGGACTAATATAAATAGAATAAAGAACTTTCAATAATGTGATACATATTTAGTGAATCATTTTGATATATTCTTTTAGGTCCTATGATTTTTTTTGTATGTGGATATGGTTCATAAGGATAAATAATGTAATAGGATGAATGCAGCCTTTTTATTTAGTGTTTAAACTATATGGATATGTGTAATGAAAAAAACTAATTCTCTAATCATCAAGATAATCAACCATAGTAGAGACCAATGGGAGAAGGCCATGATTTTGTTATCACTATAGCTATGGTGGAATTAAAAAATTATGTTGTCGAAGGTATTTTAGTTATATATTTAAATTTAGTTATTGATTTTTTGAGTCTATATCCTTGTCTTTTTTATGTATTCCATGTTTCCTATAAAAATTTATAAATTTACTAGCACATAAATAAGGGTGTTTTTAGTCAAAAACCCTATTGGAAGTGTCTCTACAATAAGGATTTGTTAGTAAATTCCCATTATGAATCAAAAATTTCTTTATTTGATAAAATTATTATCTTATATAAGGTTTAATTAATTATTATCAATAGTGCGAAATGGAATTCAATATATTATGTACAAAAATTGTTCCAAGAAAAAATATTAAAATTTGTGATTAAAAATTATAATCCCTTAAATTTAGAGAAGATATCACGTCATCTGATCAATATCTTGATATACCACCAGTAGATCTTTAGAATGAAATTATTGGGGAAGAAGTGGAAACAATATGTGGATAGAAAAGGTAATAACAAAAAATTGAGGATGTGTATATTGTACAATAATAAATTGAACTATTCCTTGTTAAATTACCCTAACATCTAGTAGATCAAGAATTTGATTTTTCCATTGGTTCAATCCCTGACATAAGACCACTATCAAAGACTCCCTATAGAATGGATATTGTGCAATTGGTTTATTTGACGAAATAACTAGATTAATTTTTTGATACGGGGTCTATTTACCATATTATTTCCACATGGGGATCCCTAGTTCACTATATTAAAAAGGATAAATCTATGAAATTTTGGATTAATAATAGGGAAATAAATCCTATTAAAATAAAAACTAGTATCATCTGCCTTTAATTGATTACTTATTTTGATAAAATTAATGGAACCTAATATTTTTCAATGATTACCCATCATTATAGGTATAATAAATTATTATTAAATAAGAAATATATTACAATGAAATCATTTAAAACAACTATGAACATTATGTGTTTATTATATTTCTATTTGGATTGACTGATGTGACCTCAGTTATTAGAGATATAATAAATAATGTATTCAAGGAATATCATGATGATTTTGTTGCAGGTATTGACTATGGATATCTTGGTGCATTATAAAATATATTAATGATAAAAAAATCACTTGTGGATTATTTTAAATACTTTTACAATGAATGAATAATCTAAGATATTTGGTTAGTGTGATTTATAACATCAATAGGTTTTATTTAATGTTCATACGATCTCTAGGGATGGAATATCAATTTATCCTATAAATAAAAGCCAATGAGATATTTTACTACACAAATGAACATAACTAAGATATTTAGATTCATTATTTTATAAAATTACTATAATATATTTGTTGAAAAAATCACCATTGGCTAACATGTTAACCAACATGACATGTAATGAGGTTATGTTTGTTTGGGAAATTGAATGTGATGAAATTTTTGATAAACTAGGTAAGATATTTTTCAGTGCTTTGATTTTGACTCTACCATATATATATGAATGGTTCATGATATATATTGATTCATTGAAGAAGTTAATTTCTTTGGCCTTACTATAAAATGATAAAACTATATAATATACATAAAGTTAATTGAGGAATCATGAACAAAGCTATCCATTCCATGGTCTTGAGTTTGGAGGTTTAATGTTTTCTTTGAATAAATAAAGACCTTATCTCTAGGGTAATAGATTTGAGATATATATAGATCATAAAATATTAAATAAAACTTTTCCCCAAAAAAGAGATCAATATTAGACAAATGATATGTATAGAGATACTAAAATTATATTATTTATCAATACACGCATCATGTGAAAATAAAAGGTAGAGGATGTATTGAGTAGTAAATATCATGATGTTTTTAACTAAATAAGTATTTAGTGGGATCCAATATTTATGGATTTTTTAAACATGGATAATTTAATTATTAATAGTGGTGAAACATCACCCAATTTTAAAATGTTTTGGAAACCATTTTTATTTTAAATCCTAAAATGTTCTTAAAATTAGGAAAAGAACATTTAGATGAAAATGAAATATAAAAATGAGGGAAACATTACTAATTTTTTTTTAAAAATGGGGTTCAGAAAATTGGAAGGAGATTATGTTTTTTAGAAGGTGGTATCTTGGCCAAAACCCAAGACACAATTTATTACAAATTAGAGAGACAACTACAAAAGCCTGAAAGAGGTAATATTATTACAATATTTTTCATATGGAAGGAGATTAAGTAATACATATATAACTAAACTAAAATGGTAATTGTTTAATAAAACTCATAGCTCAAATCGTTTTATACTCCATGATATCACTAATATGTAAAGTGATTTGAGAAATCTTTTTTTGTAGGATAACAATAAGAGGAATATTTTGGACTAGTTATCAAAATACTTGATTTATGAACATGTTATCTTTAAGAGATAATACCCTAAATAATTCATGAAACTACATTCTATTCCTATGTAAAATTAGTATGACATTACTGTAGAGTTTTTTAAATGAAAAGAATATCCTCCTAGGTATATTGATGCAATATGAGTAATTGTTGATCACCTAACCAAATTTGCTAATTTCATTATATAATTAAAGGTTTACCTCTTAAAATCATTTTAAATATCTATATTAATTTTTTTTAAGTCGTCAGGGAATATAAAGATCCAAAAATATCATGAATAAATATAACATCTCAATATATGAATATTCATTACATTACATAATGATAACCACCAGAAACATTTAGGTCTAGTTCCTCTAGAAACATGGTCATGTAAAAAACTAGTCAATAAGTGGGCTATATCATCTCCAACTATGTTTATCATAATTGTAACCCATCTAAGACATATCATACATAATATATTTCATCATAACCAAGGGAATTTATTCAAAATAATGACATATATGAGAATATCTATATGGGTAAATAAGGGATATGTCAATATATCATGACTGTAAGGTTATGCGAACATCCAACCGATATTTTTAAACCATAAAATGTATATTATTGAACATAAACTTGTGTCGTGGAATAAAATTGGTAGTTAATAATAAATGAATTATAATTAAATCAAAAGGAATGTTCCATAAGAATATAACATTATCATTACACATATATTTTTGGAACACACATAAGAATAGAAAATATTATGTCAAGGTTACCCACCAATACATTCATAACCTGTTATTCTTGGGAAAACAATTGTTTTACATTCTTTGGGATTGTTATAAACTCCAATTTACACTATGTTTTCTTGGGATAACTCCCTATGTACCCCCTATGGGTCTTGGGATAACCTCCCATGTTAACTTTGAGCTCATATAACCTTAAAAATTTCCCAATTCATTGGAGGGGGGTATAGGTCTTGAATGTATTAATAATAACATAACCATTATCCTTGGTTATAACGTAACCACCCTCCGTGGTAATAAAATAACTATAGCCACATAATAAAAATCATAAATTTGTCTTCCACAAGATCATAAATTATACATCATATTAAAACCAATCATAAAAAATGTGTTGTATATATATTTTACCATAGTATTACCCATTTGAAAAAGAAGCAGGTTTCATATTAAATTTATCAATGTATAACACAAGGAAAGGAAAAAGGTTTCGTAAACATCATGCCATCAAAAAAATAAACCATTAGGGGAAATAAAAAAAATTGTATCTATTTTTTATATCACCATTAAAGAATAATTAATGTAAAATCTTTTCATCTTTGATAGAAAATTATTTTTCAAATTACACATTGAACATTTCTTGAGGTAAATATGATTTCCTTAAAAATAGTTTTTTTTCATTATATATATATATAAATAATTGTTTGGATATAATTTTATTTTATAATAAATTTTGAATCATAAAATTTAATCATTAAAAATAATTACTTGGTCATGATGGTGGAAATTTCAATTCATGATGTAAACATTAAAACAATGATTCATTTTATATTTTTGATAAAAATTCAAAAATGCATTGTGTGGAAAAAGACATCAATATTCCATTAAATAAATTATAAATATTCAAATATGGTTAAAATTTTCCATTTCTTAGTCATTTAAATAATGTTAAAAAATATTTTATATCATTTTTTGAAATATTGGATTTAGAAGAAAATGGGTTTTTGACCAACGGGAGAAAGGTTGATGAATTTTACTAAAAAAATTATATTAAATAATTTAGTACATGAAGAGATGTAAATGAAATAAAACAAAACGAAATCATGAAATAAAATTTTTATAATAAAATTAACGTGTTAATTGAGATATGATCAAACAAATTTATCATCATATGCATAAACATAAACAATCATGATAAATGATGTGATTGTATCATAAAACACATACCACAATGGTATAACAAAATCATATTCCCCATGAATGATATATCAAAAAAAATGTATATGTAAATAAAAATAATATATGTGAATCATAATAGAATTCATTCACAGGAATTATATACACCACATAAAACTAATAATTGTTGAATATGACAAGTGTCTCACATAAGTAAATAAGTGACATGAAAATACCTCACCATAATTAATAAAAACAATTACACACATTTTAACCAACTATATAATAAATATAAGACTATTATACATATATTAAAGGAACATTGTAATATATATCTTACCATATATGATTTACTTATCCCCTTTTATTATCCATTTCTTAAGTATTCCATTTTGGAGTCAGGTTTCCGATAATAACTGCTTTGTTTTTCATGTTGGTTTTGATTTATTATTTTTGTTCCACTTAATTATATCATGATTCAATCATCTGTAATTTATTAAAAATTATATAAATATCATATATATTCATTATATATATTATCTAGATAAATCCATAAAATTTAGAGGTACGTAATAAAATACATCTTTTATAGAGAATGTAGGTTTCATATACAAAAGAATATTATTTCCATTTTTTCAATAGATTGAATAAAGGAAAGGAAAATAATATTTTCAAATTATAGAATAATTATTATATAATATATATCATATGTTTTAATTGAAATAATATTTATTACCTTCTATATAATTAATGAATGAATGAAAAGAATTTCATCACGAGCCGATAGTTCCCCATACACTTGAACGACGATGGTGTATTACCATATAATGGAAATTAAGAAGTATTTTATATCCTGACTCAAGAAGTATAATAATTTCATAAATATCATTTGTAAATAATAAATCAATTATTTTTTTGATCCATGAGATGTATTAAAGGAAAACGAATAACATCTATCATTAAGGTCGTGGTTTGCCTTGTACATGAATGATGATTTCATAACCCATTTGATTGAAAATAAGAAATACATAGGTTATTACATTAAAATAATCACATTATAATATATTTAAGATACTGATGATATTATATAATAATTTTATAATAGACATTGAAGGATGTGGGGTAATAAATAAAATAAAAGGCTTAATTAGGGACAATACCTCTTTTTTAGAAAACTTATTTTAGTTTTAACCCAAAGGCCTCATATGATGTACTTATAAAAAAATGAAGAATAATATAATTAGAGAATATATGTAAATAATTTATTTGGTTATTAATTTTATATACAAATTATTATAGGATGTTTGAAGAGGATAGTATATTGGGTGGTATTTTCTAAGTGAGGTGGGTGGCACATTTGGAATTTATTAAATGAAAATGGTGTATCATCCATTTTGAAATTCCAAAAGGATCTAAAATGGTTCGTAATATAATCATCGATGTTATCAGGAATAAATTTTTCCATAAAGTGGTTGTTGGGATATTATCTTGGTGATTTTAACCATATTGTTTTAGTCTACTCTCTGGTATACCACTTTTCACTATAACTGTGGTAATTAATTTTACTAGTTTTACTATTCACTATAGTAAAAAATAAAGGTTTTAACATAATATAATTTAATTTAATCTGATTATATAAATGGAATTCATTATTCCAAATTAAATTCAGGGAATTTAAAATAATAAATCAAATATTAATCTTTTTTTCACGATGAAAAACATTTTTCCAAAGAGAAAATGTTTAAAAGTTCGAAATTTTATGATATCATATTCAATATAAGATTTATTTAAATTAAAAAAATTATATAAATAGATATATATTTGAATTAATATTAATTATAAAAAATTATTGAATCATTTTGAGTCTTTTTAAACCCTCTAAAATAAATCACAATTATTAATAAAAACCCTTAATTTTAACTATTCATCAAAAAAAATTAGATTCTCATTAAATTTTCAATACACCAAAACATGATAATTTAAGAATGATTATTTCAAAATATTATTTCATTTTAATAATTAAATTTATTAAAATTTAAAAAAATAAATTTTAAATAAGTGTGAAAAAAATGGATACAACTAATGTTTAGAAAAATATTTTTTTAAGCATAAAATTGGATTTATTCTTATATATTTTCTAAAAAACAAATTATAGGAATGTTAAACATTTGATAGAATTTATAGTATATAAAATCCTTTAAATAATTTAGAAAATTTTTTTTGTTTAATATATAGATAAAAAATTCATTTCAATGCATAAAAATAGTATTTCAAAAAATATTTCTTTCATTTTAAAATATCATTTAATTTCATTTATAATCTATTGGTCATATAAGAATTAATTTTAAACACATTTTTAAACAAAATATAACTATTATATAGTAAATCCTATTTATAACTATCAATCCAATGTTAATTTTATGAATATTATATTCAATAAATTTAATTTTATTGTTTGGACCATTTATTTTAAACAAAATTTTTCATGTAGCACAAGGAAAATGTAGTGTTCTGTGTTATACAAAATAAAATTGGTGCTTCATCTTATGAAAAATATTGAAAAGATTAAATTTACATGAAAAAATATATTTTTCAAAATCTAGGGATATTACATTCCTCTCCCATTAAATAAACTTCTACCTCTAAATTATTCACCTTGGTACCAAAATCTAGGGATAATTATTCCTCATTACATCATATGGTTACTAAGTAGAATCCTAAATCTAGTGTTTTTTAGAAATAAACATTGACTAGGTGAGTGGTTTTATTTCTTTGAACATTATCTATATGATCCTGGATCACTATTTATTTTTTCTTATAAGAATGATCATGCACAAGAAGGAATGACCTCTCAGTTTTGTATAAATGATGGATTGGGTAAGTTCTTCCATAAGAGTGACACATAGAACAAATTGTGAACCTGATAGAGGTTCAATGGAAGCATCAATCAGTAATATATATTTCAATATGTTTAGGAATTTAAAAGGGATCGATATACCCAATGCATAGTTTTCCCTTATTTCTTCTAGTAAGAAATTCTTAGAATCACTATATCATCTAATTAAAATTTTATATCATGTCATAGATTGCCATTATAAATTTTCTATCACCATTTTCCACACATAGGTTCCATTGAGTAGATCTAAAATTCTCTATCATTTCTTCTCTATATTAGGTCCCAATATCTTTGTTTCTCTAAAATAATTGTATCACATCATATATCAACACATAATTTCATATGGGGGTTCATAAGGATCTAAAATAATGATATATTTAAATATGTTATCATATTAAAAATTGACTAAAAGAAGGCATTGATAATCACTCCATTTATATATATAAAACAAGATCAAAAAGAATATTCTAGGGTTTTAGTTTTTCTGTTAGACTGACTATCTCTCATATTATGATACACAATTATAATACTCAACTCTATATCAAGATCTTACTGTTTTTTTAAACATTTTGCTAAAAATTATATCCTGATCAGATACAATTTAATATCTTAATACATGAAACCTTACCACTTTCATAAATTATATTCTTCAAAGAGGGTCTAGATATAAATATTCTATATTAAAAATGAATTTTTATAACTTTTTAAGGTGATCAACTACAACCCATAATTACAATAATATCAATGTTAATATACGACCTAATGTTTTCCAATACCGTTAATCATATTTCCACTAAGTGTAAATGAATTCTTATTAAAATAACATTTTCACAAAAAGATATTCAGATATAAAGGGTTTTATTTTCAGAAATGTCTCTTATAAAATCCTTATTCTAGATAAACACTGAAAACAGGAATTTGAAATAGGGTATTAATAACATTGTACTTATTATCAACCATAAAATCATAATCCAACAATGGTATCCATACCTATTAAGTTAATTATATCTTGATACATATACACTTCCAAAACATAATTCCCAATTTCTTCTTTATATGAGAACATATCTTATATAAAAACATTTTCATTGTAATCTTATACTCATCCTTGTAAGGATATAATATAAAATGTTATTTTATTATTATAGAATCCATGGAGAGATAGATAATAAATGATCAAAACCACTTGATATTTCAATAAATGATGAAAAATAATATTTTCATAGGACTCATTCATAAAAACAGAACATTAAATTCCCAACTAAGTATTGGAGGATACATGTTCTCTAACTATCGTGATTCGCATTATCAATTATGATTTTATAATATTCCACTTTTTCCATTGTATTTATAGGTTGTTGTGGCATGTCATCCATATTTTCCCTTACATTGGTACATTGATTCACATAAGGATCAATCTACTTTCACAAAAAACACTACAGTGTTGATATTACATTTTTTTGATATCTCTCTCCTTTAATTTCATTGAATACCCTATTTGCATAACTTATATAATCTTTTTCCCAATTGGTAGACATCTCATGCTTATGACACCCTTTTATACCTTTAAGGAATTCACCTCTTCACTTATTCCTATATTTTTAGTATATATATAGATGAAATTTTATTCTACTATGTAACTTATTTGAGTTATCATGAGATTGACCATGCATTTCTTATTAAATCCATTATAATGAATGTAATAGACAATTTTCATTTTCTAAAATAAGTGCACATTGAATTACATATTCATAGATACTAATTTCTCTTGTTTCTAATGCCTCTGGAAATCATGGTATTCATCCATAAAATAATCAATCAATTTTTATTTTTGGATAGATTATTAAACCTACAGAATATTTTGAATGTGTCATAAATTTAGAATCATAAGTACAAATATATTCATTATCCTTTTGTTTTATCATTCTAAATTTCTTATACAAACATGCTCCTTGAATATGATGTAATTACTTATAAAAAATTATCATTTTAAACTCATTCTATTATATGGATTCAAAAACCTTCTATAGACTCGTATTCATAATAATGTTCCATCATGTATCAGCTTTTCCTTCAAAACAAAAGACAACCAAATTTACTTTTTCATTATTTAAACACTATATAATGAAAAATATATATTCAATGGTAATAATCTATTTCTCTTTGACTAGTGGATTATAGGACCAACTAAAATAACGTGGATTTTGAATTATTATAGACTAAATATAATTTTTTTCCTCCTTTTCTTATTTGGATGTTCCACACTATTCCTATCTTGATAATGTTTTCTAAGCATAGAAATAAGGTTTTTCATTCTAGCTCTAATAATATTTAGTTTCTCATAATCAAATTTATTTTATTTATTATTACATTCATCATCAACATGGTTCCTTAGGGTTTCATCCATTCACTAGGACCAGAAATCATTGTGTGAGAAATACTAATCATATTATAAAACCACATAATCCTACAAAATAATTCATATTATATATAAATCATGGCTCTTTTTAATTTATGAAAACATATGATTAACCTTGGACATTCGTCGTAATTATTAAAATAGTTCATGACACAGCATAAATATTTTTTGAATTTCCAAAACATATCCCTTATGAGTGTTAAACTAGGTGAATATCAAGTACCATTGTAAAACACCTAGTGATGATTGATTCTAAACCAATGTGGTATTTTGGTAGTTATTTACGGTAGGTAACTCTATCCTATAGACACATCAACTTTTATTATCTAGAAAGGGACGTAATTTCATGGAAACCATTAACTCTATCCTTTAAAAAAATTACCTAAAATTTTCCTATACTTTGACTAATCCATAGACTTATCCTTATATATAATCATAGACATGTCCTTGGAAATGTCCCTAGGGATCTAACTATTGTTTTCTCATCCTATTTTATAAAGTATAACTAATCATTTCTCCGAACCGAACTATTGAGGCCCAAACATCACAAAAATAAATATTACATCTTAATATATGAATATATTTTATGTAAAATAATGATCCCCATTAGAATCATTTAGGTATAGTGAATTTGGAAACATGGACACCTAAAAAATTGGACCATCAGTAAGCTACATCACCTCCCACTAATTTATTCATAACTAGAACCCTTTTTTATATATCATATATAATATCATTCATCATAACCTTTGGAAAGGGAACATAATAATAGGTGATCTCATTTCTCAATAATGCTGAAAAGGTTTTATATCAACATATCAAGAGAATAAGGTTATAAGAATATGATAATAACCTTTGAAAACTATACCCAACATATCATAAATCATAAACTCGAGTTATGGAATAATAATTGGAAGTTTATAAGACATGAATCATAATGTAAAATATATATATTATCCATGATAACATAATATTAAAATGGGGCATAAATTTGTGGAGTACATATAATCAAAAAGATTCATGTTTCAACTCCACTAACCAAGTCTTTCATAACATGTTATTCATGGGATAATCACCCATGTACCTATTTTGGGCTTCGTAGAACCTCTCATATACTCTCTTTTGGGCTTGAATTACCCCCCATGTACCCCCTTTTGAGATTGGGATAACATATCATGCTCCATTTAATCTTATATAACATTAATCATTACCCAATGCATTGGAGGTAAATATAATTTCCAAAAGTACTAGTTAAAATTTAACTATTATCCCAAGTTATAACATAACCACAATCCATTGTTATAATGTATCTGTTATCTAATAATTAAAAACATATTTGTTTTTTCCATAATATCAAATAAAGTACATCAAATCAAACCCATTAAATGAAAATTATTTCTAATGCATTTCAATATTTCGTTATAGTATTTCTCTTGAAAAAATAAGAGGGTTTCCTAAGAATATTCTCATGGTATCTCCCGTGAAAAAGAAATGGGTTACATAGTAATCTTATCATTATAAAAATAAAACATTCAAATAAATAATATGAATTTAATTCAAAGATAATACCCCCATTAATTCGAATTTAAATTTAACTTATTACATCTTAGATTGAAATTGATTTTCGAAATGACACTTGGAACAGTCATTAAGGAAAATAAATTTTTAAAAAATTAAAAAAATAATAATTTTATTTAAATACTTATATTTAAGAAATATAATTTAAAATTATAAGGTAAGATTACAAAAAATATTTGGTCATGAAGGTTTAAAAAAATTTCATGTCATCCACAGTAAAACGGATATTGTTTTCAAATTTCCAATAAATGATAAACAAGAATTGATTGAAAAATGAAATTAATATTTTATTTAAAACATTTTATAAAAATTAATTAATTTGTAAATTGTTCATTAAATAATATTTATTTAATGTTAAAAAAATTAATTTTTTTAGTAATTATAAATTTGGAAGAAAAATTGGTTTCTCACAAAAGATAGAAACAAAGGTGATGTTTGTTAAATGAATTATTCCGAAATATATAATTGATAATGAGGGGGAAATCAAGCTGAAACATGTATTCTAATGACATAACTATAGGGGAATAAAATTAAAGACTTTTTTGAGATATGGCCAAAAGTATTTCATCATCTAAAGAATAAACATAAATAATCCATAAAAATAATGAGATTGTATAATAAAACCCTTACCACATTGGTATCACTGAACCATAATAAACATAAATAGGAGATAATACAATGGATATCTAAATCCCAATAATTTTTGTTGAATAATCACAATGTTAATTCATATCCAACAGATGAATCAGATAAAATAATAAGGTTTGAATATGGAAGATTCATCATAAAGTAAAAATGGTGAGAAAGATATCCATTACCATACATCTTGGAAATCATCATAAAGATTTGTACCTCCACTATAATAAATATATGTCTACTAAAAATCTATTATGGTACCATACATATATATATCATATGATATATTATTTAATTTGTCTTCTTATTTCATATTTCTTATCAATTCTTTGTTGATGTCATGTTTCAGAAAATAACTATATTTTTCTTGTAAGTTTTGATTTTTTATTTTTGGTTCTCTAACATTGATCAAGGATAAATAATATTAATAATGTTAAACATGATATAAATGTCATATATATTAAATATATATTTATTTATAGTAATCCTTAAAAGTTAGAGATAGAAAATGAAACACACTGTTCATTAAGACGGTTGGTTAGATGTAAGAATGAGCGTTGTTTCCATTTTCTCAATGAATTAGAGGAATTTAAAGTAAATAATATATGATAACTCTAGATTAATTTTTATGTCATATATATAACATATTAAAATTAAATTAAAACTTTTTACCTTCCACATAAAGCATAATTGAAGCATAGTGCTTCACTAGGCGGTAGCCTTCCATACGCACGAACAATGTTATCATATGCCCACTGAATAGATAGTAAGAAGGAATATTTGATATCAAAATTCAGGAAATATAATAATATTTTAAATATCATATAAAAATAATTAATCCATCATTATATCAGTCAACGAAGTGTGGGGATGGAAAAAGGATAACATCGGTTTATGGAACAGTAGTCTTTTATACAAACGAGTAAGGATTTCTTAGCCCACTAGATGGAAGGTGAGGGGATTTGGGTATATAATTAATATAATAAAAATTTTCTATATGTAATATTTTATGTTTATTATATCATAATGGTTTAGTAAAAATTTATTTAGGTGGGGGACAGAATAAAATAAAATGCTTGATTGGGGACATTCCCTATCCTTCGGACAACTTCATTGGTTTTGACAGAAAGGATTCTTATGCAGGACTTATGAAAAATATATTTATTTTATTATGAGATTATAGAATTTCCTATGTGAATTGGGTATGTATTGGAAGAAAAAAATGGTTATGTATGTGTGAATAGTATAGGATGGGGTGGCTTTTTGTAAGTGAGGTGAATGGAACACATACACTTTTTGAAATAAAAATGGTGTACCAACATTTTTCCCAAGACACAAGGATCCAAAATGGAAAATTATATAAATTTATATTAGATCAGCTAGAAATATGAATTTATACTTGGTATTGTATATGTTTTTTGATCATTTTACCCCATATCCATTTAGTTGAACCCATTGGTAAACTCGTTTTCACCTTAACCACAATACTTGATTTTTTTAACAATTGATTATGGTATAAAATTGGGTTTAACTTATTTTATAATATTTATTATTATGATTCCAAATATTGAATCAGTTTTTATATATTACATTCACAAATGAGGTGAAAATATATTTTTAAATTAATACCACTGAAGAGATAAAAAAAGTTTCTTTCCAAAGAGAAAAAGATTAAATGTCTATAGGGTTTTTATATAACAATTCAAAAGAAAATGATTCCAGTGAAATAAATTCTATTTATTAAAATATAATTAAACTAATTTTAGATTTAATACCATTTTAAAACAATTTATATGTTTTTATATTATATAAATTAAATAATATTTCAAAATGAATAGTAGTATTTTTCACTATTAATCGAAAAATTTATCTTCCAAAAAAATTAAAATATAACAATAATATAATTTTGACATTTTAATTTAAAAAAAAATTAAAAAAAAAAATTTATAAATAAATAAAAAAATATTTTTAAAATAATTTAACAATATGTGACTAAACATTTTTTTAGAAAAATAATTTTTTTAATCCTTGAATAAAATTTATTCTAATATTTGGTCGATAAAATACATGATATGAATTAAATAAATTTTATTGAATATATAATATATAAATTTTATTAAAATTTTTCAAAAAATATACTTTTTAATCTATTATGGTTAAACACATTTTTTTCATAAAAATGGTTTCTTGGAAAAAAGAAATTCCTTTATTTTAAAATAAATCTTTTTTTCATTTTTAATTAATTGTTCATCAATTAATTCATTTTATATACATGTGTAAACCATACATTTTAATAATTTAGTTAATCTTATTCATAACAAACATTCCAAAGGCTATGAGATAAATATCATATTAAATAATAATATTCTAATAGAATTTCATGATTTATATAAACTTGTTTTTTCATATAACACATTATAAACACAATGTTGTATATGAAAAAAGATAAAATTGATATTTTTTATTGTGAAAAATATCAAAAAGATTAAATTTATTTGAAAATAAATATTTTAAATATCTTGGGGTGTTACATAGCCCACATATTTTGATCATCTAATATCAGTATCATTGTTTTACATAAAAATTATAGAATAGACTTTAGAAGTATCTTGATACCGAGATTCATCTAAGAACAACATATCTTTATAAAACTAGTGGATGGTCTAAAAAGACTACTCAAAAACTGCTAGACATTTTGAGTTCATCCTCAGTCAACATTCAATATATATGGGATCAGTATTTACCTTTGGTAGAGTTTTCCTATAACAACAATTTCTATTCAAGTATTAAAATGGATCTATATGAATCATTATATGGAAAGATATGTCATAATAAAATTTTTTGGGAGGAAGTTAGTGAAAGTAAACTTATAGGTGTAGAACTCATTAAACGGACAATAGTAAAGGTAATGACTATTCATGTCACAAAAACTATTATTGTATTATCTCACCTCCTTTAGTGGTTGTTTATATTTCCTTGAATCAATAACATTCTTATGTTGCTTTTTCATTATAAATTAAATCTATATTAAAATTTTTTTTTGGGTATAATCTATATAAATACTTCTAAAAATTTATAACATTTTAGAAATTATTTTTCTTTTGATTTTTTTTTGATAAAATGGGGATATATTGGTAAAAATATATCATTTACATCATATGAATATTTGATGATAAAGAATATTGACTCATATAAAACAATTATTATTCTATATATGATGAATTATTTAGAAATGTATTGATAGGTGTGTCCCATTTATTTATAAACTATCCAATCATACGTATGAAGAATGAGACAAATTAGTTTACAGAATAAAATGGGTTTTCTCCCTAAGTTATAATTTGTGTTGTGAATGTTCACAATAGTAGAGGTATCATCATGAAAGAGATCATGATATCAAAAAATTAAGAATTTCCTTCATGGATAATTTGGTTTTTATTAATATCCTTGAAATACTCTCAATGATATTATATCTAGATTCATTTCATTCTCATTTTATTGATTTAATGTCTTTTGTTTTAAGTTATTTACCAAGAAATAATAATTATGACTTATCCAATTATGATAATCACGATATTTATTTAATGAAATTATTTTTAAATTACAAAAATATCCATATTTAATGTTAATTATTTATACATTATATAATCTACTTTATAAAACCCTTACTAAGAATTTTATATTACCATTATTTTATTTCCATTCCACAAAGTATGAAGAATAATTCCTAGAATGAGTACGAGGATGCCTAATTTTATTTTTTACTATATTTTTTATTTTATTTCCTTACATAAAATTTGTATCTTCTAGGTATATAGTTCTACAAAAATTCTAAAATTACAACACATTTTGATTTTTACCTTTTGTATATATACTAATGAAATAAAGTTAACACCAGCACCATGTTACTAGGGATGGGCTTATTACGGTTGGTATTACAGTAGTTTTAGTTGAAACCATAGGAACCAGTTTAATGAATGCATTGACTAGGGGAAAAAATAAATGATATACTTCAAGTAAAATTGCCAAATAAAATCATAATTTTGTGGTCATGAAGATATTATGTTGTTTTTCCTTATAATATATCCCCATTTAAATACTAAATGTGGTTGTGGTTCTATCATATATTTATTTTGTGGTAATAACTTCATAGAGGGGATTTGGGATTTACTCAAAAATTAAATAGTAAATGAAAAAATTCCTTACAATGAACAGTTTTTACACTCATGGGGGATATTATTATGATACTATACATTTACATTAAGAACGATTATGAATAATTTGAAAATAATTATATCTACAAAGAAACCGTTCTTATGATTATGAGATTAAAAATTTGTAAATTTTTATTTTATTTTAAACATTACACCACATTTAGAATTATACATTGTGATTTAAAACTCATAATTTCATGGAAGAATAATCATGTTATTTAAAAACATTATTATTCTATATTGGATCTCTACATACGACAGAAGTACACATTATTATTTGGGACTACTAATTTATTGGTATATGAAAAATAGATTAAGAATATTGAAAAGATATTTACATCCATATGATTTGATGAAAAGGAAAAGGTTATTCTTATAGTGTATTGTTATAATGTCAATGTTGATCAATGGTAATCATTGATCTAGAATACTATATGAATAGAAAATATAAGTCATTGAATTGAAATATTTTCGGGAGAAATTCTCAAAAAAAAATTCCCTCAGAAGAAATAAATTAAAATGAAAAGAAATTTCATAATATTAAAGAAAAACGAATAAGAAAGTGTTTTTGAGTATGAGGATATATTTATAAGGATCTCTAGGTATACCACAAATTACATTTTCAACACATAGTGAGAGATTTATCATATAATTAATGTTCTAAATCCAACTATCTGGAGGATGCTGGTCTCTTTAAAACTGTCATCATATAATGAAATATTTTTTTTACCATCAAAATGAAGTTTTAATTATCATGATCCTACATGATCAAGGGACATAATGAAATTATGAGGTTGAATGAGGAATATGATTAATAGAATAAAGAACTTTCAATAATGTGATACATATTGAATGAATCATTTTGATATATTCTTTTATGTCCTATGATTTTTTTTGTATGTGGATATGGTTCATAAGGATAAATAATGTAATATGACGAATGACAGCCTTTTTATTTAGTGTTTCAACTATATGGATATACTTAATGAAACAAACTAATTCTCTAATCATCAAGATAATCTACAATAGTAGAGACCAATGGGAGAAGGTCTTGATTTTGTTATCACTATAGCTATGGTGGAAGTACACAATTATGTTGTCAAAGGCATTTTAGTTATATATTTAAATTTAGTTATTGATTTTTTGAGTCTATATCCTTTACTTTTTTATGTCTTCCATGTTTCCCATAAAAATTTAGAAATTTACTAGCACATAAATAAGGGTGTTTTTAGTCAAAAACCCCATTGGAAGTGTCTCTACAATAAGGATTTGTTCCTAAATTCCCATTATGAATCAAAAACTTTCTTTATTTGATAAAATTATTATCTTATATAAGGTTTAATTAATTATTATCAAGAGTTCGAAATGGAATTCAATATATTTTGTACAAAAATTATTCCGAGAAAAAATATTAAAATTTGAGATTAAAAAAGTATAATCCCTTAAATTTAGAGAAGATATGACATCATCTGATCAATATCTAGATATACCACCAGTAGATCTTTAGAATGAAATAATTGGGGAAGAAGTGGAAACAATATGTGGATTGAAAAGGTAATAATAAAAAATTGAGGATGTGTATATTGTACAATAATAAATTGAAATATTACTTGTTAAATTACCCTAACATCCAGTAGATCAAGAATTTGATTTTTCCATTGGTTCAATCCCTGACATAAGACCAATATCAAAGACTCCCTATAGAATGGATATTGTGAAATTGGTTTATTTGAAGAAATAACTAGATTAAATTTTTGATAAGGGGTCTATTTACCATATTATTTCCCCATGGGGATCCCTAGTTCACTATATTAAAAAGGATAAATCCCTGAAATTTTGGATTAATAATAGGTAAATAAATCCTATTAAAATAAAAACTAGTATCATCTGCCTTTCATTGATTACTTATTTTGATAAAATTAATGGAACCTAATATTTTTCAATGATTACCCATCATTATATGTATAATAAATTATTATTAAACAAGAAATATATTACTGTGAAATCATTTCAAACAACTATGAACATTATGTGTTTATTATATTTCTATTTGGATTGACTGATGTGCCCTCTGTTATTAGAGATATAATAAATAGTGTATTCAAGGAATATCATGATGATTTTGTTGCAGGTATTGACTATGGATATCTTGGTGCATTATAAAATATATGGAGGATATAAAAATCACTTGTGGATTATTTTAAATACTTTTACAATGAATGAATTTTCTAAGATATTCGGTTAGTGTGATTTATAACATCAATAGGTTGTATTTAATGTTCATACGATCTCTAGGGATGTAATATCAATTTATCCTATAAATACAAACCAATGAGAGATTTTACTACACAAATGAACTAAACTAAGATATGTAGACTCATTATTTTATAAAATTACTATAATATATTTGTTGAAAAAATCACCATTGGCTAACATGTTAACCAATATGACATGTAATGAGGTTATCTTCGTTTGGGAAATTGAATGTGATGAAATTTTTGATAAACTAGGTAAGATATTTTCCAGTGCTTTGATTTTTACTCTACCATATATATATGAATGGTTCATGATATATATTGATTCATTGAAGAAGTTAATTTCTTTGGCCTTACTATAAAATGATAAAACTATATAATATACATAAAGTTAATTGAGGAATCATGAACAAAGCTATCCAATCAATGGACTTGAGTTGGGAGGTTTAATGTTTTCTTTGAATAAATAAAGACCTTCTCTCTAGAGTAATATATGTGAGATATATATAGATCATAAAATACTAAAATACAACTTTTCCCCAAAAAAGAGATCAATATTAGACAAATGATATGTATAGAGATACTAAAATTATATTATTTATCAATACACTCATCCTGTGAAAATAAAAGGTAGAGGATGTATTGAGTAGTAAATCTCATGATGTTTTTAACTAGATAAGTATTTAGTGTGATCCTATATTCATGGATTTTTTAAACGTGGATAATTTAATTATTAATAGTGGTGAACCATCACCCAATTTTAAAATTTTTTGGAAACCATTTTTATTTTAAATATTAAAATATTCTTAATATTAGGAAAAGTACATTTAGATGAAAATGAAATATGAAAATGAGGGAAACCTTACTAAATTTATTTTTAAACATGGGGTTTAGAAAATTGGAAGGAGATTATGTTTTTTTAGAAGGTGGTGTCTTTTCCAAAACCCAAGACACAATTTATTACTAATTATAGAGACAACTACAAAAGCTTGAAAGAGGTAATATTGTTATAATATTTTTCATATGGAAGGAGATTAAGTGTTACATATATAACTAAACTAAAATGGTAATTGTTTAATAAAACTCATAGATCAAATATTTTTATACGCCATGATATCACTAATATGTAAAGTGATTTGAGATAACTTTTTTTGTAGGATAACAAGAAGAGGAATATTTTGGACTAGTTATCAAAATACTTGATTTATGAACATGTTATCTTTAAGAGATAATACCCTAAAGAATTCATGAAACTACATCCTATTCCTATGTAAAATTATTATTACATTATTGAAGAGTTTTTTAAAGGACAAGAATATCCTCCAAGGTATATTTATGAAATATGAGTAATTGTTGATCACCTAACCAAATTTTCTAATTTCATTATATAATTAAAGGTTTACCTCTTAAAATAATTTTAAATATCTATATTAATTTTTTTAAGTCATCCAGGAATATAAAGACCCAAAAATATCATGAATAAATATAACATCTCAATATATGAATATTCATTACATTACATAATGATAACCACCAGAAACATTTAGGTCTAGTTCCTCTAGAAACATGGTCATGTAAAAAACTAGTCCATAAGTGAGATATATCATCTCCAACTATGTTCATCATAATTGAAACCCATCTAAGACATATCATACCTAATATATTTCATCATAACCAAGGTAATTTAATCAAAATAATGACATATATGAGAATATCTAAATGGGTAAATAAGGGATATGTCAATATATCATGACTGTAAGGTTATGCGAACGTCCAACCGATATTTTTAAACCATAAAATGTATATTATTGATCATAAACTTGTGTCATGGAATAAAATTGGTAGTTAATAATAAATGAATAATAATTAAATCCAAAGTAATGTTCCATAAGAATATAAAATTATCATTACACATATATTTTTGTAACACACATAAGAATAGAAAATATTATGTCAAGGTTACCCACTAATACATTCATAACCTGTTATTCTTGGGATAACAATTTTTGTACATTCATTGGGATTGTTATAAACTCCAATATACCCTATGTTTTCTTGAGATAACTCCCTATGTACCCCATATGGGTCTTGGGATAACCTCCCATGTTAACTTTGAGCTCATATAACCTTAAACATTTCCCAATTCATCAGAGGGGGGTATAGGTCTTGAATTTATTAATAATAACATAACCATTATCCTTGGTTATAACGTAACCACCCTCCGTGGTAATAAAATAACTACAGCCACATAACAAAAATCATAATTTTGTCTTCCACAATATCATAAATTATCCATCGTATTAAAACCAATCATAAAAAATGTGCTTTATATATATTTTTACCATAGTATAACCCATTGAAAAAGAAGCGGGTTTCATATTCAATTTATCAATGTATAACACAAGGAAAGGAAAAAGGTTTCATAAACATCATTCCATCAAAAGAAATATACCATTAGGGGAAATAATAAAAATTGTATCTATTTTTTATATCACCATTAAATCATAATTAACGTAAAATCTTTTCATCTTTGATGGATAATTATTTTTCAAATTACACATTGAACATTTCTTGATGTAAATATGATTTCCTTAAAAATAGTTTTTTTCAATATATATATATATATATATATATATTTGTTTGGATATAATTTTATTTTAAAATAAATTTTGATTCATAAAATTTAATCATTAAAAATAATTACATGGTCATGATGGTGGAAATTTCAATTCATGATGTAAACTTTAAAACAATGATTCATTTTATATTTTTGGTAAAAATTCAAAAATGCATTGTTTGGAAAAAGACATCAATATTCCATTAAGTAAATTATAAATATTCAAATATGGTTAAAAACTTCAATTTCTAATTCATTTAAATAATGTTAAAAAATATTTTATATCATTTTTTTGAAATATTGGATTTAGAATAAAATGGAGTTTTGACCAAATGGAGAAAGGTTGATGAATTTTACTAAAAACATTATATTTAATTATTTAGTACATGAAGAGATGTAAATGAAATAAAAAAAAATTCATGAAATAAACATTTTATAATAAAATTAATGTGTTTATTGATATATGATCAAAAAAAATTATCATCATATGCATAAATATAAACAATCTTGATAAATAATGTGATTGTGTCATAAAACAGTTACAACAATGGTATAACAAAATCATATTCCCCATGAGTGATATATCCAAAAAAATGCATATGTAAATCAAAATAATATATGTGAATTCTAATAGAATTCATTCACAAGAAGTATATACACCACATAAAACTAATAATTGTTGAATATGACAAGTGTCTCACATAAGTAAATAAGTGATATGAAAATACCTCACCATAATTAATAAAAACAATTACACAAATTTTAACTAACTATATAATAAATATAAGTTTATTATACATATATTAAAGGAACATTGTTATATATATCTTACCATATATGATCTACTTATCCCATTTTATTATCCATTTCTTAAGTATTCCTTTTTGGAGTCAGGTTTCTGGCAATAACTGCTTTGTTTTTCATGTTGGTTTTGATTTATTATTTTTGTTACTCTTAATTATATCATGATTCCATCATCTATAATTTATTAAAAATTATATAAAAATAATATATATTCATTATATATATATATATATCTAGATAAATCCATAAAATTTAGAGGTACAAAATAAAATACATCTTTCATAGAGAATGTAGGTTTCATATACAAAAGAATATTATTTCCATTATTTCAATAGATTGAATAAATGAAAGGTAAATAATACATTCAAATTATAGAATAATTTATATATAATATATATCATATGTTTTAATTGAAATAATCTTTATTACTTTCTATGTAATTAATGAATAAATTAAAAGCATCGCATCGCGAGCCGATAGTTCCCCATACATATGAACGACGATGTTGTATTACCATATAATGGAAAGTAAGAAGTATTTCATATCCTGACTCAAGAAGTATAATAATTTCATAAATATCGTATGTAAATAATAAATCAATGATTTTGTTGATCCATGAGATGTAGTGAAGGAAAACGAATAACATCTATCATTAAGGTGGTGGTTTGCCTTGTACATGAAAGATGATTTCATAACCCATTTGATTGAAACTAAGAAATACATAGGTTATTACATTAAAATAATCACATTATAATATATTTAAGATACTAATGATATTATATAATAAATGTTTAATAGATATTGAAGGATGTGGGGTAATAAATAAAATAAAAGGCTTAATTAGGGACATTACCTCTTTTTTAGAAAACATATTTTATTTTTAACCCAAAGGCCTCATATGATGTACTTATAAAAGAATTAAGAATAATATAATTACAGAATATATGTAAATAGTTTATTTGGTTAGTAATTTTATAAACAAATTATTATTGGAAGTTTGAAGAGGATAGTATATTGGGTGTTATTTTCTAAGTGAGGTGGGTGGCACATTTGGAATTTATTAAATGAAAATGGTGTATCAACCATTTTGAAATTCCAAAAGGATCCAAAATTGTTCGTAATATAATCATCGATGCTATCAGGAATAAATTTTTCCATAAAGTGGTTGTTGGGATATTATCTTGTTCATTTTAACCATATTGTTTTAGTCTATTCTCTTGTATACCACTTTTCACTATAAATGTGGTAATTAATTTCACTGGTTTTACTATTCACTATAGTAAAAAATAATGGCTTTAACATAATATAATATAATTTAATCTGATTATAAATATGGAATTCATTATTCCAAATTAAATTCATGTAATTTAAAATAATAAATCAAATATTAATCTTTTTGTCACAATGAAAAACATTTTTCCAAAGAGAAAACGTTTAAAAGTTTGAAATTTTATGATATCATATTCAATAAAAGATTTATTTAAATTAAAAAAATTATATAAATAGATATATATTTGAATTAATATTAACTATAAAAAAATATTGAATCATTTTGAGTCTTTTTAAATCCTCTAAAATAAATCACAATTATTAATAAAAACCCTTAATTTTTACTATTCATCAAAAAATAGATTCTCATTAAATTTTCAATACACCAAAACATCATAATTTAGAAATGATTATTTGAAAATATTATTTCATTTTAATAATTAAATTTATTAAAATTTTAAAAAAATAAATTTCAAATAAGTGTGAAAAAATGGATAGAACTACTGTTTAGAAAAATATTTTTTTAAGCAGAAAATTGAATTTATTCTTATATATTTTCTAAAAAACAAATGATAGGAATGTTAAACATTTGATATAATTTATAGTATATAAAACCCTTTAAATAATTTATAAAAATTAAATTGTTTAATATATAGATAAAAAATTCATTTCAATGCATAAAAATAGTATTTCAAAAAATATTTGTTTCATTTTAAAATATTATTTAATTTCATTTATAATCTATTGGTCGTAAAAGAATTAATTTTAAACACATTTTTAAACCAATTATAATTATTATATAGTAAATCCTATTTATAACTATCAATTTAATGTTAATTTTATGAATATTATATTCAATAAATATAATTTTATTGTTTGGACCATTTATTTTAAACAAAATTTTGCATGTAGCACAAAAAAAATGTAGTGTTTTGTGTTATACAAAATAAAATTGGTGCTTCATCTTATGAATAATATTGAAAAGATTAAATTTACATGAAAAAATATATTTTTTAAAATCTAGGGATGTTACATTCCTATCCCATTAAATAAACTTCTCCCTCTAAATTATTCACCTTGGTACCAAGATCTAGGGATAATTATTCCTCATTACATCATATGGTTACTAAGTAGAATCCGAAATCTAGCGTTCTTTAGAAATAACCATTGACTAGGTGAGTGGTCGTATTTCTTTGAACATTATCTATATGATCCTGGATCACTATTGATTTTTCATTATAAGAATGATCATGCACAAGCAGGAATGACCTCTCAGTTTAGTACAAATGATGGATTGGGTAAGTTATTATTTAAGAGTGACACATAGAACAAATCGTGAACCTGATAGAGGTTCAATGGAATCATCAATTAGTAATATATATTTCAATATGTTCAGGAATTTAAAAGTGATCGATATACCCAATGCATAGTTTTCTCTTATTTATTCTAGTAAGAAATTATTAGAATCACTATATCATCTAATTCAAATTTTAGATCATGTCATAGATTGTCATTATAAATTTTCTATCACCATTTTCCACACATAGGTTCCATTGAGTAGATCTAACATTATCTATCATTTCTTCTCTATATTAGGTCCCAATATCTTTGTTTCTCTAAAATAATTGTATCACATCATATATCAATACATAATTTCATAGGGGGATTCATAAGGATCTAAAATAATGATAGATTTAAATATGTTATCATATTAAAAATTGACTAAAAGAAGGCATTGATAATAAATCAATTTATATTTATAAAACAAGATCATAAATAATATTCTAGGGTTTTAGTTTTTCTGTTAGACTGACCATCTCTCATATTATGATACACAATTATAATACTCAACTCTATATCAAGATCTTGCTTTTTTTTAAACATTTCGGTAAAAATTATATCCTGATCAGATAAAATTTAATATCTTAATACATGAAACCTTACCACTTTCATTAATTATATTCTGGAAATAGGGTCCAGATATAAATATTCTATGTTAAAAATGAATTTTTATAACTTTTTAAGGTGATTAGCTACTACCCATAATTACAATAATATCAAAGTTAATATAAGACCTAAAGTTTTCCAATACCGTTAATCATATTTCCACTAAGTGTAAATGAATTCCTCTTAAAATAAAATTTTCACAAAAAGATATTCAAATATAAAGGGTTTTATTTTCATAAATGTATCTTATAAAATCCTTATTCTGGATAAACACCGAAAACAGGAATCTGAAATCGGGTATTAATAACATTGTACTTATTATCAACCATAAAATCATAATCCCACAATGGTATCCATATCTATTAAGGAAATGATATCTTGATACATATACACTTCCAAAACATAATTCCCAATTTCTTCTTTATATTAGAACATATCTTATATAAAAACATTTTCATTGGAATCTTATACTCATCCTTGTAAGGATAGAATATAAAATGTTATTTTATTATTGTAGAATCCATGGAGAGATAGATAATAAATGATCAAAACCACATGATATTTCAATAAATGATGAAAAATAATATTTTCATAGGACTCATTCATAAAAACAGAACATTAAATTCCCAACTAAGTATTGGAGGATACATGTTCTCTAACTATCATGATTCGTATTATCATTTATGATTTTATAATATTCCACTTTTTCTATTGTATTTATAGGTTGTTGTGGGATGTCATCCATATTTTCCCTTACATTGGTACATTGATTCACATAAGTATCAATCTACTTTCACAAAAAACACTATAGTGTTGATATTACATTCTGTTGATATCTCTCTACTTTAATTTCATTGAATACCCTATTTGCATAACTTATATACTCTTTTTCCCAATTGGAAGACATCCCATTCTTATAACACCCTTTTATACCTTTAAGGAATTCACCTGTTCACTTATTCCTATATTTTTAGTATATATATAGATGAAATTTTATTCTACTATGTAACATATTTGAGTTATCATGAGATTGATCATACATTTATTATTAAAGCCATTATAATTAATGTAATAGCCAATTTTCTTTTTCTAAAATAAGTGCACATTGAAATACATATTCATAGATACTAATTTCTCTTGTTTCTAATGCCTCTGGAAAGCATGTTATTCATCCGTAAAATAATCAATGAATTTTTATTTTTGGGTAGATTATTAAACCTACAGAATATTGTGAATGTTTCATAAATTTAGAATCATAAGTACAAATATATTCCTTATCGTTTTGTATTATCATTATAAATTTCTAATACAAACAAGCTTCTAGAATATGATGTAATTACTTATAGAAAAATATCACTTTAAACTAATTCTATTCTAGGGATTCAAAAAACTTCTATAGACTCATATTCATAATAATGTTCCATCATGTATCTGCTTTTCCTTCAAAACAAAAGACAACCAAATTGACTTTTTCATGATTTAAACCCTATATAATGAAATATATATATTCAATGGTACTAATCTATTTCTCTCTGACTAGTGGATTATAGGACCAACTAAAATAAGGTGGATTTTGAATTATGATAGACTAAATATAATGTTTTTCCTCCTTTTCTTATTTGGATGTTCCACACTATTCCTATCTTGATAAAGTTTTCTAAGCATAGCAACAAGGTTTTTCATTCTAGATCTGTTATTATTCAGTTTCTCATAAACTAATTTATTGTATTTATTGTTGCATTCATCATCAACATGGTTCCTTAGGGTTTCATCCATTCACTAGGACCAGAAATCATAGTGTCAGAAAAACTAATCATATTGTAAAACCACATAATCCTACAAAATAATTCATATTATATATAAATCATGGCTCTTTTTAATTTATGAAAACATATGCTTAACCTTGGACATTCGTCGTAATTATTAAAATAGTTCATGACACACCATAAATATTTTATTAATTTCCAAAACATATACCCTAGGAGTGTTAAACTAGGTGAATATCATGTACCATTGTAAAACACCTAGTGATGATTGATTCTAACCCAATGTGGTATTTTGGTAGTTATTTACGGTAGGTAACTCTATCCTATAGACACATCAACTTTCATTATCTAGATAGGGACGTAATTGAATGGAAACCATTAACTCTATCCTTTTAAAAAAATTACCTAAAATTTACCTATACTTTTACTAATGCATAGACCTATCCTTATATATAATCATAGAATTGTCCTTGTAAATGTCCCTAGGGATCTAACTATTGTTTTCTCATCCTATTTTCTAAAGTATAACTAATCATTACTCTGAACCGAACTATTGAGTCCCAAACTTCACAAAAATAAATATTACATATTAATATATGAATATATTTTATGTAAAATAATGATCCCCCTTAGAATCATTTAGGTGTAGGGAATTTCGAAACATGTACACCTAAAAAATTGGACCATCAGTAAGCTACATCACCTCCCACTAATTTATTCATAACTAGAACACTTTTTTATATATCATATATAATATCATTAATCATAACCTTTGGAAAGGGAACATAATAATAGGTTATCTCATTTCTCAATAATGCTGAAAAATTTTTATATCAACATATCAAGAGAATAAGGTGATAAGAACATGATAATATCCTTTGAAAACTATACCCAACATATCATAAATCATAAACTCGAGTTATGGAATAATAATTGGAAGTTTATAAGACAATGTTCATAATGTAAAAAAATAATATTATCCAGGATAACATAACATTAAAATGGGGAATAAATTTGTGGAGTACATATAATCAAAGAGATTCATATTTCAACTCCACTAACCAAGTCTTTCATAACATGTTATTCTTGGGATAATCACCCATGTACCTATTTTGGGCTTGGGAGAACCTCTCATGTACTCTCTTTTGGGCTTGAATAATCCCCCATGTACCCCCTTTGGAGATTGGGAAAACATATCATGTTCCCTTTAATCTTGTATAACATTAATCATTACCCAATGCATTGGAGGTAAATATAAGTTCCAAAAGTACTAGTTAAAATGTAACTATTATCCCTGGTTATAACATAACCACAATCCATTGTTATAATGTATCTGTCATCTAATAATTAAAAACATATTTGGTTTTTCCATAATATCAAATTAAGTACATCAAATCAAACCCATTAAATGAAAATTATTTCTAATGCATTTCAATATTTCGTTATAGTATTTCTCTTGAAAAAATAAGAGGGTTTCCTAAGAATATTCTCACGGTATCTCCCGTGAAAAAGAAATGGGTTACATAGTAATCTTATCATCTCAAAAATAAAACATTCAAATAAATAATTTTAATTTAATTCAATGATAATACCCCCATTAATTCACATTTAAATTTAACTTATTACATCTAAGATTGAAATTGATTTTAGAAATGACACTTGGAACAGTCATTAGGGAAAATAAATTTTTTAAAAATTAAAAAAATAATAATTTTCATTAAATCCTTATATTTAAGAAAACTAATTTAAAATTATAAGGTAAGATTAAAAAAATATATATTTGGTCATGAAGGTGTAAAATATTATTCATGTCATACATAGTAAAACTGATATTGTTTTCAAATTTCCAATAAATGATAAACAAGAATTGATTGAAAAATCAAGTGAATATTTCATTTAAAACATTTTATAAAAATTAATTAATGTGTAAAATGTTCATTAAATAATATTTTAGTGAATGTTAAAAAAATTAATTTTTTTAGTAATTATAAATTTGGATGAAAAATTGGTTTCTCACAAAAGATAGAAACAAAGGTGATGTTTGATAAATGAATTATTCTGAAATATTTAATTGATAATGAAGGGGAAATCAAGCTGAAACATGTATTCTAATGACATAACTATAGGGGAATAAAATTAAAGATTTTTTTGAGATATGGCCAAAATTATTTCATCATCTAATGAATAAACATAAATAATCCATAAAAAAATGAGATTGTATAATAAAACCCTTACCACATTGGTATCACTAAACCATAATAAACATAAATAGGAGGTCATCCAATGGATATGTAAATCCCAATAATTTTTGTTGAATAGTCACAATGTTAATTCATATCCAACAGATGAACCAGATAAAATAATAACGTTTGAATATGGAAGATTCATCATAAAGTAGAAATGGTGAGACAGATATTCCTTACCATAAGTCTTGGAAACCATCATAAAGATTTGAACCTCCATTATAATAAATATATGTTTACTAAAAATCTATTATTGTACCATACATATATATATCCTATGATATATGATTTAATTTTTCTTCTTATTTCATATTTCTTATCAATTATTTGTTAATGTCATGTTTCAGAAAATAACTATATTTTTCTTGTAAGTTTTGATTTTTTATTTTTGGTTCTATAACATTGATCAAGGATAAATAATATTAATAATGTTAAACATCATATAAATGTCATATATATTAAATATATATTTATTTATAGTAATCCTTAAAAGTTAGAGATAGAAAATGAAACACACTGTTCATTAAGACGGTTGGTTAGATGTAAGAATGAGCGTTGTTTCAATTTTCTCAATGAATTAAAGGAATTTAAAGTAAATAATATATAAAAACTCTAGATTAATTTTTATGTCATATATATAACATATTAAAATTAAATTAAAACTTTTTACCTTCTACATAAAGCATGATTGAAGCATAGTGATTCACTAGGAGGTAGCCTTCTATACGCACGAACAATGTTATCATATTCCCACTGAAAAGATAGTAAGAAGGAATATTTCATATCAAAATTCATGAAATATAATAATATTTTAAATATCATATAAAAATAATTAATCCATAATTATATCAGTCAATTAAGGGTGGGATGGAAAAAGGATAACATCGTTTCATGGAACAGTAGTCTATTATACAAACGAATAAGGATTTCTTGGCCCACTAGATGAAAGGTGAGGGGATTTGGGTATATAATTAATATAATAAAATTTTTATATATTTAATATTATATTTTTATTATATCATAATCGTTTAGTAAAAATTTATGTAGGTGGGGGACAGAATAAAATAAAATGCTTGATTAGGGACATTCCCTATCCTTCGGACAACTTCTTTTGTTTGGACAGAAAGGATTCTTATGCAGGACTTATGAAAAATATATTTATTTTATTATGAGGTTATAGAATTTCCTATGTGAATTGGGTATGTATTAGATGAAAAAAAAATGGTTATGTATGTGTGAATAGGATAGGATGGGGTGGATTTTTGTAAGTGAGGTGAATGGAACACATACACTTTTTGAAATAAATATGGTGTACCAACATTTTTCACAAGACACAAGGATCCAAAATGGAAAATTATATAAATTTATATTAGATCAGCTAGAAATATGAATTTATACTTGGTATTGTATATGTTTTTTGATCATTTTACCCCATATCCTTTAAGATGAACCCGTTGGTAAACTCGTTTTCACCTTAACCAAAATAATTGATTTTTTAACAATTTATTATGGTATAAAATTGGGTTTAACTTATTTTATAATATTTATTACTATGATTCCAAATATTGAATCAGTTTTTCTATATTCCATTCACAAGTGAGGTGAAAATATATTTTTAAATTAATACCGCTGAAGAGATAAAAAAAGTTTCTTTCCAAAGAGAAAAATATTAAATGTCTACAACGTTTTTATATAACAATTTAATGAAATTGATTCCAGTGAAATAAATTCTATTTATAAAAATATAATTAAACTAATTTTAGAATTAATACCATTTTAAAACAATTTATATGTTTTTATATTCTATAAATTAAATAATATTTCAAAATAAATAGTAGTATTTTTAACTATTAATCGAAAAATATATCTTCCCAAAAAAATTAAAATATAACAATAATATAATTTTGACATTTTAATTTAAAAAATAAGATTTTTTTAAAAAATAATTTTTATAAATAGATAAAAAAATATATTTAAAATAATTTAACAATATGTGACTAAACATTTTTTTAGAAAAATAATTATTTTAATCTTTGAATAAAATTTATTCTAATATTTGGTCGATAAAATACATGATATGAATTAAACAAATTTTATTGAATATATAATATATAAATTTTATTAAAATTATTCAAAAAATATACTTTTTAATCTATTATGGTTAAACACATTTTTTTCATAAAAATGGTTTCTTGGAAAAAAGAAATTCCTTTATTTTAAAATAGCTCTTTTTTCATTTTTAATTAATTGTTCATCAATTAATTCATTTTATATACATGTGTAAACCATACATTTTAATAATTTAGTTAATCATATTCATAACTAACATTCCAAAGGCTATGAGATAAATATCATATTAAATAATAATATTCTAATAGATTTTCATGATTCATTTAAACATTTTTTTGCATATAACACATTATAAACAAAATTTTGTATATAAAAAAAGATAAAATTTATGTTTTTTATTGTGAAAAATATCAAAAAGATTAAATTTATTTGAAAATAAATATTTTAAATACCTTGGGGTGTTACATAGCCCACATATTTTGATCATCTCATATCATTATCACTATTTTACATAAAAATTATATAATAGTCTTTAGAAGTATCTTGATACCGAGCTTCATCTAAGAACCACATATCTTCATAAAACTAGTGGATGGTCTAAAAAACTATTCAAAAACTGCTAGACATTTTGAGTTCATCCTCAGTCAACATTCAATATATATGGGATCAGTATTTACCTTTGGTAGAGTTTTCCTATAACAACAATTTCCATTCAAGTATTAAAATGGATCTATATGAATCATTATATGGAAAGATATGTCATAATAAAAGTTTTTGGGAGGAAGTTATTGAAAGTAAACTTATAGGTGTATAACTCATTAAATGGAAAATATTTAAGGTAATGACTATTCATGTCACAACCTTCCCCCTCAATAGATTCTTCAATTATGGTTGAGAGATTAGGACCCCCTGGAGTCCAGCCTCCATTAGGACCTATGTTGGTGACTAGCACTAGGGGTAAAAAATATCATGTATGGGCAGAATTAACCTCTAGAACAAATAGGATCTAGATATATGATGAATCATCCAAAATAAAACCCATGTAATAAAATAAAAAAGAAGAAAACATTATGTCACGATGCATTTATAAATAAAAAAATACAAATAGAATTATCCAAAGGTAAATATCCAAAAACAAAGATAAGGAAATAATACATCAACTGTGAATGGTATAATATATTAATTTTTAGCATGATCAATGCAGTCCTCATGGATACTAAAAAATAGTGTTATATAAATACGGTAAACATAACGGTATACTCTGAAGAAAAAACCCAATTCTCTCATGTACAAGTGAAATGAAAAGTCTAATTCACCCATTTGAAATAAATATAATGAAACTACACCTATACAGATATACTAAGAAAAACCCCAACCTCGCTATGTCTCATGTACTAAATAAAAAATACATGTATAATAATATAATATGAATCACATCGATGATAGGTTACCCTGGAACACTTTCCCATAGATTTTCCTCCATTAGACCCCAATTTAGAACATCTTGGAACTCCCACCTCTTCTGAATAACATCACAACACATCACAACACACCCCGCCCTCAAAAACCTAAGCCATCACATCTTATATCATAACCATAGTAGTATGTTATCATGAACATGAATGAAAAAAAGACACATTATCTCCTCCTACAATTCATGACCCCCACCATAATTCATCACACCAAATATTGCCTGAACACACCTGGTCTATCATATATGATCACATCACAACTCGAAAGTGGTAATTTTGACATATGGTGATCACATAATTTGAATTTCCTCCTAATACTTTGGAATAGGGGTAATGGAAGAGCCTTTATCCATCCATCCATCCTCCCATAGAGATGTTGGTGGAAACACCCCACGAAAGTCTATGTGACTATCAGAACATAGTTCTCGATGGGTGTTGGTTGTATATAGAAATCATAAAAAAAATATGGTATATACATAAAGATTTATAACACAGAATCCCCATACTATTGTTTAACAAGGAACAAAACATCACATAGTAACCTATAAATCCATTACTAGAAGTAAAAGAACAACCCCACACCAGTGAAAATAGAATCCAAAATCACTTTCGACATTTAAAACATCATCTTACCAATTTCAAAATTTTATAATATCAATTAAATACACTTTAACAAACCCCATTAATTTATTATTTAATAGTTTTTTGGAATACCATTTCTTATCATTCTAATGAATTTAATTCCAATGTTATTTGGGAAAATACTGTAACTAGCCACCATCACATCCCTAATTCATAACCACAACACCATAACCATCACTACCCCAAAGCATATACCATCCATCAAAAAAATCCACCACCTATGCACCATAAATTCAAATAAAATCCACAACATAAAACACCATCCACAAACATATCACAACACACAAATAAATTTTTCCTTATTATTCATATGGTATTTGATTCAATTCTACATATCTATTTAACCGAATAATCACACAAACAATATGGTCAAGGGGCGTCCAATTCATTTCCAAAATGTACATGATTGTCCAATTATGGTTTTATGTTTTTTCCAAAATCACACAATGTATATTTCAAAATTCATATTGTAAAATAACATGTGAGGACCTATAATGGACGTGATTTTCATCTTTCATGAGGCCCAAAAAATTCACATTATGAAAACAAATAATAAAAATCCTGTAAAAATTTCAGGATTCACATTCCTCTTCCCCTTTTTATTTAATTTAAACCATCTCCTTGAGGTAAAATAATCTATATGTTTTTATCTTTGCAATTGATTAAAATAATAATTCCATCCAACATGATACACATAAATAGTATCTAAGGGATTCTAATGTGGAAGAAGAAGAATTTCCCATACATAATGCACAAAAATAGGGGGTGTACATATAGGAAAAAACCTCTTCAGGGGAACTCGATCCAATTGCAGTAATAGGGATTCACAACTCCAAGGGATGATTTTTTTTGAAACACATATCTCAGTAGAAATTAAGGCCATAACAATAAAGGAAATATATCATATTTAGAAATATTATATCTGAGACCAATGGGATTTTAAATGTTTCATATTGGCCATTAAAGTTGGATTTTTTTAAATCCTCATGGTATAAAAATTTAAAAGATTTTAGAGTATTTTAAAAATTGAAGATTTGATTCATAACAACTGAAAGAGGTTTCAACCCCCTTAATTAATGCATCAAACACATTTTTCAACATAAAATAAGTCAAAATGGAAAATCTGAAATTTTACTGAAAACAGAAAACTACTAGAATTACCTACCACACGAATGAACCACAGTTAAATTTTTTCTTGGAAAATGAAAAGCTTCTATAATTTCATATAAGAAGAATGACCTATCGTCAGAAATGAATTATCACTAGAATGATCTACTGCCAAAATGACCCATAGATAGTAATTTATTTCATAAAAAAGAAAAATACAAGAATAACCTACCACTAGAATGTCCTTTCACCAATAATTTTATGGAAAACATGAAATTACTGGAATGAACTACCATAAGAATGACCTACCATTAGAAATTAACTACCGTTAGAATGGCATATTTCCGAAATGAATCGTTGTCAGTAATATTTTTAATGTAAAACTGCCAGAATGACCAATGGCTAGAATGAACTACCACCAAAATGACCTATCTCTTCAGTAAACCATCATTAAATAGATTGAAATTTCCATTAAACATCCTAAACACCAATGGAAACCTAAATCATTAAATTGGATTGGAAAATTAATGTGCAGGAAGGTCCTTGACATTAAATAAGATAACACTAAAACTATTATCAACCTCAAGAATTCAAAACCAACCCCGAAGGAAGGATAGAAATGTTCCAAACAGTTTTCTCTTGAGATACCATTCAAGGATCACATTACACATAATACACTTCCCCAAACCACACCATATATCCCAAACTCCCACAACAGTTGAACAAGACCTACTTCCCCAAACATAGGAATCAAATATTTCTAAACTCCAGGTCTATATACTATCGAATATAGGTGGAACTAACTCACCCTTACCAGTTAAATCACATCATAGTGTAATACATCTTGATTATAAATTAGATATTCTCTTTTTCTCATGTCATACCATTATAAAACATCACACAACACACATCCCATCAAGTTAAAAACAATTTATCCCATAAAACATCAAGGTCCAAACAACACATTACAAATATAAAATGTGATAGGAGAACTCAAAACAACATTGGGTACTAGGCTTGAATATATGTCCCACTATCCAATGTAATCCCATATTAGCTACCATACCTCCACAGTGCATGAACCAAGTGAATGGTCCATCCTCGCAACACCTTCTCTAGATGGTCTAGGATCTCCATTGGCTTCTCTATGAATATTACATCATCATTGATATCCAACTATACCCAATAAATGACATGGGAGTCATAATGAAGATACCAATAAAGCTAAGATATATAGAAGATTTCATGGATCTAGTCCAATTGAGGTAGATGTGAAAACCGATAATTCACCTTGCCAATATGCTCCAACACCTCAAAGGGCCCCAAAAAATGGGGAAATGAGATTACTCCCATTGTTGAACCCCCTTTACCCACATTGATGAAAATATTCAAGAATATGAAGTCCCCAACCTCAAATAGCATGGGCCTCCTCCTATGTTTATCAGAATACTTTTTCTATTCTTGTTTTGTTTCATCCTCTCATGAATCATGTGAACCTTATATATCATGATTTATACCACATGAGGTCCAAGAAATATTGAATCCCAAGCCTCTTTCTATCATAATGTATAATGAAACAAACTACTATAAAAATACTCAAAATGATCCATGCCAATGGAATAGTCATAGAAATTAGTATAAGAAAACTCAACCAAGGGAACGTGTCTTTCCCAAGATCCTCCAAAGTCCAAGACCCATGCTTGAAACATATCCTTGAGCATCTAGATGGTCTATTCCTTTTACCCATCTATCTAAGTGTGTAAATAAATTACTAGGAATAACTGGATTCCAAAATCATGATACAATCAACATTATAATCATGAGTAAAAAGTGTGCCCTGATTCAGAAAATAGACATTATAACTCCTTTTACCCATGCCACATCATACACAAACCTTTTCAAAAGAAATCCTATGATATAGACATTGTTTTCAAGAGGATATGAGATGATTTCTTCAATTGATCTATAATTACCAAAATAGAATCACAACCTTCCTTGTATTAGGGTGACCCTATACTGAAATGCATTGATATTTCATCTCATTTCCACTCAAGATCTTCCAAGCAGTGAAACTAACCTTCAAGAACATAATTCTCATCCCTTGCTTGCTTGAAAACAAGATACCATGCCACAAAATATTTCACTAGTCATTTCATCTATATCCAACAAAACTATGTCCTCAAACCGTGGTAAATCATGGAAAATCCTCTTTGTACTACTAAATGTGAGATATAAAACTCAAAAAAGGACTCCCTTGTGCATTGTTACTAGAACAGAAAACTTCCCATGAAACACCATATTGTTCTTACTAAACTTTGATGATCCATCTAGAGCATCACCATGTCCAACATGATCACGTATCACCTCTACCTCTGAGCCTCCCCACTAAGAATCCTCTACCTACAGAATCCTATAAGATTAATTCTTTATTTGAATCAAATATTCCCTACCATCATCCACCAATCCATATATATGAAGGGATTCCAACTCCTCCATCACTCTATAAGAATATGAAAACTCCATAACAACATCCTCCTATGAATTTATTCTCTAATAATTAGCCACAGTATTCCTCTTTCCTGTGGTATAGGAAATCTCAAAATCATAGACCTGAAGAATCTCCATCCACCTTTACTATCATAGATTTATATAATGAAGATATAAGACATTTTTCAAACTATTATGATCTATAAAGATCAAAATGCACTCCCTAATGTGGTTATTTCATCACAACACCATCATAAACACATCTACCACTAGGTTTATATTGTGAGTGTCATAGTTACATTCCTTCGAGCATAACTTCCTATACCTATATGAGATCACTTCCTTATACTAATTCAAGATGCACCCTATAAAAACACAGAACGTATCATAGAAAACCTCAAAAAACACACCCTCCTATGGAAACTAAATCATTGGATCACTAACCAATATCCCCTTCGAGTAACTAAACTCTTCTTGGAAATTATTAGTCTAGACAAATTATTGGTTTTTCTTAGTCAATTTTGTCAGTAGGGATGCTCCTCAAGAGAAATATGGATCAAACATCCAATAATAGCATAAAATACCAAGTAATATATGGACCTATGCAACTTTCTTGGGTTCAACACAAGAAATAAAAACCTCAACCATTGATGGTTTTGTAGCCTCACCCATCCTAAACAACAAATTCCATAGGAAATTAATATCTCATGACCAAAATATACACTTAGAACAATTTCCATATAGGTGGGGGTGGAGAATAACCTACAAAAAAGCCATGATATGTCATGAATTTTCCACCTATTACCTTGAGTAGATTAGTATATAATCAATGAATACAATTACAAATTGGTCAAGGGACTCGTGAAACAGGAAGTTCATAAGCCCCATGAACAAGATGAGTGTGCCTGTAACACAGAAAGGCATGGATAAGAAATAAATGTTTTCGTACATGCATCTGAGGGAAGTCTTTTGGATATATCCATCCTTCAAACATAACTGGTGATATAAAAACTATATATTAATCTTAGAGAGCAAACTACCTCCCTTCATCTAATCTAAAAGATCATTAATCTATTAAATAGTACATTAATTATTAATTATCATTTGGCTCAAACTCTAGTAATCTATGCACAACCTTGATGTAATGAACCATGATTATATTAATGAAATTTCCCTTCTTAAAATTATTTTATGTATTATAAATCACAAAAAAAAAATAACATAAAGAATACAAAAAGACATTATAAATGATGAATGAATGAAATAATAGGCTTTTTATGAAATTAAAGAACCAATACCAATGGAATAGTAGCATAACCATTGGAGTAGTAATATGACTTTTATGAATAGTAAACCAGCTAAACGAATAGTAAACTAACCAATGAAATTATATGTAAAATTTACGTATCTTATAAATGAAAATATGATATAATTATATCATAGTATTTGTAAATAAATGTTTCAAAAATGATAAATTAAGTATTCATAATTTTTTGAAAAATAAATATTTGTTTTCAATTTTATTTTTAAAATAATTATTCAAAAGAAAATTTATTTTTATAAAATATATTCACATGTTTTTTTTCTTATGATTATAATATAATTTTATGGGTCCTTAATTAAATTTTCCAAGTATTATAAAACCCGTTATAATTTTTAAATTGGTATTTTGAACTAATGATTATTTTAGATAAAAAATAAATTTATCATATGTATAAAATTATTTTAATAATATGGAATTCATTTTTGAAGTCTACACATTGAAAATTTGTTAGGGTTAATTTTTTGGATTTTTCTAAAATATATGAATTTTTGGTGAATAGTGAAATACTGTAATTTGCAATATGAGCTAAACAAATGAATTATTGTGTAATGGATGGTGTTTTAATCTTGTAAGAACCATTGTTTCCGACTCACATACACTAGTTACTATACATAGTAATAATAAACCATACTATTTATAGTCTTGAGAAAAAATAATAAACAAATGAACAAAATTATCAAAAAATTCCTCTCTCCTCCACTATAAATACCACCTCTTCTACTTACGCAACTTAAGCATTGAAACTTGTAAAATTTATGCCAAATTATCTTACCAAGTACATTACCCATGTCCATGATGTTTTTTATCAATATAATACCAAAAACAATTTCCCCAAGGAGGTTCTCAAGGAGAAGAATTCAAGAGGTAAAATCCACTTTCACTTTCTTTATTTTCTTTTCTGATTATTTTTTTATACTCTACTCACCTACTCAATCCAAAAATGAATGATAAATCTAGTAAAATATATATAGTTTAATTTTATTATGTTAATGTAAGAACCATCATCAATCCTCTTCCCCTCTACCTTTTATTCTGAAAATGAAAATATCATATGTGAGGTGTTGATTTATCACCTTAGAGGATGACAAGTTTTAATTTTCCTTTACTGCCTTCAAGGATGGACATAAAACCATTAAAATGGTTAGTAAATATTGTAAAAAAATTATATCCCTTTTCATGTTCTGAAACTAACTTTTATACACAATCATTAATAATGAAATAATAGTTGTTTGGGATGATCGAAAAACATTGAAAATATTCTAAACGATCATCACTAGAATATTATATAATGATTCTCCCTTTCCCAAAATAACAAAATAATTTATATTAACATTTTTTATTTTTTATTTTCATAAATAATATATAACTTCAATTCTGGATTTATATTCCCATTTTACATGGTCCTTCATAAAATTATACAAGTGAACAAATCATGAATACATAGGAATTTCACATGAGCCTTAGCTCGGTTTGTAAGGAATTTGTAAGTGCATCAAAGAGACCAGGGATCAAATCTAGGTGGAGGTAGAATTTCTAGGGGTACTATAACAGCACTGTAGCAGGTAATGTAGCAGTACAATAGCGGGAACTGTGTTGTACTGTAGCAGGTACTGTAGTGGGCACTATTTGGAACTGTAGCGGCTGGGAATATTCCTCCGTTTGGGCATTAAGGCCACCGATTTGGTCCCTGAGTCCTGTAAGGACTTTGGGCCACCCAGGCCTTCAGGTCAGTAAGGCCTTTGAGCCACCTCATGGACTTTATGCCACCTTAAGTGCAGATGCAAACCAGACAACCTACAAGGTATAATCTCTACAAGGAGGATAAGCAAGGATCTTTCACCATAGCAGAAGCTAAACGGATTGCAAGAATGAGAGGGTATGGAACCTACCATCGGGACAAGCCTGTGCATGCACGGGAATTCCTATCTGAACAACCATGCGAATATGGAGAGTTAATTTCACGATTATGATGCTGGGGAGGAGTAGTTCCAAATAGTTAGTCTGGGTTGTATGTAATATTTGAAGCCTACGGGCAATGCATTCCTCTAAGGCATGTGGGCCATGTAATACTTACGCCTTCGGGCCTTGTAAGGGTTCCACCTCACCCCTTGAAAGGTTTATTATCAAAAATTAATAAAAATGAAGGCCTTCGGACCATTAGAGGAAATGCCAAGGAAATAAACACTTCTGAATGATGATATTGTATCTTATAACCCATCAAAAAGGGAATTAATAACCTTAATAAAATAAAATAAATAAAGTACATGTATAAAATGTTATGAATTAATAAATTAATGGATTTAATTTTATTATCTATGACATTAAGAATAATTGAATAACAATTTCCAAAAAAAGGTAAGGGATTACCACAAAACATCCATTTTTTCTTTTAGGTTACTCTTTCTCTCTCATTAACTGGATATTATTTTTAATTTATCTAATTTACTCCTTGTAAATTCTATTTAAATGTTCCAAAATCATGTATCTATATCATTTCATCTTAATTTTTTGGAGAAATTTTTGTTTTGAAAAGGTTCCCCTCTCAAATCATCCTAATAAGAAATCCGGACGGGAACTGCCTGATTTCTTAACCATTTTTAAGTACACTGCATAATCTATTTTAATCCACCATTATTTTTCTCAAATCACTCATTTAATCATGAAAAATTATCTTGGTTCATTTATGGTTTTATAAAAACAAATATTTGTTTTCCTATTTAAACCCTCTTTAATATTTTCCTTAAACTGTACTAAAATGTTTCATTTCTAATTTCTCTTAAACAATATTTTACATGTTTTCACTTCATTTTTTCATAACCTATAACTATATATTCCTATTTTTCCTTATTAATTTCCATGTATTATTTAAATCCATTATTTCGTGGACACCATTATGATATTCCCATTTTTATGCCTTATGACATGACTATGATACCCAATTCGTTCCTTAGGAAACCCTTATGTTTATACCTCATGTTCGATTCTTCTTATGGAACACATATTCATGAAAATGTTTTTTTGGTTTTCCCCATATAGTTCTCAAATTAACTTGGTATTTTTTTAGTCTCATGATACATTATGTTGGGACATGGAGTGAACCAGATTCCTTTATGTGACTTTATCTGCAATGTGCTATGGTCTTGGAAGTTGGCCTCAACTCATGCTTATGTCATGTTGTGTGTTGTCTCCAATTTTTATATGATTCCATTATTATAATTCCCCATAATCAACATGTTAGTATTCCTTATTTTTATTAATGTTCCATGCCTTTTTATGTCATTATGTTATGCCTTCAAACCCATATATTTTTCATTATTCCTATAATTGTAACCTTAATGGTATTTTTTGATTATCTCTATGTTTCATGTATTCCATAGGTTATCATATGAATATATAAGTGATAAATTTAAGTTATTATATCTTTTTTGATGATTAAAATAAATATGTTTTATTTTATTTCCATTCATTCATTCTTATGTACCTAATAATCCAAAGACACTAGACTAGAGGATCCTTGGATTGTAAATTAATGGTCAATTATGTATAAAATCGTGTAATAATATGTGTAAAAGGTTAGGGTATCAATAGTTTCTATTAGAGTAAGGTCTAGTTATTTTTTTAGATTACTACTAGATCACATTATTAGGAACCCTATGGATAATTCTATCACCATGGATACCTAGATTAAAACTTAGGGTATCACAAGTTAGGATATACTTTTCATTTAGAAGTTTTTCCTTCCATGTTAATTTTTTTTATATTCTCATTATATAAGTATTTAATACTCCTAATTAGACATACTTTTTCATATTTAATAGATAGAAATAGAAGAACCTGTTCCAAAAATAAATGTGATAGGAAATGTGATGATTACCATAGTGATATGCAAAATATGATTGGAACAGGTGCTCAAAACATCATTAAAGTAATTTCTCGACTAGATCATTTCATGAATAATAACATGAATAATATGGAATGGCCTTTTATACTAATAAATATAATCTTTTGGGTGAATAATTCATGAAAAAAGGCCACATATTTGTAGTGAGTCTCATTATCCCATCATCATTAAATAGTTGAATAATTCCATTGAGAATATATTCTATATCCTCTAGTTCTTAGAAGAAGATAATGTTATTCTAGAGGTATATCGTTTTGATGGGGAAGTTGATTAATGGTAGACAATGATCAAGAACATAAGGTCTAATGAGGAAATTGATTCCATGGAATGGGAATATTACAAGAAAATATTTTTTAATAAATATTTTCCCCCAAACAATCTATGTTAATATGGAAAGGGAGTTCCTTATACTAAATCAAAAGGAAGAAGAGTCAGTTGTAGATTTTGAGATAAACATCACAAGGGTGATTTGAGACATAGACAATTATGAGGAAATTGTTTGTCGTTACCTTAAGGATGAAATGGTGATCAGAGACTCTCAGTGATCTCATGGTTCTGGTGATGAAAATAGGAAAATAGAGTTTAATATGGGTTTATCATTAGATAAATCCCATAATTGAAAGAAAACCCAACATCCCATGTGTCAAAATTATGGGTGGAAGCATCCAAGAAATTACTTAAAGGGAACAAATATAAGCTTTAAATGTGTAAGATAGAGGCGTATGGCTAATAACTATTGAAGGGATATGAATAATCCCACTAATGTAGAAGAAGTAAGGAAGGTTCATATCAATACTCATATTATAGTGTAGTGTTTCAAATGCAAGAATCATTGCCATTAAGAAATTCATTTCCCTGAGCTAGGGGTTGTTGGAGGAAATCAATAACAACAACCTCCAAGGCAACATTGAAGATAATATTAAATCACTACTACTAAGTTCGAACCTAAAAAATTATGTGGTGAAAGGTATGGTGGTTATTCATTCCAGAATAGTGATCATACTATTTGATTCTAGATCTACGCATTATTTTATATCATGCATGTTTACTAGAACTATTAAAACTCTACCTCAATATATATAGGATGAGTTGTATGATAGAATAAAAATGTGGAAATTACTACATCTAAAGTATTTTACTCTTCCCAAGATAATGTTTCTAGACATAACCTCCCAAAAATTATCATCTACCTTCCTTTGGTATAGTTTGATGTTATATTGTTCATGGATTGTATATCTTCATACAAATCCAACATCAACTTTTGGAAAGGGATATCACTCTTCACATCCCAGGGTATCTTCAAATTATTTACAAGTGAAAGGAGGAAGATGAATCTACATTAGAATCATTGTCTCAATTGTGGATATTATTTCCTTATGAGAAAGAATATCTAGCTGAAATTATTTTTAAAAATTATAGTATCATCATATAATACATTCCCATTGTGAGGGAATATACTGATATGTTCTATGAAGAAATAAATGGTCTTCCTACAGAACGACAGTTTGAGTTCTCAATTGAACTTATTCCTAGATCTTTTCTTATATCAAGGAGACCATATAGAATGAATATTGTTGATCTGGAAGAGCTGAATAAGTTGTTAAAATATAATTTGGAAAATGTTTTTATATGCCTGATTTCTTCCCCATGGGGCCACTAATACACTTCATCAAAAAGAAGTATGGATCAATGTGCCTCTACATTGATTGTTTGAACTGAATAAATCACGATAAAGAAAAAATAACCCCACTGCATATAGATGACTTTATTCATTTGGAATGTCACCAATTAAAGGTGATGAAGGAAGATATTTCCAAGACTTCCTTTTGAATGAGGTATGGAAATAATGAGTTCAAAGGGATTATATTTAGACGCACTAATGCTCCATTAAATTTTAGCGATTTAATTAATAGAGTCTTTAAAGATAACCTTGAAAAATTTATGGTAGTATTTATATATTAAATTATGATATACTCCAAGAGTAAAGAGAAACATGAGGTTCAATTGAATAATATGTTGAAGAATATATAAAGGGAGAAAATTTATGTTAATTTTATGAATTTTGAGTTCTTGATGGGGAAAATATCATTCTTGGGTAATTTTATCACTACGAAATGAATACCTATGGAAACTTCCATGACAAAGTCAATTAGAGAGTATCCAAAGACAAAATATGTAACATAGTTCTATTGTTTCCTTTGTCTAACTGGGTGTTACCAAAAAAATTTAAGATATTCTCCCAATTTTTAAATAAAATAACCATTTTGTAACATATGGGAGTGAAGTTTTTCCAGAGTAGTTAATGTGAAGACTTCTTCAAAGAGTTAAAAAATAGGCTTATCACTGCACTGGTTCTCAGACTTCCGACAAGTGGGAAACTTTTTATATTTTATAATTATTCTTTAGAGAAGGGATAAGGTCGTTTAGTGGTTCAAAATTATAATGTGATATTCGATGCCACAAGGTTGTATAAAATTCATACGAAAAACTATCCCACACATGATCTGGAGTTGGCAGTAGTGATCTTCACCTTTATTATATGAAAGAATTATATTTATGGGGAGAAGTTTAAAATATATTAGAATCATAAGAGTCTTTAATATATATTCACATAGAATGATCTTAACATACTCTAATTCAGAAGGTTAGAGCTCATCAAGGATTATGACTTCTCAATCAACTACTTCTTTGTATCAAAAATAAGTTTGCAGATCCTCTAAGTATAAAGGTTTTCGAGACACCGTCAATGAAGATAATTATTCATATCAAATATTCTTATACTTCCAAAGGATTGAAATGGGAATCCTTAAGGAATAAATTTCCTCACCCCTTTCTCAATTGATTTCTCAACCATCCCTTATGGAGAAAATAAATAGTGCTCAATGAAATGTTGTGGAAATTTAGAAGGAGGAACCCATGAGAACATGGAAATACCCAGAGTTAAATTTTTTTGAAGATTTCGTGGTAATATTGGGTTCATGACTATGTTTACCATACAATCCAGATATAAAGAAATATCTTTTGAATGATGCATGTAGATTAACCTTCACTATTAACCTATGGATAACAGAGATGTATTGGGATCACTGAGAGAACTATTTGTGGGAAAATATGAATAAAGATAATTTTGAGTATTCATCAAAGTGCCTATAATTTTATCAAGTGAACAATGAAATGGAAAATTACATGATGATGATGAAACCATTACACATTCCAACATGGAAGTGGGAAAACATCACCATGTACTTGGTCACCAAACCTCTAAATCCATCTTGAGGAAACAATGTTATACGAGTTGTTGTGGATCATCTCATAAAGACATCACACATTAATTCAATTTGAGAGGACATATCATTGTAGAAACATTCACGGATATACATTAGATAAGGGGTAAGTCTGCATGGAGTACCACAATTGATTGTATCTAATCGAGATCTGAGATTTATCTCTATGTTCTGGAGAAGTTTCCAATATTCTAAAAACACTAAGATAATTTTCAATACAGATTATCATCCTTAAAATGATGTCCAATATAAATTTACTATTCATATAATGGAATACAAGTTGAGAGTGTGTCCAATGGACATAAAATGAGGATGGAACCACCATCTATATTTGGTCATGTTCTCTTACAACATCAGTTTCTACTAAAGCATCCAGAAAGTTCTATATGAAGCCCTTTATGGGAAATGATGCAGAAAAATGGCATGTTGAGATGAATTTGGTGAGTATAAGCTGTTAGGACCTAAAATGGTCAAGGAAATGGTATAAAAGGTGAAAGATAATTAGACACAAATCAAATCATCATAAATTCGACATAAGAGCTATGAAAAAAATCGTCGATGAGACCTAGAGTATAAGTTTGGATAGATGGTATTCCTCTACATATCTCCACAGAAGAGGATCATGATTTTTGGGAAGAAAAGAAAGCTAGGTTCTAGGTACATCGACACCTATTAGATTCTTGATCATGTCTTAGTTGTGGCATATCGACTAGCATTTCCACCAACCATGTCTCAAGAAAGCGATGTTTTCCACATGTTAGACTTGATGATGTACATACTAGAACCCTCACACATACTGAATTCATAGGTGGAATATTTGGAAAATGATCTCTCCTATGAGGAGTTTCTAGTGAAGAGCATAGACTATAAAGATGATATTCTACATAAGAAGACTACTCTTCTTGTAAAATTACCATGGCATAATGATACATAAAAATCAGAAACATGGTAACTAAAGAATGAAATGAAGGAGAAGTACCCTCACATGATTTCCAATTAAAAAGAAATTTTGAGGGTAAAATATCATAAGGGTCGAAAAATGTAATGAACCAAAATTATTTCATGGAAATTTCCCTTCTTATAATAATATCATATAGTATAAATCATATATAATTACATAAATAACAAACAGAAAACATTATAAATGAAGAATTAATGAAATAAGAGTATTTTCATAAATTAAAGAACCTATAACAATGGAATAATAACTTGACCTATAGAGTTGTAATATGACCCATATTATTAGTAAACTGTCCAATATAATATAAAATTAAACAATGAAAGTATAAATAAAATTTGGGTATCTTATAAATTAAAATATGATATAATTATATCACATTAAAAGTAAATAAATGTTTTGAAAATAAAAAAATACTTTTTCATATTTTTTTCTAAAGATAATTTTTTATTTACAATTTTTTTATTAATATAAATATTGAAAGGAAAATTTATTTTCAAAAATTATTTTCATAAATTAATATTTTATTGTATTATCATTATAATAAAATTTAATGAGGCCTTAATTATTTTTTAAAAGTGTAATAAAATTAGTTATAATTTTAAAATTGGTATTTTTTGAATAAATGATAATTTCAATTAAAAATAAAATGTCTCATATTTATAAAATTATTTTCAAAAAATGGACTTTTTTTTTAATTCTCCATGTCAAAAACAATTTAGGGTGAATATTTGTTATTTTCTAAAATATTTGAATTTTGTGAATAGTGAAATTTGATAATTTACGGTATAAGCTAAATACATGAATGATTGAGTCGCGGATGATATTAGGATGGTTTAAGAACCATTGGTTCACACTCAGATTCACTATTTACTATAAATTTACCCAATAATCCACACTATTCATTGGATTTATCCAAAATAATAAACAAATGAATAAAGTAATCTAAAACCACCCCTCTCCTCTAATATAAATACCACCCCTCACTACCGTTTATCCTCAAGCATATTAAGCTTTGATGCTTGTCCAATTTATTCCCAATAAAGTTTCCAAGTATATTTTCCGTGACTAGTCGATTTTGGACTCAAGAAAAGACCAAAACCAATTTTTTTTAAGGATGCTCTCTAGGATAAGAATTCAATATGTATAATCCTTTTTGGCTTTCTTTATTTTCTGTTCACTTTCTTTTCTTTTCTAATACTCTTCTCACCTCATATATCTAAAATTCATTAAAAATAAATTATATTATGTATACTATAATTTTATTATGTTAATGGAAAAATCACTATAAATTATCTTATCCTCTTACTTTTATTATAAAAATGTAAATATCATCTAGGAGGTGATGATTTATCACCTTCAAGGAAGAAAAGTTTTCATTTTCCTTTACCACCTTCAATTATTCTCTTAAAATGATTATAATGGTTGTAAAAAATTTAAAATTTATTTTATAGCCATTTTAGTTTCTAAAACGAACTGTTATATAAAATTATGAATAATGAGACAAAAGTAGTTTGTGATGATCGAAAAAATGCCAAAATTATCTAAATGATTACCAATAATGTCTTATATAATGATTAATCCTCTCCAAAAATTTAAAAATAACTTATATAAACATTTAATATTATTAATTTTCATTAATAACATATAACTTCAATTGTAGATATATATTCCCATTATACATGATCTTTCATACATTTATACAGGTGAACTAATCATGAATACCAAGGAAATGAACACTACTAAACGATGAAATTTTTTTTAAAAAAGGTTGGGGCCAAAGCCTTAATTTATTATTAAAGCAAAGACCTCTTTAGCCTGGGTAGAGGGTGACCCATTACATAACCTGAAGTCCCAAGGACAAGTGGCCTGCATATAGGTATAGAAAGAGCATTGTTTTGCCCAAAGGACCCCTCGGTGAACAATACTGCTATAGTACCCGCACAGCTATAGTACTGTTGCCGCTACATTACTACTACAGTCCACTGCTACAGTACTCGAAAATTCTCCCCTACCTGGATTTGATCCTGGGTCTTTTGGATACCAAGCAGGAGCCAGAACCACTAGGGTACAGACATGTTGGCACTACTAAACGATGAAATGGTATCTTATAACTCATCAATAAGTACATAAATGAAAATAATAAAATTATAATAAATAAAATATAAGTCTAAAAGGTTATTAATTTATTATTTATTTGTTTTATTTATTTTATTTTATTATCCAAGACATTAATTTCAAGTGCACAACACTGTCACACATAACATTAGGGATTATCCCTGAATATCAATTTTTTCCTTCGAGTTAAAATGTTTCTCACTTTACCTCAATATAATTATTAATTATTCTTATTAAGTCATCCTAAATTTGGTTTATATTTTCTAAACTCAAGTATCCATATCATTTCATCCTTCTCTAATTAGGGAATTCATAGGTTCCCTTCCCAAATCTTCAAGATTAGCAATACCAATTAAAGGTAACCTCTCGATTTCTTTCCCATTTTTAAGTGCACTCACTTATTAATTTTGAGCCCCAATTATATTTCTAAAATCCCTCATTTTATAATGAAAAAGTATATTGATTCATTAATGTTTTTATGAAAACATGAATCCCTTTTCTACTTTAAACAATCATTAATATTTTCCTTAAACCAAACTAAAATGTTTCATTTCAAATGTATTTTAAACACTATTTTTACATGTTTTCACTTCATTTTGAGATCACCTATCAAGATATATTCCTATTTTACCATATTAATATCAATCCATTATTTCATAGACACTATTATGATATTTCATTTTGTCATGACTTTTGGCGTGATTATGATACCCAATTATTCACTTGGGTAACCCTTGTGTTTATACCTCAAGATTGAATATTATTGTGGCACATATATTCATGAACATGTAATTATGGGTATGTACAGATATTTCGTTAATTAATTGGGTAATTTTTAGTCTCATGAGACATAAAGTTGGTACATTGAAGTGAACCTAATTCATTTATTGGACTTTGTCAGCCATGTGCAATGGTCTTTTTATCCGGCCTTGGCTCTTTATTATGTCATTTTGTGTGTTTTTTAAACATTCCTATGATTCCATGATTACAAGTCCACAATTTCTATAGGTTATTTTTTTTATGTTTATTCATGTTCAATGCCTTTTTATGTCATTAGGTTATGCCTTCTAACCCATGTAATTTTTTTATTCCCATGTTTATACCTTTACTGGGATCTTTAGCTCATCCATGTTGTTCATGTATTCCCTAGGTTTCATATAAAGATATAGGATCCAAATGGATGTTAGTAAGTCTTTAAGTATGAATAAAATAAAAAAATATTACATTTCCATGTTGTTAATCTTATTTACCTAGTCATACAAAGACAATAAACATTATGATCAGTGGATTATAATTGGATGGTTAATTAATCTTTAAAAAAAGTAATAATGTGGTTAAAATGATAGGGTCTCCATATATATAATACCATATACCTTGATATCAAATATCATTGGAGAACCCTATGGTGACACACTAGCTCAGATTAAACCCCTCAGCATCAAATCATCTATCTGAATACTCAACTCCTGCAACTCATAAGGTGATATCAAGTTAGGATCCATCAAAATCGTAGTAGCACTAAGATACAAGTCTATATTGAAATCAACATCACATCAATGGATTACTATCACAACCTCTTCAAGGAAAAATCCAGGAACTCCTTTATAACCATGGGATCCTACTCTATCCTTGTGACTGCTGATTCGACCTAAAATATAACCACCAAGGAATGAAGGGGCTCCAAACCCAAACATCATTCCTAGTAGCCCTTTTCACCAATGAAACCTACACACCAAATGCCTAAATATGTGAATGAAAAATTCCTCCCTAATATTTCTATAACAGCATGAAAGTAATATAACATGTAGATGTCATAGATGATATCTTATGGGTTCATCTAAAGTAAGAAAAGGTCCACACATGATTTTTGTTTCACTATCAACAATCTGCACCCCTAGGATACATCATACAAGTTGGTATGGCCTCCGGCTAGCATAGTAAATAGGAGGTTCATGGAAAGCCTCTCAACCTATACTCCTAAAGATTTTACTATATATGGTGAAAAAAGTTATTGTGAATATCCAAAATCAAATAATGCACAAATAAGGGTACATGATAAGGTGATCGTTCCTTGAATGATATCGTTCCCCCTAGTTCCACTGTATACACTGTCTGCAATTCACCATGACCATAACCCCCACCTCTCTGCTTATGGCCTCCACCATCACCACTCTCAAGTTGAGTTAAATGAAGTTGAGGTAAATCATATATTCAATCCCTTCCTACCACTTCCACTCTCAGTGGAGCATATTCCAACTTCCCCTGCTACTAGAACGGTGTCATTGGTAACTACTTATAATGCCAGTGTTGAACATTTCCACCTTATCCAAACTGAGCATGCTAATATATAGGTAACTAATAATGATTATGTACATAAACAACATAGGTGAAAAATACTAGTTGAAGTCCCTAGGAAGAGTAAAGAAACAACTGGCCCCTGGTGGCTAGAAGGGAATATGTTGAGGCAAACTCCCTTCTTGTTAAAACCTCAAAGGCCCTAGTACATGATACCTACCACTTAAAAATCTACTCTTAATAGAACCCCTATGATTCAATTCTCATGGTAAGACTCCTTTATATTCCACACTCAAGACTCATAATCTAGGAAAATATTTGGTGTAAAGAATATAAGATCTCTAAACTTTATCCCAAGCAATCACATAGAAAAACTCCTTTACTGAAGGGAGAGTAGCTCTTTCCTCTTAAAATCCATCATGGTAAATGAAGGTAAACCCACGTATAAATCCTCCTAGAAGTAAAACCATAAGACATATTCCTTTATTCTCTCACCAAATAATTGATTCGACAACTATTGTGCATCACATTTAATCTCACTAACTTCCAAGGGGATCCAATAAATCATCACGCCTCAGATAAAACTATAATTGATCTCTATCCCCTATAGCCTACCCTCTATCTCCATCTCCGAACACTTCCCTCATACTTCCTTATTCTTTTCCACTTAAAATCACACAATATCCTCAACCACTGATCGTTTTCCTCAAAAAAATAAACCCTTTGATAATCAACTCGGTCAGCCTTCTAAACATCAACTGCCCGAGCCACACATGGATAATGATCGGGATCTATATCTAAAAGAGGAACCTATATTTCCTAAGATCTTAAGTATGTAATTTTATTGTGATATATTTTAATTCACATTAATCCAATTTATTCATTTTATCCATTTTATCGTTCCCCAATCAACTTAATTCAAATGAGAACCAATGTCCCCATGATGCATGTACGTATCCTAGGACTCCGCCCTTCATGAAGATCCATATCACTTTGTAGTTAAATAAGCTCAGAGTTCATGCACTAGATCATGGGGGCCTAAAAATACCATGTTCTAGCCAGTCTCTTAGGAATAGGTCACACATTATGGTTATATGGAACTATTTCTATACCAACCTAGAAAATTAACTTTGTTCATAACTCTAAAAACCACCATATATCCAAACCATCACCTTTGATATGACTCTGTCATAACCCCCTCCCTCTGAATATGTAGTAATGAGTGGGGATATATGGTGAACATTGAGTTTGACCTCTATTAGGCCTTGGGTTGGAGACTAGTACTGAGGGTAGATAAATCTGATGAATATAAGTCATTACCCTCTATAAAAAATATTGTCTCGAGATATAATATAAATAATCCATGATAAATAACATAAAATAAAATAAAAGGAATGAAAAATCATCCCACAATACATGTATAAATAAAACCAATATAGATAAAAGTCTCCATAGGGGAATACACAAAAATAATGTTAAGGAAGAGACACAAAAATTGGGAAATGTGTAAGATACTAATTTTCATAAGGGTACACAAAGTCCTTCTAAAAACATGAGGAAATTTTTATATACATAGATTTAGAATACGTGTATAGTCAGTAGGAAAAACAAATTCGGTCATGAACAAGTGAAAAGGGAATACTAATGGACATTTTTGAATGCACTTGAACCAAAAAACACCAATACAGGTATACTAACCAAAAAACCCCATCCTCATAGAGTCTCAATTACCAAATAAAAAATCCATGTATAACAATATAATATGGAGAACATAAATGATAGCGTACCCCCACACCACATTCCCATTGATTTTCCTCTCTCACACCCAAACATCATATGTCCTAAAACTCCCACCACTTATGAATAAGATCCCAACACCTCACATCACATCCCTCCCATAGACACCTAGTCCATCATATCACAAATAATAACAAGATTAGTAGGGTATCTTGAATGTGATGGAAATAAACCTCATACCCTCCTCCTACCATGAATTACCCTAATCAAAATCCATCTCACTACATATCACCCAAACACACCCGGGTCATCACATCTCATCACATCACAACTCGATAGTGGCACTTTTTAATATTTTCCATCACATCCCATGTATGCCTGTCACATCTCTTAGATAAGGGAGTCGAGGGGAGAAGATATCTAGAAATACATCCTCCCACTGGGAAGTTTGGAAAAAACACCCATGTGACTATGCGGGTGTCAAAACATAGTGATCAACGATGGTGGGGTTAATATAGAACTCACTAGAAAAATAATAGGTATATATATAGTGTCGCAACACAAAATCCATATCCTATTGGTTAAAAAGGAGTAAAACATCTCATAGGAACCTCCACATCCACTGCTAAAACTAAAATCACAAACCCACAAAATCAAGAACAAAATTCATAACCAATTTCTACTTTTAAAAAGATATATTTCCAATTTTTAGATTTTATATTATCAATAAATTACACGTTAATAGACCCCATTTATTTATGCATTTATCATTCATCAGTATCCCATTTTATATCATTATAATGAATTTAATTTGATTACTATCCTATAAAATAATATAACCAACCACCAACAAATCCCTACTGAACAACAAAACCATCACAACCATCTCAACCCCATTGTACAATTGTACCACCCCAATGATCACTACCCTACTTCCTATCATATCCATCGCAAAAAACCACCCCATATGCACCACATCTTCATATCCAATCCAAAACACACAGCACCTTCCCCAAACATATTATAGCCTATACATTATTTTTTTTTATTAGAAATATGGGATCTGATTCAATTCCTCTTAATTAATTATGTTCATTTTCTCATAAGACATAATATCCTAGGAAATCTAGTTTATTACCATCTTGTACATGATTTTCCAAATATGGTTTAAGTGTTGTACACAATCAAAACACATGAATTCCACAATTCATATCATAATAGTATAAGTAATTAACCTCAATTTCTGTGATTTTCGTCCCACATTAAGCCCATAAAATTTACAGTATCAAAACAAAATAACAACAAAGTTGTAAAATAAATTATGCTTCTAATTACCCTTCTATTATATGATTTAATTTAAACTAGTTCATTTATCTTTATTAATATATGTTTAACCACCTTACTAAGATATAACAATAATAATCCCATCCTTCGTGATACACATAATGAGAACCAAAGGGATTCCAACCTATAAGTAGAATATTTTCTTAGACATGCTTCACAAAAAAAAATGGGGTGTAAGTATTTGAGAAAACATCTTCAGGGTAACATGATCCAACAATTTAAATAGACCTCCATTAATCCATGGGAAAAAGTATTTTGAACCACCCTTCTCAATAGAAAAATACCAAAAGAATAAAGGAAATATCTCTACCATAGAAAGATTTGATCTGAGATCAGCTGGATTTAAAATGCTTTACATTCACCATTAAAGGAGGGTCTTATTAAATCCTTGCAGTTTAAACATTTGGGAGGTCTCCAAACAATATAGAAATTGAAAATATGAATCATCACCTTTTAAAAAGCTTTAAAATCCTATAAATAAGGTATCAAACATATTTTTCATTATAAAAGAGGTTAAATAGAAAACTCTATAATTTTATGGAAAAAATTTTTAGGAATGACCTGCTACTAAAATTTTCCATATTCAATAATTTTATAAAAAATGGAAAACATTAAAAATGACCTAGCACTAAAATAAAACACCATCAGAAATGACCTATCAGCCGAATGAAAAATTACCTGAATGACCCACCATCAGAAATTTTCATGAAAACAGAAAACTTTCAAAATGAACTACCAATAGAATGACCCCCTGTTAGAAATGACTTATCACTAAAATGACTTGATGCAAGAATAAACTTTTTTAATTAATTTTCTAGAAAAAAAACTTCTAGAATGAACTACTGTAAGAATGACCTACCACCAGAATGGCCTACCAATACAATGATATGATATCAAAATTATTTAATTATCTCAAAAACACCATAATCATCCCCTAAACACCGCAATCATCCATTTTTTTAAATGTAATGGCCTAGAAGATTTGGTGCATTAAAATTCAGGATCATATTATAGGAGATGAAATTATGAAAAATATTTATGCAAAAAACAGGAGGAAATATTTGTAATTTTATATGGGAGATCACATTTTCATAAGAGTAAATCCATAGAAGGGTGTTATAATACTTCTTAAGAAATGGAAATTGATCAATAGGTACAACGAACCCTTGGAAATCCTTAATTTTTTGGACCAGTTGCTTACCACTTGAAAATGTCACTGTGACTCTGAAAACTAGATGATGTGTTTGATATATCATTATTATGGAAGCACATGCCAGACTAAATGCATGGGATCACCTCTGATAAAATAGAATTAAAACATGATCTATCATACAATCAAGAACCCATCCATATTTATAATACTGGGGGGAATGTATTCAAAAATCAAATGAATTGACTAGTAAATGTACATTAAAAAAATCACATAATAGAGAAAGAAATATGGGAACTTGAATTTGTTTTGAAGGAGAACTACCATAATATATATAAAATAAAATCCATAGATAAAAATTAGGATTAAATATTTATAGGAGGGATGAATGTTAAACCACAATAATTTATGATTTATTTCCTTTTAAATAAATCTAATCACTTTGATATCTTGTGATATATATAACATCAAGTTTAAATTTTAAATAATCTATTAAAATATTAATTAATCATGACCGTTATAACCTAGCCATTAAGTTAGAAGGAATGAATAATAATAACTAAATTATGATAATTACATAGTTTTAAAATGTATAAAATAAGTTAAATAGATATCTATAAACTCTAGACAATATAAGAATCATTTGAAATAAAAACAAATGTTTTCTGAAAAACAATATTTTTTCTAAATGATTATTTAGTCATGCTCTGAACAAATAATATAAAGTTAATTTCGATATATATTATCAAATTTATTTCATAAATATATTTCATTTATTAAATTAAAATATTATAATTATAATAGGTTTTTTGGTATTTTTCTATAATGTTACATTTTTAATGAATAGTGAAATATATTCATATTTCTTGAAAACTACCATTTTGTTAAAATATTTTAATAATTTAATTTAATTTTTAAATTGAATTCAATTTAAAATAAGGTTAATTATTTTATAATAAATAGATTTTAGGTTATTATAATAAATTTCATTTTGAATTTTGATATTGAAACATTAGATACTTGTGAGAATTTCCTCATTGGATACACGCTTTTCCGTCACATCTATAGGTACAGTTTTAATTTCGGATTCTTACACATTGTTGAATTTGATTTTAAAAAATTGACACCATATTTGGAATAATAATTATTTTTATAATCTAATATGTTCAAAATAATTTTTTACTATCTTAAATATGAAAATAAATAAAAAATAATTATCAGAGGTAAGATAAAAACTGATTTACCATGAGGAAAATCTAAAACGATTGGGGATAAAATGAACCTAAAACTTGTCCAAACCCATTATATAGACATATTTTGACCTTATAACCTATAATGGTTGATAATTATCCATATTTTAGGCTTATTTCATCCTGAAAATAATGTTGAGAATGATTTTATTCATTAATTCCATGTGTGTCCTCTTGCACACTAATAAAAGGACTCCCCCTCTCCTCCCATCTTTACACATCCAAATATAATTTTTTCAGCCAGTACCTAGCTATGTATAGAGACCCAATAATTTAATAAATGGATATTTCATATTCTTATATGAATGTTCATAGCATTATATAAACACACGCCTGAGGACTGTAACAGATGAGTTCCTTTGGAATCATGGAACACAATCTTTTTAATTCCTGAATGGTCATCAATGTTTCTAATAAATATCTTCCCCAATATTACTCCTAAATGAAACCTTTATTTATATCCTAGGGAAAGGATACATAATAATGGGTGGTACTGGATACTGAGTAAGGGTAAAAAAGAAAGATATATAAGCATGACATGAACATAGGGGTATGAGAAAAAGAGTATAACATTTTAAAAACATGCCCTACATATTAAATATCATAATATTAAGTAATGGAATAAATATTGGTAGTTCATAATACATGAATAATAATAGAATAAAATAATATTATCCATGAGAGAAAAACATTCACATAATACATATATTTATGGCATACATATAATCATATAAAATTATTTATAAATTATTCAAGGCACATTTCCAAGGATATCATATTAGAATGGGTTCACTCCACAAACCATCATAGTATCCATGGTTTACCTTAAAGACAATTATAGTTTAAAAAGTATCTTACAGAACTAGGTTCACTCCCCATTCTAGTACTGTCTATCTCATAAGATTTAAACTGTTCCAAAATGGTTTGGATAGAGATATAGGTCAAACCTTTCTCCTAAAGAAAATCATATTTATATGTATAAAAATATCCAAAAACAATAATCATATCACAACCCATGAAATTAAAAGTGTTTCATAAAAATTTCATCATATCATAACCTCTAGAAAAGTGAAAAGTTTCATAATCATTTCATCATTTAGTCATAGCGTATCTTATGGAAAAAGAAGTGGGTTTCATAATAATTTTAGCACTATATAACACATGTAAGTGAAAATGGTTTCATAAAAACATTCCACAATAATCATAAACCATTTATAAATAGTATAATAATATAATATTTGGAAAATATCAACACCAAGTCACATGTAACATCAATGGATATCATTATAAATAAAAAATGATTCTAATCGATCATTTTTAAAAAAAATTGAGGAAAATATCTTTTTGACTTTGAAGAACACTTTTTAATAAATAAAAAATTTTGAAAATATTTTTATTTGAATATAACATTGAAAAAATATAAATCCATATTAATAGATAATAATTGTTTTGGGGACGTAATGTTTTTCTATATTGAACATATTATAAAAATGATTCCCTTAAATTTTTTAATAAAATAAAAATGAGAATTATTTGAAAATAAATGAGAACATTCCTTTCAAAACATAACATATATTTTAAAAACCATTTTATAATAATCATAAAAAATTATAAAACATGTTTTTGGAAGAAAACAAAGATTCCTACAGAATAGATAAATAATGTGCAGTTTTGTTAAAAAAAATTCTCAATTATTTTAAAGTACCAAATATTAGAAAAAAGGTAATATTTCATGAAAATATCAGGAATAAATGGAGGAGATTAATGTTTTTGAGTTTCTTAATATACAGATCGGAAATTATTATAATTATAAATAATCTTGATAAACAATAAGAATGAAACGTAAAATCATTATCACTATGGTATCATGGAATCAGAATCCCTATAAAAGGAAAAACATAAAATGGAACCTAAAATATTGGTATTTTAATTACATTAATGATATCACATTCCAAATCTATTTTATATACACCTCATAAAAGAGTACATGTATATAACATAACATATGTCTCAAAGAAGAAAATTGAGAAAAAATACATTGTAAATTTGGTAACTATTGAATCATAAACCCCATAAAAGAGAGATCATAAATTGGATATATAAATACCCATTATTTTATTTTTAATAATTTTAAATTAAATTCATGGTAATTATATACATTGCACAAATAAACATATAGTATATGTGTCATTTATATCAAATAAAATAAATTTGAGATTAAAAACTCTTGCCTTATGTCTTGACTTCGTTCATACATGTTCAAAAATACTATATAATAAACATATATTTTTTTATAATTTTTTTATATAACCATAAATATATACATCATGACATATTTGATTTACTTCTAATGTTTTATGAAATTTTTATTGTCAATTCCATGTCAAAGTCCCGTTCCAAGCAATAAATGATTTTTTTTCCATGTAAGTTTTGAATTTTTATTTTTGTTCCTTCTAAATTAACATAATTTCATCATCTTAAAAATGTTAAATATGTTATGAATATAAAATATATTATTTATATATTTATTTAGATTAATCTATAAAATTTAGTGATAAAAATATCGTACATTGTTCATGGAGACATATGCCATTAGTAAGAATGAACGTCATTTATATTCTACTGTATGTTTGAACTAAAGAATTTAAAATAATATATTATAAATAATAAATTATTTTCAGGTCAAATATAGCACATTTTTTTCATTAATAACATCTTTATTACCTTCCATGTAAATCATGAATGAATCATAACTCTTCATGAGGCGGTAGTCAGCCTTACAAACGGGCGGAATTATCTTATTCCCAAAAATTGAAATCTTAAAGGTATGTGTGATTTATTAATTATATAATACTAAAAAATATAATAAACAAATGTATATATATATATTAAATATATATTTAGGTTCGTCTTTGTGAGGAGGTAACATAAAATTAAATGACATCTGTTGGTGAGGTTGTAGTCCACTGTATATGGTAACGATGATTTTGTAACTCTTTTGATGGATGTGGATATAATTTTAGGTCATAGACTTAACATAAAAAATATATGTATTTTTATGATACAAATATTATTATATAATAATGGTATAACAAGAATTTAAAGGGATATAGGTTGAAATAACACAAAAATTCTCTTTGATAAATGTTAGCTCTTCTTCGGGAAACCCCCTTCAATTTTCACCAAAATTCTTCCAACATTTGATTTATATACAAAATAATGATTATATTATAGGTTAAGGATTTTGGGATGTTATATAAGAATTTATGTGTTGATACAATGATCATGGATCGTGTGATGAGGATAGGGGAAGTGGTTGCCTTTTATATGTGAGTTAAGTGGAACAATTATAATTTTTTGAAGGAAATAATTTCACCGATTTTTCTTTATCTAAAAAGCATCCAATAATGTATGATGATAATTAATAGAAATTATAGCTTCTATATATTTCCATAAAATGGTTGATTTACATGTTATGGGTCATTTTTACACCGTGTATTTTTAGTTTAACACCACGATAAAATTGTTTTTATCTTAATATTGGTAAATAATTTTTTAAATTTTTCCTATTAATTTTAACAAAATAAATTTATGACATTATTAGATTTTCAAAAAATTTCTTATTATAAATATGGAATCCATTTTTTGAAATTACATTCACATAAGTGGAACATTTTAATTTAAAATTTATCTTGTAGACGTGATGAGAATATGGGGTTTTAAAGGGAAAATGATCAAAAGTATAAAAAAATTTATGTCCAATTAAAATAAGAAATTTATTTAAATTATAAAAATAGATTTAATATATATATAATTTCAAAAATAATTATTCAAGACCAATTTATAATAAAATTTATCTTTATAAATATTTTAAAATAAAATGTGTTTTTCAAATAAGATTCTCTATTTTTTACTGTTTATAAAAAATAATCTTTCAAGAAAATTCAAAAAACATAACCCAAATAAAATTTTGAATGATTATTGAGAAAATTGATTTTATTTTTTAAAATAAATTTTATAAAATTTTCAAAAATTAAATTTAAATCAAGCCCACATATATGATGAAAAAGATGGTTTTCGAGAACTGGGTTTTTTAAGAAAAAGATGATTTTATAATAACAATATATCTAATAATAATTATTGTATGAATTTAAATTATAATTTAATGATATATAATCTGTAAATTTCATTTAAAACATTCATATTTACAGATAATTTTAATTTTTTTAATCAGATACACATTATGCACAATAAAAAATTTGTAAAATACATTTTTTAACAAAAAAATAAATATATACAAAAATGAAATTTAATTTTATTCAAAATTAAATAAATGGATTATTTATAAAATAATAATAATTATGAAACATCAATACATAATTGTTAATTAAAATTATTTAACTTGTTGAAATTTAATTATAGTTCTACAAAAATCAGAATCTTTCACTATTCAGGGAAAAATTGATATTTCTTGAAAAATTCCAAGATATCACCATAAGTTAATTTAGATATAATGATTTAAAAAGTGTTATTAATTGATCAATTAAATATTATAAAGGTAATATTAATCAATTGTGATACATTCTCAAAAAATCAATAAAAATCATTTTTGAAGAATCAATATTTTTTATGAATAAATTGACTGGTTACTTACCAAGATATTACCAATAAACTTTTGTTGAGTAAGAAATAAATATTTAAATATCATTAATGTGTTCGTAAAATTTATACCCTCCTATTTAAAATCAATGTTATAAAATTCATATAATACTTCATGGTTCATTGAATATCTATGTCGTATGTCATGTACACTATTGAAAAAACTTGTTGTTGTATGTAACATAGTCAAAACATGGTGTTATGTATGATGAAAGAATTACTCCGTCTTATGTTCAATGAAAAATATCAAAAATATTAAATTTATTTGAAAAACATGTGTCCCAATATCCTAGGATATTAAATTCTACCCCCTATAAAATGAATTTATCATTAAAAATTCAACAATTTGATTCCAAAATTTAAGAATAATTTGACCTTATTATATACTCTAGTTCCCACATAATATCATAAATCAAGTGGTTTCACAAAAAAACATTGACCAGGTTAGTTTTCTTATTTCATTTAAATTTATTCATTTAATCTAGAACCTCCACAAGTTGTTCCTCATAATAATTATCATGATTTAGCATTACAGCCTCTCTGTTAAGTACATGTGATGTATCAGGTATGTAATTCCTTTGATGTGATACATGGAACACATCATGAAACTTAGAGTTGTTCAGTGGAAGAACTAAATGATAAGCTACTATCCCGATATGATAAAGTAATTCAATGTGACCAATATATCTATTGATTATTTTATCCTTCTTTTTTCCATGGATGGAGTCTTAGAGAGACCTTATCATCAACGTTAAATTATAGATCACAGAGATGATTATCAGCATATTGTTTTTTTCAATTTTGTGTTTTCCTTATATTTTGTTGAATGTCTCTTAACTTCTCAACCATCTGATCATCTTGTTCAAGTCATAATTTATTTTTTCAAGAAACTTTATTCCATCATGTTGGAGCTTTAAACTTATTTACATAATGGTATTTATAATAATCTATAAGAATTCTTGAGTGAATGATATTGTTGAATGAAAATTGATCTTGAGGAATGAGTGATGCCAAACACCTTTGAAATCCATTGAACAATATCATATAATAATCTATAGGGTTTTAATTATCCTCTTATACTAACCATCTATCTGAGGATGATATGCAATGCTGAAACTCAAATCCATATAAAGATATTTATGAAGACATCACAAGAATTATAAGGTAAAAATCAAATCTTGGTTATATATAATTAAATGTGGTTCTCTGTAAAACCTAACCACTCCCTTTATGTATATCCTTCAAAACATATCCCCAGAAAAATATTATCTGATATAGATTTTGAGTGATGACTTTATATAATGATGAATTATAACCCATGTATCATTAATCACATTATATCTTTGGGGGATTTTAATGATAGAATCCATAGTGAATTTCTCCCATTTATTATATGGTACGAAAAATGGTATTTGATAGCTTTAAGACATTTGTCTCAGATCCTAGAAATATAGATTAACTAAGTATCAATATACAGACTCAAAAATATCTCTCTTTATATTTTTTGATAATAATTCACTGTTTATATATACTAGTTGTAGCCGATATACCCTTCTAGCTATTCGTTTGTGGGTTTAAGACATGTGGTAATGCCATATGAAATAGGTTGTTTCATGGATTTATGGTTATCCTTATTCCAAAATCGTAGTGATAAAATATTCTTGAATAATAATAAGCCACAATTACCTTAACATCAAATATAACATAAACCCTAAAGGATACCAATACCTCAAATTATATGTCTATAAAAAGTAATTCTTCCATAGAAAAGGGATGTATTGATATAAATGTCTCCAATAATATCTTTATTCTTGATAAACTCCAATCACATAAAACCTTAAGAGGGGTATCTAATAATTTGAACTTATAATCAACCTCTAACTTATAAATCGATGATGGAATCCAGAACTTAAAAGTGAATATTACATGGTGTCATGATCTTACCCAAGTTAGCCTTGAGATAAAAATACCCCAATCCCACCTTCATAGTCCTTGGGTGGGTAACATGCGCTAAATAAATAACTAACATAGGGAGGTCTTTTCCAATGTACCTATACACACAGACATAGCCAGCTCAGTGAAAAAGTGTAGATGGAAATAAATAAAAGATGTAAAACTTTTATAAATAATCCAAACATGCACATAACTCTAAACAATACAAAGTAAAAAGGTATGGTAGTGTAAACTAAAAAGAAAAAGGGTCAAAATACACTCCTACCCAAAAATACATCTCATCCTAAAAGAAAACATGAAAAGTAAAATAGCTGAGAGATCCCAGCTCCTAGATCACAAAATACGAACATCGTACATGGTCCAAGAACCCCATATCCCTAATCTGCTCTAAATTCATTATCTACTTGTCCTCTATAAAAAACATACACAACAGATTTTGGGAGAATCCCATGCAGGGGTGAGTATATACATACCTAGTATGACACCTCGATAGGGCAAGGGGCAGTAAGAGACACAACAGAAGAGGAAATCAGTAACTAAAACAAGGTATAGTAAAATATTATAGATCAACCCATCATGATATTGAAATTGATATAATACAAACATAAGGAGCTCTACAATGTGGGAAGAAAAAATTATCATTGAGTCTTTTCTACCTAAAGTAGGAGGGTAGACTCATCCAACCACGAGAATCTAAACACAGAAAGAATGTGGTATAGCTCATGTGACTTCAGTTCTCCTGGAATGAGAGTAACCAAAACTCAAGGAGTGGGTACTAAAGAAGGATATATATATATTATCTTTCAAATAATCTCAAATGATATTGTAAGGGTATCTCTATCTCACAGATCAACCCAATAATATGGGTATTAAACAATTATAAAAGAAAGTCCATCTACGTTGCCCAAAAACTCACACATCTACCCTAATCACACAATTCTGTGGAACTCAATCACCACACATCAATATTATCTTCTTTGGGTGGCACTGATTCACCCCCACAGTTTCAGGTTACATCACAAGGAAACATATTATTGGGGAAAGCATTCATATTCCTTGTGAGTCTAAATACACATTAAAGAACATCTCATCATTATGTCGCACAGTCAAGGGGCTACAAATTCTTGGTAAAGAACCCATACCCCAGTATGATAGGAGTTTAATACTCTGATATTCATTGAGTAACCCCACTGCTCACCCCAGTTAAAGGGTTAAACATGGGAATGCCATCAGGGGAACTCCACCGCCTAGCCCTACTTGGGGGTGACACCCTGGAAGGTCCTTAGGGGAACTCTGCTACCCAACCCTACTACATGGTAAGACCGAATAGGTCATTGGGAGAACTCCACTACCCAGTCCTACTAAAAGGTAATGCTTGGAAGAAGGTCATTAGGGAACTCTACTACCTATCCCTACTAGTGGGTAAGCTCAGAAAGTCATTAGGGAACTCCACTACCCAGTCTGGATGGAGGGTTAAACCTGGAAGATGTCATAGGGGAACTCCACTACCCTGCCTTGTTGGAGGGTTAGACAAGTACAGTCATTGGGGAACTCCACTTCCCATCCCTACTAGAGGAAAATACTATTAAAATCATCATGGAAATCCATTACCTAATCTTGTTAGAGGGTTATACCTGTAAATATTTGGTGATTCCTTATGATTTCTATCATCATTGGGTGTTATCTCAGCATATTCCAGCCCATCACATTTCGCATAGTATATAAAGAAATATTCCAAGGGCACCATCACATTCTACATGGAAAACAACCCTATATAGTCTACTCATGGGACACAGTCTGAGTTCAAATGAAGGAGATACAGTAATTTGAATTTCTCTTAGAAGATCCAAAGTGGAACACTGTGTGTGAAGGGAACCACATGGCGTGTGGTCCCTCCTCATCACATTCCCATGTCCTTATTCAACACACAGGTTACCAACTTTGTATAAGTACACATTGTGTTGGTGGACTACATGGTATGTCCAGTCTATCTGTAACTAGGGTCGTGTCCGTGTACCAGGACCCATGCCGGTATACTTTAGTAAATGACATGTTGGGCAACATGGGATGTCACCCATGTAATATACCAATATCTGTGTACTCAGAATATGGTGTGTCTCTAGCCATATAACCAACCACATGGTTATCTTACACAAAAAGGAGGTACGCGACATGTTGAGAGAAGTACATGTCATGCCATACATATGGATTTCCAAAATCATAGTGACACCGCTAGAAAGGGCTACATGTCGGGTGTTCTTCGTTATACTCAGAGTATAGACACAATTTTTCTAGAATGTTCACATATGAAAATTAAGTCTTCACACATATAATATGGTCTCACCACCTTATATCCCACCACGATGTCTACCAAAAACATTAGATCTTTCCATGAATCATGATTCTGGGCCTCTACTCAATAGAAATTAGTTTCAATCGTCTGTAAGGGTTTCATCATAAGAACCGGAAACAACCATAGTTTTATCCTTTGACTTAATGATGTCAAATCACCGAAATAATCATCCATACCATACAATTTTTGTAGATTGGTGCATGTTTCACCAAATCAGTCATGTTTGTTGATCTATTGCAGATCTGGGGGCCCAATTGAGATTGGTACCACCTAGTAATCATTGAATTGGGAACCACAGGGATACTAATAGTAATTAAAAAAATAACATGGGAGAAAAGAAAAAAATAGGCTTATATTTCATAGTCCAATCGTTCTTGTCCAAATAATAAGAATGGGCATCGCGGTTAGAAAATTATCAATAAATATTTAGATATTAATTCTTAGGTGCATACAAAGGTTGAAAGTGGGGTGAAAATCAAATGAAAACATAGATATTCTCAATCATTTTATAAAAATGGAATAAAACACAAATTATTGAGTCCTATATCTATTTTTGGATTGATCATTATTGAAGATTGATCTCACACAATTACTAGAATAAGTTGATGTGTTCTCTAGCTTTTGATTTGTATTGATCCAATGATTAATCATCATTCGATCTTGATTCATCAAATGGGGGAGGGGAGGAGAATTTGCTATTGGTGGAAGAATTATGACCCAAAATAATAGAGTTATCTCTATATATGCATTTATAACTTCATTTAATGGAAAGGCTTATTTAATTAATTTTTTAAATTAATTAATTTATTCGCTTAAACGCATTGCCAACGAGTGAGGGGTCCGAACATCCAGCACGGAACCACTTTATGTCTCACCTAGGGTAAAGAGCGAATTTCAATCCCAAATATGGTCTTATATTTCTGATCTGATCAACCATTTAAGAGTTATCCCATTTTATTTAAATAACCACATGTGTATAGTATAATGTATATTTAATATTTTTATAAAATTAATTTTGGTAACATCGGGTCTTGGAATCACATGTCATCTCAGTGCTTCTCTCTTGAAATATATATAGAAATATTTATAAATATTAAAAGGAAAAAAACTAGGTCTCTACACATGTAAACATATATACTTCCAAAATTAACATAATACTTAGATGTTTGATTATTCATAAACCCAAATAACATTATTAATGCACTTAGACAACATAATCCTTTAATACCAATATATAAATACTCTAGTACTTATACATCTATGATTGAAATGAAATAGTTCCTTTCTCATGAAGCTAAATCTTTTGACATGGAATTGAGTTGGATAATTCTAGTATTCCCCACACATAATTCATTGAACTCCATGACAATTTTTCACTCTATTACATTATTTTCCACATAGATAATGTATTCTTCTCCATTTAATATATTCTTATAGGTTCTTATTACCAAATTATTCACATGTATAAACCTGAATATTCATTCCTCTATGTTTACTACTACATAAACTCTTATAAAATTTTGTCTTAGTCATTTTTCATGCTTTAATAATCTCACCAAAGTTCAGTTTGTAAATAATTTATCGCAATAGATGAATATTCATAATCACAATATCTATATCTCCATCGATTATCTAATTTGGTTTCTTATAGTAACCATATTTTACATGATATTAAGTGTTAACATGATTCCTTCTACTTCGATCCATTTTATAAAAACAAAAAACATAGTTTGAGAAACAACAATCATTGTGGGAAAACCACATAATCAGGAGAAATCAATTATATCATATCTAAATCATGACACATTGTTTTTAATCTATGAAATCCTAGTTTTATCCATTGTCTTCCATGATCATAATATTTTTAAATCATTTATTATGTTTCATAAAGTGTGTGTAAATTTCCAAAGCATATCCCCCTGGCGAGTCAAACTAGATGTGCATCGAGGCCCATTTTCATGCACTATGTGATGACCGAGTCTAAATCAATGTTCCCATTTGGTGTTATTACCCTTAGGTACCACTATTTTGGAGCCACGTTCACATGTATTATCCAGATAGGGATTTAATTTCTTTGAAATAACTCACTCTATCCATTAATATATTCCAATACATTTTCCATTACATGGATCATCCTTATACCAATCCTTAGATTCATCCCTATAAATATCCTTAAAAATAACCCTAGTGAACTCACTAATGTTATCTTGTCCTAGTTTATAAATCATAACAAAACCTATCTTCTAATATTAACTATATCGACCCAAGATTTTCATAAATGGATATTACATATTTCGAGATAAATATTCAATATATTACACAAACACGTTCCTGAGGATAATAATAGTTTTGAGCTTTTGAAAAAATAAAATATAATTATATTAATTATTAAATTTCTTTAATGTATGAAATAAAAATATTTCCCTTCATTAATCCTATTCAAAACCATTATTAATTATATATATAAATGAATTATAAGAAAGGGTTTTCTTAGATTCACATTAATTGTAAATAAAGGAGATACATAATTATAAAATAATCAATTGTGAATGAGAAAATGAGCATAAAATTTTCAAACCATACCATGTCTATTATAGTTCATAATCATGACTAATGAAACAAATATTTTCATTTCATAAGACATAAATCATAAGAGAATCAAATAATATTTTTTCAAAAAGGGCGGTCGACATTCAATGAGACAACCCATCATATACGGAACAACTATGGCGTATGAACCCACAACTGAGGTGTTAAAAAGGTGAATATACAACCACTGGCCTACATGATTTAATATTTAGTATGAATATAATTCTACTTAAATGGTTTGGTAGATAAATTTAATGTTGATTTTCTGAAACATTTTATAGGATTAAACATTTTTTATTTTGAAGTAATTAATGATATTTCAAGAGACATTTTATTGGTTTGGGGAACATAACCAATTAAATTTAACATAAAGGATTATTTAGGAAGAATGAAATTAAATATTTGGGGGTGTATGTTTAAAGTTATGAGATCACCATTTTGATAGAAACATTATTTACTATTTATAATATTGAGGATAATTAAGATGTAGGTTTATTTATTTTTGGAATAATATAAGATGATCCTTGGATAAAAATTATGAAATAAAATGTAGTATTTATCCACGTGGTGTTTTATACATTATTGTTATTATTTTACATTCTGGTGAAATTTCAGTTTTAGTTATCATTTGAAAAAAATAGGAATATATTTTTTATTCATTTGAATATCATACAATGAATTAAATGATAACTTTATTACTTCAGAAATAAAAATTCATATAGGATATTAATTTCTTGGAGTATAAAATGAAGTTAATGATTATAAAAGAACAATAAATGGATGATTTTGTACTTAAAAGATATCATATATGTATATTTTCTATTATCCTCAATCATAATAGTAAAATAATTCGTCAATTTTGGAAAAGGATATAGAAAAAACATATTTTTTTATTAACTTCATATCTACTGAATAAATGGTCATTTATTCCATCACAGATTTATGGTTTTATGGTTCGTGATTTTATCTTTATCATTCAATTTCAATTTATCAGTGATCTCTGTAACTCTCCATGATTATAAACACTTTTCATCAATCTCCACATTTTCACCTCCCAACAATGTTCTCCTACATTTATACCTTGTTATGTGGACAAAATATTTCTATTTCAAAAATTTACAATTAATTTTTATTAAAAGAATATTTTTTGTGGTTATTCAAAAATGGAATTATCAATTTTAAAAAATTTGACTTTGGAGAACAAGGTCAAATTTGGAGGATGAACTTTTTAAGGTGGGGAGAATATAGTACCATGATAATTTAAAGTATATTTTGTTAAAATAAATCTAATCTTTACTATATATTTCAATACTTGAAACCCTAAATTATTAATGTAAAAACATTATATACGATAACGTATACCATAAGAAACAACATAGTAAAATGACCAAAAAATTATATTATTCAAATATGTCAGTTATAAACTAGATGTTTACCTGAAATATACGAATATGCTTAACTAATTTATGAGATATATAATAGTAATATTAAATATTTTTTTAATACTTAATAAGTAATCACAAAACTTTTAAAACGGATATCTTATTATAAAAAGAAATATATTTCATTCAAAAACTTATTATTATTATAAAAAGAAGAACATATTATCATTAATTTTTTGATCTCATAGATAATTTATTTATAAAGTGAGTGTAATTAATATACTAGATAATAAATATCAATATAAGGTGATTTTTTTTTGCATTTTTATGAAATTGTTTATTTTTTAATGAATTTTTACTAATAATGATTTTTGGAAAAACTATCTTTATTTTTATTACATTAATTAATATAAAAATTAAATTATTATTTTAATTTGATTTCAAAGTAGTAAAATTATGATTCATTTAAATTTTAGTGAATTACTAATATGTAAATCATGTTTGTACACAATTTTGGAATAAATTTATTTATAGATATAAAAACAGATTTTTCTAAAAACAATTTTATATGCATAAAGTTCTTCTATTATAATTAATTAAAATAAAAATTAATTGGAAATGATTTAAATTAAATGTTTAGATTTTATATCAAACTATATGAATTTAAATCCATCTGTTTATCATCACTAGTAGTAAAATTAGTGTAAGTTCATTTTGTGCGTGAAAATGAATTTTTTGAAAAATCGAATTTTAACAAGTTTTTATTTTTGTTTAAAATTAAAATTTTCCACTTATTAGATTTGAATTTGGTAAAATGCATACCATATTTTGAATAATAATAAATAATATTATATAATATGGTGAAATTAATTTTTCCTCAAAATGATTATTAAAGACGGTAGCTTTCTGCAGTTTAGGTTAAAACGTGGTTTCAAAAGTACATATTCTTGTGCTAAAAATAATTAAAACACATATAAAATTTTTATTTAGTTATTTTTATGAAATATATGATATCATTGTGTCTGAATTGTCTATTTAGTATAATTTTATTATACATTTAATTGAAAATTTACTTGGTTAAAAAAGAAAGTTATCATGGGGAAAGCTAACCTGGTAGAATTAAGTAAACATAATGAATAATTAGTGAACATGTTTAAAAAAATATATCTATTTCTATGTGTAGTAGATGTGTAACAACCTTAACTTCCCTAAACTGTATTATTTTTTAATTTTTTAGGCACATGGGGTGAGAGTGACTTCCAATTATTGAATAGTTTTGGATATTTACAAAAATGTTCCTCCTCCTCAATTATATTAGGGAATTTTATCCCCTCGCTTATTCATAAATCTCAAGAAATATGAATCTAACAATTCAAAAAATAACTCTAAAAAACATACAAACGTTATAGAGCTTATATTCTTCCAAACACACCAAGCGTAGGGTCCTTAAGATGGGAACCAAATGAGGGTTCTCTAACAAATTCATATCATCTTAACAAAGCTATTTCATTTTCTTTATCCTCCTAAAACATAAATTATGTATTAAAACATCCAATATAATAAGATCAGTATCTAAAATATAATGACATTTTATTTTTTAATTTCATAAACTATATCAATCTCCTCTTCCATAAATTTGGAATCAAAATTGTTAATCGTGTGTATTACGGACTATCGTATCACTAACCAATATGTTTCATTTTCTATGAACACCTATCACATGTGGAAATAGAGATATATTTAATGTTTATATAATATTAATTATATAATTTTAATTAATTATTTTAATATCACATGTGACTAATTTTTCCCTTATAATTAAAATATGAAAATGTAACTCATGTATACGGTGGACCACCATCTAACCAACTGATGTGATTCGTTTTTATGTTAGTTTTTACCTGGAGGGTAATAAAAAAATATTTAATGAATATATATGATACAAGTGAAATAATATATAGTTATTAAAATTAATATATATTTCAATTCCTTACACATTCAACTATTAAGGAAATTATAACGTATCTCATTCTTATGTTTAATCAATTGTCTCTTTAAAGAGATGTGATCCATTTTCCATGATCAAATTTCAATAATTGTTCTAAAAATTTATCGAAGGAAGAATTTAGATTAATAACATTGATATACATTTATGTATGATATAATAATATAATTTACTCTTTAATTGGAACTTTAATGTTAAAACATGCATGATAAAACCCGTTAATCAACACCTGATACTATAATGAACCGTAATTTTCATGCATAAATATGGCATCTAAATACATGAATATTCATTAAAAACATTACAAAACCACATTAGAAACTGGTATTTATAAACAACTAATTCATAGAACATCTTAATCATCTCTCACTTATTTCTTCTTTACCATAACTATTTTTTGCACATCTTACTTAATACATTTCTTCATATCCTAGGGAAAAGGAACAAAAGAAAATAGTGAACTATAATGATCAGTACGGATAATCAGGTGATATAACATAAGAATAAGGGCATAATAAAATGAAATCAACTTTTAAAAATTATATCATGTATATCATATATCATGATATCATGTTGTCGAATAAATAATAGAAGTTCATAAAAAATAAAAGAACCCATTCCATGAGAACATAACATAAGACATGAAATTGTAGAATAAAAATGAATAGAATATCATTTTTATATTAGTGAAGAATCATTTTCATGACTATCTTAGTGTATAAATTCCTTTACTCAATTGATTTCACTCCTCTTTCATGCCCGGTATTACTGAACTATGTTTACTACCCATTATTTTTCATTATATCTCATGAGATATAAATATGTACCCAGTGAATTGAAGGGTTATATAGGTCACACCCATAACATAATTAAACCCATACATATGTGTGATACAAGAACATAAACAATTAATTTGATTAGAACCCATAACAAGAAATGGGTTTTACAATCATAATTCTATCATAACATAACTCATAGAAAAGAAACAGATTTTTTAAATATCATTCTGTCATAATCATAAAATAATCATAGGAAGTGAATGAATAGTATCCTTAAAAAGTGCCCCCATTAATTAAAAAACAATTTATTTTATCATAAATGGAAAATAATTTTGGGATATCACTTGAAAATAATTTTTGAGGAAAATATAATTTCTTATTTGAAAAACATTTCTTTTAATAAAACTCCCTAAAATTTTAAAAAAACATTCTGAAAGTAAAACTAAAATATTATAAGGTAATATTCAAGTAATTAAGATTTCAAGGAAATGTAAAAATACTTTCATTATGTATAAGATTAAAAAACATTCCTCTTGTACTTATGTTGAAAGATTCATAATGTATCTTGATAGAAAAATGAAAAAAAAAGATTTCTTTCTAATAGTTTAGTAAAAATTCACACATGACTAAAAATTAATTTAAAACTTGTATAAAAATATTAAAAAAAATTATTAGTTTTTTTAAGAAACATTGATAAGAAAGATAACTATTTCTTAGAATATACTTATATATAAATAATCTTGAATAATAGTGAGATTGTGAAATTAACCCATAACATAGGCCTAATTTTCTTTGTACATATCTGAAACACTTGTATAATGTTTTAAAGAAAGTTTTTAATTTACACAAGAACCATTTTCACTTTTTTTTATATCATATATAATTCTATTATATCATTTTATCACCCATTTGTTAATAATATTTCATTATTACCCTTCTTTCGGGAGTTAACTACTTCATTTTCCTTTGGATGTTTTATCATATAAGCCTCAGATATTATTCATAAGATATACTTCCATCATTTAAATAAATGATATTAATGTAATATATATAATATTTATTCATTATATACATTTATATAATCATGCATTAATTATTAACATGGAAGATGAATTGCATCGAGCCATAGAGAGGGTAGGTCGTACATACACACGAGTGATGTTATCATTCCCTTAATAGTGAAATGGTAAGGAAGCTGACGATATATTAGTTATCTATCCAAAATAAACATAATTTTATAATTATCATATATATATATATATTATTTCAATCATTATAACCATCCAAATAATGTGGTGATGAAAAAAATATTACACTACAACATGGAGATGGTAAGATGTACGTACGCATGCACAGTGATTTTATTTTTCATATTATTCATAAAAAGTGAAATAGAGTTGTTAAAAAATAATAATAACATCTCATAATATTTTCGATACTAGATTTATTACTTTATAATTGAAACAATTCAGGAAGTGGAAGAATATTATGAAATAATCATGAAAGAGTCTATGAAGATTATTACCTCTTCTTTGGAAAAATTTCATTTGATATTCTCTTAGGAAGACTAGAGATGGTATTTTGAGAAGAAAACTAATTACAGAATGTGTCTAGGGATTTTTAAAAGATAAATTTACTAGTTTTGGTTTAACTTGAAGGCTTAATATGATGTGAATATGTGATGGAGTGGTTCCCTTTTATAATTGAGGTGAGGGTCACTTTTGAAATTTCTGAAAATATTAATTTATAATAAATTTAATCTCAATCCAAATACCTCAAAAATTAAATTAATTATAATAAAAGGTAAAATAAGGTTTTAATCTCACCAACCAATATATTTTAGACATCTTTTGGTAATATTTTAAATCTTATTATTTTAATTAACCCGTAGATAACCTATTTTTTTTTATAAATATGATAACAACCTTTTCAATATTGAAATTTTGTAATTTTTACATACTTAATATCATTTAGACCATAAATTAATAATTTATAACATTATCAACCATATTATAATTATTATTTTTAGTATGTTTTATGATTTTTAAACAATTTAGTAAAATATCATTAGTATCAATTTTGACATTGTTCATTACATGTACTTTTAAAAATATCAGGATAATATGTTAACATTGAAAAAATTATTTTATTATATGCCCAGAAGGTCAATTATATCTACAAAATTCTTTTATCACATTAATTAACTAAAATTACAATTATTTTATATTTTTAATAACATTTATTTGATATTTCCATTAATAAAATAATTGATATATCAATGTTTTGTAATTATTTTACATAATACTTTTTCACTAAAAACTAAAAAATAAAAAACCATGATGAAGATAAATCTTATATAGTTAATTATAATACTATAGTTGAATATATTGTTGGGGTAACACTATATTAAAAATGGCATACTTTTTAAAACATTAATGTGACATCATTAAATTTTTATGAAATAATATATTATAAATACAATAATCTCATTTAAGTGGCTTGAATATTAAAAAAATTATAATATAAATATATTTATTAGGATTAAAATTTACATTTTTACTCATTCATAATATATATTTGTCCTCATGTGGACACATAAGTGAAATTCAAGACAAAGAAAGTGAAATTGTGTGACTATATTTGATTTAAATATTAAATAAGTAATTTTTATGGAAAAGCAACCATTAAAACACTATTTTTATCCTTAGGTATTAAGTATCAAATTATATTTATCAAATAAATTTTTTTCATTAGTTTGAGTCATTTTATTGCATTTATAATTTTATTTTTATCATAAATTACACAATTTACCTTTTACCTTGGTAACAAAATTTACAAGGTTACTATTCATATTCGACAAAAAATAAATGTGACTTATTCACTAAATGTTTTAATTCTAAATCTAAATTTGGAATCCATTTTCTGAAATCTAAAACATGAAATTTTCATAATTAAATTTAAAATAAAGCCTTTGAAACACCATGAAAGACATTTTTTCAGAACAATTCCTTTTTAAAACATAAAATGTTTTTATAATAAATTCTTGTATAATATAATTTTCAAAAAAACCAATATTAGATAAATATAAACTAATTAAATATTATAACTGATCCCAATCATATTTTTACCTTATAAATACTTTAAAAGAAAATATAATTTCTAATAAAATTCAGTATTTTCACTGAAAAATAAATTTTTTACGAAACTTATTTTAAAAGATAATTTTAAAATTAGGAAAATAAATCAGTCAAATACATTTTATAGAATATCTAAAAATTAATATCCACTCATAAAAATAAAATAAAATCATTTTTTAAGAAATCATATCTATGAATAATAAATTCATTTTTCTAAAATTGGTGTGATTATTTTATAAGAACATAATAATAAATTCATATTGAGTTGGACCATTATTTTAATTTAATAAATTGGATAATAATATTTTTCCCAAAAATTTATTGACTAGGTTATGTTAATAGTGTCCCATGGTTCATTTTAACTCGCGGTTGTGTGAAACTCAAGCTGTAGAATATTTAATATTATTTAAGGTGAGATGTTTCATAAAAATATGGGTGTTACATTCTACTCTCCTTAAAATGAACTTCCTACTTGAAATTAATCAGATGGATATAAATAGATGATGATAACTCAACCACATCACATCCTCAGGTTCCCATGTTGCTTCCTCAAATTGGTGGTTCCATCATAAAACTTTAACCAAATGAGTGGTCTTACTTCGTAGAACATTCTCTCTACGATATAAAATCTTTAACGGTTGTTCTTCATAAGAATGATTTTTTTTAGCTGCATGAAATTTTATTTTTGTACATATTAAGGATCAGTTATGTACTAACCTAGGATATATATGTGTAATAGATCATGAAATTGATATATATTCACTGGAAGATCCAACCCCTAAGCTACCTTTCCAAAAAAAATCCATAATTCAAAAAGGACCGATATACCTAGGGATGAGCATTCGATTATTTCAAAATATAATCACACTATTCTAGGTAGATATTCCTAGGGACACCTTGTCACATACATTATACTCTAGGTATTTTGGTTGATTTTTAGCATAACTTTTGTATGGAATTCGAGCGACTATTAAGTACAGTTGAAGATATATAACCTTATATTCTATTTCCTCAACTAGATCTTGTCCTAATAGATTTATTTCTACAAATTACTTCAATCATGTTAGAGTTCTTCACTTATTACCATAGAGGGATTGAAAAGGATCCATTTGAATAGTGTAGTGAAAACTATTGTGGTAATAAAATTCTACCAAAGGTTGGTGTTGATCCCAACCACCTCGATATCCATAGAACAAGATCTCGACATATATTCTAGAGTCTGAAAGATCCTCTTATAATGAAAATATATCTAAGGATGATAAGAGTTATTGATACATAACTTTTTATCTAGAGCCTACTAACGACTTATCTATAATAATTAGGTAAAACTAGGGTCTTGATCAAATATAATGGAAAGTGGTATTCCATGAAATCTCACTAGTTTTTTAATATATTTATCTTCAAGATGATCAAGAGAGAAATCCTCATTGATAGTAATTAACTATTTTGACTTCTTATGATGATCAACTATAACCCATATATCATTATTCCCTTTAGATATTTTGGGAAGACAAATGAAAAATTCAATGGTGATTTTTTCCTATTTTAATCCTGGTATGGGTAAGGGTTATAACATCCCCTCATAATTCTTTCTCTCATCCTTAACTTGATTATATACCAAGAACTATAAAGCATATTCTATAATATATTTCTTCATTCCATCCCTCTATAAATACTCTTTTATTTCTCTATACATATTTCTTCTTCAAATATGAATAGATAATGATAAAATATGAGCCTCATCCAATAAATCTTTTAATTATGGTATGGGTGGAATAAAAACACAGTTCTAGAACTTTATTATTCCATATCAATCAATGATAATCAAAGGAACATTTCTCATCTTCTGTTGTTTCTCTATATCTTTCTTCTCCACCTACCTATTCTTTAACTATATATATAATTGAACATTCATTTGAAAATTATTGGATTTGTCTCATTCTTTTAGAAAATTTTTATCTATCCTTTGTAAATATGTAAATATTTGATCTTTTGTGATACTCATCATAGATAGGATAACATGATCCTTTTGACTCAAACAATCTACCACCTTGTTCTCTTTCACATGGTTGTAATGTATTTAGAAATTGAAATATTTAATTCACTCTAACCATATTACTTTTCACATATTAAGCTCATTTTGAGTGAAAATATACTTTAAAACATTATAATCAGTATATATATCACACCTTTCTACATAATGATAATGCCATTGTATATTTTATAGTGACCGTACTTTTTTTGAAAACAATATTGTTACATCATTTTAAATATAAACAATATAATAGTGTAATAATAAAAAGATCCAAAGGTTTAGTATATTGAAAAAATTAGGACCAAACATAAAAATTAAATAGTAAAACATAAAAATTATTTAATTCCCTCTTCTCTAGATTATTATTTTCCCACGTGTACACTTCAGTATAAGTAGTCACCTAAGGTTATACATCAAAGAAATGGGTGAGCTAAAAGCCTAAAAATATGATATATAAGAACATAAATCAACATAAAATGGGTGATTATTATCATCATCATAAAATAAGCATGGTATCATGATCATAATCTTGATAGATAGAATTATATAGAACCATGTTGTAGAGACCCGTATCCTGACGTACATGGACATTACATTACTTTTGCGGAATACTTAATACATAACAAAAATATACACACAAGGATCGTAAAAGTTTAGTGTCTTTGGAAACTCGGAACGTAATCTTCTAATCCTGGTGAAAGATCTTCAAAATCTCCTACAAAGACCTTCCTTTTTTTTACCTAAAACCTTTCTTTATATCCTGGGGAAAAGAAAACATAAAAGGGTGAGCTCAAATGCTCAGTAAGGGTAAACAAAAGAAATATCAATCACATAATTTTCATAAGAACATAACATTTTTGGAAATCTTAACCTGCAAAAGAGAGCATAATTTCATAACATGGGATAAATCATAGTAGTGAAAATGAAACCCTTACTTAAAACATTACTCATTGTGGCATACACACATAATCATAGAGAATCATTTATTGTTAGTCAAGACTCATTTCCAAGACTATCTTAGTGGACAAAGTCCCTTTCTGAATCGAGTAATCCTCGTTTCAGTCCTGTTTCACTGAACCGGTATAACCTACCATTCCAGCCATGTCTATCTCATGAGATATGAAATCTTTACCCAATGCATTGGAGGGAGATATAGGTCCCACCCATCTCTTAATGAATCCTTTCTTATGTGTTCCACAAAATCATAAATCATACATCATTGCATAACCCATGTAATAAAAATGGGATTCTTAAACAACATGACATCATAAAAAAATTCATATAAGATAAAGGAATTCATAAACATAATTTCATCACAACATAGTCAAATCAATGTAAAAATATGGATAGAAACAGAACCCTTTATTATCTTATATGGAAAATAATTTTGATAAAACACTTGAATTGAATTCTTGAGGAAAATATCCTTTCTTCTTCAAAATCAATTTCTTTTCACAAAACATCATGTAATTTTAAAAGAAAGAGATTTTATTGAAAATAGTCATGAAATCTTTTAGAGGAAGCTTCATGAAAATAAGGCTTTATAAAACAGTATAAATCCGTTCGTGCCGTATAAGTTAAAAAAACATTCTTCGTACTTTTGTCGGAAAAGTCAAAAAGTACCTCGTACGAAAAACGAAAAAAGATTCCTTTCATATCATTTACTAAAAACTCATAGAAGTGTAAAATTGGATTTAAACAATTTTAGGTGGATGGAAATAATATTACATATTGAGGGAACATGGATGTGGATGATAAAATACACCCCAGTAAATACTTACGAATAAACAATCTCGGATAAAAATGAGATTGTGATATTTCCCTTACCTTAGGTCCGACTTGCTTTGTAAGTGTCCGAACCTCATGTATAATGATTTAAATCATGTTATTGACTTATTACAGAATCATATTCATTGTTATGATATCATATATGGTTCACTTATGACATTATATTACCCGTTCTTTTGTAAATTCCATGTTAAAGAAGCGTTTTGGGTAAAATCGTTTCATTTATCGTAGGTGTTCTGACTTGTTGTTCTTGACATTATTATTACTTATATCATGATTTACAAACTTCCAGAATATAAAATATGATTTATATATCATATATATTCAGTATATATGAAAAACACCGTTCATGGAGACGGTAGTCCGTACGTACGCATGAACGCTGTTTTTCTTTCCTTATTGTCTTGAAATGGAAGTAAGTAGATGACATACATATGTATATATATACATAAATCCAGTAGCTTTATAATGTCATATATTTCATTATTATTTCTTATATATACATTATAATCATTCTTAAATGGTTAACATGGAGAATGAATCTCATCGCGTTGTGGAGACGGTATTCCGTACGTACGCACGCGCGGTGATTTCTTTTTCCGTAGGATGGATAGATGGTGAAATAGGGTTGTTTCATACTTATAATAACATATCAGTATATGATTGATACTGATGTTATTACTTCATAATGAAACAACCTAATAAGAAGAATTGGAAGAAGAAATAAAGATGAAAGAATTGGTAACGGTAATTACCTCTTCTTTGAAGTGCCTCTTTGAGACCTCCTCTTAGGGCACTAGAATTGGTCTTTGAGGAAGACCAGAACCTCTAGGATGTTGATATGGAAGTGGAGAAGAGATTTTGGCAGGGGTTGGCCGATCTTGAGTGCTCAAATTGGTGTGAGGAGGAGGGGGAGGAGGTGTCCTTTTATAAGGGAGGAGAGGGGCACCTTAGGAATTCTTAAAAATATTAATTTATAATAAATCTAACCCCACATAGAAACTTCCAAAAATGACTCATATTCGAAGATTAGATGAGATAGAGTTGTAATCTCATCAACCAATCAAATTTAGACATGTTTGGATATTATTTTAAACCTTATCAATTAGATTTAACTCTAAGTTAAATAATTTAACTTTTACCGTGTCTTTTTGTTTGCTTTCACTATATGGTTAATACACTTACTATAACATGCCAAAAGAACCCCAAATTGTTTATTATTAATATATATATCCTTATCTAAGTCATTTGGCCGAACCATAGATTTTTAGGAATACAAAAACAATTAATAATATAATATTTGATTTAAAAACTATTTTGTGTCAATTTTGACACTATTTGATATATGATTTTTTTTAAAGTCATAAAAGAATTAAATGTTCGAACCAAGTTGATTAAATCAACATTAATATATCATAGTAACCTAGAAAATTAGTGGAATTCATAAAAAATCTCAAATTACATTTATTTTGGTGTTTATAACATCAATTATGTCAATATTTCATTAATAAGATAATTACTGCATCATCGTTGTGTCATAAATAAATTAAATTATTTTATGTCTAAAAATTACAAATAAAATACCATCATGTAGGAAATCTTTTTAGCTTTCTAATGAATATTTACAATCGAATTTATCTTATGTATAACCCCATATTAAAAATTATTTACTTATTAAACATTGATTTTAACTATTTTAACCTTTCTTTAAATAAATTACTAATAAATGTCCTAATCTAATCCAAGTGGGCCTAAATGGTCATATTTTATTCCTAAGTTTGTTTTGGGTCGAATTACACTTGTCCAATAGAATTAGGACATGTGTTAGGGTAATAGTAATATCATATTTACCCTTAGTTACCCTATTTACTATTAACCGCGGTAAAAAAAGTAAAAAGTTACTATTCACCAAAAAATTATTTTCATCTCATTGAACCACATTTTAGTCTTTGATATTAACCGTGTCTCTCGGATTTTCGAAATTTCATTCACAAAAGTGGCAAAATTAAGTTTTATGAAAAATTCAATTTTTTTTAACTACCACTTAGTAGTTTCACTATTCATCAAAAATTGATGTTTTTCAGAACAATGCCAAAATTTCATCCTAAGCTATATTTCATATTCCGAATTCAAAAATGAAATATATTTTACCAAATTCATAACATATAAGTTGCATTAATTAATTTTATAATTAAATCCTGCTGTTAAAATAAATAGTGTGTTTTTAGGAAACAATATATATCAAAAGATTGACACTTGATTATGTCTGGTTTAAATGTGAAATTACAACCAATGACCAACATTGTATTAAATTGTAAAAATATATTCTAAATATACTTTAAAACCACTCAAATTAATGATTTATCACTATTAATTATTTCGATTAAAAAAAGTTGTTTTTAATTATAATTTAGTAATTTTCACTATTCATCAGAATATGAAAGTTATCCGAAAAGTACCAAAATTTCACCTTAGGCTAAATTCGATACTCCGAATCCAAGAATGAAGTTCATTTTGAAAAATAATATTTACAGAATTTTAAAAAGTGGTTATTACTATTCATAACGGCTAGTTTTAATAATATTTTAATAGCACATCGTTGTTTAGTGAAACTCGGTATTGCGTATTACACACGCTATCGGGGAAGGTCGCGATTGCGTGTAATGCAAGGCAAGACAAGGATGTGTGTTGTGCAAGCTCCTTTTGGTGTAGCGTACAACACAAGACATTAATAAAATTAAAAAGAATATTTTTTTATAAAATCTTGGGCTGTTACATTCTACCCCCCTTAAAATGAATTTCGCCCACGAAATTCGTCGGGGTTATAAATGGTTTACTATTTGAAAGTTTCTTTAATAGAAACCCGCATCCTAAAAGGGAATACCAAAACTTGGCTTTAAAAACTAAAGTATGAAATGTAACGATTACCCAAATAAACTAATCACTGGGTTTCCACATAGGTGAAAATATGGATATGGAAGAGAAATCTAACCATCATGTTCTGATGGAGAGTGGTAGAGAACATGGCTATGGAAAAGCTAGAAATCACAAAGCCATAAATTTGTGACAATCTAAGGTACCATCTTATTCATCAGGTATAAGATCACTAGGACAACATTTTTGGTTTTCAAGATCATTTCCCTAAAGTTGAAAATTTGAATTAGAATAAATACTTACTTTATTTTGATACAATATCACTGTTGTTCGTGCCTTGAACAATTTCCACTTCATCTCTTAAATAAATGAAGTTGAATTTGTTATTCGTGAAGTGTTAGCAGATCATGTGATAGAATGACGGGTCATTCCATCTGTCTCAAACAAAAGGTAAGCAAAAGTTATTAAATATACATAAGTCATTCTATAGTGAGATTAATCATATATAGTTCCTAAAATGGACTTATACTTCATATATCATACTGCTTAATATAATAAAACTAGTTTCTACTAAACAGGGACTTCCTGTAGGCCAGTGGTAGGTGATAAAGGCCAGTCGCACTTTGGTTGTGGGTTCGATTCCTACAGCCTTGTCCGAACCGATGGGCCGTCGCCCGTCCTGCAGGTTGTCCCTTTTTCTAAAACTACGTTACTATAACATCCCATCAATAATATCGAAAATCTTCTATCCTTAAACAATACTAACTTATGTCCAACATAATCCAGTCTAATCTTTAGGCTTATAATACTGCAGTCCACTCTCATAATATAGTGACAACGATTACCAGAGATTTAATACTGTCGTTGATCCCCACATATCATAAGATATGTCTTGTTGGTCACATTCCAAACATTCAAAGTCCTTAATCGTGTATTCTCTTGAATAACTTAGTGAAAACAGGAGTGCAGTTAAAAATTAACACTTTCCACATACCAAAATCCTCAAAATTCTATATACTCAAACCATGATATCACTTAGTCCTTATATCAATCATGAGCTCATGAATACTGTCAAATATTTCATTTTATCATTTTCCCTTCATTATGCGCATATCATCTTTTTTCCAAAAATACCTCAATCACTTCGAATACCACATTTAGACCAATACATAAATATTCCAATACACCATAAAAGTACCTCAACAACATTTTTCTTGAATACCAATACATAAACACTTCAGTCCATCCACTTCAATGACTGTCCTGGAATAAGTCCTTCCTTGATTTAGAAGTATCTTTTTAGGTCAGGGCATTGAGTTGGGTAATGCCCATGTTCTCCACAAATAAGACATTGAACTCCATAACAATCTGTCACTCTATGACCCTTTTCTCCACACAGATAACATCGGTCCCTCCATTTGAGGTATTCCTCAAGGTTCTTCTTCCCTTCTTTAGAAATCTCAATCCTCCTTTCTTTATGCTCCTCAACATGCGAACATGCATAATAGTGTATCTTCCTCTTCTTTGATAAATTTGTCATACCGCTAAATTTCACCTTGTTAATCATATACCGCGATGACTGATTCGGCATAATCACAATATCTTTATCTTTAGGCATTACACAATTTTGTTGCTCATAGTCACCAATTTGTCCATTGGATTCAATGTTAACCGAATTCCTTCTGGTTCCCTCCATTAACTAAAACACAAAAAGAATTTTGTGAGAGGCGAAATCATGCTAGGGAAGACAACATAGTAAAGGGGGAGCACCCTCAATATCTAACATCTTAGGTTAAATTCTAAGATCGTTAGCGTAATTCTAGTACTATAACCTATACGTATACTTATCCCTAAAGACATCCCTAGACATACCTTATAAATATCTCTAGGGATCTCACTAACGTTTTCGCATCCTAGTTTCCAAAGGTTGACTAAACCTTTCCTCTGATACCAACTGTAGAGACCCGTATCCTGACGTACATGGACATTACATTACTTTTGCGGAATACTTAATACATAACAAAAATATCCACACAAGGATCGTAATAGTTTAGTGTCTTTGGAAACTCGGAACGTAATCTTCTAATCCTGGTGAAAGATCTTCAAAATCTCCTACAAAGATCTTCCTTTTTTTTTACCTAAAACCTTTCTTTATATCCTGGGGAAAAGAAAACATAAAAGGGTGAGCTCAAATGCTCAGTAAGGGTAAACAAAAGAAATATCAATCACATAATTTTCATAAGAACATAACATTTTTGGAAATCTTAACCTGCAAAAGAGAGCATAATTTCATAACATGGGATAAATCATAGTAGTGAAAATGAAACCCTTACTTAAAACATTACTCATTGTGGCATACACACATAATCATAGAGAATCATTTCTTGTTAGTCAAGACTCATTTCCAAGACTATCTTAGTGGACAAAGTCCCTTTCTGAATCGAGTAATCCTCGTTTCAGTCCTGTTTCACTGAACCGGTATAACCTACCATTCCAGCCATGTCTATGTCATGAGATATGAAATCTTTACCCAATGCATTGGAGGGAGATATAGGTCCCACCCATCTCTTAATGAATCCTTTCTTATGTGTGCCACAAAATCATAAATCATACATCATTGCATAACCCATGTAATAAAAATGGGATTCTTAAACAACATGACATCATAAAAAAATTCATATAAGATAAAGGAATTCATAAAAATAATTTCATCACAACATAGTCAAATCAATGTAAAAATATGGATAGAAACATAACCCTTTATTATCTTATATGGAAAATAATTTTGATAAAACACTTGAATTGAATTCTTGAGGAAAATATCCTTTCTTCTTCAAAATCAATTTCTTTTCACAAAACATCATGTAATTTTAAAAGAAAGAGATTTTATTGAAAATAGTCATGAAATCTTTTAGAGGAAGCTTCATGAAAATAAGGCTTTATAAAACAGTATAAATCCGTTCGTGCCGTATAAGTTAAAAAAACATTCTTCGTACTTTTGTCGGAAAAGTCAAAAAGTACCTCGTACGAAAAACAAAAAAAGATTCCTTTCATATCCTTTACTAAAAACTCATAGAAGGGTAAAATTGGATTTAAACAATTGTAGGTGGATGGAAATAATATTACATATTGAGGGAACATGGATGTGGATGATAAAATACACCCCAGTAAATACTTACGAATAAACAATCTCGGATAAAAATGAGATTGTGATATTTCCCTTACCTTAGGTCCGACTTGCTTTGTAAGTGTCCGAACCTCCTGTATAATGATTTAAATCATGTTATTGACTTATTACAGAATCATATTCATTGTTATGATATCATATATGGTTCACTTATGACATTATATTACCCGTTCTTTTGTAAATTCCATGTTAAAGAAGCGTTTTGGGTAAAATCGTTTCATTTATCGTAGGTGTTCTGACTTGTTGTTCTTGACATTATTATTACTTATATCATGATTTACAAACTTCCAGAATATAAAATATGATTTATATATCATATATATTCAGTATATATGAAAAACACCGTTCATGGAGACGGTAGTCCGTACGTACGCATGAACGCTGTTTTTCTTTCCTTATTGTCTTGAAATAGAAGTAAGTAGATGACATACATATGTATATATATACATAAATCCAGTAGCTTTATAATGTCATATATTTCATTATTATTTCTTATATATACATTATAATCATTCTTAAATGGTTAACATGGAGAATGAATCTCATCGCGTCGTGGAGACGGTATTCCGTACGTACGCACGCGCGGTGATTTCTTTTTCCGTAGGATGGATAGATGGTGAAATAGGGTTGTTTCATACTTATAATAACATATCAGTATATGATTGATACTGATGTTATTACTTCATAATGAAACAACCTAATAAGAAGAAGTGGAAGAAGAAATAAAGATGAAAGAATTGGTAACGGTAATTACCTCTTCTTTGAAGTGCCTCTTTGAGACCTCCTCTTAGGGCACTAGAATTGGTCTTTGAGGAAGACCAGAACCTCTAGGATGTTGATAGGGAAGTGGAGAAGAGATTTTGGCAGGGGTTGGCCGATCTTGAGTGCTCAAATTGGTGTGAGGAGGAGGGGGAGGAGGTGTCCTTTTATAAGGGAGGAGAGGGGCACCTTAGGAATTCTTAAAAATATTAATTTATAATAAATCTAACCCCACTTAAAAACTTCCAAAAATGACTCATATTCGAAGCTTAGATGAGATAGAGTTGTAATCTCATCAACCAATCAAATTTAGACATGTTTGGATATTATTTTAAACCTTATCAATTAGATTTAACTCTAAGTTAAATAATTTAACTTTTACCGTGTCTTTTTGTTTTCTTTCACTATATGGTTAATACACTTACTATAACATGCCAAACGAACCCCAAATTGTTTATTATTAATATATATATCCTTATCTAAGTCATTCTGCCGAACCTTAGATTTTTAGGAATACAAAAATAATTAATAATATAATATATGATTTAAAAACTATTTTGTGTCAATTTTGACACTATTTGATATATGATTTTTTTGAAAGTCATAACAGAATTAAATGTTCGAACCAAGTTGATTAAATCAACATTAATATATCATAGTAACCTAGAAAATTAGTGGAATTCATAAAAAATCTCAAATTACATTTATTTTGGTGTTTATAACATCAATTATGTCAATATTTCATTAATAAGATAATTACTGCATCATCGTTGTGTCATAAATAAATTAAATTATTTTATGTCTAAAAATTACAAATAAAATACCATCATGTAGGAAATCTTTTTAGCTTTCTAATGAATATTTAAAATCGAATTTATCTTATGTATAACCCCATATTAAAAATTATTTACTTATTAAACTTTGATTTTAACTATTTTAACCATTCTTTAAATAAATTACTAATAAATGTCCTAATCTAATCCAAGTGGGCCTAAATGGTCATATTTTATTCCTAAGTTTGTTTTTGGTCGAATTACACTTGTCCAATAGAATTAGGACATGTGTTAGGGTAATAGTAATATCATATTTACCCTTAGTTACCCTATTTACTATTAACCGCGGTAAAAAAAGTAAAAAGTTACTATTCACCAAAAAATTATTTTCATCTCATTGAACCACATTTTAGTCCTTGATATTAACCGTGTCTCTCGGATTTTCGAAATTCCATTCACAAAAGTGGCAAAATTAAGTTTTATGAAAAATTCAATTTTTTTTAACTACCACTTAGTAGTTTCACTATTCATCAAAAATTGATGTTTTTCAGAACAATGCCAAAATTTCATCCTAAGCTATATTTCATATTCCGAATTCAAAAATGAAATATATTTTACCAAATTCATAACATATAAGTTTCATTAATTAATTTTATAATTAAATCCTGCTGTTAAAATAAATAGCGTGTTTTTAGGAAACAATATATATCAAAAGATTGACACTTGATTATGTCTGGTTTAAATGTGAAATTACAACCAATGAACAACATTGTATTAAATTGTAAAAATATATTCTAAATATACTTTAAAACCACTCAAATTAATGATTTATCACTATTAATTATTTCGATTAAAAAAAGTTGTTTTTAATTATAATTTAGTAATTTTCACTATTCATCAGAATATGAAAGTTATCCGAAAAGTACCAAAATTTCACCTTAGGCTAAATTCGATACTCCGAATCCAAGAATGAAGTTCATTTTGAAAAATAAGATTTACAGAATTTTAAAAAGTGGTTATTACTATTCATAACGGCTAGTTTTAATAATATTTTAATAGCACATCGTTGTTTAGTGAAACTCGGTATTGCGTATTACACACGCTATCGGGGAAGGTCGCGATTGCGTGTAATGCAAGGCAAGACAAGGATGTGTGTTGTGCAAGCTCCTTTTGGTGTAGCGTACAACACAAGACATTAATAAAATTAAAAAGAATATTTTTTTATAAAATCTTGGGCTGTTACACATGTAATGTATAAATGCAAAAAAATGAAACATAATGTCATAGTAGACAAATACCACACATAGTTTTGAACAATGCTAGAATAATGTTCACACATAACATATGTGAATAATCATTATATAATCATTTTTAAGGATAGATATAATCATGTTCATACATATTTTATATTATTTCATGAGATACATCACATTAACTAATTCATTGTAGTGCTAAATAATTTCATGTGCACCCGTCACATCATAACAATTGCATAATCATTCAGGCCATATAGAACATATATAAATCATATACATAATATAAACCATGGAAAGTAATGTATTACTTTTCATAAAGAATATATTAATGAATACACATTGTTGTTCAAAAATAAAAAAGTGAATAACATACTTGGTATAATAGTCATCAATGTTGAGCGAATAAGAAACAATCTCAAGAGATGTAAAAAAAATTCTTAGAAAGAAGATTATTTTTGAAAGAAATTTTTATTTTTCATAAAACCAATATGGAAACATTTATATCCTAAAAAATAAGAGTTATAAATAATTAAATGAACATTAAATGAATATTTATACAGAAATTACAGTGGAGGATGAAAAACCCAAGGAAATCGAGCTGGGTTTGAGAATCCACTTACCAAATGTCTGAAAGAATTCTTCACTTTAATATCATAGATAATTATATTATATTCCTTTTTTAATAAATCCAGAACCTATTCAAATTTTAGTTTTTTCTTTATAATTTTATGAATTTCATTTATATTTATTTGGATGAGTTATAGTGTTCAATTTCATCGTTTGAGAGTATTCAATTTCTTGGTTTACATGATCCATTCACATGCATAAAAGTATCGATGATCATGTAAAATTTGGATAATTATCCAAAATTGAAATTATATTTCATTAATAAACATAAATACGTTTAATTGGCCTTATATATTAATATTTTTCTAATATAAGTATAATTTATTAGAAAAAATGGTAATGATAATCTTTTAGATTAATTTGGTAGTTTTTATCACATTAAACACATTTTATTTTGTTATTTAATATATTTATATCATATTCTAATTTTTAATATGGGTAAATTTATGTATTGAATCATAGGTGAGTTTAAAATTCTATTGGCCATATTACTATTAATAATGGTCACATTACTATTCCAAAGGTCAAGTTATTATTCTATTTGTATAGGTTCCTTAATTTGTTTGAATAGCACTTATTTCATTCATAATTTATAAAAATAATGTTTTTATTAGGATCACTATGCGATGTATGTGTTTTATACCATGAAAAATAATAATAATAATGGAAAAAATTCCATTGATAAAAGTTAGTGTTGTTACATGTTTAATTCCGAAATTTCCACACATAAACTTAAATCATGTGTTGGGTAATGTTTCTCATTGATTTTTAATTATTGTCAGGCATAAGATATCACAATATCATTTTTCATGAGAAAATATCCATTCCCTATATTTTGTACAACATTGTAGATCATAAACCATTATCCACTACAAGGTAGTGTGAGCATTGTTTCACTAACTAACCTTGTTTTCAGCACCTTGAAATTATTTTCACATTCCACTATCCATATGAACATAGCTCCATTTCAAGTCAATGTGGTGATTGGATTAGATAATCATTATAAATATTTCAAAAATGATGATAATATCCAACTAACCCATGAAAATTTCTGATCTCAGTTACCATTAATGGCCTATGACAACATTCAATAACTTATTTCTCTTACAGATCCACAAATATCCCCTCTCTTGAGATTATGTGACCAAAAATTGAAACTTTCTGAATCCAAAATTCACATTTGGTAAATTTTTCACAAATCTAATATTTTCTCAGGGTCTTCAGTACAATCTTCAATTCATCTTTATATTCTTCTTTTCTCTTTGATTATAGAAGAATATCGTCTATATATACTGATAAAAAGTGATCATGATAGTATCTAAAGACTCTATTCATTGAATCCATGGAGATAATAGGGGAATATTTATGACCAAAAGACATCACTATAAATTTAGACCCTATTAAAAATGAATATTAATGTTAGAAAAGTATTTTCCTCTGCATAGTTGATCAAATAATTCATCAATCCATGGGAGATGATATTTTTTCTTGATATTTATCTTGTTAAGTACTCGATAATAAATGAATATTCTTATTGATCTAAATTTATTCTTAAGAAGTAGAATAGGTACACCCCAAGGTGATACACTAGGGTGAATGAATCCCTTATAAAGGTTTTCTTTTATTTTCTTCTTCAATTCCGATAACACAACTAGGGCCATTCTATAAGGATTATTAGAAGTATGCATAACACCAGGTACGAATTATACTAAAAAACAACTTTATAACTTGGTAGAAGACCTATAAATTATTCTAGAAAGACATAAACAAACTACCATATAATAGGTGTATCCTTAATGGTGATTTTCACCCCATCCATATAATATTAGAGACCATTATTTATATGAATTAAGACCCATAAGATAGATGTTATTTCCACTAAGAGTTCATATTTATCCCTATATTGATATATGACCATGGATTCACTTGGAATATAAAATTTCACTTCCCTTCCTCTGAAATTCATATGATCTCCATATAGATAAATCTAGTCTATACCAAGAATCACATAGAATTAAAGTAAAGGACGGATTACATAATTTTTTGGAATCAAATTCACACAAACATAATCTGAAAAAGAATTATAAACTAGAAATGTGACGATTATGCCATTAAACATTTTCATAGAAAACATGATATCTAATTGTGGAAGTAAAAATTTGATACCAATATAAAATTATTTAGAAATAAAAGAGTTTGTGGATACAGAATATATTAGAACAATATCTACTTTAGAGAGGATAGTAAGTTTACCTTTAGCCACTTCATTTTCGTACTCCACATAACCAATAATGATTGTATATGATTTGTCTTTATCATTTTCCATAAGAGGTTTCTAATATTTAACATTATTTAAAGCCCTTGGATTTTGGAACTGGTTATCATAATGAAAATTTCCTTTCACTAAAAGCATTGATGCTTGGGGGGTGAATTCAGTTCTTCCTTTTTTATATTTTCATCATTGGTTATATTCATCCCATCACATTAGTAGTCAATTTCTAGATGTCCATTTTTCTAACACATAAAACATTTACAATTCCCCTAAATATAGTTTCCTCTATTTTTTCTACATATTGAGCATAATGGAATGCTCGTCATATTTTCACTAAGTTTGCTAGAGTTTTACATAAATTACATTTTTTTATACTTATCGAACCTATAATACTAGTATGTAAATCCAATCTCCATCTCATCCTTTAAATAACATCAAATGATTTACTTTTGATATGAAATTTGATTATAGATAATTCCATTTGGATATTAGGTTTTTCAGACACTATGAATCGATCAACCTTACTCTTGAGTTGGATGGTAATTCCAAAAGAGCGCCTTTCAAGTATTGTAAATGTTTCCTTGTTGGTACCAACAGATTAATCATCATTTTTCTTAATCTCAAGAAACATATTTTCCATATCTTTTCTAAAAATATAATGAAAGTAGTCATTGATAATAAGTTATTGAACTCATCCCGTTCCATGGAGTCAATTCAATCTTATTTCCTCATATTCTTGATGAGGTCCCCTTTTTGATCTCATTCACCCTCCAAGTGATAAACTACCAAAATCACATTCTAATGTCATGAAAATTATAGAAATAAAAAAATCTCAATGGTATTATTCCATTATTCAACCATTTGTGGATCATAAGACACAATTAATGAAGTTGGACGCTTCCCCTTAAAGGAATCAACAGAATGTTGTTCCCTTATTTTGTTATTTGGAATTCCATCGTGATTCGAAACATAATAATTTTGTTTTATCATAGAAATAAGATCTTGAATTCTAGATGTTATAACATTCAGTCTATTAGGAGGATAGTCATTGCCTTTAACATCTCATTCCACATTAACATGGTTCCTTTGGGTTCTGGCCATTGATTAAAACCAAAAATAATAATTTGATAACATTAATAAGAGTGGTAAAACAACATTATCAAGAAAAATTACTTATAACATTTCAATTTAGGATAAATTATGTTCTATCTTAGGTCATTAATGATCATTAACAAAACTCTAGGATTGTATCCTATATATAGAATTATCCTTAGAGTTTTTACTATGGTTTTCTCATCCATGTTTCCAAAGGTTAAGTAAACCTTTTTCTGATACCAACTATAACAGACAACACATTTTATACATAGATATTAAGTCTAAATATATGAATATTCATTACATAAAAAAACAAATCCACGCTAGAACAATAAGGGTTTATTTTCTTTGGAAACATGGAAACATAATAACCTAATCTATAAAACATATTCATAATCGCTATCTTATTTATTCAATATTATTACACTTTTTGACACATCTTACTTAATAACTCTTTTCACATATTATGGAAAAAAATAATAAGAAAATGGTGAGCTCAGATTATCATTATTGGTAATCAAGAGAGATAACAAAAGAATAAGCAAATAATTTCATGAATATAACTTTTGAAAATTATATCTTTCATATTAGAGATCATAATATCATGTTATGGAATAAATAATATGAGTTCATCAAAAAGAAAAAGAATAAATTACATGATATAATAATATAATACATGAAATTTTGGTATAAAAATAAAAATAAAAAACATTTCTATATTTTTCAAGGATCATTTCTAATACTGTTATAGTGAACAAAATCCTTTGTTTAACTGAGATCACTCGTCATTATTTCTTTTTATTACTGAACAAAGTTCATTTCTCGTTCCATTCCTATCAATAACATAAGATATAAATAATTACCTGATGAATTAGAGGGATATATACTTCACATACATCACATAATTAAAAACATACATATGTGTTCTATAAGAACATAAATAATTTATCATATCAGAACCGATAAATAGAAATGAGTTTCATAAATATCATTCCATCATAACATAACTCATGGAAAAGAAATTGGTTTCATAAATATCATTACATCATTTACATAAAACAACCAAATAATTAATATGGATTGTATAATTGAAAAATATCCCCATTAAATTATAAATAATATCAATGAATTTTATCTTAAAAGGAAAATATTTTTTAGATATCAGTTGAAAATAATTCTTCATGAAAATATCATTTCTTCTTTGAAAATGTTTTCTTTTATTAAAAAGTTAGACAATTTTATAAAGAAAACATTTTATTTGAAACTAGCCCTATAATCATATAAAGGAAACTTGAATGAATTAATACATCATGAATGTGGATAAATTTTTTCATGTCGTATATGTCAAAAAACATTCCTCTTGTTATTTTGTCAGAAAATCACTAATGTACCTCATTAGAAAATTGATAAAAAATATTCCTTTCAAAGTATTTAGAAAAAATTCTAAAATAGGTAAAATTTAATTTAAAAATTATAGAATATATTAAAACTATTTTTGGAAAACATTTTTAAGAATCCTAAACATGGGATATAGATATTCCACGTAAGATAATAACATGAAATTATCCTTAATAATAATGATATTGTGAAATTAACCATTACCTTAGGCTTGATTTAATTATTTCAAAAATGAAACTCATTTATAATGGTAAAAATATTTTTTTTGATTTATACCAAAACAATATTAATATTTAAGATATCATATATAATCCTTTTATATCATCTTATCACATATTTGTTAATAATATTTTATTTTTTCCCTTCTTTCAGGTGTTAAATACTTCATTTTCCTATCCATGTTTTATCTCATTAGTCCAGGTAATTATGCATAGGATATAGTTACATTATTTAAATAATGTAATTAAGGTAATAGATATCATGTTAATTCATTATCTAAATTTATATAATCCTACATTAATGGTGAACATGGAAAATTAATCGCATCACATTTTGGAGACAGTAGGTCAGACATAGGCATGAGCGATGGTATAATTCTCTTAATGGTAGAATGGTTGGGAAGATGATGATATATTAAATTATTTTAATAATAAACATAATATTATAGTTCTCATATATTTATATTCTTTCCATCATTATACCCATCCAAATAAAGTGGTTATTAAAAATAGATTACACCACAACGGGGAGACGGTAAGTCGTACGTACGCACACGTGGTGCTTTTGTATTAAATAAGATGTATAAAATGAGGAATTAAATTTTTTCTAATCAATAAAACATATAATAATATATTTTATTCAATAATAATTAATTTATAATGGAAAGAACACTTCAATAGGAATAATAATAAGAAATAATATTAAAAAGTCGTTGAATACAATTACATCTTCTTTGAAGAACTTCCTTTAGATCTCCTCTTAGGGACACTAGGATTGGACTTTTGAGTATCCAAGAACCTCCAGAGTGTGGATAGGTAAGTTTAGCATAGAAAATTTAAGGGTATGGTAGATCATTAAGACTCAATGTGATGTCAAAATTTGGGGGAGGTGATTCCCTTTTATAAATTTGGTTAGGGTCACTTTTGGAATTTATGAAAATATAAATTTATAATAAATTAAATCCCCATACAAATACCTTAAAAAGGATATGGATTTCAATATAAGATGATATAAGGTGGTAATAACATTATAAAATATATTATAGACATTTTTATTAAGTATTTTATACCTAATCATTTTGATTAACCCTTAGTTAACCTATTTTAATTTTAATTATGATAAAAACTTCTTCAATATTGAAAGCTTGTAATTTTTATAAATGTGATTTTTATTGTACTATAAATGATCAATTTAAAACATTTTATACTGTATTATTAATATTTTAACTTTTAAACATGTTTTATTATTTTTAAATAATTTAATAGATATTACTTTGAAAAAATATCATTATTGTCAATATTGAAACTATTCCTTACATGGACTTTTAAAAATACCAAGATCATAATTTAACATCAAATAAAAATTTGATTCTATCCCTATGAGGTCAATTTATAATATAAAGTTCGTTTATCATATTAATTATCTAAAATTATATTTCTTTTACAGTTTTTAAATACATTTATTTGATATTTTCATTAATAAAATAATTACAACATCATCATTGTGTAAATATTTAATACAAATATTTGTTCACTAAAAATTAAAAATAAAATAACATGAATAAGATAAATCATCTATATTTAATATTAATATTTATAGTTTAATATATATGCAAAAATCATGTACTTATAAAATAATTTATTTTCATTCTGAAATTAAATAATAATATTCATTATAAATGCATAATTAAATAAGTGTAATTTATAGAAATTAAGGAATATATATTAATAGAATATTAACCTCACCTGTTAAATAATAAATAAAATTCATGTATATTAACATTTAAATTAAAATATATTTATGTCGCAATCAATTTTAAATTATTTAATTTTATTATTTCTTGATTTCGGTTAGCCTCATCAAGGTTCGGGTTGAGTGCATGTTTAAATTTTCAGATATTTGATATTATTGGTGGGTTTCAGACCAATGCATGGGCACCGCATTATTGCTGGTAACCGTGCAGTCGGCTCGAATTCCCCTTTAGTTACCCATCACATAAAATAATAAAACATTATGAGAATGAAATAAATCAAATGTTTAAGAAATAATAATAATGACATTACTATGTAAATAAATATGTTTTTTTAATTAAAATTGTTGGTTATCTTTTTATCATTAAAATAGTTGTAAATATTATTATTATTTGGTTCTTAATAATTTTGTTATTATTTGAAAATAAAATGAATAACAATAATAATATTATTATTATTATTTTATTTGTTGTTATTGTTATTATTATTATTATTATCATTAAGAAAATTAATGGTGTTATTATGATTATATAATTAATATTAATATTATAAATGTTGTAATTTAATTTTTTTTGTTATTTTTATTATTATTTAAATTTTTATTATTATTATTACTATTAGTATCATTATTATTATTGATATATTTTTTTATTATTTATTTGTTATTGTTATTAATTTTATTTTATTTAAAAGGTTTTAATCCCTCTTTTATTATCCACCACAGCTCACCCCTCTCTCCCATTTAATACCCTCATTTTCTTATCCCTCTCTCCACTCACACCTCTCTCCAATCACCCCCCCTCTTTTCTTTACCCATCACGTAGCTCTCCCTTTTTATTTACCCATCATGCACCACTATTCTCCCCATTAATTCCTTTCTTTTTTTATCTCCCCCCCCCCCACATTCTCCTTGCCCCCTAAAAATCACCCCCTCTCTCCCCGATTATCCCTCACACACACACCCACTCTCCCGCTTACCAACTCACGAATGACCCCTCCCCTCCTATGCTTCTTCCAATAGCCACTCCTCCCTCTGGTGGTTCCTTACAGTGAGTTATCTTCTCCATAATCTACTCTCCTCACTTAATTTCTAGGGTTTCTAGGTGGTATTTCTTGTTTTCGAAACCCAAAATGTTATTTCTAATGTGTATATTGGGTTTCCTTTAGTTTTAGGGTGTTCTATTTGTCTCTCAGGCATCGTTCTTTTATATTTTAAAGTTTCATTCCAATCGCACAAGGTTTCGGTAGTTGTTTCAATGTTTTTCTTTCCTAAATCCTTCCCTTTGATGCTTTCCATTTTGAATAAATTTATAAACTAGTTTATTACCTCTATGGAACCCTTTCTTAAAATATTATATCAATTAGGAATTTATTTGGTTTGTTACAAATAGGGTTTAAATGTGTTTTGTGTCAATTACCTAGGTTTTTCATACCTAGGAAGCTTGTTCGAATTGCCTTTGTTCTTTTAATGAGGAATTGGATCTTTTATGAAATTTGTAGCGATTATTATGTTTCAATGGATTTTTTTTTAATGATCATGGTTTGGTGTGTGTGATTTGGTTATATTATGGCTTGGTGATTGTGTTAATATGCTTTGGTAAGGATTTAATGGCTTTAATGTTTTAGGTTATGCTTTTTTAAATAAATTCGGCGGGTGGAGTTGGTTTTAAAGAAAATAGTGTTTTATGGAAATGGTTTTTGGGTAACCCTTTGGATGTGTATTGTACTATTATATATTGACACATCCATGGGTGCACTAGGTGCGCACATGGATGTGCCTCTGAATACATATGGTGACATAAAATGGTGTTTTTCTATAAAACCTTGGTTCCAAAAAATGGATCTTTATATTATAAAGGGAAATGGTTCATTGTTAATTTTCAAAAGAAATATTTAAATATATTCTTCTTTGTTTTGGTCCATTGGGACTTGAAAAATGCTTTGGTGTGTGCATTTGAAACGGTGTGCCTGTTCAGCTCTTGGTGTGGATATTGGTGAATGTTTTCTTAAGGGATCATTAGGATTCATAAATCTAAAAGTGTTATTGGTAAGATGTTTTGGGTAAATGTATTTAAACAAATTAAGTTAAAGTCATATTTGGAAATTTTAACCTAGTTTTAATGTTTATACTATCTTTTAAAGGAGATTTTGTTTTGGAGAAAGTTTATGCCTGGTTGGAAACCTTGAGTGTTTTATGAAATGGGTTAAATGTTAAATGGTATGGTTGTCTGGTTGGCACCTTCGTGTGATATAAAATGTATGTATATAAATATGGGTAACCTTTATAGTAGGGATATACCTTTGGGGTTATCATATATTGGTGTCTATGTCTGGGGTAGGCAAGTGTTGTGAGATGATTCACAGGTGTGAGGGCCTCCTACATACATAGTATTACTATAAACACCATGGGTTCCTAGGCATCTTATAGATTATCGAGTGAAGATTAATCAACATCCCGGATTAGATGTGTTGGTGTCCCGTGGTAGATAGAGAGGCTAGGTGGGATGTGCCACATGTTTTTTAGGAAAATTAGTTGATTATAGACTACGGGGCTTCACCATATGCCGATAAATGGTTCTGAACTGAGTGCATCTAGGGGCTTTCTAGGGATTTTTAGGACCTCCCATGGTTATATCTTGTATTTCTTGTTTATTTTCTACTATGTTGATTTATTTTTATCTTGTATTATTTACCTACCTCCCTTTTTAACAGCCCTAATATTACTTGTTTGTTTTTGTTTATAGAATGGTAAGCTTTTTTATATAATATATAGTGTGACTTGGTTCTCAGAGTGGTAAAGAGGTTTTATTTTGTTTAAAGGGGAAAACCTTTTTTTATAACTGTATTTTCAAAAAACAATTCATCAGATAACTTTGGATAAAGAAACACTGGCATACTATGGTTTATTTTTGGAATCTCTAGTGAGTGTTTTTGTGCTCACGCCTATCCTTTACCATTTCAATTGTAGGTTCAGCTGTTGTTCAAGATTTTCCTTAGTGGCTGCTCATGTGGGAGCAGTTTTGGGCTTGTGGTTAGAGGTGACCAAGGAGTCACATAGGGATCATTATAGTGGGGTCTTGCTTCTAGTTTTGTTCTTTTTTGTGGTACTTTATATCTAGATCAGTTATTTATCTATTTAAGATTCAGTTATCATTTTTATGTGTTCTATGTTTGTTCTACTTATTTATCTATTGTTGGTTTTATCTCTTGGGCTTAAATCATTCTCTCATGTTTACTTTGATACCTGGCACTAGTTGTTTTCCCGTGGGGATCAGGAACACTCTTCGGGTATTTCTGTGGACTGGCTCAGGTAACTGGTTCAGGGTCGACCTAGACTAGTTCATGAAAAAATGGTATCATAGGAGGCCCTTGTTATTTGGGTTTCTAGTAGATGGAGATTAGGACTTTTGGGACTTAGAAGGTAGGTACAGGAAGGGCGTCATGAACCCTTGGTCATTCTGAACCTCGAGTCTCTAGAGATAGTCTGAATTTTGGGTCCTTTTTCTTTGTTTTGGTTTAAGGGATGACAAATGAGGTGACTCGGTGATACGTTGTGACCTCACATAGATTATTCACCCATGTGGAGATAAGGTTTCCGGTTAAAGATCCTATTACTTCTATGCTTTATTGGGTCATGGATCATGACCATTTCGATGGGTTAAGCATAACTACTAGTCCTTATCTCTAGTAGTTTCTTTTAAGGGGTTTTATTATTGTCTTTGGCTAGTGTAAGTGTGTTTTTGAACATGAAAAGGTATTTTGGAAAAGATTATGCTTCCTTTTAAATGGTTTTGGATAAGTAAAATTGGTTTTAAAGGAAAACTTTTTCGGTCGTATTTATATTTTTTTGGTTGTTTCTAGATTTAAGTGATCTTTTTATTTTTCTTCACCTTAATATTGGTTTTGGTTGTGTGTTATATATGTTGTTCATAAAATGCCACACAGAATGCTCCCGAAGGTTATTGATATGTCATGCTTAGTTGTTGGTCCTTCTCATTTGTTGCATGTTAATCATGGCGATTGAGGTTTGTTAAAGGAAATAAAGTGGCATGAAGTAGTCGAGAACATCTTCAAGATATTGGTAACTCCCACAGCTGTTAGAGTGTGTTGTGTTTTGGGTCTGTTCCAAGGTCCTAGTCTAGATGAATGGGAGTTGTTTTCCCTATCGTCAATTCAATTTGGGATGACGTGGGATGTCTTAAAATACATCTTTATCTGATGGTTCATACCTAATGAGGTGAAGACAGAGAAAGGGGAAGAGCTCATTCATATTCCCCAAGGGCAATGGACGGTGAAGACTAATATTGACTATTTCAAGGAGATTGTGTGCTTTTCTCAAGAGGAGGCATCACGGTATTTGATGAATACTTATATATTCATTAGAGGACTTCGTCTAGATATTAAGGAGTGACTCCTACTTTCCATGGACCATCATTTTGATAAGATGATGGATGAGGTGTTCCAAGGTGATTCGGTCTCCGGAGCACAGATGGTTGGCAATCCTGTATATCCAGTTACTCGTGAAGGTTCCCCATTTGGAGAGTAAGATGTATTGATGAGGTTTGTTATTAAAGAGTCCTCTATAGTGGTTCTGACTTCCAATTTGTCGGACTGTTCAGTGGTGTGCCACTAGTGTGGCTAGTTCGGGAACATGCAATCATTATGTCACATCCCTCCGAATATGTGTCATCAATGCGGCTATCTAGGTTATCTAAGGACATTTTTCAAGAAGTTTCTCTTGAATAAGACACTGTGAATGGAGGATTCTATTTCCTGACTATGAGGAAGGAAATTCTTCATCCATCAAAGCCCCAACCACAGGTCTCGGCTTGAATCCCACATGCAGTCAGGAGTTGTCAGGGGTGTGAAGCCTCAGTTTGGGTTTTGTGTTCCATGTTGGTATTAGAACATTTAATGACTTTTTTTCTTGTTTATTTGTTTTTCAAGTTTTACTTTTATTGGATGTTCATCATTTCAATATATGAATGTGAAGAAATTGTTCTATTGTAATACAAATGGTCTTGTTTGTCTGAATAGGGTCTTATAAATCGTGTGTTTTTCTTAAAAGTGTGTTTGGACCTTCTATGGGTTGATCTTGGTTTAGTTATGTTCAGTTTGAGATTCAAGTTCTTGTGGGAGAATCAATGTTTGTAGTTAATCTTGAGATCACTACTTGGGTTAAGTTCATCTCAGAGGTTTTTCTCTAGTGTTGGGGTTGGGGGGTTCTGGGTCGACAGTTCCCTATTTCAATGGATGTTTTTTTCTCTCATTCTATAGAAGTTAGTTGGGATTGATTGGGAGTTCATACGTTGTCCCCCCCCCCAGGTGGTATGTTTGAGTTCTAATTTCTATCCTAGTAGAATCCTTGTGGTGGGGAGAACCCACATCATGTTCTCACCTTGTTTTGGGTTTTGGTTTTGTCTAGATCGGTCAGGTGTATCTTGAGGAATAAATAATCACCCCACAATTCCTTGTTTCTTCTAGTTGTGTTTGGAAATTGACTTGTTTTTTGATTAATTTTTGTCTTAGTGACTTTCTGTGCAAAAAAAGTGTCTATGATGAGGAGAATTTTCATACCCCGATTTTTAAATTATTTCATTTTAATATTTATTAGATTTGGTTAGCCTCATCATGGTTCGGGTTGAGAACATGTTTAAAATTTTGGATATTTGATGTTTTGGTGGGTTAAGGACCAGTGCATGGGCACCGCACGGTTGTCAAATAATGGTGTGGTCAGCCTGGATGCCCCTATGGTTACCCATCACATAAAATAATAAAATTTTATGAGAATTAAATAAATTAAATGTTTAAGACATAATAATAATGAAATTGTTGTGTAGATAAAACTTTTTTAATCAAAATTTTCAATGATATTGTTATCATTAAAATGGTTATAAACATCATTATTATTCGGTTATTATTAATTTTTTTCATATTCAAAATAAAATGAATAAAATTATTATTATTATTATTATTATCATCATCATCATTATGAAAATAAGTGGAATTGTTATGATTATATAATTAATAATATTATTATAAATGTTGTCATTACAATTTTTTGTTATTATTATTATTATTTAATTTTTTTTATTATTATTATTAATCATACTATTATTATTATCATCTTTATAATTATTATTATTAACATATTTTATTATTATTATTTATTTGTTATTTTAATTTATTTTATTTCTTATTATAGGGTTTTAATACCTCTTTTTTTATCCACCAAACCTCACCCCTCTCTACCATTTAATCCCCTCTTTGTTTATCCACCTCTCCACTCACACCTCTCTCCAATCACGCCCCCTCTTTTCTTTAACCATCACTCAGCCCTCCCTTTTTCGTTACACATCACGAACCACTCTTCTCTCCATTAATTCGTTTCTTTTTCTCTCTCCCACGCACCCCCCAACATTCCCATAACCCCCTTCATGCTCACTCCCTCACTCCCCGATTATCCCGCACTCACACCACCAATATCCCCTTACCCACTCACGCATGCCTCTCTCCCCAATGATGATTCTTTCAGTGGCTGCTTCTTCCTCTGGAGTTTCCTTGCAATGAGTTATTGTCCCCATATTCTTCTCTCCTCACTTAATTTCATGGGATTTCATGTTGGGTTTCAGCTTTTCTGAACCCAAAATGTTAGGGTTAATGTGTATCGTGGGATTCCTTTGGTTTTAAGATGTTTGATTTGTCTGCGGGGTGTTTTTCTTTCATCGGTTGAAGTTTCACTCTAATCGCATGAGGTTTCAGTGGGTGTTTCCAAGTTTTCTTTCCTAAATCCTTTCCTTTGATTATTTACATTTTTGAATAAATTTATATACTAGTTTCACACATCTGTGGAACCCTTGCTTAAATTGTTACAGAAATTTTTAATTTATTTGGTCTATTAAAAATAGGTTTTAAATGAGTTTTGTGTAAATTACCTAGGTTTTTTGTACCTAGAAGCTTGTCTGAATTGCCTTTGTTCTTTTAATGAGGAATTGGGTCTTTTATGAAATATGTAGCAATTATTATATTTAAATGGAATTGTTTGATAATAAACATGGATTGGTGTTTGTGATTTTGTAATGTTATGGCTTGGTTATTGAGTTAAAACACTTTGGTAAGGATTTAATGGCATCAATGTTTTGGGTTTTGTTTTTTTAAATAAATTGGGAGATTGGCGATGGTTTTAAAGAAAATGGTGTTTTATGGAAATGGTTTTTTGCTAACCCTTTGGATGTGTGATGCACCATTAGATGTTGACACATCCATTGGTGCACTAGGTGCAGACATGGATGTGCCTTGAAATGAAGATGGTGACATAAAATAGTGTTTTCTTAAAAACCTTGGTTCCACAAAAGGGATCTTCATATTTTAAAGGATGGGGGTTCATTGTGAATTTTAAAAGGATGGGTTTAAATGTATTCCTCAAGATTTTTGTTTATTTGGACTTGAAAAATTCTTTGGTGTGTGCGTTTGAAACTGTGTGCCCATTTAGCTCTTGGTGTGGGTTTTGGTGACGTTTTTTCTTATGGCCTCATTGGGATTTCTAAATTTAAAAGCGGTATTCGTAAGATGTTTTGGGTAAATATATATCAAAAAATGTTTTGGGAAAATAAATTTAAACATGTTGAGTTAAAGGTCCATTCAGAACTTCTAACCCAAGGGTAATGTTTTTACTAACTTTTAAAGGAGATTGTGTTTTGGAGAAAGTGTATGTCTGGTTGGAAACTTTTAGCATTTTATGAAATGGTTTAAATGTTAAATTGTATGGAGGCCCGGTTGGCACCTTCATGTGATATGAAATGTACATATATAAATATGGGTAACCTTTATAGGAGGGATATACCTTAGGGGTTATCGTATATTGGGGTATGTGTTTGGGGTAGGCAAGTGCGGTGATATGAGTAACACAAGCGAGGGCCTTCTACATACAAAGTATTACTATAACCACCATGGGTTCCTGGGTGTCTTATAGATTATCGAGTGACGGTTACTCACCAACCCCGATTAGATGGGTTGGTTCGCTTGGTAGATAGAGAGGCTAGGTGGAATGTGTAGCTGGTTTTATTGTGAGGGAGATCAGTTGGTTATAGACTATGGGGCTTCACCATACACTGGTAGGTGGCTCCGAACCAAGTGCATCCAAAAGTTGTTCGTGGATGTTTAGGATCTCCCATGGTTACTACTTTTTTGCATATTTATTTTCAACTACACTGGTTTATTTTCAGCTTATATTATTTACATTCCTCCCTTTTGCACATCCATGATAATACTTGTTTGGTTTTGTTCATAGAATGGTAAACTATTTTTGAAATAACATATGGTATTAGTTTGTTCTCGTAGTTTGAAAGAGGTGATATTTTGTTTAATTAGAAAAACCTTGTTTTTATAATTGTATTTTCCAAACTTATGTCATCAGAAAACTTTGGGTAACAAAATAGTTGGATTTAGTGGTTTAATTTTGGCATCCCTACTAAGAATTTTTTTTGTTCACACCTATCAGTTACCATTTCAATTGCAGGTTCAACTATTGTTCAATATTTTCCTTAGTGGCTACTTGTGTGGGAGCAATTTTGGGCTTTTGGTTGGAAGTGACCAAGGAGTCACATAGAGATCATTGTTGTGAGTTTTTTGTATCTAGTTTTGTTCTTTTTAGTGGTACATTGTATCTTGATCGGTTCTTTGTCTATTTAAGATTAAGTTGTTCTTTCATGTGTGTTCTGTTTGTTCTATTTATTTATCTACTCTTGGATTTATCTCTTGGTATTAAATTGTTCTCTCATTTATACATTGATGCCTAGAACTATTTGTCATATAATGAGGGTCGGGAATGTCCTTCGATCCATTCCATGGATGGGCTCGGGTGACTGGTTCAGGGTTAACCAAGACTTTGTCGTGACAAATTATATCATGAAATAAGTAAATAAATGTTCTGAAAATAATAAATGAAGACTTGGTATTATCTCTTCACATTCAATTACTAAAGGGGAATGAATGCTCTGGTATCTTATATATACATTAATTTTATCATTTTTATTAAAAAATCATCATTAAACTCCTCCTCTCCCATTCTATTCAAAAAATGAGAAAATTATCTGTGATGTGTCAATTTACCACTATTGTGGATGATTCATTTTAATTTTCTTTTACCACATTATGGGATGGAAAAAACCCATTATTATGGTTAAATTTAATTTTATTACACATATTATAAGTTATATAATGTTATGGAACCAATATATAAATATGATATTAAATAAAATGATATATGTTTTTTATAGTCATAAAAACTGCCAAAATAAATTAAAGCATTTTCTTTAGTGTTTTATCTAATGAATCATCCTCATATCAAAAAATAAAATGATTTATGGTATAATTTAAAATTATGGAAACCTATAAAAACCATTTTTTCCACTTTTGTGGTTTTTATTATATTCTAAAAGATAATCCATAATAAACCAACCTCAGAAACCAGGAAATAAATTTACAAAAAAACAATGAAAATTACCAAATATTATTAATAAATGGGAGTAAAGTTGTTATAATATGGTCATTTAAGGAAGTATAAACATGATTATAGTTCTTTAATAGATTAATAAAAGTGTTTAAACCATTATAAGATAGATTTCAAAACATTTCAAAGTAAGATGGACCCATGGTAAGGGAGTTTTCTTTAAAAATCCTCTTTTCAATTCTTATTTTTCAAAATACAAAAGGAATATTTTTATGATGAAAGTATTCGTGTTTTATGATTGTGTTCTGGTTCATTAGTATTTATTATTATTAAGGGTGGGGCCTATATATTCCTATAATTCATTGGGTATGTTTATTATAGAAGTTCACCCTAATGGTTATTCAAAGTGTAACTATGACGGTTACACTATAAGGTAGTCATGAGGGTTACATCACATGGTAGATGTGAGGGTTATATTTTATAGTAGTTGTGATGGTTACAAATTATATGGTATCCATGATGGTTAAAATCATAATTAATTAATTCCATATGATACCTTATTAGTTTATTTATTTTTTATATATTTTATGGAAGTCTCATGTTTTCACAAAGTATGTTTGTATTACATTAATGGTGAGAAGTATATCTTTGTGAAAATGATTTCATATGTTTATAAGTATTAATAGACTAACATTTACTTTATTTTATATTCCTTTCTAAGATTTATGTACTCATCCCATGTTTTAAAATGTTTTCACAGGGCTTAAGGATCAGTAAGAGAGAAGAAGAAATCAATATGAATGTAGTGAATATTTTTCACGAATATAATTCATGTTTTATTAAAAACATGTGTATTATAGAATAAATGGATACTATTTTAGTAGTACTAATTTTTTATTCTTCATGGTTGATTTTTGTGAATTATTTCCTAAGATTCTGAATATTTAAACCAAAAATATCGTTAGTAATGTAATAAATTATATTATAAAATAATTTACTAGATTATGTCATATTTAAGGTCAGGTCATTATAGTTTGTATTAGAGAAAAATTTTGCTACAATTTGTGGTAAGGATTATGTTAATATAATACCATAAATTATTTTTACTCTATGGTAAATTTTAAATGATATATAATTCTAATATTAACATGTTGATTCATCTACGATATGTCTGTTATGAATGGTTTTCCATAAAAGAATTAGGGAAGCTGAAGTAGCAAGGCACTGAGAAGATGATATCTTTATGAATCCACAACATGGAATGAGGTAATTGGAACCAAGTAGTTTTTTATCAAAATGTATTATTTGATGAAGGATATAAATGGTGGTTCCATTAATGTAAGATAATATCTAGAGATAATTCAATGGGACAACATGATAATGGAACATTTTATAAGGAAACACCCTCCTACATTTAGTGAATCTTCTGACCTAGTGGTGGATGAAGAGAAGTTAAAATTCCTTTAAAATATATTATTTTTCATGGGGTGTTCAGATAATCAAAATTTTAGTTTTCTATTTATAGTTTTGATGGTGAATCTGACCAGTAGTGTTCAATAGTCAAGAATATTTAGGATAGAGAGGAGATTTATGCCTTAGAAGGAGATGAATTTAAGAATGTTTTCCATGAAAAATATTTTCCTATAGTGTTTAATTGTAGGATGAAAAATAAATTCCATGAATTGGAAGAAATAAGAGGAATATTAATTGGCAGTGTATAAAGAAAACTTCACTCATTTGCAAAGGTACTCCCAAAATCTTATTTGTGATTTTGATTGCAGAATGAATCTTATTTACTCATGATTTAAGCCAATATATCAAAGGGAATTAGCCTTTAGTAAATTCAAAAGTTAGGAAGAAATTTTCCAATGTTCTTAGAGGGTATAAATGGAGTTTTCTAATGATCACTTGTACTCTTAAAACAACAAGAAGAATATTTATAGATGGAAATAGATAGTTAATAGTCTATCTAATAAATTTGAATGTAAGAAAATTTAGTTTCCAATTTTTGTGAAGTATAGTAAAAAGCATCTTGGGTAATGCCTTAAAAAATCCAAGAAGTGTTTCTGATGTGGAATGTTTAGACATGTGTCCTAGGATTTATATGAAAAATGTATTAATGTTTGTATGATTAATTCTAATAAGAAAACTATAAAGCATTTCAAATGAGGTGAGATTTTGAATAATGAAAATACATACCCAATGAAAGATCTAAAATATGGGAAGCACCCATACTATAATTAGAGAAGTGTAGTTAAGTCCTTTGCAACTACTTCAGTAGATTTCAAGATATCTTGTGAAGTGGTATCAGTTAATTTTTTTGTTTACTCATCATTTTCTAATGTCATGTTTTATATGGGGTTTACATATTCTTTAATTTCTAAATAATTTTCTAGAAAAATGCAAATTTTATCTCATAATATGAAATCAGAACTTATGGTAAAAACACCAAGGGGGATATTAAGGGAAAATAGAATTATATGAATATTCCTATTGTTATTTATGGAAATAAATTACCTTCTGGCATTATTATTTTACCCCTGGTAGAGTTTGATGTTATTATAGGTATGTATTGGCTTTCTGTTTATCATGAAAGATTTATTATAGATGCAAAAAAGTTTTTTTTGAAATATTTTTAGTTTTTAAACAAGAATAAACCCATACCATTGATAACATATCAGAAATATTAGAAACTATTAAAATATGGAAATGAAATTTATCTTACACGTATTTTTGAAAATAAGAGAACTATTTAGATTAATTATGTTTTCATAGTGAATGAATACCTAGATTATTTCCCAATTAGTTTCCCTATGTTATTCCTAATCAGGAAGCTAAATTTACTATTGAATTAGTTCCAAATAAGGAGACAAATTCAAAACACCCTTATCTAATTTCTCATGTGGAACTTCGATAATTAAAATAGTAGTTGCAGGAGTTTCTTGATAAAGGTTTTATTGATCCTAGCACTTCACCATGGGGTGATCCTATTTTTTTCCTTAAAAAGGAATGATGGTACCACGATACTTTTCATTGATTATAGATAATTGAATAACATTTTTGTAAAAATAAGTATCTATTTCCTCATACCGATGAATTCTTTGATCATCTCCTAGGATATTATTATTTTTACAGGATTGACTTGAGATTCGGGTATAATTAGCTTAAGGTGAAGGAGGATGACATTCTGAAAATGTCGTTCCTTAATAGATATGAGCATTATGATTTTGTTGTTATTCCATTTGGTTTAATGATTACCCATAGATATTTATGGATCTTATGAATAGAATCTTCTATGATTATTTTGATAAGTGTTTTGTTTCTCTTATTAATGATATTTTGTTTTATTTAAAAAGTATTGAGGATCATGAAAAACATATAAGGATTGTTATAAAAATACTTAACGAAAATAAGTTATATAAGAAATATAGAAAATGTGATTTTTTATTAAAACAGATTTATTTTCTTTGGAACATTGTAAATAAGGATGGAATAATAGTTTATCTCACCAAAAAAGTGTTTAATGAATGGCCAAGAACTAAAAATGTTACTGAGATTCATAATTTTCATGTATTAATAGGCTATTACTGATGGTTTTTTAATAACATTACATAGTTATCTATCCCGCTGATGAAATTAACATGTAAAGGCGTTAAACTTATTTGTAAAGAAGATTTTCATTTTTTTAGAAACTGAATATAAGATTGTTTAAGGCTCTATTTTTGGCCCTGCCTTCCAGAAATGGTGATTTTGTTATCTATAGTGACACTTCATTGAAGGTAATGGTTGTTTTCTGATGTAAATTGATCAGATAATTTCTTATTCATGGAGACAAATGAAACCTCATGAGTTAAATTATCCCATGAATGATTTGGATTTACTTATTGTGTTTTTCCTTTAATAACCTAGATACATCATTTATAGGGATCCAAATGTGAAATATATACTAACCATAAAAGATTGAAGTATATATTCATTAAGAAGGAATTGATCATAAGTCATAGAAGATAGATTGAACTGATAAAGGATTATGATTTCATGATCAATTACCATTCATAAGAAGTGAATAATTTCGCAGATGCCTTGAATAAAAAACATAATATATCATTAACAATGTTACACTTGGAACATGACACCTTGGTTAGTGATTTGATGAATTTTGTCAATGAAGATGTTTTTGTAGGAAATTACTCTATTTTGTTTCAAGTGTTAGTTCACTCATATCTCTCAGATAGAATTAAGAAAGAGAAAAAGGAAGACACTGAGTTACAGAAAGAGGTATAATTGGCTATGAAAGGAAATTTGATTGAATTAAATTTTCATAATGATTCTGTCTTTATATTTAGAAATATATTATGTGTTCCATGTGTTTCTCAATGGAATAAATTTTTTTGATTGAATCTAATTTTTACTCATTTATAGTTCATCTTCATAACACTAAGATGTATAGAGACCTTTAAGAGTATAACTAGTTGGATGGAATGAAATAAGATATAATTAATTTTACAATGAAATGTTTGAAATTTTAATAGGTTAAAACATAGTGATAACTACCAAAGGGGGTGATTTAGGCTTTTCCAGTACCCGATTGGAAATGAGAAAATATATCCATGGATTTCATATTGGCACTACCAAAGCCTTATTTAGGTAATAATGACATTTGGGATATTGTTGATCGGCATACTAAATCTACTCATTCCTTTCTATTCAAGACCCATTTTCATTGAACAATATTTCTCAACTATACCTCAAAGATATTTTCATGTTACATGGATTTCCTCTCTCCATTGTATCTCATAATTATCCTAGTATCTCTTATAACTTTTGGAAATCACTTTATATGTAATCTGAAACAGAATTAAATTTCAGTATATCCTTTCATCATCAATCAGATGGATAGTCATAATGAACAATTAAGACATTGGAGGATATTATTTGAGCTTTGTCAATGGATAACAATGGATTTTTTATCTAAATATTTCTTTAGTTAATTTTTCTTATTATATAATCTTTAATTCCAATATATATATGGTACCTTTTGAAGAATTATATGGAAAGCAGTTTAGAACTCCAGTATTTTGGGATGAATTCATGGAAAGGATGTTGATGGGATGATAATTAGTAGATAAGGTGGTATAGAAACTGAGAATGATCCAACAACACATGAGGACAGCTCAGAGAAGGCAGAAAAGTTATCTATATGACTAGAGGAAAAAAATACTTTCAAGGTAGGTGATCATGTTTTCCTTGAAAACACTCCTTGGAAAAGTGTTATTCATTTTAGTAAGAAATTAAATCTATTTCCATAGTTCTTTGGACCATATGAAATCCTATAAAAATCAGGCTCGGTTTCCTACTGAGTAGTCTTTCCTCCATGTTTATATTAGGTACATAATTTTTTTCATGATTTGATGTTAAGAATGTATATTCTTGAATCATCTATTCATTCGATTGCAAAATTAGTTCATCTAGAAGAAAAAATCTCTTATGAGAAAAATCTTGTTCATATTCTTGATTATAGAGAGAATGTATTGAAAAATAAGGTAGTGCATCAGGTTACAGTTTTTTGGAGATACCACTTGGTGGAACAAGAAATATGAGAATCTGAAAATTCTAAGAGGGAAATATATCCTCACTTGTTTAATAAGTAAAAAAATAAAATTAGCATGAAATTTACAAAAGTTGTAGAGAATGTAACTAACCATGTACTTACAAAATGCTTTTTTTCATTCTAAAATTAACTATTAAAATTCTTTTTAAATCCATAGTAAAATAAGTAGTATTTATAGAAATTAAAGAATCTATACAAATAGAATAGTAACCTCACATATAAAAGTATAAATAAAATTAAAGTATCATAAAAGTGAAAATATGATATATTTATATCATGAAATAAGTAAATAAATATTTTGAAAGTGATAAATTAAGTGTTGGTATTTATGTGAAACATATAAATAATATAATAATAAATTTTATGATATTAAAGAATATTTATTTTCACAAAATATATTAATAAATTAGTATTTTATTCTCTTATTATTATAAGATAATTTTATTAGACCTTAATTAATTTTTCAACATGTTATAAATTTATTTATAGTTTTAATATTGGTATTTTTCAAATAAATTATGATTTTAATTAAAAATTCAATTTTCTAATATTTAAAAAATTGTTTTCATAAAATTGAGTAAAATTTTTAATTTTAAAGGTCGAAAATTTGTTATAGTTATTTTTTTTATTTTTTTAAAAAAGTTGAATTTTTTTTAATAATTAAATACGATAATTTACTATATAAGCTAAATACATGATTTATTGAGTCATAGAGGATGTATGGATAATGTAAGCACTATAATATCAAAAACTCCAAAATTATTTTAATAAATTTAATTATAATTCCAAACTATTTATAGTCTTCATCCAAAATAAAAAATTAATAAATTAAATAATTAAATAATAAAAAACACTCATATCCTCCACTATAAATACCACCCCTAACCACCTATTCTACTTACACCTCAAAGCCTTGTAGATTGTTTAATATCTACCCAATTCCTTTCCCAAGCCTCTTACCCTCATCCAAGACCTATTGGTCTCACCAAAAGTATAAAAAAAGTTCATTAAGGAGGTTCTCAAGGATATGAATTCAAAAGACAAAATCCTCTTTCATTTTCTTTTATTTTTATTTTTATTTGATTTCTTTTATTATTATCTATTCACCTCCCATTATAAATGTTGCATGAAAAGTAAAGTGTATTATATATACTATAATTGTTTCATGTTGGTGGAAAAAATCATCATCAAACTCCTTCTCCTCTCTATTTTTATTCCAAAAATGAGAACATTGTTTGTGATGTGTCGATTTACTGCCATCATGGATGATACATTTTCATTTCCTTCTAATGGATTTAAGTCTGGTCATAAAACCAATATTATAGTTAAATAATATTTTATTATATATATTATAAGTTTTACAATGTTATGAAACCAATATATAAACATGATATTAAATAAAATGATATAACTTCATGATAGTCGTAAAAACCTCCAAAATAAATTAAATCATTTTCATTGATGTTTTATCTAATGAATCATCTCATATCTAAAAAAAATATAAATGCAATAATTTAAAATTATGGAAACATATTAATATAATTAATTTCCACTTATATATATTTTCTTCCATTGAATAATAAAATCCATAATGAACCATCCATGGAAACCCTGAAATAAATACACCCAAAAAAATGAAAAAAGACAAGATATTCTAAATAAATGGGTGGAACATTGTTATAATATGGTCATATAAGGTAGTATAAACATTATTTTAGTTCTATGATAGATTAATAACACTATTTAAACTAGTATATGGGAGGTTTCAACTCATTTTATGTAATATTTACCCTGGGTAAGGGATTTTTCTTATAAAATCCTATTTTATATTTTTAGTTTTTAAAATTCAAAAATAATCATTTTTTGATGTAAGAATTGATGTTTTATGATTATATTCTAGTTCTTGGGAATTTGTTATGACGAATTTTGGGACCTATATCTTTTTCCATTGCATTAGTTATGTTTATGTTGGAAATTGAATGTAATAGTTATTCCAAGTGTAGCAGTGATTGTTACACCATAAGGTAGCCATGAGGGTTACATCATAAGGTAACTATAGGGGTTAAATTATAAGGTATATGTGAGGGTTAAAAATAATTTGGTATTCGTGTAGGTTATAATCATACATAGGTAATTCTCCAAGTTACTTAAAAATTTTATTTATGTTTTCTTGGTTTTACTGAAATATCCTGTTTCACAAAGTATGTTTATGTTATATTAATGGTGAGAAGAATATTTTTGTGAAAATTATTTCATATGTTTATAACTATTCAGGTAATAATTTTTACTTTCTTTTAAGTCACTTAATATTATTTTGATTCTCATCCATAGTTTTAGAATGTCTTTCACTAGGTTAAAGGATGGGTAAGAGAAAACAATAAGCCAAGATGAATGTTGTGACAAAATTTCATGATAATATTTCATGTTTTATTAAAAATATTTTTACTATAGAAGAAATGGATACTATTTTAGTAGTACCAAAATTGTACGCTTATTTGTCGATATGTATGAATTATGTATTAATTTTATAAAACTCTAAAATGAAAAGATCTTTGGGAATATAAAAATTTGAATTATAAAATAATTAATTAGATTTTGGGATGTTTAATTTTGTGACCTTATAATATATTTAGGGTAACCTTATATTAAAAATGATATAGTATTTAAATCATGACTGTGATATCTTTATATTTTTATTAAATAAAATAATATTAAAATAATATTATCATCTAAGTGGCCCAAAAAGTAAAAAATAAATTTTTATCATTATTATATGATTATTGTGTCAAACATTTACATTTAAATTCATTCATAATATATCTTTTTTATTGTGTGGACATATAAGGGTTATTTAAGTCAAATAAAGTGAATTTAATTTACTTTCTTTGATTAAAATTTTATATAAGTCTTTTTTATGGAAAAGTGTCCATAAAACAACTTATTTTATATCCTCATGTGTTAAGGTTCATGTTATCTTCATCCAATAAATTGTTTTAATTTATTAGATTCATTTTTCTGACTTTAATATTTTTTTTTCAACCTATGTTTTCCAATTTTCCTTTTGCAGTGGTAAAAAAATTAACCCAATTTTTTATTAATATTGGATAAAAAATAAATTGACCAACTAACTAAATTTTAAAATATTAAATCTAAATTTTTTACCCATTTCCTAAAATACCAAAAAAATGTTGAATTAAATTTAAAATAATTAATGTTAAAATCCCATGAAAATTGTTTTTCAGAAACATTGCCCTTTAAAAACATAGAATGTATTTATAAAAAATTAATGTATAAAAACATTTTCCAAAAATCTTAATTAGATCAAAATGAAGAAAATAAAATTTAAAACTCTTCCAAAATATAATTTGACCTTGTAAAGACTTTAAATAAAAAAACAGTTTTGAATAGCAATCAGTATTTTCACTAAAAAAATGTTTTCAGAAAATGATATAAAAAAAATATATTTTTCACAATAAGAATTTAATATTTTCAAAATAATTTTATTGAAAATATAAAAATTAATATTCACTCATAAAAATAAAAAAAACTCTTTTTTATGAAAACATATTTTTGTTGAATAAAGTGATTTTACCCAAAATTGTGTGATTATTTTCTATGAACATACCAATACATTCATATTGAGTTGGACCTTTATTTTAATCAATTAATTAGTTATTAATTTGTATTTCCACTAATTTATCTTCTTGGTTATAATAATAGTGTCTCTTGGTTACTCTAAAGTAATGGTTGTGTACAATGCAAGCTATTGAAGAATTAAAAATACTTTAAGAGAAATGTATCATAAAAATATCCAAATGTTACATATAAATAATATTAATATATGATTACTGATAAAATGGTGTAAAGATGTTATAAAAGGATTATATATGATATTATAAACATCTATATGTTTATATAATAAATTCAAAAAAAAATTTAAACCACAATAATAGAGGTTATATAGAATTCAACCAAATTGGAGTGTGGGGTAATAGATTTGTATCAATTAACCTTCATTGAGGCACATTATAAAGTTATTAACATAATTTATATTATATCTTGTATATAATTACCATTTTATATATATTATCATGAATACATCATTATTATTGATATTTTAGATTATAATTAGAATTATTTGATCCAAAGGGATTTGACTTAAAAATTACAATGTGGTAAAAAAATTCATTACTCGATATATTTTTATTGGTTTATATTAATACTATATTCTATTTTATATTCTTATATTGTATTTTTAATTAATATTTATTATCTTATTTTGTAATTCTACTTTTTCTTATGGATTTACATATTATACCCATAATCGATTCATTGAGTAATTATCACTTCAATTTTATTATAATTATAAGGGTTGGTTGTCTCAAATTCTATTCTTTAGAACGTATATCATGTTATATACCTATCATCTTTTATGGGGTGTATTTGTTTCCCAATTAAAATTTTACATCTTGAATCACATTATATTCATGGTATTTAATGATTCGTTTTAATTTATTCCTTTCTTGTGAATTGTGATTTAAAAGTTACCAAAGTGGTAATAGATTTGGGTTTCAATCTAATTTTAATAAGGATTTTTTATACATTAGTTTACATTAAAGAAAAATATCTTATCAATGTATAAAAATCCTATTATTTTTCTTTTACTCTAGATATTCATGAAATTTTCTAATAATAATAATACTTCATCTTTTTTTATGTAAAATGATTGTGATAATGTGAATAATAAAATATGACTTCATTTTTCTATTTGATCAAATATAATTTCTCTTAAAAATATTTGTTTTCTAAAAATAATTTAAAAATTATTTTACTATGATATTACAGATTATTTTTTTAAAATAATTTGCTTCTGAAAAAAATCTTAACTATGTACTTTTTAAATTTTCATATAAAATTGTGAATGGAATCTTTGTTTTTAATATACTCTGCCTGAATGGAACATTCTGTTTTCATTTAAACTCATTTATTACTAAAATTGTAAAAGGTAATTTAAAATAAATGGGTTACATAATATTCTTGAAATAATGAGTATTCAAATCTGAATTTCAAGGAGAACAATTTATTTTTCTCAAAAATGTTTCTAAAGATGTTTTTATTATGTTTATATTAATCATGGAAAAGAGCCCTTCATTTTATATATACTTAACAGGTGTTATGTCCTAATGATACCATCCTTATTATTTCTCTATAAATTTCATGATCATTTTGGCCCGGAAAATTACTTAAATTCTCTATCATTATTATTTTTCTTAAATCATAAACTTTTCCTTGATATATTCACTTTTGTGTGAAAATTGGCTGTTACATTTTTTAACAATATCTATATTATTTTTCATGGATATAATTTTTACTAAAACAATTATTCATTTATATATAAAATATTTTTACTTTGGAGGTTATATTATTGACTACATAAATTATTTTTAATCTATATTCATTACTTAATATGGAAAATTTTGGGTAAGGAATATTTTTCATGAATTAAAATGACCATTCAATATATGTGGAATGTCTCGGGAAATGAAGTTACTAGTGGGTACCAGTAATAGTTATCCCCTTTATGCATTGATATTCTCATGAGATGAAAAATTTGGCAAGCCTTATTTAAATGTATTTTTGGGGTATATGTTTCAATCAGTTAAACTATCATTTCACACGGTCTTGATGGTAATGGTGTCATGATTCCTACTATCATGAAGTTCAATATTAAGAATTTAATTCATTAATAATTATATTATTATTTTTATCCATGAGATTTTCAAATTGATTTTATCTATAAATGCATTCCATTCACACATTATTGTTTAAATTGAATGAGTTTCAGTTATTTTTATTTTCATATTTATTATTTCTTATTTAATCATGATAGTAAAGTTATTGATTAAATTTCATTTTCATTTAGTTATTTACCTTCCCATATTGATTATACCTAATTGATTATTATTTATTTATTCATTATATTTTTGGATTTATGTAACTCTTATTGGGAATCAGACCTCGTAATTATTTTTTTCCATTCAATAAGATATGAAGAAGGAATATTTGGTTATGTTCTACGTTTCTGAATTTTTACTTTCCCAATGGCTTATTTCATGTTTCCAAATGTATTATGAGATTCAACTATGTATCTTGATTTCCAAGACTAATAAAATATTATTACCTTTGGGATGTGATCTCATTTATCTACCACCAATTTAATAAAGTAACCACTAGATTTTCACTACTGTTCTCAGGGTCGTTAAACACTAGATTTGTTATGTAATGTTAATCTATAATTTAAATCCTATAATCATGAGACTCCCTATGATACCCCTTTCCTAATTCAGATTAATACTATCATGGTATGAAATATTTCATACATATGATTAATAATATTCCAATATTTATGTGGATTTATTTTTTTAAATTTGTTTTGTAATGAATCTGTTACTCAACAGATTATATATATTATTCCACTACTATATAGAATCCGTAATTCATTAAAATTTAAATTTTATGAATTTTTTCATGAATCTTAAATTTTTTCCATATCTTATAATATATATCCTCGAATCATTATTGACTATGACAAAATTTATTTAATATATATGGTAAAATTTTCTAGGGTTCAGTGTCATTTATTAATATTCTTGTCTTGATGACATCAAATAATTACCAATATTACATGTGTTATAGTTTAAATAATTTCATACTTGTTCATAATTATATGATAGTAAAATAAGGTTAAATATATGTAGTGTACTAATATGATTTATTCTCAAATAATATATTTTTCCCATGGTGAATGAGAATAAATTTATATAATGTTACATATTTGAGAAATTCTCTTAATATGGATTGTGCAGAATAAGCTTACCTGGGGTTCAATACAAGAACTAGTAAATGGAAAATGTTCTTTAGTTAATACTTTTTGTGTGTATTTTTCATTATTTTATTTATATATGATTTGAAATATGGTAGATCTGTTCTGATTTACAAGATGTGTTTCCAACATAAAACTTTTATATCATGGATTTATTTAGATTTAGATTAGGATTTTATAATAGTTGTAATTACTTACATATAATCAATATATTTATTCTATAGAAATTTAATTCTATTTATTTTTATAGAATTATATTATATGGTTATTATATTATCCTAAATTTTTTATTATAAATTACTCCCAATGTAAAAATCTAGTAGTGCTTGGGGAGGCTTGCATGAATACTTCTAAAAAAACTATCTAGATTTTTATTTTTTATAATAAATGTCCTGTGAATTATATATATCACTTCACAAAGAATACATTGTTCCATATATTTATTTATTTAATTTCCTGAGATTTTAATAATATCATTTAGTATCAAATTATAAATTATCTCTTTTATATTAGGAAAGAAATACTCTACAACAACCTTTTATATTTATGACTAACCAAATATCATCGAAATGTGAAATAATAATCAAATATTTCATTATCATATCATTAATATATATGATATTAAAAAATTATAAATCATTAAATTTGAACACTTAAAAATATTTTTAACCATTCAATTCCATTATCATAATAAAAAATTTAACACATTTAATTCCTTCTTAAAACTGAAATCAAAATTATTATTTCACTTTGAGATTGGACATAAATTTGAATTGGTTTTAAAGTAAAGTTAGAATATATTTTTACCATTTAATCCCATAGTGATCATTGAAATTAATTTCACTTTGAGATTGGACATAAATGAGTGTCAATCTTTTGATAGGTATTGTTTCTTAAAAACATGCTATTTGATTTGACAGCGGGATTTAATTATAAAATTAATTAATGAAACTTATATGTTATAAAACTGTTAAAATATTCATCATTTTTGAGTTCTGAATATCAAATATATCTTAGGGTGACGTTTTCGTATTTTTCTGAAAAACATCAATTTTTGATGAATAGTGAAACCACTAAGTGGTACTTAAAAAACTGATTTTTTGTTTAAATGAAAATTTACCACCGCTATGTTTTTAATTTCAAAAATCTTAAATACATGGTTTTCATTAGGAAGTAAAATTTGTTTCAATGAGATTAAAATAATTTTTTGGTGAATAGTGACTTTTATGTTTTTTGTCGCGATTAGAGGTAATTAGTCTAGTTTAAGGTAAAAATAATGTTTTAATAATATGAAATGACCTTGACACATGTCCTACCCTTATTGGATGTGTCATGGACGACCAAGACAACCCATGGGTTGATTTTTGGTACCCTATGGATCCACTTGGGTAAGATAATGACATTAATGCCTTTTATTTAAAGTAAAAGTAAAAATGAAACAAACACTTATCGTTTTAATAAACCAATTTTTACATGGGGTTATACAAGTCATAGTTTTGACTATAAATAGTCATTGGAAAGATAAAAATCTTTCCTACATCATAGTAGTTTTTTATAATTTTTATACGTTAAACAAATTAAATTATTTATGACATCATTATGATGCAGTGATTACATCATTATTTAACGATTCAAATAAAATGAAAAGATAATGTAAACTCTAAGTTATAAACATGTAAAAAACCTATTGGATGAGTATATTTAGAACCCTTATCACTTTATCCTAGAAATACATCAATGTGAGACCTTTAAAATCTGAAACGCATTTGAAAATAAAGTAACATTTTATACCATTCCAAGAGTGCCCCTCCTCTCCTCTTATAAAAGGCCCCCACCTCTACCTCCTTACCCACACCTCTCAAGCCTTTGGCTCGGCCAAGATCTGATCATTTTTTCTCTCCACATATTTCTACTCATCCTAGAAGCCTTACCTTAGGCAGGAAGATCTTTAAGAAACCCTTTTGGTTCAAACCAAACGGAGTTACCTGATTTTAAGGTAATGTCTTCACTTGTGTTCTTTTGTTTTATTTTGCTTCCCCAACCCCGTAAACTCTTTTTATTCATTTCTTTTGTAACAACTCCAGTATCGTCAATATACTAGGATGTTTTTATAATAAGGATTCGAGCTACACTTACACACCAACATCTAATGGTTAAAGAACATACTATTTTTGTGGATGGTGAATTTCTGCCTCATGAAACGATGATTGTTCAATATTCTTTTAACACCTTCAAAGGTAGCCATTAAGATGTCACTATATTTATATATGATATATAATATGTTTATGTTTTCCTTAGGCTTCTGTATTTTTCATTTATGGCATACCTTTATGGCTTCCATTATGGGTATACGTGATATCTTCATTTTAGGAAGTGCGGACTACCGCCCCCTCAAAGTGATTTGATTCGTTAATACCATATGTGGTAAGTATAAAGGATATATTTAATGATATTATATATGATACCATAATTTAATTGAAATAAAATTATCTATCATTATGTTTTAATTCCATTAAATATGAAATAGAAATGGAAGTAGCGTTCATGCGTACGTACGGCTTACTGTCTCCATGAATGGTGCATTTCATTTCTTACCGCTAAATGTTATGTAATGTTATAAATTCATGAATATACTGGATATATATGATATATATGATATCTATATCATGAATATAATTCTGGATATAATGGATATTTTACCACATAAACAACATGTATTTATAAAGAGTTTATTTTTGACTCAAGTACCGATGATCGTTAAAACGACCATTATTAACTTAAATAATTACATAGTGTTCATGACATGGTAATAAGTGATATAAAAGGAATAATGAACTTAAAAAAATTTGTTAAGAAAGTAGAAATTAAATCAAGTTTATTATTCAGGAGATTAAAGAACGATCGAGTCAATTTGGATACGAGGTAAGGGACTTCGTCTCAATCTACATTCATTGAGGAATATTTTGTTTTATACACAAATTTCTTTTATACAGTGTATAAACCCCTTTGACCTTTATGCTTATTCAAAAGGAATATTTTTTTATACAAATCGTTTTACTAAATGACCAAATGAATGTTTTTTTTTCATACGTATGCGGCAACAACGACTTCTCCGCCGTCGTGACCATTATTTGAGTTTCGGCTTCCTCTACAAGCCATAACCTAACTTTTTTTAATATGAAAAATAAATACCATATATTACTTTTCTTTTATTTTGGTATAGAAAATGGTTTTCATAGTTTTTTTATTATATCAATGTGTTGTATTGATATCTTGTGATTGAAATATGGAAATGTTATGTTTCCTTTATGCATGTTTTATGTGATACAATTATGTTATGGTTCTTGGGAATTGTTATGAAGATGGGTGGTCCTGTGATAAGCTAAGGGCAGGTGAGCCCAATATAGCTCTTCAATTCATTGGGTAACTCAAAGGAGTTAAAAGTTAAGGTTTCTCCGAAGAGATTTAGGGAATATACTATGATGGGTATTCCAAACGTAACCAAGATGGTTACTCCCTACATAATAATGTTATGAATGCCTCACGTTACCTTTATGTCTTATGATTTCTATGATTTATTCATGATTTAATGAGGTATATTAAAGTGATTGTGTTTTATGGGTAAAGTATTATTTCATTCTTATGTATATATGAACTCATGTTTCCTTTCCATATTTTTATAACCCTTACTGAGATTTTTATGCTCATCCCAAGTTTTTGAAATGTTTTTCACAGGTCAAAGGAATGGTACATGATATGATGATAGTGTCACGGAAAGTTTCAAGAAATAATCCATGTTTTATTTTAAATATTTTTCCGTTGATGGGAAAAATGAATACTATCTTTTATGTAACCACTTTGTTTCTATATGGAATGTAATGAAAGTTTTATGATCTAATTCTCTAAAACTCTAAACCTGAAAAGATCCTCAATGTGTAATCTTGTAATAACTCAAGACTAAGTAATGTTTAAGGCTGGGGCCTTATAGTTGGTATCAGAGGTCGGTATAGATAACATTAAGAGTTATAATTCTATTAAATGATTATCCAAAAATATTTTTTTTGTCAAATTGAAATGATATAGCATTTAAATATTACCATGTTCCTTCGCCTAAGATATTTCTGTGTTCAGAATGGTTTTCCACAGAGTAAACAAAGCAGCTATGTTGGAACGATGTCAAGAGGAAGACAACCTTCCAAATCAGCTTCCTGAGATGGTTGGAATTGGAACTGAACAGTTTGTTGTAGTAATGGCGCAGTTGACTCAAGCGATAAATGGTTGTGGTATCCATGCACGAGATCAACCAGATCAACCGCAGAGGAACATGTCAGTGGAGGAACATTTCATGAGGCAACATCCCACATCATTCAAAGGATCATATGAACCTGTGCTATCTGAAGGTTGGATTAAAGCACTCGAGAAGATTTTTGATGTCATGGGGTGTTCAGAGAATCAAAAGGTTAGTCTTTCTATTTACCATTTGAAGGGTGAAGCAGATCAGTGGTGGTCGATGGTTAAAAATATCAGGTACGCTGATGAGATTGATGCTCTTGACTGGGATGAATTCAATGGTATGTTTCTTGAGAAGTATTTTCCTAAGGCTGTTCGACTTAGGATGGAAAAAAAATTCCTGGAATTGAGGCAAGAGGAAGACTCAGTGGATGCCTATGAATAAAGGTTCACTCGATTGGAAAGGTATACTCCAAATTTTATCTGAGACCTTGATAGTAAAATCAATAGTTTTTACTCAGGATTAAAGCCAAAATATCGAAGGGATTTAGACTCTCGTGAGTTCAATAGTTATGAAAATCTTGTTCTATGTGCTGAGAAAGTGAAAATGGAGTTTACCGATGATCAAGTGTTATATGACAACTAGTAGAAGAAGAGACCGAGGTGGCAGGATAAAAGAAATAATTCTTCAAAAATGTATGACGGTAAGAAAACTAAGTTTCCAGATTGTGATAAATGTGGTAAAATGTATGCTGGGGAATGTCTTCTGAATTCTATAAAGTTCTACAGATGAGGTAAGATGGGACATAAGGCTCGTGATTGCACTGAAAACGATCAGGGTAATGGTAAGAAAAAATTTGATTTACAGTTAGTGAAATGTTTTAAGTGCAATGAGATGGGTCACTATGCAAATGAGAGTCCGACAAAGAGCTCGAGGGATGGGAAGCAGTTAGACTACAAGCAGAAAGGGGTGGTGAAATCCTTTGCAACTACTTCAGCAGATGTCGGGCCATCAAATAAAGTTGTATCAAGTACTTTGTTTGTTTTTTCAGATTATGCCAGTGTGTTGTTTGATTCGGGTTCTACACATTATATCATCTTTGAAAACATTTCTAGTAAATTGAGAATTCCATCTCAAGAAATGACTCCTGAACATGTGGTAAAAACACCTAGGGTAAATTTTGAGGCAAAAAGAATTTATACGAATATTCCTATGCTTATCTGTGGAAAGAACCTACTTGCAAACCTTATTTTTTTACCTCTAGTATAGTTTGATGTTATCCTACGTATGGATTGGCTCTCTATTTACCATTCTAAGATTTACTGTAGAGCTAAAGAAGTTTCTTTTCAGAAAGACATTCAGCTTGTGTACAAGAACGAACCCTTACTGTTGATAACTTATCAAGAGGCCGAGAAAATTGTAAAAGATGGAAATTAATGTTACCTTGCAAATATCGTTGAAAACAAGGGAACTGTTCAGATTAATGATGTGCCAGTGGTAAATGAGTATCCTGATGTTTTTTCTCATGAGTTTCCTAGAATAATACCAGATCGGGAAGTTGAATTTACTGTTGACTTAGTTCCTGATGCTAAGCCAATTTCAAAACCCCCTTATTGAATGGCTCAAACTGAACTTTTAGAGTTGAAGGAGCAATTGCAAGATTTATTAGAGAAAGTTTTCATTCGACCTAGCACATCACCATGGGGTTCTCCTGTTTTATTTTTTAAAAAGAAAGATGGTTCAATGAGACTTTTCATTGATTATAGATCCTTGAATAACATCACTGATAAGAACAAATATCATTTGCCTCATATCGATGATTTGTTTGATCACCTCTAGGGAGCTCAGTTTTTTTCAAATATTGAACTCAGATCGGGGTACCATCAGTTGAAGGTAAAGAAAGCATATATTCCGAAGACCGTGTTTCGTACAAGATATGGCCATTATGAATTTGTAGTAATGACTTTTGGGCTAACAAATGCACCTACTGTATTCATGGACCTTATGAATATAATTTTCCATGAGTTCTTGGATAAGTTTTTGGTTGTTTTCATTGATGATATTTTGGTGTTTTCTAAAAGTAAATAGTATCATGAAAGACATTTAAGGTTTATCTTGCAAACCTTAAAAGAAAAGAAACTGTATGGAAAATTTAGAAAGTGTGAGTTTTGGTTGCAAAAAATTTCTTTCCTTTGTCACATTATTTCTAAAGATAGAATAACTGTGGATCCTGCAAAAACAAAAGTTTTTGAAGAATGGCCAAGACCCACAAATGTAATCGAGATCCATAGTTTTCTTGGTTTGGTAGGTTACTACCAAAGGATTGTTGAAAAGTTTTCCCGGTTATCTAGTCCAATGAATAAGCTAACTCAGAAGGGTGTTAATTTTATCTGGACAAAATAATGTTATGATTGCTTTTAGGAACTGAAAAGAAGATTGGTGAATGCTCCAGTTTTGGAACTACCTTCCAGGAATGGGGAGTTCGTTATCTAACGTGATGCTTCATTGAAAGGACTTGGTTGCATCCAAATGCAGAATGATCAGGTAATTGCTTATGCTTCACGTTAGTTGATAACTCATGAGGTAAATTACCCTACACATGATTTGGAATTAGCTGCTGTTGTTTTTGCTTTAAAAATTTGGAGGCATCATTTGTATGGAGTAAAGTGTGAAATATATACCGATCAAAAAAGTTTAAAGTATATATTCACTCAGAAATAATTGAACATGAGGTAGAGGAGATGGATATAATTAATCAAGGATTATGATTGTACAATTCATTACCATCCGGGAAAATCAAATAAATTTGTTGATGCTTTGAGTTGAAAAAGTAATGTTTCATTAACAATGTTGCGTTTGGAACGTGATCCTTTGGTTAAGGATTTGATGAAATTTGGAATAGAAGTTGTTGGTGCAGGATGTCATTCTGTTTTGTTTCAGGTATCAGTGAAATCTTCTCTATCAGACAGAATTAAGAAAGCACAGAAGCAAGACAGTGAGTTGCAAAAAAAGTTAGAGCTCGTTCAGAAGGGAAAGTTTCCTGAATTCAACATTGACAATGATTGGGTTTTGAGATTTGGGAAGAGATTGTGTGTGCCTTGTGATTCACAGTTGAAGAGAGAGTTGTTATGTGAAGCTCATAGTTCTCTATTTTCAGTTCATCCAGGCAGTACTAAGATTTATATAGATCATCGAGAGTATGACTAGTGCGACGGAATGAAAATAGATATTGCTTATTTTACTGTGAAGTGTTTGACTTGTCAACGGGTTAAAGCAGAGTGGCAGTTGCCGAAGGTGATTCTTCAGCCTTTACCAGTGCCAGAGTGGAAATGGGAAAATATATTCAGGGACTTCGTTGTGGGATTGCCGAAGACACCTCGAGGTAATAATGCAATCTAGGTTAGTGTTGATCACTTGACTAAATCTACACATTTCCTTGCTATACGTGATACTTTTTCCCTAGATCAACTTTCTCGTTTGTATCTTAAAGAGATAGTCAAATTACATGGAGTTCCCCTCTCCATTGTAACTGATAGTGATCATAGGTTTACTTCTAACTTTTGGAAGGCCTTCAGAAGTCGTTGGGTACTGAATTAAATTTTAGTACAGCTTTTCATCCTCAATCGGATGGGCAGTCAGAATGAACAATCCAGACTTTGGAGGATATGCTACGTGCTTGTTCGATGGATTATCAGGGAAGTTGGGACCAAAATCATTCTTTGGTTGAGTTTTCTAATAATAACAGTTTTCATTCTAGTATACCGATGGAACCATTTGATGCGTTATATGGGAAGCGGTGTCGAACTCCAGCTTTATGGGATGAAGTGGGTGAAAGGAAGTTGATGGGACCGGAATTGGTAGAAGAGATGGCAGAAAAAGTTCAGTTGATTCAGAAACACATGAGAATATCTCAAACCAGGCAGAAGAGTTATGCGGATAACCGAAGGAAGGATCTATCTTATGAGGTAGGTGATCATGTTTTTCTCAAAGTTTCACCATGTAAAAGTGTGATGTGATTTGGTAAGAAAGGAAAGCTGATTCCAAGGTTCATTAGACCATACGAAATTCTTGAGAGAGTTGGATCAGCTGCATACTGAGTTTCTTAACCTTCATGTTTATCTCAGGTACACAATGTTTTTCATGTTTCAATGTTAAGGAAGTACATGCCAGATCCATCTCATGTTTTGAGTCCCGAGGTAGTTCAGTCGGAAGAGAATATATCTTACGAGGAACAGCCAGTTCAGATTCTTGATCACAGGGAGCAAGTGTTTCGGAATAAGGTGATTCATCAAGTAAAGGTTTTGTGGAAGAACCACATGAGTGAAGAGGAAAAATGGGAATCTGAAAATGCAATGAGGGATAAATACCCCCACTTATTCGATAAGTAAATAAATTGCAGGGACGCAATTTTCTAAAGGGGGGAAGGATGTAACATCCCAAGTAAGTAATGAATAATAGATATTCTTATCTATGTATATTTATGAATTAGATAGTGTTTTAGAGGGTTAAAATGAGAATAAATCCAATCTTAAGCATGGAATACTCTAATATTTTTAAAAGATTGTTTTACCGCCTTTTGATGGGGTACCATTTTTAAATATCACTTTTGACAAATTTATAAGATATATTTGTCAAAATAAAATTATTCTTTATGATTGGGACATTGAAATTTACTTTGGATAAATTTCTGATATTTTTTGATAATGTTCATTTTTTAATGAATAGTGAAAAGGGATGTATTTTAATTCAAAAACCTCTTTTTAATCTAATTTATTTATATAGTTAGATTATCTTTTTAATTGTTTTTAAAGTGAAATTAGAATATATTTTTACCATTTAATCCCATGGTGGTCATTGGAATTAATATCACTTTGAGATTGGACATAAAAGAGTGTCAATCTTCTGATAGATATTGTTTCTTAAAAACACACTATTTGATTTGACAGTGGGATTTAATTATAAAATTAATTAATAAAACTTCTATTTTATGAATTTGGTAAAATAGACATCCTTTTTTAATTTGGAATATCAAATATAGCTTAGGATGAATTGTTTTTATTTTTCTAGAAAACCTTATGTTTTTTATGAATAGTGAAACCACAAAGTGGTAGTTACAAAAACTGATTTTTCGTTTAAATGGACCTTTACCACTTCTGTGATTTGAATTTAAAAAATCCAATATAAATGATTTTCATTATTAAGTAAAATGTGGTTCAATGGGATGAAAATAATTTTTGATGAAAAGTAACTTTTAAGTTTTATTAATCGCGATTAAAGTTAATTAGTGTGGTTTAAGGTAAAAATGATATTATAATAAAATGAAAATATCTTGACACTTTTCCTAACCCTATTGGATGACTCATGGCCGACCAATATAACCCATGGGTCAATTTTTGGGACCCCATGGATCCACATGGTTAAGATAATGACATTAATGCCTTTTATTTAAAGTAAAAGTAAAAATTACACAAACATGTATTGTTTTACTAAAAAAAATTTTACATGGGGTTATACAAGTCATATTTTTGACTATAAATATTGTAAAGCTAAAAATATTTCCTACATCCAAGTATTTTTTTATAATTTGTATACATTAAATAAATTAAATTATTTATGACATCATGATGATGCAGAGATTACCTCATTATTTAACGATTTAAATAAAATGAAAAAATAATGTAAAATATAAGACCTACACATGTCAAAAACCTATTGTATGGGTGGATTTAGAACTCTTATTACCTTTTACTCGAAATACATCAATGTGGGTCCTTTATAGTCTGAAACTCATTTGAAAATAAAGTAACATTTTATACCTTTCCAAGAGTGCCCCTCCTCTCCTCTTATAAAAGGCCCCCACCTCTACCTCATTACCCACACCTCTGAAGCCTTTGGCTCGGCCAAGATCTAATCATTTTTTCTCTTCACATCCCTCTCCTCATCCTAGAATCCTTACCTTAGGTAGAAAGCTCTTCATAAAACCCTTTAGGCTCAAACCAAGGGGAGTTACCCGATTTTAAGGTAATATCTTCACTTGTGTTCTTTTGTTTTATTTTGCTTCTCCAACCCCCTAAACTCTTTTTATTCATTTCTTTTGTAACAACTCCAGTATATTAAATATACTAGGATGTTGTTATAAGAAGTATTCGAGCTAAACTTACACACACCTACATCTAATGGTTAAAGAACATACTATTTCTGTGGATGGTGATTTTCTGCCTCACGAAACGATGATTGTTCAATTTTATTTTAACACCTTCAAAGGTGTCCATTAAGATGTCACTATATTTATATATGATAAATAATATGTTTATGTTTTCCTTAAGCTTCTGTATTTTTTATTTTGGCATAACTTTATGGTTTCCATTTAGGGTAAACACGATATCTTAATTTTAGGAAGTGCGGACTACCGCCCCCTCAAAGTGATTTGATTCGTTAATACCATATGTGGTACGTATAATGGATAGATTTAATGATATTATATATGATACCACACTATAATTATAATACTATTATGTATCGTTATTTTTAAATTCCATAAAATACGAAATAGAAATGGAAGTAGCGTTCATGCGTACGTACGGCTTACCGTCTCCATGAACGGTGCATTTCATTTCTTACCTCTAAATGTTATGTAATATTATAAATGCATGTATATAATGGATATATATGATATATATGATATCTATATAATTAATATAATTCTGGATATAATGGATATTTTACCCCATGATCAAACTTGTAATTATAAAGACTTTATTTTTGACTCAAGTAGCAATGATCGACAAAACGACCATTATTAACATAAATAATTACATAGTGTTCATAACATGGTAATAAGTGATATAAAAGGAATAATGAACTTGAAAAAGGTTCTTAAACAAGTAGAAATTAACTCATGTTTATTATTCAGGAGTTTAAATAAAGATCGAGTCAAGTCGGACCCGAGGTATGGGAAATCGTCTCAATCTCCTTTAATTGAGGAATATTTTGTTTTATACACAACTTTCTTTTATACGGTGTATAAACCCCCTTGAGTTTTATTCTTATTCAAAAGGAATCTTTTTTTATACGAATCTTTTTACTAAACGACAAAAGGAATGTTTTTTTGTCGTACGTATGCGGCGACAACGACTTCTCCGTCGTCATGACCATTATTTGAGTTTCGGCTTCCTCTACAAGCCATAACCTGCCTTTTTTTTAAATGAAAAAAAATAAATACCATGTTTTACTTTTCTTTTATTTTGGTATTTAAAATGGTTTTCACAATGTTTTTATTATATCAATGTGTGGTATTGATATATTGTGATTGAAATATGGAAATGTTATGTTTCCTTTATGCATTTTTTCTGTGATACAATTATGTTATGGTTCTTGGGCATTGTTTATGAAGACGGGTGGTCCATGATAAAATAAGGGTGGGTGATCCCGATATAGATCTCCAATGCATTGGGTTACGCGAAGGAGTTAAACGTTAAGGTTTCTCCGAAGAGATTTAGGGAATATACTGTGATGGGTATTCCAAACGTAACCATGAGGGTTACTCCCTACGTAAGAATGTTATGAATGCCTCAAGTTACCTTTATGTATTATGATTTCTATGATTTATTCATGATTTTATGAGGTATGTTAAAGTGATTATGTTTTATGGGTAAAGTATGATTTCATTGATTCTTATGTATACATGTACTCATGTTTCCTTTCCATATTTTTATATCCCTTACTGAGCTTTTTATTCTCATCCCAAGTTTTTGAAATTCTTTTTCACAGGTCAAGGGAGAGGTACATGATATGATGATAGTGTCAAGTAAGTGTCAAGAAAGAGTCCATGTTTTATTTTAAATATGTTTCTGTTGATGGGAAAAATGAATACTATCTTTTATGTAACCACTTTGTTTAAATGTGGAATGTAATGCATGTTTTATGATCTAATTATCTAAAACTCTAAACCTGAAAAGATCCTCAATGTGTATTCTTGAAATATCTCAAGATTAAGTAATGTTTAAGGATGGGGCCTTATATTGTAGATATTTTAATAAGTAAACTTCCAACTCAGGTAGTGACAGAATCATCGAAATAGTTTAACTTGATTTCTCTTTTTCCACAGTTTCTTATTAGAGTCCATAAAGTATGGGATGAGTTTTTTTCCTCGATTTCAACTAACCACCTATCATCTCAAGATGATTATTCAGAAACAGATTCTTTTTTATGAATTCAGTATCTCTAAAGATTCTCTTTGTAGTAGGGATACCATTACTATGTTCTCATTCTCCATGAAGGTCTTTTTGTGTTACCCAAATTATTTTATTAACCATTATTAGTTAGTAATGTTGTGAGGGTAATTACCATAATTTCTAGTGGTCTATGAACCCAAGAAACATGAATTCATCATCTAATATTGGAGTATGATTATGATGTTCAGTTATAGGATAGGGAATTGTTGATTTTGTCTCTCATTGATATTCATTACAACTAGGAACGTTTCTATCACTATAAAACTTTAGACTTGCTTCATCTACATTCAATGTTGATATTGAAGTGGGATGAGAAACCTATGGACCTTTTGGGTGGGTTTACTCATTCCCATAGAAAGAATAATTTGAAATGGTTTGTGATCAATAGGCTGACCAAATTGGCTCACTTTAAACTCATTCATGATATAACCAATGTTTAGTAGTTAGTAAAAATATATGTGAAAAATGTTGTTTTTTTCATAGATATCTATCTTCTGTAGTCTCTGATAGGGAACCATTGTTTACTTCTCTCTTTAGGAGAGGACTTCCAGAGGCACTAGTATCATAGGTCCATTTTTGTACTACAAACCATATGCATTCTAATAGACAAACAAAAAGAGATATAGAAATTATTTAGAATATTCTTCATTCCTAAATTCAGGACTTTGGTGGATATTGGGATAGCCATTTGGGGTTGTTCAATTTTTCTTATAATAATATTTACTATTTTTTGATTAAGAGGTATCCTTTTATTCCTTGTATGGATTTCCTTGTAATTCTCTATTATGTTGTCATTATATCTATGAAAGTTCAAAGGTTGGACCAATCTTGGATCAAGAGACAAGAAAAACAATTAGTTGATTCATCATAGAATGTCATCGGCATAGATATGGTATAAATAATATGATGATCATCACCATATACCAATGAAATTTTTATTTGGTGATCAGGTGTTCTTGAATGATTCACCTCATTTGGGTCATTAATAGATTGGGAGAAAAGTAAAGCATGGTCCTCATTTTGTGGGACCTTTTGAGGTTGTTGAGAAGGTGGGAAAAGTGGATTATCATTTAGAACATCCACCATAGTTGGGGTAGATACATAACATGTTTCATGTATCATAGCTACAAAAGTATCCTTCTAGTCCATATCACGTTCTGACCAAGATTGATCTTGACGTTGAGACTGAATTTTTTGTGATTGAGCATCCATTCAAGATAGTGAATTATGGAACCAATGTAATTTTTGGGAATATGATACCTTTGGTTGGAGTTATTTTGAAGCATGGTGTTGGTAATAATTACACATGGGAGATACATGAACTGATTAGAGACTAGTGGCCTTATATTTTTTACATAGATACTTCATTAAAGGATGTATGGGGATATGAAGTTTCTATGGTGGGGATGTGGTAACATTCCGTTACTATTTTCATGTACTCCTCAACCCACTATTTTTATCATTCTTTGGTTGGGTCTCATCTATAGGTAATTAGGGTGAAATATTGATAATTTTTAAATGATATTGGGTTGTACACAATTGGAAAATTGTTTTCCCAAACTATGATCCCTACTAATGAAAACCGTGTAAACAAATACAATGTGGGTCTTCACAGTTGATGCATAGTATGAAAAATTGTACCCTAACATAGTATAAATGGTGCACCCCTTTAGAGGGGTTCATGTTTAGGGTGCATAGTTTGAAAAATGTTTTGTTTGATTATTGACTTAACAACTTTTTTATATCAAGATAATTTTCTAAAAGTATCACTTAACAACAAAAAAATTAAGATATTGAGTTGATGCAGAAAACTACTTAGGGTTTTATGACCATATCTTAAGGATATAACACATCTTTGATAGAATTTTATGGTATGATTCTCCTTTCAAATATTTTTATTCTTCTTCTAGTTTAATTTTAACTAATTTTGGTTATGGATTGGATCTCCCAGTATATATACCATACCAATTATCAAGGAGGGGAAGTTAAAGTTAATATACTAAATCAACCTTAAATATTATATTAATATGAGGAAGAACCTAAAAATCTAATGGAAATTACATAAATCATATTTGTTTTTCTTCCAATTCCTGAGAGGTATTTATCTAAAATGGTTGGGAAGAATTCTAACATTTAAAATTAATCTTATTGTTTGAGAATATAATAATATGTTTCCTAAGGAATTTCTTTGTATTCCCATGAATCATGTAGTTGAGTTTTCAATAAATCTCATACATTGTGATATACCTATTTCAATGACTTTATCTGATTGAGTTCTAGGAACTGAATAAAAATATCTAGGATAATCTGGATAAATGATTTATTAAGTCGAATGCTTCTCTATAGAGAGAATATTCTATTTTTTTAAGAAGAAATATGGTCAATGTGTCATTATATTGATTATCTAGAACATAACAATATCACTATTAATGAGAAATATCGTATACCTCTTATCAATGGTCTATGTGATCAACTATGATGAGATCTATATTTTCCAAAGATTTTTCCTTGATCTATGTATCATCTAATATGGATCATGTATGAGTATATACACTAGACATCATTCTATATTTGATATGGTTATTATGAATTTCTAATAATTCTCTTTGGACTTACCAGTGCCCATGTTATCATTATAGATTCCACGAATAGAGGATTTTTAGATTACCATGATCAGTTCATGTTATAATTTAATGATGGTATTCTTGTATATTTAATGAGGAAATAAAAACATGAAGAATAATTAAGATTTGGGTTGAATACCGAGATAAAGGAGGAGTTGTATTCTAAATTTACCATGTGTGAATTTTTCCTTTAGAGAGTTTCATTCATGGGTCATATAATTTTAGGTGTTGGTATATTTCTAAATCCTTAAATGAAAGAAGTTATTATGAAATGTCCTATAACAACCATGTTAACCAAAATCCATAAATTTCATGAGCTATATAGATATTACCAATGAATTGTTAGATATTTCTAATGATTTTCTAATCCACTCAATAAGATTACTCAAAAGGGGATTACATTGTTATGGAAATATTGTTTTGAAGAGAGTTTCAAAGATCCAAAGATATGGTTGGTCAATATGCTTATTATAATACAACCCTATAATGTTGAATGGATTGTGATATTTTTTTATGCAGGAAATAAGGTAGTTTTATCTTTAATCGGAAAGAAAGACATTGGTAAATCATATGTGAACCCCAATTAAAAAGTAATGAGAATAATTTCCCAACTCGTGATTTAGAGTTGGTAGTGGTAGTTCTTACATTTATGATTTTGAGACACTATCTCGGTGGTGAAAATATATCTATTTATATATATATATCATAAAATCATGATGTATATATTTGCAATGTAGGAGTTGAATATGCTCCAAATAATTTGGATAGATCTAATAAATGTTTAAGATTTATTAATATATTAGAACCCTAGGGAGTAACACAAGCTTAATGATGCTCTATGTTAGAAATTATATGCCAGTTTCTGAATAATGAGAGTTAGAAGTGATGTAGTATTGATGTTTTGTCAAAATAGGTATCTATGAACCATGTGAAGAGTAAAAAAATTATATCATTCTGATGTGAATATTAATTCATCTATCCATGAGAGGATTGAGAATTTGCATAGGTAATATTAGGAAGTATAGAAGAAGGTGATGAACGTTCCATAGTTTATCCATGATCATTTCTGAATAATAAAGTTCAAGATTGATAAATGTGTCCCATCTATATAAGATATATAGAAGGTAATTTTATATTAATCCAATAGTTCATAATTATCTATTTATCCTAGAATAAAAAAATTTCTAGATATATGAATGTATATTTTTTGTGGTAAAACATTAAGAGAGCTACTAAGGAGCATATATGTTAGTGATTGGTATGTTAGAATGTTAATAATGAGATAATTAAATCTAAGGGGATTTTATAACCATTACCATTACCAGAGTGGAAATAGGAAGACATTACCATGGATTTTTTTCTAGATCCCCAAAACATCTAAATGACATAATTATTTTTGGGTTTTAATTGATCACCTTACAAATTCAATAACATTAATTACTATTAGGTAGTATTTTACACTTTATCCACATTCTTGAATATAAATAAACTATGTGGTAAGGTTTCATGATGTACCACATTCTATTGTATCTGATACGGATCGATGTTTTAAATCAATGTTCTAGGGATTGATTTAATAGTATTTGGATATATGGATGAGTTTCAATGTGAAATATCATCTTTATATTGATGGAATGGTTGTGAGGACCATTCATACTCTTAAAGACATGTTGAGTGCATGATCTATGGATGTTAAAGGTGTTTGGTAGCCACACCTTTATCTATTTGATTTTTTTTATAATAATATATTTCACTCAATATTTCATCTAGATACTTATTAGGATCTACATGGTAGTAAGTACATGAATCATATATTATTGGATGAAAAATGGGAAGGAATACTATTGGGACCAAAATCTGAATAGGAAATGGAATAGTGTTTCATAGCCATTGAACGTTACATCAAGGAAGCTCAGAGACAATGAAACAATAATGATAATAATTACAGATGTGATATAGAGTTTAAAGTTGTTGAGAAGGTGTTTCTACTAATTTCTACATGGAATAGAGTTATGATATTTGTGATGGAAATTTGGAATCTATATATATCAACTGCATTGACATTATTGATCGAGTATGGATTGTATCTTATCACATAACACTTCCATAGAACTTATCTCAAGTAATTTTTGTGTTCCATGTATCACTCCTATGAAAGGGAATAACTAATCCTTCATATTTATTGAACTCAAAGATCATACCACTAGATCATGATCACTCCTACTAAGAATAACCAGTGTAAATCTGTGACAATATATATAAAGTTCTATAGAAAAGACACATCCCCAAATTAATGTTTTATAAAGGAACCACAAATTCAAGTATTATATATGGGAGCATGAAGATATGATGAAATAGAGATAACCACATTTTATTATATCATTATGATTTAATTTCAGTGGATAAATTCATTTTAATGGGCTTATAATGTAACAACCTGATATTTTTTAATATATGTTTTAATTAAATTTAATGTATTTTATATCTTGCGATACACCCAACCACGAGTCTAAATGATTCATAATATATAATACCGTTATAATGTAATAATTAAATTAGAAGTATGAATAAGAACAAATATATTTCAAAAATATATATAAAGGATTTATGTTATGTGAATATATATTTAGTAAAGTATTTATATGTTTCAAAAAGATAAATTTTTCCTTAAAAATATTTTTATTTCTTTTTAAAGAAAATAATAAATTAAATTTACATCAAAAAAAGGAAAATGAATTTAAAAATGAGAATTATTTTTAAAATAAATATGTCAAAATTAGTATAAAGTGAGTTTTGATAATGTCTAAATATATTTATTTTTTAATAAATAATGAAAATACTGATTGTTATTGCATATTTTTCTTTTTTTAAAATCATTAAAAAATTTCCTTTTTTTAATAGTTTTATTGTAATAATTTGTTTATATATATTATGATTGATCTAGTTTAGTCTTTTTAAATCTGGTTTATGTTGAATTTTGGAAGAAAATATTTTTATAACTAATAAAAAATTTAATTTGGAAAAAATATTTTCCTCGTGTTTTCATGTTTAATTTTAAGTTAAATTCTACCACTACTATAAACTATGAACATTCATATTTTAACACACCATGATTTACAATTTATTACATAATGATTCAAGCAATAAATTGTTTGAATCTTTTAATGCAATGTTTCCTTGGAAATTATTTACATAGGATAATAAATTGAAACATGGGTACAATAACATTATTTAAAAACTCCACAGCATGCCCTTAAAATTTTATTGCTCTTCCAAAACTGGATGGGAACATCTATGGATGAACCTAATAAATGTTTGATCTATAAATATATGTATAGAAAAAAAACAAATCACAGTATAAGGTAAATATGTATTTGTGATTCAATATTCATATTAAGGTAACATTAAAGGGAGGATAATCTTATACATGAACATAAATGTGGGATATAAGATGATAACATGAAGGAAACATGGTATTATAGTTACAACATTAAATATGACATCATAAACCTAATTCAAGACTATACACTAAGACAACAAAACATGGTGTATTTTAGGATAACCTCATATGACCCTACATGGTATCTCATTACATAAAATCATTACACAATATAATTGAGGGCTATATAATTCTATGCCACCTGTCACATTTATATCATGTATAGTAATAGGTGTTCCACATAGATCATAAAACATTTGGATTCCATTATTCACTTTTAATACCATGATAAAAGAGTGTGGGATAATTAAATTGAAGTACCTAATATATGAAGGATAGGTAAATATAGGTGAACACCCTTGAGTGGAAATGTGGAGGGAATTGACTACTGAAATTTTTGGAAAGGAAATTTACATGATAATTTCAGCATTATAAATGGGGTACATAAATATTATTTAAAGTATTTAATGATAGTGAAAATAGTCAATAATCACTAGTAAATCATATGTTTAGTAATATAGATTTTTAAAAATATATCTTAAAAAGGAAAATTGGAAATAAAAAAGGATAAATATAATGGAATTTCTTGAATAAATAGGAGGATAGAAATTACTTAATTTTAGGGGGAACTTATAAAAGTATCAAAGGGGCTTAATAAGAGATTTGTAACACCTTGAGAGGAGTATAGAGAGTTGATGTCTGAGTTATGTCATGATAAATGGGTTTTTAGTGATGTAGAATCATAATTTTGGCGGGTTTTTATTACAAAACAGAGATTTTGTTTAATTAATTTATAAACATAGGTTTTTGATGATATATGATAAGGTAATCCAAAAAAACTATCTCATGTGTTTTTCACATGGTTTCTACCAATGTTGAAGGGATTAAATTATTTTATATGGATATGAACGGAAATTATTAATATGATACCTTTGGTGTTGCGGAAGTGAAAAACGTTGATTAAGAATTTATTTTAAAACATAAAAATATAATATTGGTTTTAGAGGATTCATTAAGGGTTTATATAATTAATTATTTGACTCTAAAAACACATTATTTAAAATGGAATACAAAATTTTGGACACTAATATACTTTCAAGTAATTATTAAATCACTTATTATATTTTATGATGTCACAATACAACTCAGGTATTTATAAATTATTTAATTTTTATCCAATAATTAGACGGCCTCAGAAAATAATGAAAATTTCATAGTTGGATAATTTTGACCTTATTATTTAAATAATAATATTTATTTTATCATAATAATTCTCAAAATTTAAAAATGACCACTTTTAATTCGGTAATCTATATTTATAAAAAAAATATTTAATTTAATTGTCATTGTAATTTTATAGCCTTTATAAAAATTAAATTTTACTTTAACAAATTATATTATCATTTATATTTAAATATATATTATTTATTAAGAATATTTTATGAAAAAATAAAAAATAAATAATTTATATTATTTCATAAAAAATATATGGGTTGAAACTATATATTTCCAATATATACAATTTTTTTTTCATAGTATCAAAATATTATTTTTATAAAACCCATAATTTAATAATTTATAATATCATAAAAAAAGGTAAAAATATAATGATTATTTTACTAAATATAAAATATAATAATTCATACCATTAGGTTCTATATACATAACACTTTATTACCTTAGTTTACACCTAATGGGTAAGGTGTGCAATGGTGAAATTGTTTTGGGGTGGTTGAACAAACTTCGTTTAGTTCATGATATTGATTAACTCAAACCTCTCCCAGAAATGTTTTTTTCATTATTTTTGTTTAATCATGGGTAATACCCAATGATTCCACATTCCTCAAAATATCATATAAATAGTATTCATAATGTATGATCATAGTTTATGTGACCATTAATTCTTCTGTATATGTGAATTGGACATTGTCAAAAAAACATAGTATATATTAATAATAAATCTCATAATAAAAAATCTATATTATCGTTGGTTATGATTCTTATTTTTATATGAAAGTATGTAACTTATAATGGTCCAATATAAAAAAATTAGTGCACATGTTTCTATAAAGTCATTATAAAATAATGAATTTCTTCATTTGAAAAAGTAATATGATTTATAAAATTCTAGATCCTTATATTCTTCCATACTTCTGAAATTTCACTCTGAAAATTTTCATTTAGTCTATTAAAACAGATGAGGGTACATAGGTTTCATCATAACTTTTGATTCCCATGTTTCTTCTATAAAAATATTGATTTTCTATAGCACTTTGTCAAGGTGATTTGTCTTATTTCATAGAAAAATTGTATCTATAATCTAAGATGTTCACCGACTCCTCCTCGTGTGAAATATCATTCTATAAATGTACCACCTTGGTTTTAGTACATTAGAGGGTTCTAATATGTGCTTACTTAATATTATTACATTGAAAACATTATGTAAATGAGATATACTATGTGCAATTGATATTCGATAAACCACTATTTCAATATGATCAAGGATCTCAAAGGGGATAACGTATCGTGGCCTAATCTTTCACTTCTTCCCAAATATCAGGAGTTTTATCCTCAACTATATACAAAGGAAAACATAATCTATGAACTCATACTCTAGTTTTAAATAATGTTTTTCTGAATATATTTTCATTAAACTATTTTAAAAATTTCTATGATATCGAATGGTTTGAACCATAACTATCTTCTCTCAGATGCGATCTAGTCCCATTTGCTTATATTATACAATATCTTCCCAGCTTGTTGGTGTCAGAAAACTCTTCCCATACAGAGTCTCATAAGGATCTATTTGGAAAGATGAATAGAAATTGATGTTATATGAGAACCCCGATAGGGAATCTTTTGACCCCAACATTCTGGTAAATATATTTAACATTTTGTTAACATATCATATAGAGTTTGAATGGTTATTTTAAAATAACCATCCAACTATGGGTGATAAGTAGTGCAGAATCTCTGGTTTATATCCTATGTATGTTGAATGAATATCCAAAACCTTGAGGTCAACATCAGATATCAATTATATATAATATATATAATGCTTTCATGAATTCAGGATACATCACTTATGTACATCATAATAGGTTGTTTAGGTGTTAAATCATCCATGGTATCAAATGAAATGCACTTAAATGGTAATTCCATCAACTACCACCCAAATGTAATTATTTCTTTTAGGGGTATTGGGGTGTCCTATTATAAAATTCATGGTTATATATTCCCAATTCAATAAATATTTTTTCAATGGTTGAATAATACCCTTAGAATTATATCATTATTCCTTGAATTATGGGAATATCAAGAATTATGAAACAAATTTAAAAATCTCCCACTTCATGTAATCTCATTATCAGTTTTTCATTAGATTATTATACATTTTAGTTCTTCAATAATTAATAGTGAAGGATAAGATGTGTGAATCATTGAAATGGTCCATCTTTTTTTATAGTTTTTATTAGACACACATCTAGTTTCTAGCCCATTTAAATCCACCATTAGAAATTATAAACTCAATAATATTCCTTAAATTTTTCTATAGTAGATCATCATTTTAATGATCCTCCGCAATCCTCTCAATAAATGATTTTTGAATAGTTATTTCAACAATTTAATATGAAAATAGTTTTAAAATTCCCATTTCGATCCTATTTAGGTCCAGGAACATCGGATATCTTGAAATATTCATCATGGATAGAGTTTAGGGATCCATTTTTATCGAAGAATATGCTAAAAATAATTTCATTCCCATGATGGTGATGTATTGAACAATATTAATCCTTGAAAACTTCTAATCACCTATATTTATTCACATTGTTCTCTTTTTATGTGAATATTTACATGATGATTTTATTCTCTATATATATGTCACATTTCTCCCCATAGAGATAATGTCACCAAATAATAAATATGAATATCAATACAACCAATTTTAAATAATGTGTTGGGTAGTTCATCTCAGGGATCATTAATTAGAAGATATAAAATACTATCATGTTTTCACCTTACACGAGTCCACAACTAATTATTTTTTATGGAACATCACTTTAGGTCACAAATCCTTCCACACTAGTGGGTAATGTGACGTTGGATGTGTTGATAAGCCTACTATCAAACTATTTAAATTTTACATCAAATTCATCATTGTATAAAAACAATAAACCCTTCTGATTTATCATGGTTACTGGGATTGAAAATCATGAGAATATTCCCACAAATAGATGATGGTACTATTGTAATCTGAGGAAACTATTTATTTTAGTCGTATATGTTTCTCTGGGCCATCCAATAATTACCACTATTTTTAAACGATCCATTGATATCCATTATATGTTTATAAAATTTCCCTTGAAGTATACCTTTACCATTAAAAATTCACATTTAATGTTCATAAAAAGTAAATTTCCCTTTCTAAAATTATTCAATATAACATTTAGCTAATCCACATGTTGATTATTTCTTTTAGAGTAGATAATAATATCATCAATATAGATGACCAAATTTTTTTACATGTAATCAAAAAATAATCTATTAATCAATACCATGAATATTAGTGGAGAATTATTTTTTCAAAATATAATAACTATGAACTCATAGTTCCCTTAAAATGTATGAAAAGTATCCTTGTGGATATCCTCCTTCCTTACATTTGCTTGATGACATCCCGACTGAAGATTATCCATGGAAAATAATTGGGTGCCACATATATGGTCAAAAAATAAATCAATTCATGGAATATGATACTTTATAATTATTATGATATTTTCTCCCATGGTAATTAGTGAAACGGTGCATTTTCTAAATCCTACTCTTAATAAAAAGGAACGGTTCTCCCCATGGTGAAGAACATGGGCTATAAAACATTTACCTATATTATTATGTATCTAATTATACATCTATTCATGGTAATAAATTTCCTTTCAATATTGATTGATCTATATTTTTAAATAACAAGGTATAATTTTGATCAAGAACTCAACCTCTTGATATCAGTAACACTAGGAATTTTTTCAGAAAATACATTATGGAATTCCATTAAAATTGTAATTTCATCAATGATAATCTTTTCCATAGTCTCAATAATTTCATCAAGATATTATTACTCAAAATAAAATAATATACATTATTGAGATGATTATAACCATTTAAATTCTTCCTCTTCCTTGAAATTTTATAGAATCTAAGGTAGATTTGTGATATATTTGGTTATTTCTATATCATGGAAATTTATATCAGATCTATACAAGGAAAGCCAATCCATTCCTATAATAATATTTAATTCTACTAAATAGAGTATAAAAAGGTTTTATAGGTAATACACCCCAAAATTTGGATAGGGGATGAGTTATATACATGGGTTGCATCAATTGACCCATTTTTCCTCTTCACTAATAACGTGACTTCAAATTGTTTGGGTTGGTTTTGGATTAAATATACTAAAACTGTGTGATATAAAATAATGTGTTAAACTATAAAAAAATAGTATGTTATCTATCCTTTAATAAATTATTATTGTATGGGAAACAACTTAGTTTTTGGGATTTATATTAGAATTTGATAGTATAATATCTCCCTTGTTTTGTAGGCCATATAGTTTGTTGGAGTTGGTTAGGATCGATCTACCTTGCCACAGTGTATTGAAATGTTTAATGTCCATGTTCCCTATATTTTCAAAATTCAACAATATGTTGAGTGTTAAATAGAACATTACTTTATTTAATCACATTGTTGACAATCGTCTATCAGAAATATCTAGCTAGGTTACCCATCCATCCCAAAAATATTTTCCTTATCCCCTTTAAGAAATTCTCATGATTCTTTTTCCAAAAGATTTGACATGTGGGATGTTTCAACTTATTTTCCTTGTGAGTTTTTTCTATTGAAATTCTAGGATTAAATTACATTCAATTATTCTTATACTCTAACCCATGAGACCCATGTGATCAACCAATATCCAATTATACATTGATGGCACATTAGACAATTTCTGTATATATATGTAAAATTCTTAAATTTTCAACACTTTCTGTAGAGTTGGATTTATCCACCAAGTAAGTGGTAAAATTTAATTTTTGGGGAGATTAAAATTGAATGGAATATCCTTTATTTCATATTAATTATTCCTTATATTCTCCAATTTACTATTAATATTTTATATTAATTCCATGGAAATCCCTCTAATTATTACGTCAGATAGTGCGAAAGAAAACATTTTCTAAAAATAACATTTTCTGTAATTCCTTTGACTATATATCATTGATCTTTTACCCTAGCTACATAAATTTAAAAAAAATCCCCTTTGATTATTTTCTCTTTTCATATGATAAATAACCTACATGACTTTCTCATTCATAGAGTATTAATATATGGGAATATATTTTCAATTAAGTTGATCCATTTGTCATGATAAATTGATTAGTAGATCCACTTAAACTCATAGGATTTTTTTCTAAAGGACTCAATTTCAACTTTCTCCTTTATAAGGGAATTTATCCATTCTTCTTGATTCAATATTTTATTCAAATAATGAGTCAATTAAGAAATTATTATCTTATTTTTTCAGACTCCTTCTCCCGTCTGATTAGGCATTCCATTTTGGTCGTCAACACATTAGTTGGTTGTAGACTCGGATTCTCATATTTCTAGTCCTTTAAAAAAGGGGGGGAAATAGGTATAAAAAATTTATAACTGTTAAAGACATAAATTGGAAACCTTTACATTAAAGTGATAACACATATATTGTTTAACCTATTAATATATAGGTTTCAATCTATGGCCTATTTCCAAATATTAAATCATATTGATATTTTTGTTCCATTAATAAAGTTTAATAATATTCTTGAATATTTACCAATGAATATCCCCTTTGAATGTCAAAATAGGTGTATAACTAGGCCCATTTTCATAAAACTTGTGACAATTAAGTCAAGCTTAATATTTCCTTTTCATGTCTATTACCCCTATATACAATTGTTTCTGAGCCACTTAAACTTGTAGCATCTATAAAATGATATATTTTCTCATAACATGATCACTATATACTTTACCACAAGATTGTAATTTTTATACACTATTTTTTATTATCCTTGTATCCTTCACTATATTTTTCTAATTCTAATCCACAAAAAATAAAAAGAGAATACTGTGATACCAACTTTGACAAACTGTTTTTTTCTACACCATAATTCATGATTTATTACATAAAGATACACATAATACAATCTTATAAGATAATGAGGTCTAGTTTAAATGTAAATTTTCTACATATAATAATACATTATATCATTATTAAAACAACATTATTTAAAAACACTTTAACATTTCCTTAATATTTCATTTCTCGTCTAAAAGTGAATGGTATATCCATGGGACATACAAAAGAATGAGGTGATAAATAAATCTATGTAAGAGGATAATCAAAGAAAAGAATAATTAAATGTTGTGAATGTGAGTCAATAGGCATAAATATGTAACATAAGAGGGTTAATAATAATAAACATGAACATTAAGGAAAGAAAAATATGATTACATAAAGGTAAAATGAGAATTCGATGACAACATAAAACAAGGAATCTTAAACATAAGCCAATTATAACCAATGAGAAATTAAAAAATTTTGTTCTTAGGATAACCTATTATTCCCCATACATGGTATCACATGAGATAAAAACATTACCAAAATCATCAATGTGCTACATAATTTTAGTCCTACTTATCCCATTCATGTTAAGTACATGGTTCAATGTTCAACATAGATCATACAATATAATTATTTCTTTATTCGCATCAAATCCCACGGTTAATGATTTTTGGTTAAATAAATGTAATTACCTATACAATCAAGGATAGGTAAATAAAGGTTACACCCTTTAGTGGAAATGGGGATGGTTATTCACTACATTAATTTTTGAGTGGAAAATAGTAAGATAATTATAGAATCATAACTAGGGTACATAAATAAACATGAAATGGTTTAATGATTGTCATAGGGGTCTCTCATCCCATATAAATAATAAGGATGTTTAAATGTATGTGGGGAAATATATTATAACATGGAAAAATTCAAATCAAAATGAATAATTTAAATGAGTTTCTTAAATATATAGGAGAAGGAGAGGATCCCTTAACTTGAATGAGAAATTATAATATCTTGGGAGGAGCTTCTTATGATCATGAAAAAACTATGGGGGGTATATATATTTAAGGAAAGAGTGACGTCATGCTAATTATATTTTTTGTGAACAAGAATTTTAGGTTGGGTGGGTCTTGTGGAAAAATTAATGGAAATTATTTATTAATTTATAATCCTTGGATTTATAATAAATATAATAATTTATTACAAATCCACACACCATCTCATGGGTTTCTCATAGTTAATAGCAAATTTAAAGTTCGAGAGGGGTGAATTGAGTTCCAAAACACATATTAAATTTAAAGGCAATTCTCTACAAGGTTTGAGGGTCAAATATTTTCCTTAAAAAATGAAGCATAAATATTTAATCCTAGTGGGGAAATATTGAACATGGAAGATTTATAGTTTTCATGGAATAAAATTCCCCTAGTAAACTACATTAATAGTTTACACCACAAGTTTTGTGATTTTCACTCTAACTGCTCTTTCTTTAGGGGCTCTGAACTTATTAAAAACTACTGTAAATTATTCGAAAGGTACAATATCTTTTAACTAACCTCTCCGTTTACAAGGCCACACCAAGGACCTAACAAATTCAATTGTAATGAGGGAAGATAAAATAAGTATGAATGAAATTTAATGAATCATTGTGGAAAACAATTTAAAGAATAATGTGACATAATATATTGAATGTTCCATAAAAGATGACAATATTAAAAGCACAAAATCTGGAGTATCTTTGATTGTAGATGACAAGCATTCAATCACAGCATTAAAACATTGAGTTTATCATGTTTGATATTTACTTTATGTGCATTTGTTTATATTCCTGTCATTCATGTATTCATATGTTCATTTGTATGATCCATATATCTCTATATAATTTTACATTTCTCTTAATATTTTCTTGTTGAATAAGTATTCTCAATAATCATAATGGTCAAGTTAATAATAACATTGAAAATTTGACGGAATAGTCTTGTAAAGTAGTATCCGTCCTTTCAAAGTTTGGAATAGGCTTCTTATTTATATTTTTTAGAAAAAATCCTCATCATAGTTTTCCATTCCGAATAAAATATCATTCATACTAAAAAGTTTAATCCTTATTTAGAAAACCAAATTTATGATACACTTAAAAGCATGAAATGAATTATTTGGTTATTAAAATAATGTTAAATGTATTATCGTGACAGTATATAGGATACATTGATCCTTGTAGGATAAGTATTATATAGTCATGTTCAAATAAGATAAATTTGAGAACAACATCATAATATAAAATACAATATATATTTTTTGTGTAGGATATATTTCATTCATATTATGCATAAGATAAATTATTTTTGTAAAATGATAATTCACCCATTTATGAGGAATAAAGGTAAATGAGGACTATTAGATAATTTATTTATTAATTTCCACATAGTATGTTAATGTATTTTTCATCCTGATATTTCCATATTTGAACTTGCAGTATAACATTTCCATCTATTATAAGATAATATATTTGGTATAATTTTTAATCTAAGCTTCCATAGTATAAAAAATTATCATAGATTTGAAAGTTTGGTGAAGATACAGATCTCTCTTCATATAATGACTATTTTTTTGTGTAATAAAAACGTCCAACATAAGGTAAATTCCTTTTATATTTATATAAAAAGACACTAACATCTTATAAATAGAGTTATATATAAAAACACTTAATATAAACTCACTATAATATTAATAGATATTTTTTTAATAATCATAACCTATAAACTATTAAGATATATTAAAACAACATAAGTTATTAAAACACTCTCTCACAATATGATGATCAAAAACCCATTTAATGAAAAATAAATTTTAAAATTTTACAGAAAAATAATTGACCTTTTGTATTATCTTTCTTTTCTATACCCCCCCCCCCTTTTATATAAGAAAGTATTAGAATAATGGTGTGCCACGTGAACATGTATAAGTAATTATAACTACTACATTTAAAGATAATTCTTTATGGACTTGTAATAACTGAGAGAATAAAAATACAATAAATAAAAAAGAAAAGAAACTATATGTAAATAATCGTATGAATATAAAATTAGAAGAAAAAAGAAAACTCAAGAACATAATAGTAGAAACAAAGAACAATCATTTGGAGAAAAAAAAATTATAATCATTCTAGATGTATATAAATAATAATTTTTAAATACCATATATAAATAAAACATAAATACTTTCAAGAAGAATATAAATAGAAAATTAAATATAAACAAATAGATAATAAAACACATAAAATTAAAATAAATTCATTAAGTAAAACTATATGTAAAAACCCATTAAAATTTTTAAATAATTATTAAAATTTTTAAGAGGGTACATTAAATTTATTCAACCCAATGAGTAAATTAAGTCAATTTTACGGTACTGGTTGATGTTATAGAGGAGGAATATTAAAATATTGAGGTTGGTGAATTGGTAGTGAAGATTCTGGCATTGGAGAATAAACATATTATCCAAAAATATAAACTAACATAAGTTAATATCCTCCTAGTCTAGATCTACTTCATTTACTGGTCCTTACTTTATTGGATTGAATTTCAAGAGATGGATATAGAGCCTATAACAAATAAAAGGCAGATAGAGTGATAAATGATAGCTTAAAAGATGGTTATAGTAGAATTAAGGAAACTTATTCTACAAATATGAGGTTATCCCTTGAATATATTTAATTTGGATAAATGTTTTTATTAAATTACAATGGGGTTCTAGAATGGAGATTTGATATATTAGGTTCATGAGATTATTTTCCTCTTATATGAATGTGTGAATCTTGCACACATTTTAAGTCCTTTCACCATATCATTTTTGGTAGAAGACTAGTAGAGATGTAAAATAATTCCACTCCCTCTTTGATATATTCTGAAAAAATTATAAAGATCCCCTTTCGTAGAACAATTTTGAACCAACATTATTAACACATCGAACTGGTTATCAAATAAACATCATGAACCAACAAAAAGAAAAGAAATTGATGATGTAATATCTATTTCTTTTCACATTAAAGAAGGGTTTCATTTATCAGATATAATGAACACATATTCCTCTTAATCTTCTTATAATGAGTCTTATATCAAGTTATCCATAACCAGATGATGTATCACTCCACCCTTTATTCCTATACATAATAATTTTTTACTAATGATCCATCCATTTTTTATAATGTTGTGATCATAAAACTAAAATCCTTTCAGTATCTTTATAATCATATTGAATTACTCACATATTATACATAAATAAATCACTATTTTCCTTTTATATTGATCAATGTTTTTATATTTATTGGTATATTTATATGAATTATCCTAATTTCACTAACCAAGTTTCTATAATGTTTTTCCAAACATCCTTAGATAAAATTCATATTTAATAGAGGTTGATATTAAAGTTATTATATCTATAAAGTCATACACTTATTGGAACATGGATTCATTAGAATCCTAATCTAATAATTGTTGTCCAGATAAATCTATAGAATAATATCTCAAAACATTTTCAATAACTGGGTTTTTTAAATATTTTTAACTCATCAAAATCATTTTTTGAAAAGTTTTTTTCTCATATAGTTCTTATTTAGGTTTTAAACTCAGAAAACTTATTCATCATATAGTCCACATTAGTCATTATCTTGACATGACTGGTATGGGATACTAAATCAATAGAATTATGCTCTTACAAAGGTATATAAGGGCTATCTCAGGGTTCTTTAATAAGTAAAACATCTTCTTGGTTTCTTTCTCCACTTGGATCATCATGATTTAGATATAATAAAAAGAATCCTCCATTATTGGATATTTCTACAGATTCTATCATCGATTTCTATTCATTGTAACCATGGTGGATTCACCTATTTCAATAATTTATTCCTCATCAACGCCAACAAGATCACTTATAACCAAATCAAAATCCAATATTTTAGTTCTTCAACTGGTATCTTCTAGCTGAGGGTTTTGAAAAGGTAGAGAAACTCTTGATGTAAGGAGTATAGTTTTATCATGTCCATAAAATATCTATTTTTTCATTGATGAATACAATAATTATCTTGTAATAGAAATGTGTTGAACTGTAGAAATACTACTATAATCTAATTGTAATTTAATAGGTTCAGATTGAACACCAAGAGAATTTTTATCCTCACTTCGAATATCATATGATATGAAAACTCTAACACTTTATTTTCTATCAGTGTGAATCTTAGTATTAAATTGATATTATACATTCACACATGTAACAGGTTTGATTGATGATTTATGATTACTAGTGGTGAAATGAGAGGAAATTTCAAGAGAAACCACACAACGTAAGGACCCCCCCCCCCCCCCCGAAAGATTTGAGGTGTCTATATCAACTTATTCATCTAAACTGATCAGTTGTATCATATTATTCAACAAATTAAAGTAAAATAAATAGTTTTTAAAATTATAAAACTCATCATTGTTAAACCGTGATAATATTTGGTAATGACTATATCCAGAAAAACATTAGTTTTACCAAAAACCAATATTCAAAACTTATCTAAAGGATAAAAATTTAATATTTTATTTTTAATATGACACATTTATTTCATAATATGTTGTTCCAAATTAATTGGGTTCTATATAAAAATAGATATATCAAGTAATGTATTCAAATTAAATCTTTTGATACTTAAAATTTCATTGTGCTGTTACAGACTAAAAAAACATCACCAAAACATTCCATTCTAGTTATACTTCTTTCAAATACTAATTTTCAATATTAGTTGTTCCAAATATATGTGTAATTATCTTTGGATGATTAAATTAATCTATATAATATAGAGACATACTCTAGTCGACATAACCATTTTTAGGTTATTTGAAATCTTCGACCAAAACATTTGATGTTATCGAAATCTCTTTCAAGATATCATTTTCTATAACCAGATATTCACAATCAACGAAATGAATTATAGTCATTTCAGAAAACTCTCACGCATCATTTTAAAAAAATTCTATTTTATTTTCCTCATGAATAAACACCAGTCATTTATTATTTATTAAATTTTTTTGAAACGTATCCTTTCTATCTAGAAAGATGAAATCAATTTCTATTCAACTAAATAATTTTAATATGGTCTTGGAGTGCTTTTATTTTCTATAAGTATTATTATATATTTTAATATATTTTTCCATTGATGAATTTTTGAGTTGTTCAGGTTTATGGAATAAATGGGTTTGAGTAGAAAAGAGAGTAGGGATAATTGGTTGTTAAGATTTCATGCATTTTACAGATTTACATTAGTTTTCAGGGTGATTGAAGGTTCACACAGTGCTATGTGTAGAGTAATAATAACAAAACTATATTATGTTTCCTACATGGAAATTACTAATAATCAATCCCACATTGCTAAATCTAAAATTAGGGAAAAAAATAAAAAATTTACTAAATATTGATATACACTTACTTAGTGTTATGACAATAAGTAAAACAAATAAGTGAAATTAAACAAACCTATTTTTTTGATAAACTCCAATCTATTAATAGATAAATATTATGTAATGATGTTTTCTAATTGGTTTTATCAATAAAAAATTCTAATGAGATATCACCCCTTTCTTCATGATCACTCAAGGAATGGTGTCTTTAATCAATGTGATTTTTTATTGAATGGTTTATTAGACTCATTGCAATATTTATAGCATATTTCATTCACATTTTATCATAATAAGATTAAAATTGAATCCAAACTCCATTAGGGTGTGTTTTATCTTTAGAAACTATTCACACTAACTTCCATCTCCAATCTATTCATCTTCAGTAGACACAACTCTATATAGTGTTGTTTCTTACAATATCATGATCCTATGGATTAACCAATAAAGCGAAGGGTCCTTGAGGATCCCTTCCTATATAGTCTATACCCTCCAAAATTAGTGTTCAAATATTATATTAAATTAAAATAAGATATTTTTGGAAAAATTATAGCAAGAGAAATTGTTATTTTTAAATATCACAAAATTATCTTTGAATCATTAAAATGAGATTATTTGGGATTTTACATAACCCATAATAACTAAATACAGAAAAATAATGTCTAGTATACTTGTAGTAAGATAACGAAAATATCTAATGATTCCTCTATATAATATGTTATAAACTTGTTTTCCAAAAATTGATAGATTTGAAATCCAAGGGAATCTTATAACTCACACGTAATACACATTTAAAATTCTTTTTGTCTATGTTTTGAAAATTAATTCCAAAATATTTTTTTTCTATTGACTCTAAAATAACATCAACAATATATATTTGTAATAAAAAATAAATAAAGATTAAATTATATTAAATAATTTAGTATTTTAATTTCCTATTAAAAACCCATTTTATAAAATAAAATTTATTAATATCTCATTCAATTCTCTAGGTTCTTCTTTAAATCCATAGAGATCTTTGGTATGTTCAAGATAGAATATTGATAATTATGGTAATAAAAACACAGTGATTATTTAATATAAATATCCTTCATTAAATATTTAACATCCATCTAATATGATTTATAATTCATAAAAGATAAATATTCTATAATGATTATAGTTGAATCTAACTTATCTACAACAGAAATGGTATCATCATAGTCTATTCATTCTTTTTTATTGTAAAAATTTGTATCTAATATATTTTTATTCTTATTTATCACACCATAACCATCCTATTTGTTTCTAAATTACCATTTAGTTCCAATAAATGGATAGTCTGAGGATTTATCAAAAAATTCTAGACCTTTTTTCAATTTCACTGGTTTAACAATTCTTTCATTGCTAGAACCCAACTCTCATCGATTAAGGTTTATTCTATATAATTATGTTATATAATGGATAAAATGTATATGAATTTTATTATATTTATTATATTTCATATAGTAATAACTCATTTATCAAAAAATACTTTAGATATTTCTAGATAATGGTACATAATTTTTATTGTTTTTCTTGGTAACACACTATCTGGTTCACTATATCAACCCTTCTAGGTTTTTTGACAAAATGTTCTTTTTAAAAATCATTAACATAGTTTTATGAAAAGAAATTTTATTAGAATTTCCTTAATATAATCACTCATACCATAATCTTGGTTAATTTTCCGATCCAATGGATCACATTCATAAAACATCACATTAGTTGACTCCTCAATAATCCGTGAACTTTTTTTTGAAAACCCCATATGATTTGGAACTAGCCTAATGAACTAAGAAGATACCATAATCATTTTTTGATCAAATTTACCATGATTATACTTGTTTTTCAAGATATAAACATATCCCCCAAACACATTAATATAAGATACCTTTTGTTTTATATTTTTCCATTACTCGTATGGATTGTTCTTTATGATATGCCTTATTAGAACTCTATTAATTGAATATAATACATTGATATCATCTTGATCCCAAAAATAATTTTTTCAGGTCATATTCACATAAAATTATTCAATTAATTTCTCACAATGTCTTATTTCTCCATTAACAAATTAAATTCTATATAGGTGTCCTGAGGAATGAAAAGGTACATTTAATAGCATGGTGAAATCTAAATGAATTAAGTTATAATTATAAAATTATCCTCCATTTTCACTTATAAATATCACAACTTTGGATATTTTTTTTATTTTGTACAAGTATTTAAAAATTAATAAGGATAAAAAGGGATTTACTTTTAAATATCACAAAACAAACACAAGTAATTATTAAAAAATCATCAACCAAAACAGAGGAAAAGGATTTCCCAACATGACTTTCTCATCAAATTAGTCCAAATAGATACCTATGGATAAGGTCTAGGGGATTATAAGTAGAAACTGATTTAGTTGGTTTAAAATATGAATTTCTGTATTCCCCATTTGGTATGCATAACATAGTTTTCTTTTATCATATTATGATCAGGAAAATAATAAATGAAATATATTTTAGATAATTTTCCAAAAGAATGATCATAAAAATTTCTAAGTCTTCTTTCCCAAATATAGGATTCATTAATTTTATCAATTAAAAAATTTTAATTAGTTCTACAAAAATAATTGAGACCTAATATATAGACATTATCTATTATTGTTTCCCTATATTTAATTTATTTTTATTAAAACATTTTATAGAAATTATTAGTGTAATCAACTAAATAATCATAGTCATAATGTTTAGAAATTCATATCATCCAACGGCCTAAATGCCTTCAAATATTTTATTTAAAATCAAAACCCCCTTTTAAAGGAAGAAGGTGGAAAACCTAAATAGACATCAATGACTTAAAACAAATCATGATGTAAAGGTCAAGTGATTCAAACCAAACTAACAACATGGAGCTACCCCTCCCCAATAATTGTTCGTGAAAGAGCTCTCCATTAGTGCAAGGCTGAACGGAAATCAAGTGTCATGTGTCAAAGCATAGGCCTGATCTGATGACAATTGTCATACCCTCTAAAACATCCAAATCCATAATTCTCTTCCACATTTAGAAATACATATCATGGTTTGGTTTTGTCCTTCAAAATAGAGTTCATAGTTGATGAGTATTGACTAAAAATTTCCAACTGATCCAATGCCTACAATTTCACCTTTATCATTTTCATGAAATATGACATAACCACCATCATTCATGGATAATGAGTGAATATTTGAGGAATCCCTGCTCATTTTCCTAGAACAATCACCTTCAAAAAACTATTTTACATTTTTTTAATGTTTATTTTTTCCTATGTATAGAAATTAAACAACAATATTTTTTGGTACAAAAATATTCATGGGTCAAGAAATGTTACCTACAACTGATATGAGGAAAAATATATGTTTGTGTTTTCTAGAAAACCCAGAACTATATTTTGACAAAAAAAGATAGTTAGAAAATATTTTATAATTCCATCGATTTTAAGAAGTTTCAAACCCAAAATATTAGTATAGTTCCCATTTTCATCACAATTAATGAAAGTAATCATAAAAAGGTTTTTATTCTTATATATAGGCACAAAATAATTCCTTTATAACTTTTTAATTTAACCTCGGCTTTATAATCAATAATTTTAGGTGTTTGGTTGATTTATACCAAGTATTTTCTTTATATAATTCGTCCCTTAATAAAAAAATTATTGTAATTTTGATGTTTTAAACATCTTATTTTTTAGTTCTCAATTGTTATAGTCTAATCAGTATATACTATCATAGAATTTTCTAACTGGTTATTCATGTCTATAATTTTATTATTTATATCCTCCTATTTATTAAAAAAATCTGTAGGTATTTCAATGAGATATCTTTTTCATTTTTAACATTTCCTACGAAGTATCTATTATTTTCAAATATAAATTTAATTATTTATATGATAAATTGTCATTTTTAGACTCAAAATAATGCCCATAAGTATAATAATAGTTGACCTCATATGAATTTTCCATGAATGAAATGATGTATTTTTTATTATATATTTTATCTTCTGATTAGGAAAATGAATAATCACTGGATTATTCATAATAAATCCATGTGTTTTTCATAGAATCCTGGATTTATTATTATATTCATACTTATCAAAATATTTTTTATCATAATTTTTATGATCTTTCAATTGAGTACAATCATGTTTTTTGTGTTAATGATTTTTATACTCAAAGAATAATAATTCTTTATAATTTCTAGTATAATTATAGAACTTCAGAAAATGACTTCTAAAATTCTATTTTTCGTTTTATAATTTTCTAAAAATTTGAAAAGAATGTGTATGTTCATTATCTAATCTAAACATTATTGATGAATATTATTCTTCGGTTGATTCATAGATCTATATAATGTTCTTATTTTTTGACATCTTTAGAATTAGAAACCTTCAAGGAAGTTTTGTATTTCTTAATCATTTTATATTCTCTAACTTCAGCTTCTATTTTGGAATCATCCATCATAAGAGGTCTAATGAGGTCCTTTATTTTAAAATTTATAACCAATGTATATTGTCTACTAGTAGGTGGTAATCTAATCAAATAAGGTTGTAAAATTATTTAATATTTAAATTTCTTCATAGGATCAGTAATTGGTGTTCATAGATCAGCAACATTATTCATAATCTTAGTGATACTTCCATTCAACAAAGTATTTATTTCCCCTTTAGTAATTTTGAACGTTTCGAATATAGGTTTGGAAGTATCATATCAAGTACCTTCATAGTTTTTGAATATTCATATGATACTATTATTTTGGTCTATATTGTATCGGTTGCTTCACATTAAAAACTCAGTTAATCTCACATATACCTAATATATAAATAATTGCATTCATTGACTTGTTATTTAATTTATATATGGATTTATTGTTAAAATCCCAAGCTTCTAGTTATGTTTTTGAAATATTATAAGGCTTCACCGGTTTATGATAAACCTTTATTCAAATATTATTCATATAGATAGTTATTTGTACATCCTAGTAACCATAATTATCATCGTTAAACTAGAGAGATCAAACTATTTTCATCGATCGCATTTTATCATCCATATCATAAATTTTAAATAATATCATCGGACATCAATCTTTGATAGATTTGAACATATGATTCATGTTCTCTAATACAAATTGATGTCCCATAAAATGGATAAAATAAAACCCAACAGGAGTGAAATGTGTTCCTAAAATTTTAAAAATATTAAAAACCACGCACATCAAGGTATGAAGGATCCAATATTTTCCATAACAAAATCAGGTAGTGAAAATATAAAATAATAGTGTAAAAGGAGTGATCATAAGAGATTTATAGTGTTTTCAGGAACATAAATCTTGTACTCCACTCCTCCAAAACACTACTACATGGGTTTAGTGATATTCACTATTAACAACATTTGGGGGGGATCCCAACTGAGATAAATAAGATGTTACTTGTTACAAAGGTCAAAGTTATTTTTACCATACTCTCCCATAATATGGCTAAACAAAGACCTTAGAACCCTCAATTACAATGAGTGAAAATGAAATAGAGATAAATGAAATTTAATGAATAATTATATATCATAGTTGAAAGTAAAAAACAGATAATATATAATCAAATCTACATAGAAGATGATGGTATTTAAATAAAAACTCTAGTGGTTCTTTGATTTCAGTAGATAAACTTTCATCCACAATATGAAAATGTTAAGTTGAAAACTCATGATATAACTTATATGTAATTTTTTATTTTTTCATGCTTTTAGTGCATTCATACATACATGTATATGTTTCATATATCACTGTAAAAGATAAAATTTTTATTTATATCTCCATTTTTAATAATCACACTCCATAATAACAATGGTCGAGAAAATAAAACCATTGAAAAATTAATGAGACATGCACTTGATTATGTGTCTTTCCTTTCCCAATATGGAATAAAATTTTAGGGTATAGTTTTTCGAAAACAAGTTCATCATATGTTTTTATTCTTGAACAAAATATATTTTGAAAAAATCATTAATTCTTTATTTAGAAAACTTTTTTTCTCATAATTTTTAAGGAATGAAATGATCTATCAATAAATTACACCAACGTTACATGTATAATTGTGATTGTTTATAGGATATCATTATCTTTGTAGGATAAGTTTATCATAGTACTTTTCTCATAACAAATATTTTTTAATAGATTTAAAAGGTATAATAATTCATATATTCTCCTACATAGGATAATATGTACTCATAGTTTGTATAAGAAAATTTCTTTTATATAAAAATCATTCACTTCCATAAGAGGAATAAATTATACTAATAACCATAATATAATTCATCTACTAATGTCTTCTACATAAGATAATATATTTGTCATGTGGATCATTATGGCTCTGAACATGTATAATAAAATTTCATTCCATTATAATATATATTTTTAGAATACTTTCTAAACATTGCTTCCGTAGAATAAAAACATCAATATTGATTCAAAAATTTGTAAAAAATATATAAATCACATCAGATAATGATAATGTTACGTATAAAATAAATTTAAAATATAAGATAAATTTTATTGAGATTAAACATAAATAAACTCATGAACTATTGATAGAGATGTAGAAAAAACTAAAAACTTTATATTACTTTTTGATATTTTTGAACCATCAAAACACATAAAAATAAAAAAAAAATGAAACGTTATATGTCCATCAGACTAGTTAGTACTAATTGTTTCTGAAAAAGTAGAGAGTATTTCCTTTTTTAATAAGGCAATAAACTACACTCCTTAAAATAATACCCTTTGGGATGTGTAATATGTTCGTTCTTATAATGAAATAATTTCAAAACCTTAAATTATAATAAATGTTTTGGACGATTAATTATGTATTTGTGAAATTAAGCAAATAACATAAAAAACTAATTATATTGAATTTTAATCATAATTTTGGTCTCTAATGTTCTTTTTAGTAATTATTAAATCGGATTTAGTCTTTTATGATGTCCTAATTTATACTAAATATTTATAAGATATTTAATATTTACACAAAAAGTCAACTACCTCAAAAAATTATGAACAATTCACTATTTTCTTATTTCATTGTACTTATTTAAAAAATATTTATTTTATTAAAATATTTCTACAAATATGAAAATTTACTCTTTTAAATAAAAAATCAAATTTATTGAAAAATATGGGTTTTTATGATGATGGTAGATTTCTGACCCTTATATAAATTACATTTCTCTTAATAAAACAGTATTAAATTTTATATTTAAATATATATAATTTAATAATATTTCTTTGATAAAAAATCATTTATTTATAAGATTATTAAATTCCTCAAAATATCATCTTTATTGAAACTATATATTTTCCAAAAAACAAATTTTGATGCATCGTATCAAAATAAAATTATTATCAAACTCATTATTTACACATTTATAAGTAATAATAGAAAGAGTTAGAAACAATAATTTTTTTATAAAAAATAAAATGTAATAATTAATTCTATTAGGGTTTAGATACATAAACCCTTATTACACTAGTGTACGCCTTAAGGGTAACGTGTGTGATGGTTATACTTTATTTTTGTGGTTTGGAAATCATGGTTTGAGTCATGATCTCGATAAGCTTGAAATTATCAAAAAATATTTTTAGTGAGGATTTTTATGTTTAATTGTGGGTTGGGATATTTCATGGGAAAATACTATTGATTAAATTTTCTTTAAATGTTTTGCTAAATTCTCTTTATATGGTACAGTCCTAAAATTCAAGGTCATTTCTTCTTTCATTGAGGAAAATTAGACTATGTCATAAACCATTACATATATACTAATGATAATAGTCCCAATAAATTTTTTTGTATTATCAATAGATTTTATTATTAATTATATTTAAATATAATAAGATTTAAATTATAATAGTCAAAAATAATTAACGTACTGCAAATGTTTTCTAAAATATCATTAAATAATAACAAATTTAATTATTCAAAACTGGAATTTGATTTATAAAAAAATAATTTCGTTATATAATATGAATTTGATCAAATTGAATACATATTTGGAATCAAAATAATAAATTTTATTTAATAATTACGACATTATATTTGGTTAAAATAACATGTATAAATAGTTAAAATATGTTTCCAAAGATAAGGTTAAAACAGGTTTACTAGAGAGTTAAACTAAAGTGGTAATTTTTAATATAACCTAAAACCTTTTCAAAATTGATTCTTCTTGAAATATTTATACACTACCACATATAATCATCTGATATTGACCATTTTAGATTCATTTGGTGTGAATAAATGTAAATGTTTTAGTCTTTTAAAAAATTCCTTGTGTGGAAACTCACCCACTTATTAAAGGATACACTCTCTCATCTCTTCTCCAGAATTCAAGATAATTTTAGTTTGGTCATTCTCTACCCAAATCCCTTACATTAAATGCTCTCTATGACCCATATTACTTTTTTTATGAGAAAACCATCCTATTAAGTCATTAGTTATAAACCTAAATAGGTTTTATGAATAAGAGTTGTAGTTCTTAACTTTGCATTTTCATTTTATTTCTTCATATACCACCCCTGGGTTCTTCTTAAACTATAATAAAATAAAAAACCCAAAATATTACATATTATAAAATTTTCATATATTAATTTCATAACTTATATCCATTTTGTGTTCCATCAACTCGTAAATGAAACTATTGACCGTTTGTATAGATAATCGTCGCCATGTGAACAAGTTTAATTTCTTTTCATCACTGCCAGAAACTACTTGATATAATGATGGATTTAATGTATTTATTTGACATTTATTACATAATTATACTTCTATAATTATAATATCACATATACATTCATAACTTTCAATATATTTTTAAATGATAACGTCGCTCGTGTGTTTGTGTGGGCTACCACCATCATGAAGTGATGTAATTTGATTTTCAATTTATTTTTTAATGGATTGTAATAAGAATATATTTTATAGATATATATGATATATATTTTTATAATTATTATTTAAATTTTAATTTCTATTTACCTTAATTTTTTCAATCTGTTGAAAATTAAAAACAACGTTCATGGGTAAAAATGACCTATTGTCTCCATTAGCGGTGTTATTCATTTTTCTATATTTAAATTTTATGTATCACTATAAATAATTTTATAATGAATAAATATGATATTTATATCACAATTAAAAAAATTTAGATGATGGAACCATGATCAAAGCGTAAGGACTAAAACTAATGAACAAAAACATAAATGAAAAAAGATGTATTTATTAGTTGAAAGAGTGTTTTTAACATTGAATTATTATTAAATGGATGATAAATTATTTTAAGTAAATAATAAATGGTATGTTTTATAATATGATGGTTCTAGAATAGATTTATAGTCTATCTTTATTTCATATATAGGAGGATTAAACACATATAAATGATGTCAAACCTGAGGTAAATGATTATTTCACAATAGAAATATTATTCAATATTGTTTATATTTAAGAAACTATTAGGTGTATTATTTTATCATTCAATCATAAAACTGATATATTTTATTATCCACTGTTTTCTTGTAAAATTAAAAACTTTTTGTTCATTTTATTCTATTTAAGTACTCATGATAATAACAACATTTGGTTAATAGAAAACTGAACTTTTATTTTATAATATGTTAGGAATATTTCTATTCCATGTCCATATTTTCATAAATTTCCTAAAATAATTTTTTAACATTATTCAGTTTTTTAATAAATAAAATTTTACACATACTTTATTTTTTATAAAAAAAACAATGAATATTCTAGTCATTTTTTAAAGAAGTACTTTTCTTCCATTATACAAAAGTGTGAAATGAATTTTCTTTAAACTATAAGAAATGAATGGAATTTCAAATAGTTATTACCACTCATTTCATTGATGATAATTTTATATATAATCAAGGATCCTTTGGATGAAAATTTTATCCTTGAAATTTGGGAAATATTTTAGACATTAAATAATTGATTTAAAAATGTAAATGGAGTTTTACCTTAGAAATTTTCAAGAGATATTCTTAATTTATTTAAATAAATTTCTATATCCTTTAATGAATATTAATTTTAAGGAATAAAATAATGATAAAATTGAAAATATTTATCCAGATTTTTTATGATCTATTTGGGGGGGTGGTATTGATATTTTGTATTTTATTTCTTCCAATAAGAAAAGATATTCATTTTTAAGTAAAATTCATTATGTTGTATGGTTTATTAATATAATGAATGCATTGGGATTTTTTAGTGATGGGTGGGACCCATAATTACATATCTCCTCTATGAATCAGTATAACTCAATTAGAAAAATTATATTTGTTATTTTTTCAAGGCCTTAACCATTTATGTAAGTTTTATTATCATTTGGCCTTGACAGTATGTTTTAGATGTTTGGTATTACTTATTACATCATTATGATAGCAGTTGTCGATGTCCATGTGATTTTTCAATTAGTTGTGATATTTATTAATATGTATCGAGATCATTATATTATTTATATATAATTATTTTATTATCATTTATTTTTTCAAATATTATTCATGGCTTATAAGATTATGGTTTATGCATTCCCATGGGGAGAATCTGTTCTCCCCCTTTTTTATCATTAATTTACCCTTGATGCTAGGAAGAGTATTATGTCTAATATATAGGGATTATAAAATTTTAATATTTATTCTTTCAGAGAATGTAATATTTTTTATTTTACTTATTTAAATTTAATGTGATATTTATGTACATTTCATGTTCTCCAAGACTAATAAACTATTCAATAATTTAAAATCTAATTTCTTGTATATAATACCAATATAATAATGTTACCACAACCTCTAGGATACTTGGTATGGTTTAATATCTTGATCATGGTTCCATCATCTATAAAATATTAACAAAGATATAAATATTCTATATTTATATATATAATATTCTATTAAAATTTATCATATAAATTATTTATGAAAAAATTAATCATATCATATCATGGATATGGTAGTTTGTATGTATATACGAGTGATGATTCCACTATTTTATATGAGGAAAAAATAAAAGGTAAATATAAAATTAATATTTTTATAATTTTTATTATATCCTAAATAACATATATATTTATTAAATTAAAAAAATTTATCATTAATGTAAAGAAAAATTTTAATAATAAATAATATCTACATATGAAGGTGGTAGTCAATACATACACAGAAGTGACATTATGTTTATAGAAAGAATGGAACAATAAGATGGTAGATAAGATATTATAATTGAATAGGTATAATTAAATCATAAATTTCATACTTAAAGACTAAATCCATTATAATATCTAATAAATATTTAGGATGACGGATAACAATTCATATCACTACGTGGAGTTGGTAGTCCACAAATGCGCAAGTGTGATACATTAGTATCCCATGTGATGAAAAAGATGGTGGGTAATATAATTTTCAAAATCATAATAACTGTTATACGTATTTTGGATAATGAAGTTTTTATTTCATGATGAATACAATAAATTAATAGGAGTTTGAATAATAAAGATATTGAAATATATTAGGTAGGAAAATGACCTCTACTTTGGTAGACATCCATTATATCCCTTCAGAAGGACTTGTGGACTAATTAATTAATAATATCCTCTCCTTCAATTCATGTATAAGAAAAATTGAGATTTTTTTATAGTTTTTTTCATGCTAGGTGTCTCAATTTGGTTGAAAAAATAGAAATGATGTGTACTTTTATAGGGTAGGGATTGGGCACTCCTGGAAGTTCTTCAAAACAATATAATATTATAAAGTCACATTTATGGGAAAATAGTTCCCCGTTTACTCAATTTAGAATTAAATGCAATATTTTATATAAATAAACCATCCAATAGGATTAACATATGTTATTAGGTTATTTAAAACCCTTATCTCTTAATTTTAACCTTGGTTATCCCTTTTTAACATTAACCATGGTAACACATGTTTTATCATTAGGGTTTATAAATTAAAATTCAAGGTAAAAAATGATACACATATGGTGAATTGATTAAAATTTTGACAAAAAATTTAAAATCATACATGTCCTATTTCAATTATTTTATGATTTGAAATTTTTTTAATAAAATTTTATATATCATTAAATGTTATTACTTTATTTTCTAGACCTATTCATTTAAGTTTAAATTAAAGATATGAATAAATAAATTTATTTAAAATATGGAACCTTTTAATATCACTTATAAATAATAAATTCTCATAAAATTTATGGCACACTATTATTAATCCTAACCAAGTCATGTTTAGGGTTTTAAAAATTATTTAATAATTTTTTATACAGCATGTACGAGCACTATGTTGGTATTTCAAACAAATTAATGGTAATTATATCATCATTAAAATTTTAAAAATAATTAATATAATAAAAATAATTTATTAATATTAAAATAAATAATTTATAACCTACCATAGTTCCTTTTTATACCCATTAGACATCATTAGTGTTTTTAAATGTAAAGAGAGAGAGATTTTGTAATTTTCATAACCTAGAAACATATATACGTCATTATCAAAGAAAAATATAACAATTTTTCCATAATATAAAATAATTTAAAAGTATGTTCTATCCACACTGATCTAATAGATTATAAGAAATTAATAAGATTATTTTTTATACTTATCCCATAGTTACAACCTTGTTTAATCTCTTTCAACCATATCGAGGTGACAAATTTTTTCCATGGTAAATATTCATAATGAAAAAACTAAATGTTGTATATTTACCAATTTTTAACCTCATTATTCTAAATATTTAATCCATTTTTAAATATTCTATTTAAAAAATTAGTTTCCTTAATATTAATTAAAACTTAAAAAAACTCAATGAGAAACAGTTGTTAAAATTCATTTTATACCTAACAAATAAATTGTATAAAAAACCTGAATATTAAATATAAAAATGGTATTAATAGGGTTATTTATAACTAAGCATAATTATATTAATTTATTAAAAAAAATAATTGGTAACTCGATCTTTCTATGAAAATGAATGGTTTTTATAGAAATTGGTATTTTTCACAATTCACTGAAATATCCTTATTTTTGGGAAAATCCCATAAATTTACTATATAATAATTTTTATAAGATGATTTCAAAATTTATAAACTTTTTATAAAATATAATTTCATAAATCCTAAATATTTATTATTTTTTATGATTAAACATTAAATGAAAACTATTATTGAAGAAATTGTATTCTTTAATCATTAAATGGATATATTGAAAACTGAGTACATATTTATATTCCATTAGTAAATACATATGAATTATGTTAAACACACACACATATATATATTATAATGTTATTAATATTATTTATATAGCCTATTTAAATTTCTAGGTTATAATATATCATAATTAGTTTACACTCGATGTTGCATATTAGTAACGATACTGAAGACTAACAATTTATTTTAAATATAAATATATTCTAAAATATCACAATGTTAATTTGACCCCATGATAGTGGAAATGAAAGACTGATTATGTTATTTTTTAACCTTTTTTAAGAATTTTACATATCCTTATAGAATAGGATCAATTCCCATATAGTTCTCATTGTGTATTTTAAGGTCTTATAGTAGGATTGTGCTATAAAGATTATCATCATTCATTAAGGACTTCATTATGATGTATTATGTCATGGTATTAGGATATTTTTCAAATAGTTTAGCATCAGGAATTGAGGTTTTTTGCGTATTGATATGTGGGACTAGGATTGATTAAGGGGGGATTTTTTATATTAAGCTTCCATTATGTTCCTAAATAAAAACAAGTAGGATAACATTATTAATGAGAAAATAGTAGATCTAGGTCATACACATAGGGAGGAGGCCTAAATTGGTTGAAATTTTAATATGTTAATGGTATTATAATCTCAAAATTCCTAATCTCACATGAGTTAGGTTTAGTGTGGGAAACCATAGATAAAATATTAATCATATTTCTTAAGACTATTCCTTTATAATTTTAGGGTGCATATTCTTGAAGGCCATCCAACATGAGTGTAACTAACTCAATGATATACTTTCCGATGGGATACATCATAGATCATATACTTATTATGGGATCATATTCTATCTTTTTTAGTCCTGTTAGAAGGTGATGGTTGTATGAAGAGGTGGTAGGAGTATGGAATCCTATAAGAAAGTTTATTTGATTATGGTGGGATGTTTTCTATTATCGGAACAACTCATTTAATTGAGAATAAAACCATTGACTAGGGGATCTCTCATTATTGTATCCATGATTAGGGCCCTCATTATCAAGGGAATCCATAATTTAAAATTTTAATAGACCGCCCTAGGTCAACTAACCCATATACATGAAAAAAAATTTGGTGGTAAGGTATTACAAATATAATGAAAAAAGTATTGAAAATAACCAAAACTAGATATACAACCCGATTACAATGTGGAAGAAAATGATAGAACCAAATCCATATAAACAAATCAAAATGAGTTAAACTTGAAAATTAAGATAATTTAATACCACCAATTCTCCATGTGAACAACCATATCATAAAAACTATACCTCTATAAAATCAATAATGAAAATATAAACTTGAATTCTATATGATTCTTTTACAATTACATGGTTCCTATAATATAACTTTGACAACCACCTAATGGAAAAAGTAGGGTGTGAGAAAAACCCCAACAGGATACCACCATAGAGTCTATAAGAGGTATAATAACAAGAATGTTTTGTTTTTAGATATTAAAATGAAAAGATCCTTACAAATTAATTTCATAAATCCAAACCCAATTATAAATCATTTTTCTTTGGTTTTTCAAAAAAGAATTTAATATTTATAATTCTAGGAATAAGAAAAGTATAAATGATAAATCATGAATTCATATATATACATGAAATGGTAATATATTAAACACAAATTAATGACATAATCCATTTTTTGAATCCAGGTGATACAACCTCATGCGAAAACATGTGAGAAAAAATCGATGAAAAAATACATCATGAGTTAAGAATATGTAATTGAAATAAATCACCTTATTGGTCCCTATACATTGGTAATATATAGTAGGAATAAAAGATCTTAAAATAGTAATATGTTTGTGACAAACAATATTGAGTCCTACTATAGTTTTTTTATATCACAAAAGTAACCTCTCGAGGTTCCACACAAATAGGGTCACCTATGTCACTTTCTTAATACACCCAAGATGTCCAATGCACCAGGTTAGTAAGATTACTTTTCAAAATCAATATCACAATTTATATAAAATTTCAAATCCATTAAAATACACTACAGTGTTTGAAAGCCCATTTTAGAATGAAAACCGCAATTCAAGAATTTAATCAAACAATTAGTGTGGAAATATCTATTTTAAAAGAAAACTCCATTTAAAAACAGGTATTTTTTCATGAAATCCATCGAAATAAATATTAATGTCAATTAAATGAATAATAAAAATGAATTTTACAAGAAAAATTGGAAATCCATTGAATTAACCAATCATATAGAATCACATGCATAAAAAATGGAGGTACAACTAAACACCTTTTAAAATAGAGACTGAGGAAGAGTATAAGTGGTCCTCATGATCCTAAATCATAATGAATCTCATAAATCCTATATAAAACCACATAGATATGGAATAAATGTCCCATTTTTATTCCACGATATGAGAGGAGAAGATATATAATGAGAATGTAAGATAAAAAAGAGGAACTTGATAAAAATGCAACATACCTAGAGATGATCTGACAAAAATGATAGAAATCCACAAAGAATACTAAGGGATAAACCTCCAAACCATGAAGAAATGATTAGTTAAATAAAATATGATGTTATGGTGTAGTTAAATGAATAACTAGGGTCTAAGAGATTATTAATAAAAAAATTATAGTAGTAATAACCCCTATATATAGTTACTGTGAAAGGCTACACAGTTATAAGTAAGTGTTCACCTCATGTGGACTTCTACTTGGTGTGCACAATTTGAATGCATGGTTTCCATAACCATGTGAAAACCATGAAAACCCACACCATTCAAGAGTATGTGACTTTCTAGGGGTGTATAAACTGTTTTGGAAAAACCATACACCCCTTATAGTGGCTTCACATATACCACATGAGTTTTCTGGGATAAACAACATGTGTTTTCTTTACCATGCATCAACCATGAATAGTCCCATGGGCCTCAATTTTTTTAATCACCTGAAATGACCCCAAATAAATACCCATCCAAATAATAGTAAAAAAGGGTTCATGATGTTATTATATGAAATTAAATAAGCATTACCATCTCCCCAGCATAAATTATTTGTCTCCCTAAAATTATCTCAAGATTCTAGACTAGTAAAAAGAGAAGGTTGTAGCTACCTCATCGATGATTCCCACTCCAAAATCTCATGGATATCCCATAAATAATACCATTGTACCCAGACCAAGGAAATAATTTTATTATATAGTACCTTGTTTTAGTGATTCATAATCTAGATTGGGTTCTTATAAATGATGGAATCGATATCAAGATCAACATCATCCAATTCAATCACATTAGAATGATCTAAGTGATACCTATTTAACTAGGAAATAAAAATCAAATCATGGATAAAATTAAAATGAGACGGCAATTCCAACCAATATGACTTCATTACATGTCATTCCATGGTGACAAAGAGTCCAAAAAACATTGGTGGAAACTTAACATGCTTACCCAACTGATGATGTCACAAGAGAGGTGAAACACTGAGAAACAAATATCACCAAGCTCTAAATATAGAGACTAATGATAGTCCAAATAATATTTTTGATGGTTCAGTACATTAACCAGCCTCTTCAAGATCAACTATGCACTTTTCGTCGTCCCTATTATTAGACTATACCCAACGAAGGACAACACTACTCCACATGAGGGAAATCTACATGTCCTCCCATATAAGCCCTGATCAATTTAAATTATGAACACACCACCAATTGAAAAACATTCTTGAAACCTATATGTTAACTTCAAGTCCCTATCAGATACAATCATAGAGGGAACACCCTAAAATCACACAATATCTCAAATATAAAATCATCTGAGACAGTCTACTTGCATCATCTCCTTAATGGGTATGAAATTTTATGATTTTTCAATTCAATCAATGATCCAAAAAATCACTTCCTTCCCACTAAGATTACATGTTAAACCAATAATTATGTCCATGTAAAGATAATCCCACTTCTATACTATAATAAGTAATGGTTGTAACAAACCATTAGGTATATGGTGTTCCACATTAATTTTTTGACAACTAAAACAATATGAAACAATTTTTTCATGTTATCGCATCATCCCTAGACACCAATAATGATTTATTTTGTTGTGATACAGCTTATTTTCCCTAAGGTGTATTGAGTAATATGATAGGTTTACATTGACCATCAGATCCTACCTCATAGAAATCGAAACAATCGACCAAATATGGATACACAAAGCTCTACTGGGAGACTAAGACCACTCACTTGAGGTCTCCCAACCATAAAATATTAACCTTAAGTGTTGTAACTCAGTGTATATCACCTTTTTTATCCAACCTAACTCATCCAAATAAAATTCATATTTCATCAAATCCATGAACACATTCACACCATCCTCTTCCACTGCCAAACCCATATCGGCAAAACAAACTCATCAGAGACCACACCTAAACTGATTCCTTCATGGTTTTTGTTAAAATTTAATATTCAAGGAGTTGGAATACAAATTTGGATTCCTAAGAGTGTATGAAATATAAAAAAACACAAGATAATCATCTTAATGACTCTGCCATATGTTTAGATCCAAATGATTAAAAATATATTTCTGGCTCTTACATTCAGAATACACTACAAACGGCTCCCCAAAGAGGTAGTGATGCCTTTTTTTGAGTGCATGAATAACATCTTATAACTCAATATTGTGGGTAAGTTAGTTTTTTTCAATATTGAATAATTAATGAGAGTAATTGGCTACCATATGATTTTCTTGGATCAAGAAACATCCAAAACTCATAATAGAATCATCACTGAAAACATTTTAACCATAACCTTATTCCAAAAAAATAAAATGGGTGATTATATCTCTCTCAACATTATCTCATATAAAGATCTTTTATATTTTTCTTTCCATTAAATCTTTACACCCATAGATGTAAAAAAATATAATTAATGATGTGAGCTTAGATAAGTCCGGATACCCCCATCTATAGTTACTAGATAAACCCATGAAGATCTAGATCTCAAATAGATTTTATAGGCTTCTCCCTTGACCTAACACCGTGTTTCATTTCAGAATCCACAATGAAACCCCTCTCAAATATGACATAAACACGAAATTTCGATTCACATTTCAAAAAAAAGATAATTTTGAACTCTTACCATACATATGGTGTTCCTTCATTGTTCAAATATTGATACCCAAATAGTGTATATCTTCTTCCTCTATATTAGAGTATACCAAAATATTATCCATGAACACAACAACAATAGAGTCCAAGAACTGATGAAATATTTGGTTCATATAATCCATAAATACTAAATGAGAATTATTGAGATGAAATGGAAAATCTAGAAACTAAAAAAGATCTTACTAAATCCTAAATACTATCTTAGGTATATCCTCTTTTCAGAGTTTCAACTGGTGGTACCCTAAACAAATTTCAATCTTTGAGAAAACAAATTCTCCTATATTATGGTCAAAAAGATCATCAATCCTAATCAAGGGATATTTTTTCATAAAAGTGGACTTATTTTACTTTTTATACTCCATTAAATTTCAAATAATTATATCTACATTATAATAAAATAGACCATGTGAAGAACAAGATTACAAGTTATGATAAAAAAAATCCCTTATACTCTATGTGATTAAGCTAGAATTTAGGTTCCCAAAACATAGCATGTTCATTAAATAAGATGGAATATTAATGGGAATCATGTTAGGGATCATGTTAATTAAAAACTTTTCCTATCTCTTTATTGGAGAAAAATAGAAAAAACAACAGGAAATTCCTCAGGGTATGGAAACTATACTAAAAGAATTAAACTACACAGAAAAGGTTAATAAACATCATGAAAAACAAAGGAAATATGGAATGATATTACCCCAGTAAAAAGAATAAAAAGTCTCACCCCTGTCAATATAGAGTTTCACACACCCCAAAAAACATTAGTGACTCCATATGATGTTAAAATCTAATCCTAATGATGATAATATCTATTTAGTCCTTAACACTGTTCATCTAGTCAATTCCATGTATCGGGTTGAAGATTTCAATGTCAATAATTAAAATGTCTCATATCACCTCATACTCAATTATCATCACTCTACACATGGGACACAAGAAACCTTGTTCATGCTTATTTCCCATATAAATGGAAATACACCACAAGTATGACATATGTTCTGAATTTAATCCCATTATCTAATATAAAATTCATGATGTAATATAAATTGTAGCACCTGTATAAAAAAAATGTTTACTATAGAAGATGAAATAAACATAATACTTCTAATAGTTGTTGACCTTGATTCTTATTATTTTGGCGCATACAATTCCATAGAAATCGTTATGGTATTATACACTTAAATATTTCACATGGAATGAGGATTAACCTCATAACCCTTCTAATAAATTTTCAGAACCTGTAAACCCTTTATGAGAGTAGATCCAACATTTCTGTCATAGGATAACCTTTTACAAAAATTATTTGAATGCAAAAATTGTACACAATTATGAAATTTCATTGGAGACTACACAGAGTTAGTCATAGTTTAACCATGCCTTCCACACTGTTAGATTATAAATTTACACTATATTGATGAAGCCCCTGAACTATACCTAAAGAAAACTAACAACCCATGTAATTTTTTATCTAGCTATTAAATACACCTTTCATAAAAACAACATCAACTGAATCCCAACCCAAACCATTATCTATAGAAATATCTTCATCATATATAGAAGTTTTATCAGCTACCTCAATGATGTTAAGAAGACACATGAGAATCAACATCGAAAAAATATCTGACCTTAATCAAATATCAAAAAATTGAGCCATTATGTACTCATTAATGACAATCTCTAGTATCATACACACCATCTAAGAAAAATTGATGGACTAATCCAGTATTTCACGCTCCCTTTAATCCATGTTCAACAAATACTAGGACTTACCAACAAAAAATGTATAATGTTAAAACTGTTGATTGATGATTTTCAGGATATAATTCTTGGTAAATACCTTATGAAACTTTACTTTCATAATAGCATATCACCTTATCATTCCTAGTCCTTCTAGCATATACATACTAAAACCCAACTTAGTGTCTTCAATAATAATAAAAAATCTGAATTTCTTATCAGTCCACTGAAGTCACTCCACATATTTTGGGGTCCCTTGTCACCGCATAAGGTAGTTGGGTGCTTCTTAATAATTTTCAATCCATGATCTACTACTTGTCTCACATTATAAATACTCATTTGAACCATTTTCCCAATAATAAAAATTACATATTCAACCAAATAAGGGTCCAACAAAGTGGTATCCTATAAATCAAGTCTCAAAGATTCCTATCTTAAAATTATAAGATCTCTTCTTAGAGTAATTATCTATTGAGCACAAGAAAATGAAAAATAATCTTTAGTTTTTATTCTAAAATATTATAACCAACTTCGAGAATAAATATCAATTCCATAAATAATCATGAAATTAATGATATCTTAAATTATAAGATATAAAAAAATACATTATGATGGAATAATTAAATTTAAAAAAATACAACATCTAGTTCATTCAAATGACACCAAAATCCATGTGTCAATTTTAGTAAAAAATTTCCAACTGCCCATGGTAACTAGAGTTTATAAATGGATGTGAGAAGTCCTGGAACCCTCCAAAGTTTTATAACTAAATTATATCATTATTAACTCTTTTCTACCCAAGACATAGAACCAAACTCAAGAAGTTTTAATGGTCTTCAGGCTAAACCTGCCTCTTATACAAAATGTAATAGAACCACCCATGTCAACTAAACAATCTATCTGAGCATACCATCACATGGTGAGGTATAAAAGAGATAACATAATAAATTCTTGATTATATCACTAACAAGACGTACAATTATAGTAAAAATAAGAATAAAATGATATAACTACATCTATATAAGATAAGAAGAATAGTATAAACCAAAAAAAAGTAATATAAGATAATAAAATAAGTCCCTCTATGACTAACCATCATATATATACTATCCTACTAAAAATAAAATGATGAAAAGAAAAGCCATCATGTTATAAGACTCCCTTCCCTTTAACTAGGTCCTGCAAAACAAAATCTATAATATAACTAATGGAAAATATATTGTGTGAGTATAAATCTCAGTAGGATAACACCATAGAGTGTATATTAGGTAAAATAAAAAGAATTAAATAGTTCTATAATTTAAAATGATAACTTTTTACAACAAACATTTATAAATCCAAACACATTTTTAAATGATTTTCTATTGGTTTTCCATAAAAATAATTTATATTCATAAATCTATATAGGAAAATCACGAATGATAAAACGAGAATTCTTATCCATACACCATTAGGTAATAATATAAACAAAAATACATGAAAAAATCCATCATATGAATCCATGGGATGTAACATAAAGTGAAAACAGGTGAGCAACAATCCAGGAAAATATCAATATGTGATGAATAATATATAAATGAAAAAGCACTTCGTATTTTTCTCAAAAATATGGTAATATATACTATATATAAATTATCATAAACTAAGAATATGTGAGTCCCAAACAATAGAAATTAGTACCATAGTCCATAGATATCTAAAATATAACCCTTAGTGGTTCCATGCTCACTAGGTTTGCATATATCTCTTTCTAGATTCTCTAAAGGTTCCTAATGTGACAAATTTGTAAAACTCCATTTCAAAACCTTTATAATAATTTATAAATTATTTTAAAATCCAATACAATTTTAACTAGTTTTTGAAAACATATTTAAAATCAAAACAACAATTCAATCATTTAGTTAAACCCTTGTTTTAGAAAACACCCTACTTAATGAAAACCCCATTTAGAAACATATATCAATATAATAAATCTATAAACACCACACACAAAATAAATTTAATGAATTTACCTAAGTAATTTTACAAGAAAGGTCATAAATTCAAGGGAATAAAAAAATTATAGAAACACCTACTTAAAAAATAGAGGTAAAACTAAACACCTTAGAAAATTGAGACTAAGGAAGAGTAGATTGGGTCCCCAAGAAACTAGATCCTCAATAAACACATAAATACTCTATGAAACCCATTATATAGAACACATACATCCTCTTTAGGTTATATAAGATGATATTAGAAGATATCCAATGAGTATCTATGATGAAAAGGAAAAGCCAGATCAAAAACACAATATACCTCGAGATAATTTACTAAGAAAGAAGGAAATCCTCCTATAATCCTATGGGATTATCCTTTAGAGAACAAGGTAAGGACTAGATCAAAAAAATATGAGGATATTGGTTTAATTAGGCGTTAAATTTGGTTGTAAATATTTTTAATTAATGATTAGGAGAATTGAAAACCCACTCACACAGTTGGCGGGAGAATTTTCATGGTTTTGAGTAATTATGTTCCTTAACCATGAACCTAAAAAGGGATTCATTTTTGGGTGAAAATTTTAGAAGAATAGTTTTTATTAAGAATCAACCAAATTTTTAAAACCCTATGTTCAGGGGTTCAAAATATTCATTATATGGATGCATGGTTTGAAAAAACAACTACTCCCTCTAGTGGATCAAAACAGGACACATGTTTTTTTTCCAAACTGTATTTTTTTCCTAATTGTGTGCCAATTGTGCATAGACCCATAGGGATACAGAATTTTTTAAACACCCATGAAATTACAAAAAATAATTACCCAATCCAATTATACTCTAAAAGGTTCAAGATAAACCATTAAGAATGTAATGAAATGTTTCAAAAATACATTATGGGATCTATCTATAAAAAAATAATAAATAAGAGAAAAAATATTTCCTGGGAATACATGATCAATATAAAGTCTTCTGGTGTATATTCACATGTCCTATATCTCTAGAGAAGTCATTATGTTATCCTTAATTGGGATATTATCCATAGTATAAGAAATTGATGATGGTCATTCAAATTGTCTAGGCATGATGAGGAAATCCATAGGAATATAGGATTTATAGATATTAATGATCATTTAAAAAATGAAATAGATTTCAATGAGTGGATCTTCTGAGTTTGACACCATGGACTAGCTTCCATGTGATTGCCTTAGTATCCATAAGGTAGGACTAACATCCTCTATCTTGAAATTGAAATATATGTTCACCCTATGTGTCTTACTCTATGTGATAGGTCATCACATGGCTAGCTTAGACATGGTCAACCCCATGTGGTTATCTCATAGAATCTACATAATGCAATTGACTTTATACGGGTCAATATTATGTTTTTATCATCTTCCATCTGGGGCTGGCAAGGTTGGTCTCAATGGTCATGGACTCGTATACTCATCCTCCATGAAGTGGGACTTATGTAATTAAACACATATAGATTGGATTACTGTGGTTTCCCTCCATGTTATAGGCCTCATGTAGTCTACCTCTATAGGCCTGGTCTTTATTAGTTTACCTCTATAGGCTTGGCATTGAATTATTCAAAATTCAAGGGAGGGTTTCATTTCATCAATTGTAGATTTTTTATTTGAATTTGAAGATGAGTAATATGTTCATATCTCTTATTTATCCATCTATTAATTGTACGTCTTTCTATTATAATGTATTTATTTATAGATGATTTTTGTGGTAATTATATGAATTAGTGGTTTGGTTGATTCCAAAAGTATTTAGAGACCCAGAGGATTCATTTTGTAAGTCGAGAATAGAAGATGATGGAATGTCTATATAGTGCATTATGAAAATTAAACATATTAAATTTTAGTCAAACCATATTGTGGTAAAATAGACCATGTATATTTTCTCTAAAATGAATTCTAACATAAAATAGTCGAACCCTGTGAAGAAAAATGGGGCCACAAAGAATATCTTTTAAATTAAACTCCAATAAGACATGGTATGATATTGTGGAGCATCATAAAATTGAACCTCAACTCCATAAGGTCAAAGAACATAATGCATTATCCCAAAGGCTCAACCTCATGTTTTGATATACTGCAGGCTCATCCTCTGGGTTCTTCATTTCTCCATTCTGTATCATTGAGCATCTTACTTATGTCTTCCCTTTGTGTTATTTTCTTTTTATTGTTATTATCTGGTAGATGTAGGCTTCAAAAATCATATATAAAATCTATTCCATCAAAAAATATAAATTAATAACAAGAAAAGATAAAAAAATTATCTCGCATATTATTTAAATATTCATAAATAATATTAAAAAAATTAAAACATTTTTTGTGATTTGTATTTATATAAAAAATAACCCTTTAATGATTAATATTTATAATTTTTTATATTAGTTAATAGAAATTGAACTGATATGTAAAACCTTCATTTGTTAATTTATTATAATATAGATTATAATACATGATAATTTTTTTCAATAATAAATGAATTAAATAATTTATATAATGAAATTTTTCTACTTTTAAAGTTTTTTTCAATGTCGATATACTTTTTTGGATAATTTATAGAATCCCAGTTATAAAAAATCTTGAAATATTTTGTATTAAAAATTTATTTCATAATGTAAAATTAAATCTATAATTCAATCATTTTATAAATGTGTCATATTGAAGTATTTACATGGTGTCAAACATGTGTGTAACATCGTATTGTGTAACCAAATAAATACCATAAAATATTCCACAATGTAGTATTTTAAGGATATAACATATTTAAATAGTATGTCTCATCCGTCATGTGACCCACCATATACCCAAAGCTATAATTTTCATACAAATAGAATAAAACTTTATATAAAAATAGGTACATGAATTTGGAAAAACAAAGGTTATTCATGTAAATTTAAAAGATATTGTGTAACATATACTCATAATTTAAAGAATATAAAGATTTATATATGATATTTGATGATGAAAAAAATGGGATTCATTAGGAACTTGATAAGTATTTAAGTGCTTTGGTCCAGTAAACCACATAAAGGGGTGCTTCAGTGGTCACTAATTAGAAATTAGACTTTTAAATTCAGATGACTAGACAAATACACTTAAATAACCTAAAAATTGTTTGTCTCATCCTCACTCATGTCAAGTAGTAAATAAAGGAGTAATAACACTTTAAATTACATTTATCAGCAATAAAATTCGAATCTATGTTTTGATTTATCATTCACCCAAATAACAAAATATTCAATACAATAAATCTTTTACTATAATAGTTTGGTTCTTATAACACATAAACAATGTTATGTTATATAGAACAATTCTATATTCCCACTATACATTCACACAATCATTACTTCACTAAAATTATATCTTTTCATGATTCTATCAATATGTATATAGAGTCTCAATGGTATCCCATCTTTCCATAGTTAATATAAAGTTAAATCAATCTGTCACCTTGTTGATGTTGAGATTGAATCTATAAAATGATTTCATGACATATGTATAATATATTTTATTTATCATAACTATATATCCCTTGAGTCCTAATATATAAGAATGTGAATCTCTTGTGACTTAGTCTTTGTATAAACACAGCATCATTGCTCCTCAATAGAATAACTCCCCATATATTCTCAACACACTCATCTCATTTGATCCTATAGAATCCAGTATATTCTCTTTTTTTGAGAGACTCGGCAAAAAAATTGTGTTTAGAATTGTGTATTGGTTTTTCTCTCAACAGATTCTTCCATTTTCTTCTCACTGCTTGAACTCACATGATCTGATATTAAAATGATAATGGGATTTGTATACTACATATTATTAATCATCACTAAATAGAAGATTATTATTAACACTACATTATTGGGTTTATTTTTCTATATTTGAGAGAATGTATTCATTTTTCTGATCTCCAAAGCTTTGAAAATTTCATGAGTTATCAAATTATTTATAGTCAACACCCCCAAGGGGTTTACAATCATATTTCTCTATCTAATATTTTTATTTTCATACCAAGTCCCCCATAATAATATTTTCATATATTATGAATGAAAAATGGTTAAAAAATTCAGTACACATAGTCTCATTTTTTTATTTGAAATTATTAGGAATTTGGTGTCTCGTCTGATCTACATATTAAAATTTCCTCCCTTAGATATCTCATGTGAAAATCCAAAAGTTCCCATATATTATTTTTTTCATTATCATTTCTAAAAGCTTCTTACTAAATGTTTAATTAAATTATACAAGATAGAGTTTTTTTAACTTCAATTCAAAAAAATTTCATAGGAATACAAATTTAATTAATAATAAAAACCAAATAATAATATATGGAATATTATAATTGTAGCACTCTTCCCCTTTTTTAAAATTTTATAGTCTATAAACTCAAATCCAGAAAAAACATTCAACATGAATATTGGATTAATTAATGATATACCCCCTCATTTAGATCATGAATTACATAGGGGATGATATTAAGAACCCAATTTTTCATTAAAGTGTGTAACCTGATAATTTTTTTGATATTTAATTCCATATTATAAATTTTATAATGGATTAAATAAGGATTAAAAATCGTCCAAGGCTTGTTAACAACCTATAGATCTAGTTTTTGGAAGAAATATTAGGGCCACATTGTTAGTAGAAACCATTGAAGGTGTCATAGTGCTCCGTATAGGGGAGTGCATGGGATGTGCACAGTTTATCTACCCATGCGCCCCAACCCATGCATGGTGTGTTCCCTAGGATGAGGGTGAAACATGGGTATGGCATGGTTAAAAGAACACTTCCCATGAACTATTAAAGCCATTTTTCATAGACTCTAGTTGGTACACAGTTGTCACACATTTTGGACAATAGTGTATTCAAATAGTAAACCTCTTTAAATTTGGGGAAAATGACTATTTTCTCCATTTTTCAATTTTGTTAATTTTTCTACTCTCCCCTATCATTTTTCATGAAAAGAAGGCTCTCTCATATGGTACTCCTCCTCCATGGATATCTCTATTTTTTTAAGCCATTTCTTTGTATGGACTCCTTTTCTTTAATTTTTTGTCGCATTAGATAGCTAACAATATTCTCCCCAATCATCTTCATTCCTATCACTGTTTATCTCACCATATCCTATTTTATTTTTTTGTGAGATAATATTCCTTATTATTTTAATTTTTATTCAATTATTATGATTTTTTCCATTCTACTCAGTTCAATGGTCGATACTGGAGGAGAATAGTTTTACAGTCTTAAGGTAGATGGTCTAGTAAGTTTTTATAAGAGTATTATTGTATTTTATTATAATTCATCATATTTTATTCCATAATTCTTGGGTGATGAATCCAAAATTTTTAGTAATTTAAATTAAATGGTTTAACATACCTATTATATCCCTAGCTACCTGTGAATATATGTTGTGTTGTGTTTACCTTGATATTAGCCAACCCCATGTGTGTTCCATCCTTAAGGGATTAAAAGCCTTATGATTTAGAACCAAATTAAATTTCCTTATTTATGTGTGTGTGAATCTACTTGAAGTATATATGTAAATATTGGGTTTATATTGAACTGAAATAGATGATAGTCCGTGTTTTTTATTTCATATGCTCAATGGCATAGATTTTTTTGTTGATATAAATTTGGTGTTCAACGGGATTAAATTTCTATAATTGGGATTGATTGTTAAAAAAGTATATGATCATGAAATTATCCCATTCCCATACATTATAATGAGGGAGATACAAGAGTCACATCATAAGGAAACCTTGAATAGGATTATTTTTCTTGTAATTATAATTTTAATGAATCTTAATTCCCCATTAGTGGTACTTGGATTCGTTATAGAATATGATGGGTGGCCTCACCATCAGAATCACATACTCACCCTTGAGTGATACATGTTCTCTAGGGGAGTTTCCTTGGATGGGATCAATAGTAAATATGGTCATTCCACACTATCAATGATATGTGGTCCCCTTTGTGGTATTTAGGGGATGATATCATAGGGTCATACTTTACACTGTGCTGAGATTGATAATTGGGATACCTTATAGAGATTTCCTTTGATGGACTCCTAAAATGACAGGTATTTATAGTGCTTCTAGAGTGATACATGGGTTCCCCTTTACAAACCACCTTGTCTATTCTCATGATTGCTTTTTATTAAATTCTTAATATGGATTTTATATCAAAAACTAATAATGAAAAACTGTGAAATTAAGGATGCATATACCAATCCAAATAATATTCTTGGGTTTGATCGATTATTGGTACTTGATTTTATGACCCATTTATACACCCATATTATATCTTTACAGTTTGACCTTGGTTTAGAGATTTCTAGATTAGGCTGAACCTGGTAGTATAGGTCAGGTATCTCATGAGGAGCCCAAATTAAGGGGTTTCATTTATCTATTTCCTTGAATTTATAATTCACATGAACACTATTTATTTTATATATAAATGGATTATATTATTCTTGAAATTGCTGGTGGAGGAATACTAATTATATCTCACACCTTCCTCATGCTAAATTTGGTTCCTGAATGGAACTCATGACTACAGATATAGATATTGGGAAGTTCTAAGGTATCAATGTTTTAATTTTCAATTCTAGGATGGAGTATGGGAGCTGAGGATTCATCTTATGTTTTCTATGCTAGTGGCTGAATTTTTAGGTCTCTTGTCTCTAGTAAGCATTATGAAAATTCATGTACCCTTATATCCAATTTATTTCATTTTTATATAGCATCATTCCATGATCATCATTTTGGTATCTAATATTTGTTTATATTCCACTTTTTTAGTCATCTATCTGATTTATTATTTTTCTACCGCCTCTTATTATTACTAATTCTATTTTTTATACTTATTATTTTCCATTATTTCTTACTTTGGTCACTATGGAATAGTCTCCCCACTATACCATCACAAACCCTCACTGCTAGTCAAAAACCTCTTGTGTATGGGGAGTCATGATTGAGGTCATGTGGCCAATTGGTTTTTTTGCTATTACTAATGTATGTTGATCTGAGATTTGAGAAATTAGTATCAGAGCCCTCTTTTTCATTTTGTGTTACTATTTGGGTATTAGACATGAGAATATGAATGTATTATAACTTGGTAATGAGTATGTTCCAGGTAGTACCTAACCCATATATAGGGGGAAGCCAAATTACCTATAATGTGTTACTATTATTTTTTATTGTGCTAGTTATAGTTGTAATGATTTCACTTTTTGGGTGATGCACATGTTTTTTGTTGTTGTTATTAATTTTACTTATGGAGTTATTTTTCATTTTCCCATTATGAAGAGGAGGTATCATCTCATTCCTGATATTTGGAACTTGATTATTCACATGGAATTCATTATTCCATTCCATATTTATATTACTTTGTAAATTTCTTCTATATCATATGATTATTATGACTGGATTGATTATTATATATAATAATGTTATAATATTTCATGCAAGGATATCATAATGTAATTAAATAGAGTTATTCAATCAATATATATAGGTTTATCTTATTTATATAGTGGGTGTGAACTTAATTAACTAATTATACAATTATTGAGTCACAGATCTCTACTTCAATGGGATGAGATGTTAGATGATTTTGATTACAGGAATTCCAATTTTAATTTATAAATAATTATTTCTTTTATATTTTGAATGTTAATTTATTTAATAAAATCATTATACATGACCTTTTTCATCATGACATCATACATAATGGTCATGTCATATAAACAAGATGGGTCAATTAAAGTTTATAAGGAGTATAGGCCTTTTTAAATTAGGAATGGTGATGCATATAACTAGGTTGTGATATTTTATGAATATAAATTATTAATCACATAAATGAATTTAAAATGATAAATTAAATGGTTACCATTAAATGGGGATACCAATTGAAAATTAAAGGGTATTTTTCTCTATAAAAAATAATTGACACTCCATATACCAGAACCTCTTTTGTGTAGTATAAAACCTTCACCCTGACCTGACCTGAGTAGTTGGGAGAAGGCGTTATCTTTTGTGTTTTCTATAACATTTATTATCACCTTTAACTTTGTTTAAGAGTAGTATGAGTGGTGTGACCAATTTATAGGATTGTTTTATACCTAACAATTCATGTTATCATTGATACAATTTGTTGTTAAATCTTATCTAAGGAATGATTTTGGAAATTTCAGATCTTTAAAATCATTATTTTCTTGATTTGTATCCCAAGATAGTGGTATCAACCATGATAAAAAGTTTGTGGGCCCTAATCTACATGTATTACCTCTAATAGTGTCACCAGAGGCACCACCTATTCTTCTTCCACTAGGCATCGATACTCAGTTCTATGAAAGATTCTTATGCCTCATTCGCACTATATACGGAGCTCTATGACCTTCCCCTAATATGGAAAGTGTGATAAAAGAAATGTATAAATAGAATCCTCCCACATTCACTAGGGATAAGATACCTTAGGTGACATAATCATGTATAGAGTCCATGTTATCAATATTTGAGCATATAGAGATGCCCCTAGAGGGGAGGTTTAAGTGTGCCACCTATATTATCAATGACTAAAACATGACTTAGTTGTATTTAAAATCTAGGGATGATTTACTTTAATCTATGGTTAGGGTATAAATATATAAATACTTCAATGAATAGTTGTTTTTTTAGACATTGGGAGAGGACCCCACTCATGATTTTATGCGCCTACATTGGGGTGATATGTTAGTGATGGAGTACTCATATATTTTCTCTGAGCCTCGACATTTTTCACCAACACTTACCAATGATGATTAGATAAATACATGAATATTCAAGGATAATATTTTCTACTACGTCTAATAATAAGTTAATATCATTCGATTGACCACTAATTTAGGGATAGTGAACCAAGAACTTGTCACTCTATGAAAACTGAGGGAATAAAGTTGTTTGATTTAAGGAGGTTTAGAATCATAGTGGGGAGATTTTTCATCTAATAGATGGAAACATCTATTTGAGGTTTCATGTAGAGGAGTTCCCATAATATTACATGAACCAATATCTATTTGGTGTGTTAACAATGTTGTAAGAAAGGCTATAATAAGACCCACTATATGAGGAACCCAATCGAGTGCCGATATTGCGGTATGATGGGTATCATTCAGTTTTTCTGCCTAATATTCACGCAAGAACCTAGTGATAAAGGATATATAATGACACTTAAATTAGGTATATGATATATAGGTCAATTTTAGGTAGATATCTTGTCTAAAACTGGTTGGTCTTGATAAAGAGTTTGTCATGGATGGGGTAGTTAGACTTTAGAGGTGTAGCACTAGCAGAGTGGGAATGATCAGGTTAATAATGTTGCATCTCTAGGATGTGGACCAAGTCATATCTATCATGTTTATCTAACTTCAGTTGATTATATTTCATGGAATTCTACAATATGAGGTACTATTATAGTATCCTCTAATCTATTTTCTACCTTATTTGATACAAGTTATTCATACTCTTTTATATCTGTAGAAATGATGAAATATATAGGGCAAGAAATGGAGTACTTGTGCAGTATCATGACTCTCATCACACTCTTATAGGTTCATTTGTAGAGTGTGTTCCAATTTAAATATTACCCCCTTAATATTTTTGGGTACGGGTTATTTTCAAATTTCTTTGACCTCAAGATGAGAAGTTTTGAATTCATAAATGGAATAGACTAGCTAGTGCCTTACCATGATTTTATCAATTTATATCACTAGTGAGTGTCATTTACATCACCTTAGGAAAGTTAATATGTTCATAATGTGGGATTTGATGTCCACTAGAGTCGATGTGTACCCAAGAATCATGGTCTAAGAGCACAAAGAGACCATATGGCTAGCCTCTTTATGTTTGATCAGGGATTCTAGAATATCGACTTCCCCCATTTGTGAATAATTTTAGGCATGTGATCTTTGATGACTTATCTGGTTTACCTCCTATGATATTGGTGGAGTTCAGAATTAATCTTGTGCTAGGGATGATATCAGTTTCTATTCCACCATATAGGTTGGCACCTACTGAGCTCTAGGAAATAAAGATGTTGTTGGAATACTTAAAAGAAAAGGGTTTCATACAACCCATTACATCGTTATGGGGTTCAACAATACTTGTTTCTATGAAATAGGATAGTACCTTTAGGTTTTGAATGGATTATCACTTGCTGAATTAGATTATGGTTAAGAACTAATATCCACTTTATCATACATATGAAATCTTCTACCTACTTTGATGAGTGATAGTTTTCTCAAATATCATTTTGAGTTTGGGATACCATCAGGTGAATATGAAACCATCAGAAATAACTCAAAAAGAATTCCAAAGTAGATATGTGTTGTAAGAGTATCTGGTCATAATATTCAGTCTCACAACCCCCCCCCCATCAATTTTTATGGCTTTAGTGAATCTTGTTTTCCACCCTTATCTGGATTATTTTGTTGTAGTATATGTTGATGATATTTTTGTGTATCCTTATACCCGACATGACTATGGGAAAACATGATATCATGATTAATATACTTAGAGAGAACCAACTATATGATGTTCTCACTAAATGAAATTTTTTATCAATAAATTTCACTTCCAAGTTCTTAAAATTTCAAAGATGGGAGTATATATTGAACAATAGAAGTTGGGCACTATGGATTCATGGGAGTATCGCAATAATTTCATCTATATACACATTTTCATAATGATGGATAACTATTACATACATTATATTCAGAACCATTTAGTCCTATAGGCACCTATTATCGATCTGACTAAGAATACTGTGAAGTTATTATGGTATAAATCATGTGACAATTCCTCTAATGAGCTGAAAGGAATACTTAATTCATCACCAATCCCAATTATTCAAAATCCAAAAAGTAGGTATAGAGTTTTTTTGTGTTTCATCATGCAACAGGATAGATGTAGTTCATATGTATGGAGATCAATTTATTATATATAGGTTTATAGTATTTGAGGCATGATGAGTATAAATACATCACGTATTATCTCATATCAGAAGTATTTGATCATGACTTATGTTTCTACACACATTTTTTTCAGGGATAGTGCTTTTTTATATATACACACCACAAAATCCTCAAGAATATCAATACATACTATGACTTTAATCTCATGCAATGAAGATGGGTTGAAAACCTTTAATATTTTTTACTTTTAGAATACATATATTCCTAGAAAGGGAAATGATATTTCTGTTGCAATAAACCCTAAATCTCAGCCACAATCCTTTTAGAAAGCCGTTGGGGAATGGAAATTGATAGACCCCATTTTTTACAACCTTATGGGGTTTTAAGTGAGTCCCAATAAGCCTTTTCATGAAACCTTCTTAGTTACCATTTCACTTGTAGATCAAGAAAAGAGAAGGAAATTTTCATACCATGAAGGTTTGGCCCTACGAGATAGTATTTCAAATTAGGAACCACATCTAGTTTGGTCTATTTATGAAGATTAAATATTTTATTCCCATGGATGTATATGGGTTTCTACAGACATGTGAAATTAGATGATGTGAAAATCACATGCTTCTCAGTGGTTAATGCACCAAGGTATCTCAAAGATATACCATGAAATGCTATATTATTATTAGTGGAATGGGATGAAAATTCATATTAAAGGTTTTATCTCTATAGTTGAATAGAGAGCTCTGTCAGCCTTTTGGATTATTAAAAATTGTATAGGTCCTAGAATCGAAATGGGATGACATTACAATGGATTTTTTTACTAGATTAAATAGTTCTCCTTGAGGTAGTGATATGGTTTGGGTAGTCATAAACATGTTAATTAAGGTATCCCAATTGATTCCTATTAAGGAGACCTTCTCAATGGATGATACTAACTGGTTATATATCCCTAAGATTATATTCCTATATGGGCTATCATGTACTATAGATTTACATTCAGTCTCTCATTTCATGTCTATTATTTAGAAAGGATTACAAAAAATATTTGTGTATACTTCTACTTTGGAGCACATTATATCAGGCTCTGACTGATGTCCCGTCAAAATGAAATATACGTGTTTTTTAAGAAATTATTAGAGGATGGGTCCTATATTTTGTTGGTTATTAAGAAAAACATAAACCCTTAATCATGTTTTTATACATTAATAGTGTTTGTGAAAAAAAAATTATATGGATCTTTATGAGGCCTTATATGGTAGGTCATGTTGTTAACTTATATGATGGATAGATATTGGAGAGGCAGCACTATTAGGTTCTTATCTCATGTAGAATACTTTAGAGTGGGTTCTATTGATCAGAAAGAGGATGGATACAGCTCTGTCTAGATAGAAATAATATGTTGATCAACATAGAAAACCTCAAGGATTTAGGGTTAGGGATCATGTTTTCTTGAGAGTATAACCCAGTCCTAGTCATAGGTAGATAAGAATAAAATGAAATATTTTGATTTGTTTTGTTTAGAAATTTCATATCATGGAATGAGTTAGGTTGGTATTCTCTCAATTGTCGTTATAATAGATGTACTATTCTATGAATGATGAATTTAATGTTTCAAAGTTTCACCATTACCATATTGAACCATTCCAAACATTTGATCCCATATTAGTTTAATTAGATGTAAATTATTCATTTGAGTAATATCCTATTTGAATCATTGATTGATGTAGGAAGTCTCTTGGAGGCCAATATATCCCTTTATTATGGGTTCTATATAAACATGGTTTTCTAAAGGATGATACATTGGAGTAGGAGGCCGACATACGTGCTAAGTGGACAAATTTATTCTCATGTGTTGTGTTATCACCCTTGTAAGGGAAACTCAGGGACATGTTCTTTTAACAGAGGTGTACTATATGAACCTAGTTATTCATTGAGTTTAAAACCCATTTAAATTTAAGTTTGAGCCTTAAGTTTATATTTATAAATTTTTTGTATGGTTTTTGAAAGGGTTTAGGGTATTATAGGGATTTTTTGATTGCAAAAATTTAAAATTTTGAGGAAAAAAGATGTTCTGAATGGTTAGTAGAAACCATCTAACCCTATCCACATAGTAAAAAAACCATGTAGGATGACATAGGGCTCTTCATAGGGGAACAAACTAGTTGCCCATGGTTCTTTAACCTTGCACTAATACCCATTTTGGGTGTGTTCACTAGGAAAAGGGTACACATGGTTAGATAATGGTTATAAAAACCATTCTCCGCAATCGTACAGAATATTGTCCATGGATAGTAGATGGTACATAGTTTGTCCATAGTTTGTCCAGTCGTATGGACAAATTATGTACCTCATTAAATATAGGTGAAAAATGATTTCCCCCCTTTTCCCTTCATCAATTTTCTCATATACCACCTATCATTTCTCATGCACATAAATATATCCTACAAGAAGCTCATCATCCATGGATCCTCATAGGATTTGAATCCATTTTCTCATCTAAAATCTATTTCCTTCACTATTATTTGTACAGGATAACTGATGGAAATCTCCCCACTTCTCTTTCTTCTCATCGTTATTTATGTCTACCTCTCTAATTCTATTTTGGTTTATGCTTACGTACCATATTTTTGGGTTTTCATATATTCTTATGGTTTATCCCGTTCTATCTCGATTTAGGGTATAATACTAGATGTGGAGAGTAAAATAGTTTTATGGTAGGTGGAATATCCCTTTTCACTAAAATATTAATTTTATTTTATTATAAACCATTGTGTCACACACTATAATTCTCTCGAGAAAAATCTAAATTGGATGGCTATTTAAACTAAATGGTGTATCATTCCTAACGTATCCATACCTATATTTAAATAAATGTAGTGGATTTTTTACACCAACATGCTCTACTGCATGGATTTGCTATACTTACGGGCTTAAGAGCCTTATTTTTTGGAACCAAATTAAATTTTCTAATTCATAGGTGTGTAAATCTCATTAAAGTATATTTGTAAATATTAGGTTTTAAATAAATTGAATGATATGATAAACCATGTGTTTACTCTCTTATTCTCAATTCTATAGATTGTTTTATTGAAATAAATAATGTTTTCAACTTTTTTAAAGTGTTATGGTTACAATCCTTTGTTAAGTAGTATTTTCTATTTACTATTAAACCATACCATTACATTATGCTGAAGGAAATACAAGGATCCCAAAATAAGGATCCCATAGATTGGATCATCATTCTTATTATTATAATGAAATGAATCTTAATTCCTCAGGAGAGATACATAGATACTAAAGATGATTTCATGGACGGACTCACCGAACGGATCACTTACTCACCCATGAGAAAAATTGGTTCCCTGAGGGAGTTACCTTGGATAGGCTTGGTGAGAAATATGGTTATACCATGACATGATAGATACTTTTTCCCCTATGTGGTATACCTGGGATAGTCTCATGGAGTCATACATTACACCATATTGAGATTGATATGTGAGAATCCTTATATAGATTGACTTGGATGGACTCTTATGTTGATGGGTATTTATAGTTATCCTGGTGAAATTCTTGGGTTGTTCTGTATAGATTGGATTAGATGAGATTATGATACTATTTTATAATGTTCTATATATTTATTTCATAAAAAATCTATGAAGTTAAAACTATAAAATTATGGACTCGTTTTTCAGGATAAATAACATGCTTGGGTTCAGGCCGTTATTGTTACATGATTTGATGATCCATTTTAAAACCCAAATTATATCTATAGAGTTTGAACTTTATTTTGAGATATACACCTTCTGATGAAGTATATAGTATCAGAAAAATATTCTATGAGGATTCCTGACTAAAGTGTTTTATTTATTTATTTTTTTACATTTATAAAGTACGTGTACACTACCCATTTTTAATATCAATTGTTTGACTTGTTTTATAAACCTTTTGTGGTGGACTAATAAGTATATCTCGCAACCTATTAGGCCCACCTATGGGAACCAGATATACCTCATGATTTCATGTATAGATAAAGTTAAGTGTGTGTCTTTGGATTTTTTATTTATAGTACTAGGATGGAGTTTGGGGGGAGAGTACTGATATTTTGATTGTGATTCTGGTGGATGAATTTTTTGGTCATTAATCTTAATTAATCATGTCATAAATGAATTTACCATATATACTATTTGTTTATTTTTTGTATAAAATCATATCATGATCATAAATTTTCTATCAAAAATTTATTTAGCTTCCTCCTCTTTATTCATCTTGTAGATTTATTACTGTTCCCATCCACTTCTCATTATTTCTTCCAAATTTTATTATTATAATTTACCACTTTGTATTACTATGGTCATATGGTTAAATTAATCCCATGATACCATTATAGACCCTCATTACTAGTCAGAAACCCCTAGAGTATGGGGAGGAGCACTTGAGGTCATGTGTTAAAATGGTTCTGTTGTTGTTACTTGGGAATTCTAGGCTGGGACATCATAATGATATAGATACCCATTATAAAAAATCATTATTTTACATGGATAAAATTTTAATCTCTCTAATGGTCAAACTTTTCATAGAACTAGAGATTTAATATGTTACGCAATTATCTATATAAATATCTATTTTAAAAAAATCATTTGAATTTCACCATAAGTTCACCATATTAAAAATTATTCTAGAGACATCATAAGTAATGATCATCCTCAAAACTTGAGGAATGTATATACACAAAACAAGTTATATTAAACACTCACTAAGGGATAGATAAACATTTCATCAAGGATGAGGTCAAAGTCATATGATAAATAATATAATCATAACATAAAAATCTTATGATCATTAGTGATAATACTAAAATATATGTTAACTTCAAAGGGCATGTAATAAGAACATAAATCCATTAATTATAATCATAGATTCACACTATAATAAATATGGACTATAATACTTTAACATAATTCTTGAATAATGATAGAATATAATGAGAATGCGTAAAATCATTAAACTCTGGAACAAACATTAAAATAAATAAAAATTAAATTCTTGAGTGTTAGAAACTGTACCCATGATTGTAAGAAAATAAAACATTCTTATGGATAATTTTTTCTTAAGATATTCATCTTTTTAAAACGAAATCACAAATGTTCATTCTTGAGAAACATTTTGTAATCATCGATGTAAAATTCATAGGTGTGTGAAACATATCAAAATAATACCTTTATTTTCTCAAAAAATAGAAGGAAATATTTTATGGAAATGGATTATAATTAAATACTTTTTTCTACAAATATATAATAAAGAAAATCATTTAAAATTTACAATGTAGTGAGTACATGTGAAATAAATTCTAGAAGAATTCTTATAAATATAAGGCTATTTGATTTATCAAATCCCTTACCTCTATTCTTGACTTACATATAAGTTCATTAAACTCCCATAAAAAATAAAAATACATTAATAACTAATCTAAAAAACATATTCATATATATAACCATTTATGAAAATAATTTTTAATTATTCATTATATGAATATTAGTTTTTTGTTAATAATTTTCAATATTTGGTGTTATTAATCCTTATCTATTTGATGTAGCTTCACAATCATGATTTTCGTATTCATTATTCTAAAAAAATTATCATTACTAGCTTATAAAAGATAAATTAATTTATTATTTTTTAATTATTATTATGTTATAAATTAATTCAATGGGAGTTCATTTTATGATCCTTAAAGATAAAATCCATGAATGTCATGTTCTAGTTATTATTACCAACCATTCATCAGTATATTAATTAAAAAGATTAATATTAATCTCACAACTCTAGTAAATTTATAAAATAATTATTTAATTATATATATAATATATTACCCATAATTATTTTTTCATATTCATCCAAGATATTATGTTATTGAATTGTTCGAGTAGGTGGTCACACATGCCCAAGCATTGTTGGATTATTGTAATTATAAAACATGTATCTTTTGGATTAATATAATTATTAAAAAGTTAAAATTGTATTATATATATATATATATATTAAAGGTTTTAAATCCGATTTTAATATTATTTTAACAAATATAAATGAATTTATATGGAAAACCTGATTTGTCACTTCATGATGGTGGTTTTATGTCACAAGACATGGTTAATGTTTTCATTTCTTAACTAATTAGATGGAAAAAGGTATAACATAATTTTTCACACCATAATCATAATTATATTATATATTTGAAATGTAATATTAACATTCACCCCTATAAATTTTTACTATAATTATTGTTAAAAGAAACTGATTTCTCTTCTTCTTGGAGGTGTTAGACTGCACAACACATAAATAATGGTTTTGTATTTGTAACTAAAAAAGAGGATAGGTGTTTAATTTTTATTACCTTATCATAATAAAATTATATATATAATTAATAATTATTTTATTATATTTAAATTAGAAAATAGTGATTGTAAAATTATGAAATGTGAAAATATGTTATGTAAAAAAGAGCACTCACATTGAAATTATTGTGATTTCCATAGATAATTCCTTGAAAAGGGTGGTCTTAAGGAAAACAGTTTTCATCAGAGAATAAAATAAAATGAATATAATTACAAATAATGGTGAAAATTTGAATTTAAGTAAGAATCTGAATTTTTTAGGGTTGTATTTAAAGGGTGGTGAGAGGATCCTTTTAGTGGTGATAATGATTTTTTTGTAATTATAACTACTTATTATAAAGGGATAACATGATAAAATTTTCAAGTGGAACCATAATTTCTGAAAATATTTAATGAATGTATGGTTTGGTCTATAAAAAATAAAAATAAGTCGATTAAAAACTTGTTTCTGTGATGTTATGATATTTAATCCCTCTATTTCACAATTCTTTAATTTTGGTTTTCTACTACTGTAACCAGTACACAACCCATTATGAGTTATCATGTAAACCCTAAAATAAAGTATTCCATAAAATATATATTTTACCTTATAGTTAGATATATTGATTAAATTTTATTATATTCAATTTTTATATGTGAAAAAATGAATTATAATACCATAATTGTATACTGTATTAAATCAATTTTAAAAAAAATATTACATATATTTAAAAATGTATTATAAATATTGAAATACAAAAAAAATTGAAATTTATATATTATAATTTTATATTTAAAAAATATGTGTGTACAATAGTATTTTTAATAAATATACATGTTATACTTATATATAGGTAATGTTGTGAAATTCTCGGTTTTTCTAAGTGGAATATTCTACTCTTGAACTAAAAATCAGTTAATTAAAAAAAATTATAATATATTATTTTCACAATAAATAAATAAAATGAATTTAAATTTTTAAAAATTTATATTCTATAATTAAAATATTTAAATTCTAAATAAAATCATTTATTCTTGTGAAAAGAGGTTTTTATAGGAGACAAACCTTTAAATATATTAATTATTCCTAAAAAATAATAGTAAATTAAAAATATATCATACATGGAAAAAATAAGAAATTAATTTATATATATAGTGATTTTAAGAGATACTTAGTTACACTGGTTGAAAAAATATTATAATGGGACTTTATTTTATAATGTTGTCACAACTATTTCTGCCAACTTATTTAATAACTACATTACTGTGTTAAATATATTTTTTGTTAAAATAAATCATAATCCATTATGATTTTATGTTTCATGTGGATAATTAAATCATTAAAGTAAATAAATATCAAATAATGAAACAAAAATCATCACAAGATATTGAAACATATCTACGGATATTATTCAAAATAATCAAATGGAAAATGATAACTAATTTCATAAAAATGGATTGAATAATGTTTAACATATAAAATGTAACATCGAGGAATTTTGAAAATATATTTTAAACTATTTGTATGTATAAACTAAAAACCCTTTTAATAAGGATAGTGGACTAGTTTTTCTCATGAGGCATATCTATGCAATGAATGTATATGTAATTATTGGACCCACCGAACAATTTACAAGTCTAATGAATTCACTATTTTAATAAATAATATAAAATAGTAAATACTACATAATAATCAATAATTATCCATTTTGGAAGAACTATCATTCAATATGATACCACATTCTCTAGAAAATATTAACATAAACCATCCAGAATAATATGGTGGATTGTATCATTAGATTATATCCTTAGTAAATAATAATATTCAATAATGTATGTTGATATAAAAAAAATACATTAAAAATATCACATGAAAATTTCATGAGGAAAATAAAAATTTTGACTATGAATTCACATAATTAAAATTTATAAAGCTCGTGAAGGAGGAAAATTTTATTCATTATGTATAATTTAAATAAATATATTCCTTTCTCACTTCTGTATGAAAAGTTAAAATAATTACCTCATTCAAAAATTATAGGATGATTACTTTTAAATAATTTTTTTAAAGTAAAACAGGGGTTACAAATTATTTAATAAATAATTAGAGATTAGTAAAATTATTCTTTGAATTAATTGTAGGAATATATGGTTATGGAAGAAAAATATTCCCAACTGAGTAGAAAAAAATGTTTGTTTTCTACAAAAACATTATTTCAGAATCCTGGGTCATTAATAAGATAAAAGTAAATGAAAAAATACCATTTCAAGAAATTACTAGAGTAGAAGTAAATATTTTTGTTTATGAAGTAATTATAAAATAACTCCCCCAATTTATACTTTAACATAATCAATCCCAAATATGATGAGATTGTGAAATAAACCTTTAAGACATTGATAACTTGTTAATCATAAACCCCATTAAATAAATAATGTAAAAGTATTCATTAAATAAAATAAATAAAAATTTAATCATGATATACCATATATAATTGGTAGTATATAAACCTAATGAAATAAACAAGTGGTGAATACAATATATTTCTCAAAGAATCAATATTGAAAGAAGTAACCCTTACCTCAGGTACGATATTCATTGTATGTGTATGAACCTCTTATTTTTTAATTGAATATTTATTATAAATATATTCTAAAAACATACACAAATATATCATACCTTATAGTATTTATATATAATATTTTTATCACCCATTTTTTATCAAATGTTTATTAAAATAATTATTTCTTGTGGTAAATTCAACATTTTTGTGTGTATATGGGTTTAGTAGTTTTGGTCTCTATATTTTTATCATTGTTACATAATATACATGAATTTATTCATGATATAAATATAATATATATTAATTAAATATATTTTTATTACCATCCATTTAATGATTAAATTAAAAATATATCATATCGCTCCGTAGAAGTGGTAGCCCACATGTATGCATGAGTGACATTATCATTTAAAAAAATGGAAAATGAAATGGTATTTAAAATATTATAGTTCAAAAATAATATTTATTTCTGTTATATAATTTATATTCATTAGTTAAATCTTTATAAACATCATTTTAATGTGGTAATGAAAACAATTACACCACTACATGAAGATAATAAGTCGTACATAGACATGATTGATGTTTTCTCTTTTTTGTATGATAAAAAAAGAGTTACAAAATTGTTATAGAATATGAATAATAAAATATCTATATGTTTATTTAACTTTATTTATTTTTTTAGTATTTGTACAAAATATTTATATGGTGATGAATAATAATGAAATTTCAATGTTTTGGTAATAACAATTACTTCTTCAAAAGAGATTCTTTACATCCTTTCTTAAGGGTCATATGGTTATCCTTTTAAGAATAATAAAACCAATAGAACATGGATATGGATGAAGATAATATTTTTTTATAGGGTTTAGTACATATAATATTCTATAGGTGGTGTATAGAAGAGAGGAGATGTGGTGCCTTTTTATAGTGAACAAAAGGACACAAATGAAATTAATAAAAAATATTTAAATATAATAAATTCATTTTCATGAATATGTTGAATTATGTATCCATAATTTCAAATATAAGATATTATCTGGTTCATATCCCAATAAAAAATAAAAAATGTAAATATTTATGTGTTATTTTAAACATTATATTTTGGTTTAACACCTTGGTTAAACTATTTTAACCTTAACCGTAGTAACTTTTTCAATATTAATGGTTCATAATGTTACTTATAAGTTATAAATTAACATATAAATGGATGAGTGATGGATTTTCAACAATATCACATCCATCTTATCCTATTTCATTGTTATTTTTTAAATAATTTATAAAATATTATCATTCAAAAATTTCAATAATGTAATTTTTTGAACAATTAAATAGATTTGGCTTTAAAAAACCAAGATAAATATTTACTTAGAATATATATTTTTAAAGAATCTATAATATTTCATATATATATATATATATATATTTGTGTATAAAATATTAATATCACTATAACTCACTCAAAAAATAATACTTTTATAGTTTTTAAAATAATTTATTATCTTTTTATATTTATTTAATAAATACTACATCAATATATTGTAATCATTTAAGATAATGATTTAATCACTAGAAACTACATATAAATTATCATTATAAAAACAATCAGTTTATATTTCAAATAAAAATTTAAACCCAAAATTTTCCCTTTTTATCCTTATAATAAAAATTTACACTTTAAAGTCAATTTTGAGATATTTTTTATTTATTCTTTTCATAAATTAATATGAATTTCCTGATCATGGATATATGTCAACTAGATTCCATATAATCAAGTAATTTAGGAATGTATTCAATCTTAACCCATAACAAATGATAAATTCAAGTGTTATGTTGATTTTTATAACTTCTCTCTTGGTATTAACCATATTTTACCCATTTTATCCTTATAGAGTTAACTAAAATTTATAGGTTTTCTATTTATAATTATCAAAAATTAATGTGACCTATATACAAAATTTAGACATCATGATTTAAAATATTGAACAATTTTTCATGATTCAATTTTTGTATGTGGTAGAAATGTATTTTATATTTAAATATGGAATCCAACAAAAAAATTTAGGAAAATGAAACTCTGAGTATAAACAAGTTTTCATGCTAAATTAAACCAAAAAATTAAAAAATGAACTTAATTGGATATATCATAATATTATAGAACTAATTATACCTTGTGTTCATTTTTTAAAAAAAGGTTTGTTTTTAAATTCTTGAATGAAAAAATATAGTTTTCAATGGAAATCATTTTTTTACAATTTGCTAAAAATTCAATATTTTTAGAAAAATAAAAATATTTCACCCTTAGTTGATTCTTATATCATAATTTTAAAAAAAAAATATTTTATAATGTAAAATTTAAAAAAATTCCATAAATCTAATATAATTCTAATACACAAAACATAATATATTTTTTAAAGAAATATATATTTTTGATGTATAAATTTATATTAATGAAATTTTATTACATATTTATTATTAAAAAATTATATAAAACCTTTTTAAATATTTCTATAATGTGGATATACCTATTCTTTCCAACCAATTCAATGGTTATGTTATAAAGTCAATATTTAAATAATAGAATTTCATGGATCGTTTATACTATCTATTTTATTTCATACATGCTATCAAACATTCTATTCTTTTAAAATTTCATACTCTTACATTCTCCCCCTTAAATAAATTGCATCGTCATAATTTGTATTTTTTTCTCATTATTCACGGGTTTGAAATTTGAAAATTTATTTTTGTTAAATATACATCATAAAAATGGTTTTTAAAACATCCTCATATGAAAAGAGAAAGGAAGATATGAAATCCATTTGGAATAACAAAAAAACAAGGGTTAAAAATAAGAGAACATTAGTGGGAATTTAAAATAGGACATGGAGGAGAAAACTAACACATGAGGACTAACATATAGTTAAAAAGTACATGGTTAAGTGAAATTTAATGACCACAAGACAATAAATCATTGATTGGTGAAAAGTTCATCAATTCATAAAAAATGATCATAATTTTATAACATTTTTATTTCAAGGTCTTTTTTGAGATTTGAAGAATTACATTACTATCAAGAAAAAAAATTAGAAAATATAATTACATCATAGCCTTATATTTTATAAGAAAAAATTTATACTTTGGTTATTCTTCAATAAATTTCCACTTCATATCTTACATCTAGAAAGAAATATTCCATCTTAATTTTTCCTTCCTGAAATACTAAAAATAACTTTTATTGGATCATTAGATGTATAATAGAATAAATATTTCTTCTATCTATCATTAAATATTTATTAAAACCAAAATAGCTTGAAAAATTTATCGAATGTAATATGTTAATATCTAAAACCTCACAGGTAACCTCAAATTATAATCTCAATCCACTATATAAGTAGTTAAATTTAAGTCTCATCAATATTATATCTATCAACATTTAAAATAAAAACAAAAAAATAGATCAAAGGTCACTAAATTTACAAAATCAACATAATGTTAGATACCAAAACAATAAAGTATCTCTTAATGTCAAATACCAAATATATTAATACATCTGTCATATATTCTCCTATAACATGGTAATAACATGAATAATGATAAAAATGAAAATATGAATGAAGAAAAAATATCTCTCTCATTTTTCATTAAATAAAATCATAAATTATTGAATATATTCCATAAATAAAAAATACAATTTATATCAGAAATGATACCATCAAACTAGTAATCATTTACAAGGTTTCCAATATTATCATAATTAAATTATAAATTATAATAATATCATTTAATAAACTAAAAAAATTATTTAATCCATAGAAAAATATTAAGGGTTATCTTCTTGTTAAGGATGTGTTTTCCATAAAATATCACCTTACCATTAAATCACATTTCTAGTTCATCATTCTCATTCAACATAGGTCTTAAAATCCATGCAAAAAAACTATTTTGGATCAATACTTATATGTTTCAGGAACCTTATAAATAAAACATCATTGATATAACACATCTAAAAAATAGATATCAAACCTAAATCTTTAAACACTTTAGTCCTTCCACTTCAAATATTTTCATGGAATAAGACCTTCCTAGGTCAATGATTTAACCTTTTTATTATGAAATTTTCTCAGATAATGACCATGTTACTCATAAATAAGATAGTGAACTTCTCATAAACCCTTTTATATATGACCACCATTCCATACAAAAAACATTTTTCCCATTCATGTGATAAATTCACTAGGGTGTCTCTTTACACATTTTTGACATGAAGGAAATTGAGTCTTCATCACTCCATTATCTCTACTACCATATATCTCTCTAAACACTTTCCTTCTCATGATTAGAGACTATGAGTGTTTATTTATGTGATATTTTTTATTCATATGTCATTATAATTGATTAAGAATAATGAGAATATCATTCACTCTAGTAATAATCTCAATTAGTTTCTCATCATCACCATAATGTCAATCACATTTAATTTTAATGTGGTTCTTTATGGTTCTAACCATTGACAAAAAATATTGTTATAAAAAATTATAATCATATAGGTAAACTAAATAATCATGAAAAACAAATTATATGATGTTTTAATCGTTACCCCATATTTTCAATATTTGAATACTTATATTTAACATTGGTCCTTCATGATTATCATCTATTCAATTACTTATTAATGGTTCATAAATTAAATGAAATTAAACCTAATATTGTTATACTAGAGTGTCATACCAGGTGTATCGTAAAGTAATACTCACCATGAACCAAAATGATTGCCAACATTTGATCAACTAACTCATTTTTATGTTATTAACCCTAGATGCATCTATGAAAAAACAACATTATCTTGTATTATCCAAATGTGGATGTATTTCTATAAAAAATCACATAATATCTACCTTACCAAAATATTATTATGATATCTTATTCATAGTCTTATCTTCAATGTCAGACATATGTTTATGTATACTAATATATTTTTTCACAAATCTAGTTACCATGGTTTCAATTAAACATCCTCTCATACCAATAATAAATACCATAACCCTAGTATCCCATATCCATTACTTATATTGTTTAATTGGAACTATATACAGGGAATCTCATCTTGAAGGTACAAATAATTTAGTAGTCCTAGTAAACGAGATGCATACTTTAATATCACATTGTGTTTGAAAACATAAAATACAAAACATATTGAAATAAATTTTATTCATCCATGAACACATTCAATAATTCTTTGTTCATACCATATGGAAACAAAAAAGTAAGTGTGATATAAGATTCCCATTAATGGTTATGTTCAATGTATTCTATTGTTAGTAAATAGTCCATAATCAATATGGAAAGGTAATTAAATGAAAGCACATTCCATTTATTCAATAACATGAGGTTGGAGTATAAAATTTTAGGAGTAAATGAAGATAAAATGATGTGATAGAAATAATCACATTGTCATGAAACATATCCATGCATAATATTAAAAATTATCACATGTAAATGAATAATTGGATTATTAATTATGGAATTCACAATAAAAGACATCTAAAAATTACCACTAAGTCCTGGTATTAATACAATTCAAAATATTATAATCTATACACAAAAAATCCCATTTAATAGGATAGCCAACTAGTTTATCTCTTTAGTACTATCAATGCATCGATGAGATATGATATTATATGCTCATCCCATAAATTAATATGTCTAATGTATTCACCTTTGAAAAAATAATACAAAATAATAATTATGCCTCAAAAATAAATTATTTCACTTATTGAAAAAACTGGCATATGGAATTTCAATATGTTCCCAATTAAAACTAAACATATTCCATAAATAAAAATATCATTCATGGTATCATTTCATTATATCATAAATAATGAATAATATTCAAACATGGAAATTGACACATAAGAAAACACTTTTAAAGAGACTATTGGAATTTTTTAATTAAAATGACCCTTTTACTTTGAAATCACTTATTTAAAATATAAAAAAATCACATGTATTAAGGAAAACATTTTCATTGAGAATTGTAAAAATATGAGTTTTTTTATGAAATGCAGATCTCTTATTTTTTAGTTTTCATGTTTATAAATGTACTAATGTGTATTCCCTTTGAGGTTACGAAGATTTATGGGTGTATGGGGCTTATTTGGAGCCCAAAACCCATGTTTTTTGGGTGATTTAAGCATGGTGCCTGATTAGTGAAAACGATGCAAGGTAGGTTTAACGGTTTTAAAAAATCATGCAAGGTAAGAAATAAAGTAGGTAATAAACGTACGATTAGAAAAAAAACATCTGTACTGACATGCACAGTCATGCGTCTAGGTCTACAATTTTGACAGATTTTTAACAAAGACATTTTTCATGGTTTTTTCAAGGTTAGTCAAACCGTGAGATGAAATCATGTGGGGTGGCCACCTTCTATATTTTACCATGAATTTTGGCACACAAGTTATAAACTGTGTGCCTAAATCATGAAACCCATGTAAAATTAAAAAAAATTATATTTTTAATTAAATTAATTTCCTTTTTAAATCTATTTTTAATTTTCATTTCAACAGACAGAAACTTAAGCTTTTGAGAGACCTCTCCTTCAACTATTCTTGGAATCAAGATAAACTCTATGTATGATCTTTGTTTCGGGAGAAAAATGTGTCATTTTATTTTTAATTTTAAGAACTAAATTCCATTTTATCTATTATATGTTCTTCTAGTTATTAGTTGTGCTGGTTTGATTTCGGCTCATATTCCCTAATATCATTTTCTTCATCCATTCATCACGTTTTTTTCCAATATCAGTCGAATTAGGAGTTCATACTGGATGATAAATCTACTACCCAGGTAATTTATGTGTTCTATACAACTTCCTAATGTTATAGTGCTTCATTAGGCTACCTTTCGTAATGCATCCTTCAAGACCTTCTAATATGTCCCTGAATTTAAATTGGTTATTTAAATTAGATGTAATCTAATATTTTAGGGATTCCCTTAGTTTTCATTGTGATTTTTTGGAATATGTTTCCCAAATAATGGCCACCCATGGGGTTTGACTTATAGAAATTCCTTTTATGCCTTGGTTGAACCATCCAAGAAGTGAGACCTTGTTCTTTACTACATGTAGGAAGCCTAATCACATTTAAATTGCATTGAATTTATTAATAGGATAATTCCTACCTCCTTTATTTATTCTATGTTTTCATGACATGTTTGAGTTGGTTTAATGGCTTGGATGGATTTGGTAAAATGGTGGGTATACTCATTTAGTTGATTTACAATTGTTTGAATGCTAATTTGGCACACTTGATATATGAGTGGGTATAATCATGAGTTGTTTTGAATGTGAAATGGATATCATGAGTGGGTATACTGAAATAGATTGAAATTATTAATTGAATAAAATGATAAATGTATGAATATATGGCTTGGACAAGCTCATCGGACCTAGAGCATGGTAGTGGACGCCTTGGATAGAGATACTCCTTGGGTATTAATTCTATGGGATTCCATGGGACTTTATACCCCTTAGATCCATCTTTCTTGGACTTTCATAGGAAATGTATGGTATGAAATGAACCTAGGACTCAAACCAATTCCTAACTAAGTTTCCATTGAGATACTCCTGGGAATTGACGATGATGCATTAGTCTTCGACACCTTGGATCCATCCCTTGATGGTCTAACTCTTTGACATACAGCTTGACCATGTGAATTATGACATTATTGTTTGAATGGATCGATCATGGATATTTATGACAACCCTAATTATGAGGAAAGTTCATAATTGATATGGTACTTGGGTTTATACGGTGAGACCATCATGATTCATATTTTGTTTACTTGTAGCTGCCATGTTAGGAGTTTGAAATTTTTTTTGTAGGGATATTTGAGAGGCTAGTTAGTATAACTTGATTACTATTGGACATGCCTTGGGAACTTTAAATTTCTTTAATACTCACCTTATTTACTCTTTACCTTCTTAACTTGTTATATTTCACAATATAGAATGGTATAGATCTTGGGTGATTGCCTACTGGGATGTTCTCTAACACACTGTTTAGGCCACCCATAGGGACCTAAATAGATTATTTGGTTATAGGTATTGATAAGGGAAAGCTCCATAATACATGTTATTGATTACGGCATAAGAGTAAGAGAGAATGGAACAAATCTAAGGCTTTCTATGCTATAGGGATAAATTTTCGTTTTTTGGATTTTCGACTCATGTATGGTACTATAATACCATGTTCCTATATTGGATTACTTCTTAGATACATGTATCATTTTAATAATTATATATGAGACACTTTTGGCATCGTTATAAATTATTACCCTGTTCATTTATTAGCTATCTTCTTATTGTGTTTTCTTCTACTATTTGTTTTTATTGATAATCAATTTTGTATGCTCTAGTGATGAGAAATATTATCCCCACTGATAAAACTAGGCCCTCACTTCTAGTTGGAAGCCTCTTGTGTTTGGGGATGTGCACATAAGGCCTTATAACCAACCAGGATTGGAGAACTACTGAGTGAAATCTTGATATGGGATGTTACGAAGTGGTATTAAGAATTTTCTTTTATGGTGTTCTTTACTATTTGGAAACAATAGATATGGATAAGAAGGAATATGAGTTTGATAATGAACTGTGTCTGAGAGTAGCTAACTCTTGTATATGGAAAATCCAAATTACCTCAAATAGAATTGCTATTTTTTTGGTTTTGCCTATTAAATTTGATTTGATTCCACCATTGGGTGGCACAATTTCATTTTGATATTGATATTTTTATGATTTAAGTGTTATGTTGTGTTGAAACCTGATGAGATGAAGGTATTCCATCTCATGCATCGTATGGGTACTTGTTAGAAATCACATTTCATGCATCATAATTTACCATTTAAAATAAATTAATCTTGAATGATTTTTTGATTTGTATTGTGATATGTGTACCTAATGTTGTGAAAGATTTTATGAAGTGGATAGAATAAGTAACACTATATTTCAGTTCATAAGGTGTAATGGGACCTTATGGACTAGAAAATGGTGCACTATTTGACACAATTATTTGAAATTAACTTGTTACTATATGAATGACATGGAAACCAAATCTTAGTTCATGAAGTGTTATGGGCCCTCATAGATTGGAATGTGGTAAACCATTGGTTAAACTCCTTCTAAGGAATGAATAATGGAGATTAAGGGGAAATTAATAATAAATAAAATAGAATGGAACATCTAACTTGAAATAGAGAATTGACATAGACCTAAATTTTGAGTGGATAAGAGGTAGTGTGTTTAGTGGTTTTTGGTGAATATTCTTTTGCATTCCTAGATTTAGGAGTAGGATGTGGGTTTTCACATGGTTTTAGGAGGGTTTTGAACTGTCCTATGATTTTGAGCTATGAATCTTGATATCTTTCTTTTCTGAGGAATGTGTTTGGGATTGTAGAGACATGCCACCATGATGACCCTCGGTATTATTATAGGAGGGAGGTGGTGAACACACTATAGAGGTGGTGGTCCATGGGATACTAGAATATACTTCATTAGTGCTAGTTGTGGCACCAGCTTTTGTTCCTGAGGTAGGTGCTGAGGCACAGTTTTGTGACAGATTCTTTGTCTTCATGTTGAATTTTTAGGGTGAAAATAGTCATTCCTTTTCTAGGTTCGAAAAGATATAGTATATTATTTGGGGTGATTTTTAAACCAGTTTATATGGATATTTATACCCTATGACTCTATGGGTAGAGAGATCTAGTGAATTCATGTTTCTAGAGTAGGGCGCGATGATGGTTTTAGAGTACTCAGCATGCTTTAAAAAGTTGCAGTGGTTTTCATCGAAGTACCTTACTGATGGGATATTGAAGAAATTATTCTTTGAGGAAGATCTCTAAATTGCTATCAGATCTCAGGTCAATATGTTTAGGTTGACCTGTATCACTAAAATTGTGAATTAGGCATTGAATATAGAGTGAAACCTAAAGAAATATTGGGGCGCAGAGCATGGCAGTGTTGTTTCTCATCCTCGTGGTTCAGCATATCCAAGAAGGAAACTATGTTTATAGGATACCCATGAGATTAGAATAATTTAGGTTATCAGTACTGGTATCTCTATGTTCTTTCATTAGTTTGGAATATGAGGCCACATAAAGAATCTGTGTGACTGCAACCTATTCGATTGTCTATCTTGTGGTAGGATGGTCCAGGTGTAGCATTTCTATAGGACCATGCCTCTATATATTAATGGTAGCGGTAATCTCAAAAACTAGGTTTAGGATTTGTTTCCTCATCTATACATTAGTAAGGGAGTTTAATCAGTGTTGGTCAATCAGGTCGAGGTAGTGGTGGTTGTGGTTGAGTCAGCCAGACACTAGTTACACCAAGAATTCAGAGTGGGCCTACTTCGACAAGTGAGACCATGTCACAGGGTCTTGGTGCATGAAAAGTCTATTATGTATAGACTAACCCCATGGATAAGGTTTATGGTTCATCTACGGTGAGAGTTATGATCCTATTAGCCCTTAATATTGCATCTTCTCTTTTTGATGTAGGTGAATTTCATAGTTTTATATCTATACTAGTGGTGAAAATCCTTGGGCTTGTTTTACTATCTTCTGAGTGAATTTTTATGCTAGAAAATCCATTTTGAATTCGAATATAGAATGTGAACCAATGTAGGGAGTTCCCCCTTATGTATTGTGTGTGTCGCTTCATCAGGGATATTTATGCCCTTTAGATGAATGGGATTGATGTCATACTCAGGATGTACTGAATAGTTTCTTATCGAGCTATTTTTTGTTTCTATTACTGAAGGGTGACTTTCACATCCCTAGAGGGTGAATTATATACTCACATGGGTGAATGAAATGTCTAAGAAATTCTAGATAGAAAAGAGGATCATAGGCTTAGTGGGATAGCATCCCAGATCGATAGTTTCTATCTGGATGATCAGGGAGCACATCAGAAGAACTTTCCTATAAAGGATTATTATTTAAGGGATGTGTTCCTTGATGACTTTTTTGGATTAACTTATGATAAATAGGTTTAGTTCCCCATTGTTTTATTACTATAAGAAGCACTAGTATTCATTCCTCCTTAAAATATGGCTACGATGAAGTTGCAGGAGCTCAAGAGGAAGCTAAAGGATTTGGAGGAAAAGTTATTTATTCAACCCAATACTTCTCTATGGATTTCACATAACATTTTTATGAAAAAATTAGACATAACCCTAAGGATTTGAGTATATTAAAAAATTTTGAACCAGTTTATGCTTAAAATTTGATATCCCTTTTTATAGATAGATGACATGTTTGATCAGCCTCAAGGATATCATGTTTTGACGAAAATAGACATGAGGTTAGGATATATTCAGGTACGTTTTCAACCTATGGATGTAACTAGTACAACCTTTCCTAGTATCTATGGTCTATAAGAGTATCTATTTATGTCATTCGGTCTCATGAACACGCTGGCGGTTTACATGGCACTGATGAACTGTGTCTTGCATCCTTATCTAGATTCATTTTTAGTGGTTCTTGTGGATGATATCTTGGTGTATTCTCACAAAAGAGACAACCATGATAAACACCTTGAGATCATATTGGATACACTAAGAGATCATTAGTTATATTCTAATCTTAAAAGGTGCCACTTCTGGATGGATTAAATTCACTTCCTAGGTCACATTATCTTAGAGACAGGAGTATAAATAGTCCCAGATAATGTGAGAGCTTTGGTTTCTTGGGAGAATCTCAAGAACATCATTGAAATACAAATTTTCTTGGGTATAGCTAGAATTTACAGTAATTTCATACAAAACTTATCATGCTTAGAAACATTATTGATGGCTTGACTAAGAAGGGTTTAAAGTTTTTATGGTCAGATTCTTATGAGACAGCCTTTCAAAATCTGAAAGGAAGATTGATTTCAGCCCTAGTTCAGATACTTCCAAAATAGGGTAAGAGATATATTGCATATTATGATGCATCGGGTATTGGGTTAGATGTAATGCTGATATAGGGGGATATATTTGTGGCGTATGGGTCTCAGTAGTTGAGGACACATTATAGGAACTACCCAACACATGATCTTAAGTTATCTATGGTTTTTGAAGCATTGCGTTGTTGGAGGCACTACTTAGTAAGAGAGCATTTTGGGGTGTACATGGACCAAAAAGGCCTCATGTACATGTTTACACAGGCTAGTCTGAATCTGATGTAGCAAATAAGGGTGGAGTAACTAGAGTCTTTTAACTTAGAGATTTCCTATATTCCTGGTAAAGGCAATACAGTGGTTGATGAACTGAGTAGGAGGACTCAAATATAGTCAGTTCGGTAATCTAGTGGTGAGTGGCAGCTCATGGCTTTGTTTTTTTAGATGCACTCTAAGGTGCACAAAAAATAAGGAAAGACTTATCTATTATAATTAGTTATAGAATCTAACATACTGAATTTAGTGAGGATGTGTCAGATATCAAATTCAGAGGGCCTAGTCATATAGGAGAGTGTTCTGCTGAGGAACCACCACCTGGTTGGACCATAAGAGGGGATGAGAGTCTTTTTATCCATGGTCACGTTTGGATTCCAGTGGACATACGCAAGGAGCTGATGCAATAATTTCATGATCATCTTGGGTAGTGCACCATGAAATCAGTAATATGTACTCTAACTTATGTCGTAGTTATTGGTGGTCGGGTATGAAGTGGGAGGTAGCCAATTTTTTCATGAGGTGTTCCACCTATCAGTAGGTGAAGGTAGAGCATTAGTGACTATAAATATTGTTGTAGTAGTTACCTATCCTCATTTAAAAATGAGATGATGTCTTGATGGACATTGTGACCTATTTTTCGAGGTCTCTAGAAGGTAATGTTGTTTTTTGGGTTGTTGTTGATAGAAACATGAAGGTTTCTCAATTCTTATCAATAAAGGAGACATTTAGTGTTGATTATCTTGGGAGGTTTTATATTCATGAGATAGTACAACTCCATTGAATCATGTGCACTATTGTTTCAAATAGGGACTCCCAATTTACATTTAATTTTTTGGATGAGTTTTTATATGGAACTGAGTATACAGGTTCTTCTGAGCATAGAATATGACCCTCATACTGATGTACAGTCAGAACGTATGATATAGGTATTAGAGGACATGTTTCAAGCATGTGTCAAAGATTTTGGGGCCTCTTGGGAGAATCATATAACCCTGGTTAAATTTTTCTACAATAACAGTGTGACTATACATATAGAACTATATGAGTCCTTATACGGTAGGCCATGATGATCACCCATGTGCTGGTTAAAGGCAGGTGAGGCAGCTTTACAAGGACCACATCTTGTGCATGAGACTTCTGAGTAGGTCTATTTAATTTGTAGGTATATGGTTACTGCATAGTATAGATAGAAGTCCTACATCTCTCACTGAATATGACCCATAGTGTTTGTGGTCAAAGATCGGGTATTCCTATAAGTTTCACTGAGGTTGGGACAGGGTCATATTAGGAGACACGGTATGATTTCACCATTATATTTCAGGTCATTCAAGATTTTGGAGATAGTTGGGTTTCTAGCCAATAGGTTTTAGTTAACTCATAGGTACTAATCCATGCACGACATCTTTTATATATCTCATATACACCTCAATCATTAAACTTGTTTCGTTCTTCTCAGCCCAAAGAGGTTGACCTATAGGTTGTAGTGTTCTTTGAGGAGCATCTAATTATTATAATTTATAGGATCATGAAGGTTCTCTAAGGTAAGTCAGTTCCTCTCATACTATTGATATGGAAGCATAGTCATTTACAGGATGATACTTGGGAGAGTGGGGCCAATGTATGTGCTTAGTGGCCAGTGTTATTCATAGAAGAATCTTAACCACCCTTCATAGGGAAATTCAAAGATAAATTTTTTTAAGGGGTGTGATTGTTAGATCCTAGGATTTTTTATGAGGTATGGATCACATATTTTTCAGTTTTTATTTTTAAATATGGCCTAATGTGGATTCTCTTTGAGTTCATTGAGGTTTTGGGGGGTGTACAGGGCCTGTTCGGAGCTTGGAGCCCATATTTTGGGGTTATTTAAGCCTGGTGCATGGTAATTATAGACTTTGTAGGGAAGGTCCTATGGATTGAGAAAACCATGTGAGGATAGACATAGATCAGGGAATGGTCTTATAGTTTGGAAAAACTATGTAGAATAGTCTACACATCCATGCGTCTAAGCCTATAATTTTAATGGATTTTTAACAGTGGGTTTCTCATGGTTTCTGCACAGTTAGTCAAACCGTGCGAGGAAATAGTGTGTGGTGCCCACCTTCTATAGAAGATAATACAGTTTAGAACATGGTTTGAAAAATCATGTTCCAAAACCATGTGACCCCTATCAAATTGGTAAATTTTATATTTTTAATTAAATTAATTTCTTTTTTAAACCAAATTTTGGTATTCATTTCAACAAACATCAACCTAAGATTTTGAGATCCCTCTTATTTGATTAATCTATGAATCAATATAGACTCTACATATGATCTCTGATTCTAGAGTGGAATGTCTCATTGGATCTATAACAGTTATACCTTGATTCATTATTATCGGTTCTCTAATCTTATGGTCATCGGAAGCGCTGTTTGTATTTTGGATCATATGCCCCAATTTCAATTTCATTGTTTATTCCTAATATTTTTCTAGATATGAGTTAAATAAAGAATCAATAATGTATTAGAACTCCACCAAAAGGATAAGGTAGGTGTTATATACAACATCCTCAGGTTTTGGTGATTTATTAGGCTAACTTCCATTATGCCACCCATCGGACCTTCTGAAATGGCCCCAAATTTAAAAAGGTTGTTTTAATTAAATGTAATCAAAATGGTTAGAGATACCCTAAGGATTTTTTGTAATGTGTTGGTATTAATTTACCAAATCATGCAAACCCATGGGGTGTTACTGAAGGAAATTCCTTTTTATGCCTTGGTTGAACCACCCAATTGGTGAAAACTCGAAATTTCCTAGATGTAGGAAGCTAAATCACATTTAAATGGAATTGAATTTCCAAATTGAAGATGTCCTACCTACATTAATTAAAATATTTTTACATTCCAAGTTTAGTTTGGTTAAATGGTTCAGATGATTTTGGTTAAATGAGTGGGTATACTCATTTAGTTGATTTAAAATTTATTGAATGGTTAATTTGTCACATTTGATATATGATTGGATATACTCATGAGTTATTTTGAATTTAAAATGGATATTGTGAGTGGGTATACTCACATAGATTTAAATTATAAATGGAATAAAATGATAAATGTATAAATAGATGCCTTGGACAATCTCCGTGGATATGGAATGTGGTAGTGGATTCCTTGGATAGAGATTCTCCTTGGGTATTGATTCCATATGATGCCATGGGACTTGATACCCCTTGGATATTTCTTCCTTAGACTCAAAAAGGACATGTTTGTTATGATATGATTCTACGAATCTAACTAGTTCCTAATTGATTTTCCATCAAGATGCTCCCCGGACTCAAGGAGGATTCCTTGGTCTTTAAAACCTAGGATTTGGACCTTTGTGGTCTGACTCATTAACATAAGGCTCATCCACGAGAATTATGACATTCTTGTTTGAACATCTCATCCATGGATATTTTTTAAACCTTTGATTATACGTCGAGGCCCTAATTTATATGGTAATTTGGTTTACGTGGAGAGGCTATAGTGTTTACTTTTTTTACTTGTAGCTTCCTTTTTAGGGGGTTTACATTTGTTTTGTAAGGATACTTGATAGGATAGTCGGTATAACTTGATTAGTAGTGGATGTGAATTGGGCACTTTACATTTTTTTACTACTCAACTTCTTTACTATTTACCTGCCTATCTTGTTGTGTTGCACATCATGGAATTATATAGATATTGGGTGATTTCCTACTATTATGTTATCCCACACCTTATTTGGGACACCATTGGGGACCCCAATAGATTATATGATTTCAGGTATAGATAAGGGAAAGTTTTGTAATACAGTTTATTGATTGTTGGTTAGGAGAAGGGGAGCATGGGACCAATCTGAGTCTTGAAATGCAATAGGAATACTTTTTAGTCTTTTTGGATTTTGGATAATTATATTATATTTTACTACCGTGTACCTATTTTGGATTCTTTCTTAGATACATGTACCATTATCATCATTGTATATGATATGCTTGTGGAATTGATATATATTCATGTCTAGTTCATTTATTAGTTATATTCTAATGATATCTACTTCCACTATTGATTTTTATTGATATTATGTTTTGTATACTCTAGTTATGAGGGTATAGTATCCCCACTGACACACATAGGCCCTCACTGCTAGTCAGTAGCCTCAAGCATTTGGGGAGATGTTCTTGAGGCCTTGTTACCCATCGGTCTCAGGGAACTGTTGAGTGGAATCTGAGTCTAGGATGTTACAAAAATAATCTCACATATATGTATCAAACCCATTAACAAAATTATTTTTAATTATTTTAGAAAATTCCATTCATTCCATATAATTTAAAAACATTATTTTCACACTTTTTTAAGAAATGTTAAAAAAGTACCTCCACCAGTAGATGATAGAAAGATTCATTTTAGAAAATTTTATAAAATTGAAATATTGGTAAAAATTCATTTAATTATTCCTTTTACAATGGTATAAAAATTATTGAAAATATTTTATGACAAATATGGATACGAGAAAATCTATTTTCTTGACCGAGTAGTAAAAAAAAGTCGTGTTTCCTTAAAAATATTATTTTGATATCATGTGTAAATAAATATAATAAAATGAACTGAAAATATTTCATTTATATAAATAACCAGATTAGAATAAATTATAATTGTCTTATCATATAAAGGTTAAGTAATTACCATAATGGATACTTTAACATAAGCAATCATGAATAATGATAACATTGTGAAATAATATTTTACCACTTTTTATCCATTGAATCATTACCCCCACGAAAGAAATAATGTAAAATCAATCTATAAATACCATTAATATAAAGGTAATTATGATATATCATATAAAATGTGTGGAATATAAACCAAAATAATTAATTTAGTGTTATTTACATTATATGTCTCCGGAAAAACAATATTAGATGAGAAACCCTTTCCTCAAGTATCACTATTTTCAATTGTGTTTAAACCTCATGTATAATAAATATAAATTTATTATAAATTTAAAACAAACATAATCATATATATTATACCATATATTATTTAATTACAACTTTTTACCCACCATTTATTAATAATTATTTTCTAAAATCACTTTATTGGGTGATAATTATATTGTTTTCATGTTTGAGTTGGTTCATTAATTTTATTCCTCATATGTTGATAATGAATCAATCATATTTAAAATTTTAATCATGATGAAAATATAATATATATATTCACTTAATATATCTTTATTTCAATCCATGTAAATTTTATGTGAAAATCAGACCACATCCCTTCATAGAGGTGGTAGTCCACACATAAGCACAAGCGATGTTATCATTTTTCTATGAATTGGAAAATAAGAAGGTATATATGATATTATTAAAATAGAATCATTTAAATTTCATAAATATAATATATATTAATTATTTCTATCATTATATCCATCCATGTAAAGTGGTAATGAAAAATTAATTGTAGTATTGCATTGAGACGGTAAGTCCTATGAAACAGGAGCGATGTTTTTGCTTTTCATAACATGGGAAAGATATAAAAAATGGTCATAACATAGTCATAATAAAATATCTATATATTTATGATATAGGATTTACTATTTTATGATGGTTAAAATAGATTTATATTATGTTGATGAAGAATGAAATTTGAAAGATTCAGTAAAGAAGATTACCTCTTCTTCGAAAGATCTCCTTCAGAACTTCTCTCATGGAACCTAGGTTTAGATTATTTGGATGAATAAAACCACCTAAACTTAGAAAAATATGGTGAGAATAAGTTTTTTTGTTTTTCATTGATATAAGAGCCTTTATTTTCTATATCTAAGGGAGGATAATTTGTGCCATTTTAGAGTGAACAAAAGGATAAACATGGAATTATTAAAATGATTTAAATACAATAAATTTATTTTGAGGTGAAAGAGGCACCCTTTGGTGATAATTTCTAAGATAATACATTATAGTTTTGAAATATAATTGACCAATAAAATTTGGAATGTTATATATGGTATTTTAAATCTTATACTATGGTTTAACGCCTTAGTTAACATATTTTAACAATAATTATGGAAATAGTTTTTTGTATTTATAAATGGTTATTATATTATATATAAAGTAAAAATTGGAAAATAAATAGAAAAGGGGAGAATTTTAAACCATATAATTTTCCCTTCTCATTATTCAATATTTTAATGATTTTTAAATAATTGTATTTTTTCTTATAATATATCGTTATTGTAAATTTTTTCCCGATTCATTTAATTTGACTATAAAGACATTATGGAAATATTTAATTATATATAAAAATTTAAAAAAACTATATTTATTCATACATATAAATAAAATTTTCAGTCACTATAAATCACTCAAAATACATTACTTTTTTAGTTTTTAAAATAATTTTTTATTTTTCTTTTAAATGAATAAATATTGTATCCGTGTTATATAAAACATTAAGGTAATTATATAGCCGCTAAAAATCAAGAAAAATTTACAATGGGAAATAAAATATAATTTTATTTCAAATAATAATTTTTAAATTATCTTTTATTATTCTCATCCATATAAAAAATATTGTAGTTAAAGTAATGATAGTTACATACTACAAATATTCTATTCATAAATTAATATTTAAGTCCTAATAAAGGAAATATAGAACCAAGGGGAAGCATATTTGATAAATTGCTGCATGTGGACCAAATACTCATATCCAATGGGATAAAAGAAACTTTTGGGTTTATTTTTGTGACCCTATCTCATGGTTTTATCATTATTTTACTCATTGTACCCTTATCGAGGTGAAAAAAAATTTACGAAGGTTACTATTAATTATGGTGAAAAATAAGAGGCATATTTAAAAAAATTGTATGCTTAGATTCCTAATAGAGAATCATTTTTTACAAATTCAATTTATATAGATTTTATAAATTAATTTTAGATAAAAATTGTAGAGACCCCAAGCTTGACGTACATGGACATTGCATTACATTTGCGGAATACTTAGTACATAACAAAAACACACACAGAAGGATCGTAATAGTTTAGTGTCTTTGGAAACTCGGAACGTAATCTTCTAATCATGGTGAAAGGTCTTCAATATCTCCCATAAAGATCTTCCTTTTTTTACCTAAAACCTTTCTTTATATCCTGGGGAAAAGAAAACATAAAAGGGTGAGATCAAATTCTTAGTAAGGTTAAACAAAAGAAAAATCAATCACATCATATTCATAAGAACATAACTTTTGGAAATCTTAACCTGCAAAAGAGAGAATAATTTCATAACATGGGATAAATCATAGTAGTGAAATGAAATCCCAATAATCATAACTTAAAACATGAAACATTGTGGCATACACACATAATCATAGAGAATCATTTCTTGTTAGTCAAGACTCATTTCCAAGACTATCTTAGTGGACAAAGTCCCTTTCTGAACTGAGTCACCCTTGTTTCAGTCCTGTTTCACGGAACCGGTATAACCTACTATTCCAGCCATGTCTATCTCATGAGATATAAAATCTTTACCCAATGCATTGGAGGGAGATATAGGTCCCACCCATCTCATAATGAAACCATTCTTATGTGTGCCACAAAATCATAAATCATACATCATTGCATAACCCATGTAATAAAAATGGGAATCTTAAACATCGTGACACCATAAAACAATTAATATAAGATAAAGGAATTCATAAAAACAATCCCATCACAACATAATCAAATCAATGTAATAATAGGGATAAAAACAAAACCCTTTATTATCTTATATGGAAAATAATTTTGATAAAACACTTGAACTCCATTCTTGAGGAAAATATCCTTTCTGCTTCAAAAACACTTTTCATTTCTTAACATGTCGTAGAATTATAAACTAAAATAAGTTGATTAAAAATAAACATGAAAACTTGTAAAGGAAGCTTCTTGGAAATAATGTTTTAAAAATCCATTCATGCCGTATAAGTTAAAAAAACATTCTTTGTACTTTTGTCAGAAAAGTCAAAAAGTACCTCGTACGAAAAACGACAAAATATTCCTTTCATATCTTTTACAAAAAACTTACCAAAGGGTAAAATTTAATATAAACTATTTTATAAGGATATAAATATTACATATTGAGGAAACATGGGTGTGGATGATAAAATATACCCCAGTAAATGCCAAAGTATAAACAATCTCGGATAAAAATGAGATTGTGATATTTCCCTTACCTTAGGTCCGACTTTCTTTGTAAGTGTTCGAACCTCCTGTATAATGATTTAAATCATGTTATTGACTTATTCCAGAATAATATTCATTGTTATTATATCATATTTGGTCCACTTATGACTTTATGTTACCCGTTCTTTTGTAAATGCATGTTAAAGTAGCATTTTGGGAAAAATCGTCTCATTTGTCGTTCGTGTTTTTAACTTGTAATTATTCATATGATTACTTAGATCATTATTACTTAATTCCAGAGTATAAAACATGATTTATATATATATATATTCAGAATATACATATATAATAAATCAGTAAATGGAAATAAATACACCGTTCATGGAGATGGTAGTCCGTACGTACGCATGAACGTTGTTTTCGTTTCCTTATCGAATTGAATGGAATTAAGTAGATGAAATACATATAAATATAAATGATTCCGTTATCATTATTAGGTCATATATTTCATTAGTACTTATTATATATACTTTATAATCATTCATGAATGGTTAATCATTGAGAATGAATCTCATCGCGTCGTGGAGACGGTAGTCCGTACGTACGCACGAGCGATGATATCGTTCCCATGGTTGTGGAATTGTGTTGAAGTGTATGTATACTATTTAAGTATCAATATCACTTTATAATAATAATATATAGTTACTCATTACACCTTTATACCCATCCAATTAAGGTGGTGGCGAAAAATAGATTACACCACGGCGTGGAGACGGTATTCCGTACGTACGCACGCGCGGTGATTTCCTTTTTCCGTAGGATGGATAGAAGGTTAATTAGAGTTGTTTCATATTTATAATAACATATCAGTATATAAGAAATACTGATGTTATTACTTTATCATGAAACAACTAAAGAAGAAGAAGTTGAAGAAGAAAGAAATTGAAAAGATCGGTAATGGATATTACCTCTTCTTTGAAACGCCTCTTTGAATCCTCCACTTAGGGAACTAATATTTGTCTTTGAAGAACACCACGACCTCTAGGATTATTCTAGGGAAGTGGAGAAGGGATTTTGGCAGGGGTTGGCCGAGCTTTAGAGCTCAAATTGGTGTGAGGAAGAGGGGGGAGGAGGTGTCCTTTTATAAGGGAGGAGAGGGGCACCTTAGGAATATCTCAAAATATTATTTTATATTAAAGTCAAAATCGGTTTATAATGGTTCCAAAGGGTCTTATTTTGAAGCTAAAGTGGGGATGGGTCGAAATACTATCAACCAATAGGATTTATACAAGTTTATGTTATTATTTTAACCTTATCAATTAGATTTAACTTTAAGTTAAATAATTTAACTTTTACCGTGTCTTTTTGTTTTCTTACACTATATGGTTAATACACTTACTATAACATTCCAAACGAACCACAAATTGTTTATTATTAATATATATTTCCTTATCTAATTCATTTGGACGAACCTTAGATTTTTAGGAATAAAATAACAATTAATAATATAATATTTGATTTAAAAACTATTTTGTGTCAATTTTGACACTATTTGATTATGATTTTTGTGAAAGTCATAACAGAATTATATGTTCAAACCAAGTTGCTTAAATCAACACTAATATATCATAGTAACCTAAAAAATTAGTGTAATTCATAAAAATTCTTAAATTTCATTTATTTTGGTATTTATAATATCAATTATGTCAATATTTCATTAATAAGATAATTACTGCATCATCTTTGTGTCATAAATAAATTAAATAATTTGATGTCTACAAAAATAAAATACCATTATGTAGGAAATCTTTTTAGCTTTCTAATGAATATTTAAAATCGAATTTATCTTATATATAACCCTATATTAAAAATGTTTTAGTAAATAAACTTTGATTTTAACTCTTTTAACTCTTCTTTGAATTAAATAATAATAAATGTCCTAATCTAATCCAAGTGGGCCTAAATGATAATATTTTACACTTAAGGTTGTTTTTGGTCGAGATAAACTTGTCTAATAGGATTAGGACATGTGTTAGGGTAATATTAATATCATTTTTACCCTTAATTACCCTATTTACTTTTAACCGTGGTAAATAAAAGTAAAAAGTTACTATTCACCAAAAATTATTTTCATCTCATTGAACCACATTTTACTTACTGACATCAATCGTGTCTCTTGGATTTTTTATATTCCATTCACAGAAGCGGAAAAATTAAGTTTTATGAAAAATTCAGTTTTTTAACTACCACTTAGTAGTTTCACTATTCATCAAAAATTGATGTTTTTCAGAACAATGCCAAAATTTCATCCTAAGCTATATTTCATATTCTGAATTCAAAAATGAAATCTATTTTACCAAATTCATAACATAGAATTTTCATTAATTAATTTTATAATTAAATCCCGCAGTTAAAACAAATAGCGTGTTTTTAAGAAACAATATCTACCAAAAGATTGACACTTGTTTATGTCTGGTTTAAATGTGAAATTACATCCAATGACCGACATTGTATTAAATTGTAAAAATATATTCTAAATATACTTTAAAACCACTCAAATTAATAATTTATCACTATTAGTTATTTTTATTAAAAAAGTTGTTTTTAATTATAATTTAGTAATTTTCACTATTCATCAGAATATGAAAGTTATCCGAAAAGTACCAAAATTTCACCTTAGCCTAAATTCGATACTCCGAATCCAAAAATGAAGTCCATTTTGAGAGCTAAAATTTCTATAATTTTAAAAGGTGGTTATTACTATTCATAACGGCTAGTTATAATAATATTTTAATAGCATATCGTTGTTTAGTGAAACTCGGTATTGCGTACTACACACGCTATCGAGGAATGTCGTGATTGTGTGTAATGCAAGGCAAGTCAAGGATGTGTGTTGTGAAATCTCCTTTTGGTGTAGCGTACAACACAAGACATTAATGAAATTAAAAAGAATATTTTTCATAAAATCTCGGGGTGTTACATTCTACCCCCCTTAAAATGAATATCGCCCTCGAAATTCATCGGGGTTATAAATGGTTTACTACTCGAAAGTTTCATTAATAGAAACCCACATCGTAAAAAGAAATACCAAAACCAATCTTTAAAAAAAAGTATAAAACGTAACAGTTACCCAAATAAACTAATCACTGGGTTTCCACATAGGTGAAAATATGGATATGGAAGAAAAATCTAACCATCATGTTCTAATGGAGAGTGGTAGACAACATGGCTATGGAAAATCCAACAATCACAAATCCATAAATTTGTGACGATCTAAGGTACCATCTGATTAATCAGATATAAGAGCACTAGGACAACATTTTTGGTTTTCAAGATCGTTTCCAAGTTGAAGAATTTGAATTAGAATAAATACTTACTTTATTTTGGTACAATATCACTGTTGTTCGTGCCTTGAACAATTTCAACTTCATCTCTTAAATAAATGAAGTTGAATTTGTTATTCGTGAAGTGTTAGCAGATCATGTGATAGAATGACGGGTCATTCCATCTGTCTCAAACAAAAGGTTAGAAAAAGTTATTAAATATACATATAAGTCATTCTATAGTGAGATTAATCATATATAGTTCCTAAAATGGACTTATACGTCATATATCATACCGCTTAATAAAATAAAACTAGTTTCTACTAAACAGGGACTTCCTGTAGGCCAGTGGTAGGTGATAAAGGCCAGTCGCACTTCGGTTGTGGGTTCGATTCCGACAGCCTTGTCTGACGCGATGGGCTGTCGCCCGTCCTGCAGGTTGTCCTTTTTCTAAAGCTATATTACTATAACATCGCATCAATAATATCGAAAAATGTTTTATCCTAACTTATGTCCAACATAATCCATTCTAATCTTTAGGCTTATCCATAATACTGTCGTCCACTCTCAGAGATTTAATACCATCATTGATCCCCATATATCATAAGACATATCTTGTTGGTCACATTCAAAACATTCAAAGGCCTTAATCTTGAACTCTCTTGAATACCCATTGAACCTTAGTGAAAACATGAATGTAGTTAAAAGTTAACACTTTCCACATACCAAAATCCTCAAAATTCTATATACTCAAACCATGATATCACTTAGTCCTTATATCAATCATGAGCTCATGAATACTGTTAAACATTTCGTTTTCTCGTTTTCCCTTCATTATATGCATATCATCTTATTTCCAAAAATATCTCAATCACTTTGAATACCACATTATACCAATACATAAATATTCCAATACTCTATGATACAACATTATTTTGGAATCCCATTACATAAACACTTAATCATTTCACCACATCATTTTCATATTCAACATCGCCAATAGTGATCGCATGTGACTTCCCTTTGTCCTTTGCCTTAAGCGATTCCTCATGTCGATCATCACTAACCCTTGGATTAGGGCATTTATTAGCATAATTCCCCATTTCCTTTCACTTGAAGCATTGAAGTGTTGGTGGTGCGTTCTCTGCAGTGTTTGGTTTATTCACATCATTAGAAACCCTTTTTCCATTACTTTGACACTCAGCTGCTCGATGACCTTCTTTTCCACACTTAAAACATTTTCTAGTCCCTTTAAGAAAATATCCACCATGATTCTTTCCACACTTTGTGAATAAGGAAACATTCATCTTCTTTTCACCATTATTCTGAGATTTCTCCTTGAACTCTATCTTTCGTTTCTTGTCAAAACCATGAGATGGATATGTAACACCAACTTCCATTTCTACCTTGATAGCACAACGCACAATTTCTTCATAGCTACTGAAGTCTCTTATAGCTAATGACCTTCGAAGACTTGTTTTTAAGCCACTGAAAAATCGATCAACTTTACTTTCAGGTTGGATGATAATGCCAGATGCATAACTTGAAAGTCTTGTAAAATTTGCTTCGTATCTACCAACATATTCATCATCCTTTTTCTTTAGTTCAAGAAACTCCTTCTCCATCTTTGTTTAAAGAATACGAGGGAATTACTTACTGAAAAACAAGTTCTTGAACTCGTCCCATTCCATGGACTCAATTTCATCTCTTGGCCTCATATTCTTGATAAGATTCCACCATTGATCAGCTTCACCTTCCAAACGATATACTGCTAAGATGACTTTATCATGTTCAGAACATTGAAGAACTGAAAATATCTTTTCAGTGGTACTGATCCATTGTTCAGAAACAAGTGGATCAGAAGTCCCACTAAAAGAAGGTGGACGTTGCCTCATGAAGGACTCAATAGAATATTTTTCCTTTCTCTGCTCATTTGGAAGTCCAGAATGATTCATAGCTTGTGTAAGGATAGCAATAAGATTTTGCACTCCATCTCCCATAACATTTGTTTGTTCAGGAGGACAATCATTGCATTTTCCATTTCATTGATCAACACGGTTCCTTCGGGTTCCAGCCATCGTCTAAAACCCAAAAAGAATAGTGTGAGAGGCAAAAATCATGCTAGGGAAAACAACATAATAAAGGGGGAGTACCTTCAATATCTAACATCTTAGGTTTAATTCTATGATCGTTAGCATAGTTCTAGTACTATAACCTATACGTATACTTAACCTTAGGGACATTCCTAGACATACCTTAGAAATATCTCTAGGGATCTCACTAACGTTTTCGCATCCTATTTTCCAAAGGTTGACTAAACCTTTCCTCTAATACCAACTGTAGAGACCCGAAGCTTGACGTACATGGACATTACATTACATTTGTGGAATACTTAGTACATAACAAAAACACACACACAAGGATCGTAATATTTTAGTGTCTTTGGAAACTCGGAATGTAATCTTCTAATTGTGGTGAAAGATCTTCAATATCTCCCATAAAGATCTTACTTTTTTTTTACCTAAAACCTTTCTTTATATCCTGGGGAAAAGAAAACATAAAAGGGTGAGCTCAAATGCTCAGTAAGGGTAAACAAAAGAAAAATCAATCACATCATATTCATAAGAACATAACTTTTGGAAATCTTAACCTGCAAAAGAGAGCATAATTTCATAACATGGGATAAATCATAGTAGTGAAATGAAATCCCAATAATCATAACTTAAAACATGAAACATTGTGGCATACACACATAATCATAGAGAATCATTTTTTGTTAGTCAAGACTCATTTCCAAGACTATCTTAGTGGACAAAGTCCCTTTCGGAACCGAGTCACCCTCGTTTCAGTCCTGTTTCACTGAACCGGTATAACCTACCATTCCAGCCATGTCTATATCATGAGATATAAAATCTTTACCCAATGCATTGGAGGGAGATATAGTTCCCACCCATCTCATAATGAAACCATTCTTATGTGTGCCACAAAATCATAAATCATACATCATTGCATAACCCATGTAATAAAAATGGGAATCTTAAACATCGTGACATCATACAACAATTCATATAAGATAAAGGAATTCATAAAAACAATCACATCACAACATAATCAAATCAATGTAATAATAGGGATAAAAACAAAACCCTTTATTATCCTATATGGGAAATAATTTTGATAAAACACTTGAACTCCATTCTTGAGGAAAATATCCTTTCTGCTTCAAAAACACTTTTCCTTTTTTAACATGTCGTACAATTATAAACTAAAAGAAGTTGATTAGAAATAAACTTGAAAACTTGTAAAGGAATCTTCTTGGAAATAATGTTTTAAAAATCCATTCATGCCGTATAAGTTAAAAAACATTCTTTGTACTTTTGTCGGAAAAGTCAAAAAGTACCTCGTACGAAAAACCACAAAATATTCCTTTCATATCTTTTACAAAAAACTTACCAAAGGGTAAAATTGAATATAAACTATTGTATAAGGATATAAATATTACATATTGAAGAAACATGGATGTGGATGATATAATATACCCCAGTAAATGCCAAAGTATAAACAATCGCGGATAAAAATGAGATTGTGATATTTCCCTTACCTTAGGTCCGACTTGCTTTGTAAGTGTCTGAACCTCCTGTATAATGATTTAAATCATGTTATTGACTTATTCTAGAATCATATTAATTGTTATTATATCATATTTGGTCCACTTATGAATTTATATTACCCGTTCTTTTGTAAATTCATGTTAAAGTAACGTTTTGGGTAAAATCGTCTCATTTGTCGTTCGTGTTTTTAACTTGTAATTATTCATATGATTACATAGATCATGATTACTTAATTCCAGAATATAAAACATGATTTATATATATATATTCAGAATATACATATATAATAAATCAATAAATTGAAAGAAATACACCGTTCATGGAGATGGTAGTCCGTACGTACGCATGAACGCTGTTTTCGTTCCCTTATTGAATTGAATGGAATTAAGTAGATGACATACATATAAATATAAATAATTCCAGTATCATTATTAGGTCATATATTTCATTAGTACTTATTATATATACTTTATAATCATTCATGAATGGTTAATCATTGAGAATGAATCTCATCACGTCGTGGAGACGGTAGTCCGTACGTACGCACGAGCGATGATATCCTTCCCATGGTCGTGGAATTGTGTTAAAGTGTATGTATACTATTTCAGTATAAATATCACTTTATAATAATCATATATAGTTACTCATTACACCTTTATACCCATCCAATTAAGGTGGTGGCGGAAAATATATTACACCATGGCGTGGAGACGGTATTCCGTACGTACGCACGCGCGGTGATTTCCTTTTTCCGTAGGATGGATAGAAGGTAAATTAGATTTGTTTCATATTTATAATAACATATCAGTATATAATAAATACTGATGTTATTACTTTATCATTAAACAACTAAAGAAGAATATGTTGAAGAAGAAAGAAATTGAAAAGATCGGTAATGGATATTACCTCTTCTTTGAATTGCCTCTTTGAATCCTCCACTTAGGGAACTAAGATTGGTCTTTGAAGAAGACCATGACCTCTAGGATTATTCTAGGGAAGTGGAGAAGGGATTTTGTCAGGGGTTGGCCGAGCTTGAGTGCTCAAAATGGTGTGAGGAGGAGGGGGGAGGAGGTGTCCTTTTATAAGGGAGGAGAGGGGCACCTTAGGAATATCTCAAAATATTATTTTATATTAAAGTCAAAATCGGTTTATAATGGTTCCAAAGGGTCTTATTTCGAAGCTAAAGTGGGTATGGGTCTAAATACTATCAACCAATAGGATTTAGACAAGTTTAGGTATTTATTTTAACCTTATCAATTGGATTTAACTTTAAGTTAAATAATTTAACTTTTACCGTGTCTTTTTGTTTTCTTACACTATATGGTTAATACACTTACTATAACATGCCAAACGAACCCCAAATTGTTTATTATTAATATATATTTCCTTATCTAAGTCATTTTTCCAATCCTTAGATTTTTAGGAATAAAATAACAATTAATAATATAATATTTTATTTAAAAACTATTTTGTGTCAATTTTGACACTATTTGATATATGATTTTTGTGAAAGTCATAACAGAATTATATGTTCGAAAAAATTTGATTAAATCAACACTAATATATCATAGTAACCTAGAAAATTAGTGTAATGCATAAAAAGTCTTAAATTACATTTATTTTTGTATTTATAATATCAATTATGTCAATATTTCATTAATAAGATAATTACTGCATCATCTTTGTGTCATAAATAAATTAAATTATTTGATGTCTAAAAATTACAAATAAAATACCATTATGTAGGAAATATCTTTAGATTTATAATGAATATTTACAATTGAATTTATCTTATGTATAACCCTATATTAAAAATGTTTTCGTAAATAAACTTTGATTTTAACTCTTTTAACTCCTCTTTGAATTAAATAATAAAAAATGTCCTAATCTAATCCAAGTGGGCCTAAATGATAATATTTTACACTTAAGGTTGTTTTCGGTCGAGATACATTTGTCCAATAGGATTAGGACATGTGTTAGGGTAATATTAATATCATTTTTACCCTTAATTACCCTATTTACTTTTAACCGTGGTAAATAAAAGTAAAAAGTTACTATTCACCAAAAATTATTTTCATCTCATTGAACCACATTTTACTTACTGACATCAACCGTGTCTCACGGATTTTTTAAATTCTATTCACAGAAGCGGTAAAATTAAGTTTTATGAAACATTCCGTTTTTTAACTACCACTTTGTAGTTTCACTATTCATCAAAAATTGATGTTTTTCAGAACAATGCCAAAATTTCATCCTAAGCTATATTTCATATTCCGAATTCAAAAATGAAGTCTATTTTACCAAATTCATAACATATATGTTTCATTAATTAATTTTATAATTAAATCCCGCTGTTAAAACAAATAGCGTGTTTTTAAGAAACAATATCTATCAAAAGATTGACACTTGTTTATGTCTGGTTTAAATGTAAAATTACAACCAATGACCAACATTGTATTAAATTATAAAAATATATTATAAATATACTTTAAAACAACTCAAATTAATAATTTATCACTATTAATTATTTTTATTAAAAAAGTTGTTTTTAATTATAATTTAGTAATTTTCACTATTCATCATAATATGAAAGTTATCCGAAAAGTACCAAAATTTCACCTTAGGCTAAATTCGATACTCTGAACCCAAAAATGAATTCCATTTTGAGAGCTAAAATTTATATAATTTTAAAAGGTGGTTATTACTATTCATAACGGCTAGTTATAATAATATTTTAATAGCATATCGTTGTTTAGTGAAACTCGGTATTGCGTACTACACACGCTATCGAGGAAGGTCGTGATTGCGTGTAATGCAAGTCAAGTCAAGGATGTGTGTTGTGCAAGCTCCTTTTGGTGTAGCGTACAACACAAGACATTAATGAAATTAAAAGAATATTTTTCATAAAATCTCTGGGTGTTACAAAAATGTAATTCACAGTATAAATATTTTTTTCAAAAAAAATTATTTTTACATATAAAAACATCATCATACTAAATTAAAACATAAAGTTTATTCGAATAAAATTAATTAGATTATTTATAATATAATATAACTAATTATACATTGAACCCATCTTAGTAAAAGAGTCAAATATTTGAATTCTTGAATCAAAAAAACTGTTTTTAATGAAAATAAAAAAAATTAACTATTCAATGGAAAATCAATCTAGTGAGATAAATACCAAAATTCCACCCTATGTAAATTATTATATGATTATTTCAAAAATTATGTTCATTTTACAAAAAAAATTATAAAGGTGGAGGTAATTATTTATCATTCATGCACCCAAAATGAAAAATTAAACTATTTTTGAAGAAAATGAAATTTTGAAGTTCAAAGTTAATTTTCTGAAAAGTTTCCATATATATACTATAAATACATTATATAAAATCCTTATAAATAGTTTATTAATCTATTTAACCCAAATTATTCCTTCCAATTAAACATTTATGTTATAGTGGTCATATCTAAATAACAATATTTAGTGGTTTATTTAATATCGGAGTTTCATGTTGTATATGACATAAAATATAGAATTATTTTATAATCATTGTATGTTGAAATCAATTTTATATAAAAGTGTATGTGAATTTTTTAATGTGAATTTTTTATTTTGAAAAAACTATTTTTTTGTAATGTTTTTTTATTTAATTAAGATATATTAGAAACATTTCTATATAAATTTAATGAAATGTGTAGTTAATATATTCAAAATAATAAATTTATATTAAATTAATTTTTTTACTAAGAATCTAATTAGTATAAATTCACTTTTATGCATATGGATGCATTTTTTCTAAAATAATGCTTTGCATATTTTATGTGTGAATAAAATTTATTTTTCCCACCATTATTGATTGATTCTAGTAATATGGATTATATATTTTCAATTATCATGTAGGAAAATAATTATAAGCTCAGATTTTTAGTTCATAATGAGCAGTTCTCATCGTTAAAGTTATGTTATCATGTAAATGATTATAATGGGTTAAATAGGATAAAATAATGGGTGAGTCTACTAATATCATAGAGTCCATATCATTATTTGTGTAACATCCTATTACCAATCTGAAATGTATTCCTTTAACCTTTTCATGGATTTTTCTTTCTGTTGACTAGGTAGGGTTGAGTTTGTATTCAAAGGATATCTATAAATCTGAAGTCAGAGATTTTTTGGACTCTCTGATTTAACTGACCTTTTCTGCAGGGTGTCGGAGGGTTACATGTGGTGTGACTAGGTTACACGACATGTATTGGTTTCTGGAGGCAAGTTGTAAAATTATTCACGCTATGAAGGGTATTTGATTTGAAGATCCTTTACACTTCATCAATGAATTAAAGATTGGTTTTTAATTTGGATCATTGTTTTTTAAATCAAGGACGTGCATTTTTCAGCAATTTTGGATATTTACTAATTTACAACGTGTAGTGCGGTTACACGTCGTGTAATACCCCAAATATGGTTTTTTAAAAAGAGAGCATAGCTAAAATCACTTTTCCCCTCCTCTATAGTTTTTTTATCTTAACCCAAAGCCTTCCGCACGTGATCTTGGATCTTTCCAACCCTTTTGGATTAACTCATTTGGTGTTCAATGGTTATTACGCTTGCAGTTTGATTCCCATGTAATCTTTCTCCCTCATTATTCATCATTCTCTCTTTCTCCTCCTTTGGTATTTCAATAGATCATATTCAAATTGATGGATCTATTCTTTGTGTTGTTAGATCCCATCTCTATGTTGTGGTTCAAAGGTCTTTTACACCTTTTTTATCTTTAGTGGGTGTCGTTGTGAGTGTTAATTTTCAAGAAAAGGTGGGTGATTTTTTCCTATTTATCCAGATTTATTATCTTTAAATTTTCTTGATTTATTTCAACTATTTATTTAAATTTAATTTCTAAAACTTTATTTCAATTTATTCAATAAAAAAATCCAATTCTAGTGAATTGAGAGATTTGAAATGGTTTTTACAGGAGAATTAAGAAAACCCCCAATTCCATTGAATTAGGGTGTGTTTATGAAAAATGGTTGTGTTAAATTGATAAATATAAATATAAATTTTGATGGAAAATAATTCAATTAAATTCTTTAATTTAATTGTGGAAATTAATTTTGAGATTGATGGAATTAGTTTTGAATGTATATAAAACTTGTGAAAATGGATTAAAAAGTTTTGATAGAAACCAGTGGTTTTATCTTATTAAAAAGGCATGTTTTTTTATTAAAACCTATTTTGGTTTTAAATGTAAAATTGGAATTGGAATTGAATAATGGGAATTAATTTTATTTTTATAATCTTGAAATAAATTTTCTATCATTGATTATGTAAGATCACATACAAGAATTAGGTAGTTGGTGAGTTATTTGGACACACTTTATGTTATTACAACATTCTAAAAAATACATGCAGCGGGTCACATCCCCAATGGGATAGTGACGAGCATACTTTTTCCATTTTCAGGGAGACATGTGTATAAATATATTATTAAGATCACTTAGAGAGTGTGAATTCCTATATCCTGAAACTTTTCTTACCAATTTGGAATATGACCGTGTTGCTAGATTTTTTATATTTTAGATATAAATTTATGTGAATGTTCTAAAAATACTTTACATGATTTTTGAATTTATATAAAATGTTTTATATAAATAATTTATTTTATCCATTATTTTATAAATATTTCATCACTTGTAAAACCTTTTCTTAAAATATAATTCTATAATTTGAACTATATAACATGATTCATTTAAATGTTCTTTGAAAATTCCAAACCTACTTATTTTAAAAAAAATCGAAAGCATTTATTTGGTTAATCTATTATTTATATCTATTATGGAATCCTTGGTGATACCCTACTAGTATTTTTATCCCACACCCTACTTGTGCCTTCTGGTGTTTGTAGATTATCCCCTTCTAGGTTTGAGCAAGGGGAAAGGATCTCTTGGAGGTGGATCTAGCTATTGAACATAGGACATGGTGAGTTGTGTCCTTAGGTAATTGAGGTTTTTTCCTGTATTTTGGTACTTAGGTTGTATTACTTTGGGATTTTATGCCTTCTTGACTTCTAGTACATTACTCTCGGTGGAGTTTATTTTGTATTCATGTTGACTTACTTATATTGCTTCCTCTATGTCATGTGGAAAATTTTCTCCCACTTTAATGATGTATAATGTCAGGTTATAGTCATCATCCCATAGGGATTGGGAACACCCTCTAGCCTATGTCAGGGCTAGCTCGGTTATTGGGTTACAAGGTTACTAGGGTTGGTTCATGAAAAAATGGTATCAGAGGAGTCTATTGAGCTTTTGTCTTAAAGTCAATATGCAGTTGAAATCTTGTCCAAATGTAAGAGGTATTTGTGATTGAGTGATTGGTTAGGTTACACGACAAGGAATATTAAGTCACTAATGGTGATTAGGGAATTACATCTTATGGATTATTTCTAGTATTTTCCTTATTGTGATTTAGATGGAGTAAAATCCAAATCCTATTATTCCATCTGTTGGAAATAATCTCCCTTATTTCTTAGTTTGATTATTAGTTTGATGTCTCGTTTTATACTTTGGTTGGATAGTATCATGCCTTTGAGAAGATGTGAAAATTGGATCTCAGTGGAAGATGTTGTTGAACTGAAGTGTGTAAATACTCAAATGGACCCAATTCTAGTTGAGGTGATTTTGTGCACCATCCTAGCTCTGGGACAAGAACCACCTCCAGTTTCCATTAAGGGTTGAGATGTAGATCCTTAGGGGGATGTTCTACTAAATTGTTCTCAAGCGTTCTTTCACTAGAAGCCATCAGTTTTCAAAGTCTCCATTGATCCTCAACATGATGAGGAATGGTTGGGAAAGATCGAATGTCTGTTTGAGTTCTTGGAGACACTGTATAAGATTAAGGTAAAATGTTCCACCTTCATGAAGGAAGGACTAAGCAGGAGATGTTGGGACATGATGGTGATGGTGAAGAAACATGAGGGATCAGAGTGTAAATACTTAATGTTTATTTTCACCAAACAGTTATATCTAGAGTCTGGGGTGTTTTCCAAGGCAATTGAGTTTTTCAAGCTTGAGTAGGTCGATATAACCATGATTGGGTATTCAAATCGCATTGTTGAACTCATGTAGTTTTCACCTGATATTGTATCTAATGGGAGGATGAAGTCTCGATTGTTCGAGTTGGTACTTTGATCAGATATTTGTTCTTGGTTTTTCTTACTAAATCATCCCACTTATATTGATGTGCTAGATAGGTTGATGATGGTAGAGATGGAAATGGATGGAAAGTTGGGGTTATCAGGAGTTTCATTCTCTCCAAGTGGTATGGTGAGTTACTTCAAAGGAAAATGGAAGTGTGATGATTCCTATGGAAGTCCTCAATGGCAGGGTCATTCCATACCTCCTACAGTTCTAGGAGGAAGTACTTTGATTTTCTATCAGTGTGGCAAGCCAAGAAATTATAAGAGGGTTTGCACCGAGGCACCCAAGAACTATATATCCTATAGAAATTCAAGACACTTGTAGAGATCCCACCATAACTTTTCTACTCCACAGTGTGGAACAAGATCATTATCTCATCCTAAAACTATGGGGCAATAAGATTCTTTATGTATAAAATGGTTTCATCCATAGGCATCCATAATGAAGAAACTTCATACAGTGGAAGATTCTTTAGAGGAATCAGACACAGGTCCAGCAACTGTGAGAGGTGTTGTTATTATAGCTTCATCATTAGTGACTATTGTATTTTATACTAGTTCATCTCACTCATTTATTTCAACTCATATTATTAATATTCTTAATCTTCCTATGGATATTTTATCTTATGTAATGTATATTACTACACCCCTTGGAATAAAGAGATAGTGGGGTCTTCATAGACTTTCTTGTGTCTTCTCTCTATCCGATGTCGAGCTGGCTTGGAGTTGTCTAGTCCTCGACATGAAATCTCTCAATGTCATATTCGGGATGGATTGACTCATTTCCAATAAATTCTATATTTATTGTTATCTTCAATGGGTCTACCTTACTATACCAAGTGGTGTGTCTCTTTTTTTCAAGAATAATGCGACCCAAGGTCGAGTAGGTACATACATTCTTATCCATAGTTGGGTATGGTATTATTAGTGTTTAATTTTGATCTGGAGAATGAATCTTTGAGCAATGATCTCCCTCCATTTTTCTTTGAGTTTCCTGCCCTGTTTCCTTCTGATTTCTCTAGTTCGACATTGATATGGGAGGTTAGTTTTTCTATTGACTTAATTCATGTCACTCAAATAGATTATTTATTTATTATTTAATGTATTTCCCTAAATTAAAATATCTGAATTCCTAGTTGGACAATGTTCTTGAGAAAGTATTTATATGCCCTGGTGTGTCAACTTGGGTGGCTCCGGTTCTCTTCGCTAAGAAAGATGATGGTTATCTTCACTTGTGTGTGGATTATAGAAATCTCAATCGAGTTATGGTGAAGAACAAGTATTCATTTCAATGAATAGAATATATATTTGATCAATTGAAATGGGTGAAGTGGTTTTCAAAGATCAACCTCCGATCTAGTTACCATCAGTTAAGGATAAAAGAATATGTCATTCAAAAAACCACCATTTGGAGTATGTATGTCCATTATGAGTACCTTTTTATTCCCTTTGGTCTAACAAATTCTCTTATGGTTTTCATGGCTCTAATGAATAGGATTTTCCATGTTTATCTTGATACCTTTGTTGTAGTATTTTTGGATGACTTGCTTGTTAACTCTAAATCTATGGACGATCATGTTCCTAACTCGAGGATAGTTCTGATTCTGGTGATAAATCACCAACTCTATGACAATATTTCAAAGTGTTAATTTTGGATTTAGGAATTGAAATTCTTGGGAAACGTATATCAGTATATCTTGAGAAGGAAAAGGATGTTATAACTTGGGAGAAACCACGAAATGTCTCTGATATTAGAAGCTTCTTGGGATTATCTGGATATTATCATCGGTTTGTGAAGGAATTCTTGAAGTTGGCTTCTCTGATGACTACTCTAACTCATAAGGGAGTGATTTATTCTTAGAATGATAAATGTTAGAGTTATTTTGTTGATCTGAAATGTATTTTAACTACTACACCAGTGTTGACAATTCTAGTGGTCGGGTAGGGCTATGTGGTCTTTTGTAATGCATCGATTTCAGGCTTGGGATGCGTTCTTATGTAGGTAAATCACGTAGTGGCTTATGGATCGCATCAACTTAGTCCACAAGAGAAGAATTATCCTACCTATGACCTTGAAAATGAATCATTGATGTATCAACTTAAGTGTTGGTGACACTACCTTTTCAGAGAAAGGTTTACTGTATATTTAGACCACAAAATCATGAGTTATATCTTCTCTCCAAAAGATTTGAATCTTTTCCAGAGGTGTTGGTTGGAGTACCGACAATATTTCAACATTGACATTGCTTACTCCTTGGGGAGAGGAAATGACATTGTAGATGCATTGAGAAGGAAACTTCCAACCCAAATAGTGAAAGAATAATCAGAAGAGTGTAATTTGATGGATCTCTTCACATAGATTCATGTTGATGTTTAGGAGAAATTGGATAAAGTTTCTTTAGCTAGAATTCAATTGAAATACTCTCTTCTTGAGATGATTCTTCCGGATCAAGATCTTGATGGTGAATTTTGTAGCATTAGAAAATCTATTTATAGTGGGGAGACATCTACCCTGTGGCCTTTCTCCAAAGAGGATGTTATATGATATCTGAATCACTTCTTCATGAAATTAGAAGTAAGAGAGGTTGTGATGGTGGATTTTCATAATCTACAGTGTCCAATAAAACCAAGAACCATTGAGATGCTCTATATCATGCGGCAGATGTTCTAGTGGCCAGAGATGAGATGGGGAATTTCTGAGTTTGTCTTTTATTTCTATACTATCCAGTAGGTGAAGGTAGAGCATTAGAAACCTTTTTATTTACTTCAGAGGCTTTAAGTCCCAACTTAGAAGTGGGATGAAATCTCTATGGGGTTTGTGGTTGGGTTTCCTTTTACCTAGAGAAATAATAATGCGATATGGGTTTTAATAAACAAGCTGACCAAGTCAGATAACTTCATACCCATTAGATATACAACCAAGGTTGGCGATTTGGGAACTCTCTATGTGAAGGATATTGTCTATTTTCACGGAGTTCCATCTATTATACATTTTGATAGGGATCCTCATTTAACATCTCACTTTTTGAAAGACCTTCATGAGGCACTTGATTCTTAGGTCCATTTTTTCCCGGCCTACCATTTGTAGTTGGATGGCCAAACAGATAGATCAATATAGATTCTAGAGGATATACTTTGTAGTTATGTTCTCAACTTTAGTGGGGCTTGGGACGATCATTTGGGCTTGGTCAAGTTTTATTATAATAATAGTTACCAGTCTGTGATAATATTGGAACCGTTTGAGGCCTTGTATGGCCAGCCTTCTAAATCTCCATTATGTTGGTTAGAGATTGGTGAAAGTTACTTGGTCCGACCAAGCTTGGTGAAAGATATGATAGCAAATATTCTGATGATTTTTTGGATAATTTTGATATCACGGATATGATATAAGTCTTATATTGATTGTCACTATAGACCAATGGAGTTCTCAGTTGGTGTCTAGGTGTTCTTGAAAGTTTCACCCGATTTGGTTCATCAATAGCTTGGGTGGAAAGGGAAGCATAATCCTTATTTCATGGGACCTTTCAAGGTTATTGAAAATATAGGGAGAGTTTCATACCTTATATTACTTCCACCATAGATGGAATCGATTCATAACATATTCCATGTATGGCGTCTAAGAAATTTTTTATCTGATCCATCTCATGTTTTGATCTTGAGTGATCTTGAGATTGAACCTGATTTAACTCTGATTGAGTGGTCAGTCAGGATAGTTGATTCTAAGACCAAGGTACTTTGTGGGAGGATAATTGTAGAGACCTGAATCTTGACGTACATGTACATTACATTACTTTTGTGGAATACTTAGTACATTACAAAAACACACACACAAGGACCTTAATAGTTTAGTGTCTTTGGAAACTAGGAATATAATCTTCTAATCGTGGTGAAAGATCTTCAACATCTCCCATAAAGATCTTCCTTTTTTTTTACCTAAAACCTTTCTTTATATCCTGGGGAAAAGAAAACATAAAAGGGTGAGCTCAAATTCTCAGTAAGGGTAAACAAAAGAAATATCAATCACATCATATTCATAAGAACATAACTTTAAGAAATCTTAACCTACAAAAGAGATCAAAATTTCATAACATGGGATAAATTTTAGTAGGGAAATGTAATCCCAATACTCATAACTTAAAACATGAAACTTTTTGGCATACACACATAATAATCTAGAATAATTTGTTATTAGTCAAGACTCATTGCCAAGACTATCTTAGTGGACAAAGTCCATTTCTGAATCGAGTTCACTCCTCGTTTCAGTCATGTTTCACTGAACCGGTATAACCTACCGTTCAAGCCATGTCTATCTCATGAGATATAAAATCTTTACCCAATGAATTGGAGGTAGATATAGGCCCCACCCATCTCATAATTATACCATTCTTATGTGTGCCACAAAATCATAAATCATACATCATTTCATAACCCATGTAATAAAAATGTGAATCTTAAAAATCATGACATCATAAAACAATTCATATAAGATAAAGGAATTCATAAAAATATATGCATCACAACATAATCATATCAATGTAACAATAGGGATATAAACAGAACCCTATATTATCTTATATGGAAAATAATTTTGATAAAACACTTGAACTCCATTCTTGAGAAAAATATCCTTTCTACTTCAAAAACATTTTTCCTTTCTTAACATGTCATACAATTTTAATCTAAAAGAAGTTGATTAAAAATACTCTTGAAAACTTATAAAGGAAGATTCTTGGAAATAATGTTTTAAAAATCCATTCATGCAGTATAAGTTATAAAAACATTCTTCTCGTACTTTTGTCGGAAAATTCAAAAAGTACCTCATATGAAAAACGACAAAAGATTCTTTCGTATCTTTTACTAAAAACTCAACAAAGGGTAAAATTGGATATAAACTATTTTAGAAGGATATAAATATTTCATATTGAGGAAACATGTATGTGGATGATAAAATACACCCCATTAAATACCAAAGTATAAACAATCTCGGATAAAAATGAGATTGTGATATTTCCCTTACCTTAGGTCTGATTTGCTTTTTATGTGTCCGAACCTCCTTTATAATGATTTAAATAATGTCATTGAAATATTCCAGAATCATACTCATTTTTATGATATCATATATGGTTCACTTATGGCTTTATAATACCTGTTCTTTTGTAAATTCCATGTTAAAGAGCGTTTTGGGTAAAATCGTTTCATTTGTCGTCCGTGTTTTGACTTGTAATTATTCATATGATTACTTAGATCATGATTACTTAATTACAGAATATAAAACATGATTTAAATATAATATATATTCAGAATATATATATATATATATAATAGATCAGTAAATGGAAATAAATACACCGTTCATGGAGACGGTAGACCGTACGTACGCATGAACACTGTTTTCTTTTCCTTATTTAGTTGAATGGAATTAAGTAGATGACATACATATATATACACATAAACCCAGAATCATTATTATGTCGTATATTTCATTATTACTTATTATATATACTTTATAATCATTCATGAATGTTAAACGTGGAGAATGAATCTCATCGCGTCGTGGAGACGGTAGTCCGTACTTACGCACGAGCGATGATATCGTTCTCATTATCGTGGAATTGTATTAGAGTGTATGTATACTATTTCAGAATAAATATAACTTTAAAATAATCATATATAGTTATTATTTACACCATTATACACATCCAAGTAAGGTGGTGGTGGAAAATAGATTACACCACGGCGTGGAGACGGTATTCCGTACGTACGCACGCGCGGTGATTTCGTTTTCCGTAGGATGGATAGATGGTGAAATAAGTTTGTTTCATAATTATAATAACATATCAGTATATAATTGATACTGATGTTATTACTTCATAATGAAACAACCTAAGAAGAATAAGTGGAAGAAGAAATAAAGATGAAGGAATCGGTAACTGACATTACCTCTTCTTTGAAGCACCTCTTTGAGTCTTCCTCTTAGGGAACTAAAATTGGTCTTTGAAGAATACCAGGACCTATAGGATGTTTCTAGGGAATTGGAGAAGAGAATTTGGAAGGGTTTGGGAGAGATTTAAGGCTCAAAGTGGTGTGAGGAAGAGAGGTAGGAGGTTCCCTTTTATAAGGGAGGAGAGGGGCACTTTTGGAATAACTAAAACTATTATTTTATTATAAAGTCAAATTCGGTTTTAAATAGCTCAAAATTGATTAATTTAGAAGTTAAGGTGGGGATGGGTCGAAATAATCTCATAAAATAGAATTTAGACAAGTTTAGGTTCCTATTTTAACCTTAACATTTAGATTTAACATTAAGTAAAATAATTTTACTTTTACCGTGTCTTCTTGTGTTCTTATACTATAAGGTTAATAAACTTACTATAAGAATACAAACTAACCCCAAGTTGTTTATTATTAATATATACGACCTTATCTAAGTCATTTGGCCAAACCTTAGATTTTTAGGAATAAACTAACAATTAATAATATAATAGTTTTTTAAAAACTATTTTATGTCAATTTTGACACTATTTTGTAATTGATTTTTGTGAAAATCATAACAGAATGATTAGTTCGAAAAAATTAATTAAATAAATAATAACATGTCATATTAACCTATAAAATTATTTTATTTCATAAAAAGTCTGAAATTACATTTATTTGGGAATTTATAACATCAATTATGTTAATATTTCATTAATAAGATAATTAATCCATCATCTTTGTGTCATAACTAAATTAAATTATTTAATGTCTAAAAATTACAAATAAAATACCATTATGTAGGAAATATTCTTAGCTTTCTAATGGCTATTTATAGTGGAATTTATCTTATGTATAACCCTGTATTAAAAATTATTTACTTATTAAACTTTGATTTTGACTATTTTAACCCTTCTTTAAATAAATTAATAATAAATGTCCTAATCTAATCCAAGTGATCCTAAATGGTCCTATTTTATTCCTAAGGTTGTTTTTGGTCTAATTACACTTATCAAATAGAATTAGGACATGTGATAAGGTAGTAATAATATCATTTTACCCTTAATTACCCTATTTACTTTTAACCGTGGTAAAAAAATAAAAAAGTTACTATTCACCAAAAATTATTTTCATCTCATTGAACCACATTTTACTTTCTAACATTAACAGTGTCTCTAGGATTTTTGAAATTCCACTCACAGAAGTGGTAAAATTAAGTTTTATGAAATTTTTTTAACTACCACTTAGTGGTTTCACTATTCATCAAAAAAATGAAAGTTTCCAGAAAATACCAAAAATTAGGCCTAAGCTATATTTGATATTATGAATTAAAAAATTATGTCTATTTTACCAAATTCAGAACATATCATTTGCATTAATTAATTTAAAAATTAGATCTCGTCGTCAAAACAAATAGCCTGTTTTTAAGAGATAATAACTATCAAAAGATTGACACTTTTTTATGTCTGGTTTAAATATGAAATTACATTCAATGACCAACATTGTATTAAATTGTAAAAATATATTCTAAATATATTTTAAAACCACTCAAATTAATAATTTATCACTATTAATTATTTCTATTGAAAAAGTTGTTTTTAATTACAATTTCGTAAATTTCACTATTCATCAAAATATGAAAGTTATCCGAAAAGTACCAAAATTTCTCCCTAAGCTAATTTTGATATTCCGAATCCAAAAATGAAGTCCATTTTGAAAACTAAAATTTACAAAAGTGGTTATTACTATTCATAACGGCTAGTTTTAATAATATTTTAATAGCATATCGCTGTTTAGTGAAACTCGGTATTGCGTACTACACACGCTATTGAGGAAGGTCGTGATTGCGTGTAATGCAAGGCAAGTCAAGGATGCATGTTGTGAAAACTCCTTTTGGTGTAGCGTATAAAACAAGACATTAATGAAATTAAAAAGAATAGTTTTCATAAATCTCGGGCTGTTACATTTTACCCCCCTTAAAATGAATTTCGCCCTCGAAATTCATCGGGGTTGTAAATGGTTTACTACTCAAACGTTTCTTTAATAGAAACCCACATTTTAAAAAGGAATACCAGAACAAGGCTTTATAAAATAAAGTATGAAACGTAACGGTTACCCAAATAAACTAATCAATGGGTTTCCACAGAGGTGAAAATATGGATATGGAAGAGAAATCTAACCATCATGTTCTGATAGAGAGTGGTAGATAACATGGCTATGGAAAATCCACCAATCACAAAGCCATAAATTTGTGATGATCTAAGGTACCACCTGAATCATCAGATATAAGAGCACTAGGACAACATTTTTGGTTTTCAAGATCATTTCCCTAAATTTGATGAAATTGGAATTAGAAGAAATACTTTCGTGATTTTGGTATAGTCTCACTGTTGGTTGTTCTTTGGACAATTTCCACTTTATCTCTTAAATAAATGAAGTAGAATTTGTCATTCGTGATGTGTTAGCAGATCATGTGATAGAATGATGGGTCATTCCATCTATCTCAAACAAAAGGTCAGAAAAGTTATCAAAAAAACATAAGTCCATCTATAGTGAGATTAATCATATATGGTTCCTAAAATGGACTTATACTTCATATATCATACTGCTTAATATAATAAAACTAGTTTCTACTAAACAGGGACTTCATGTAGGCCAGTGGTAGGCGATAAAGGCCAGTCGCACTTCGGTTGTGGGTTCGATTCCCACAGCCTTGTCCGACGCGATGGGTTGTCACCCGTCCTGCAGGTTGTCCTTTTTCTAAAACTATATTACAATAACATCCCATCAATAATATCGAAAACAACATCTATACTTAACAGTAAATTATGTCCAACATAATCCATTCCAATATTTAGGTTTATCTAAAATACTTTGGTCCAAGATCACAGTATAAAGAAAATGATTACTTGTAATGTCACATAACAATCACGTGAATGCCATTATTTATCCCCCATATATCATAAGATATATCTTGTTAGTCAAATTACAAACATGTGAATGCCTTAATCATGTATTCTCTTGAAGAATGAATACCCATTAACTGAACCATAGTGAAAACATGAATGCAGTTAAAAGTTAACACTTTCCACATACCAAAATCCCCAAAATTATATATACTCAAACCATGATATCACTTAGTCCTTATATCAATCATGAGCTCATTAATACTGTCAAATGTTTCATTTTCTCGTTTTCCCTTCATTATGCGCATATCATCTTTTTTTCCAAAAATATCTCAATCACTTTCCATGGTTACCGGTACCATAAAATTATTGAAAACCACAATAGACCAATACATAAATATTCCAATATTCCACGATACGATATACAACATTATTTTGGAATCCCATTACATAAACACTTAATCATTCCACCGCATCGTTTTCATATTCAACATCGCCAATGGTGGTCGCATGTGACTTCCCTTTGTCCCTTTCATTAAGTGGTTGCTCATGTCGATCATCATTAACCCTTGGATTTGGGAATTGATTATCATAATGCCCCATTTCATTGCACTTGAAGAATTGAAGTGTTGTTGGTGCGTTCTCTGCAGTCTTTTCTTTATTCACATCATTAGAAACCCTTTTTCCATTACTTCGACACTCAACTGCTCGATGACCTTATTTTCCACACTTAAAACATTTTCTAGTCCCTTTAAGACAATCTCCAACATTCTTTTTTCCACACTTTGAGCATAAGGAAACATTCATCTTCTTTTCACCATTATACTGAGATTTCTCCTTTAACTCCATCTTTCGTTTCATGTCAAAACTATGAGATGGATAAGTAACACCAACTTCCATTTCTACCTTGATAGCACAACGCACAATTTCTTCATAGCTAATGAAGTCTCTTATAGCTAATGCCCTTCGAAGATTTGGTTTTAAGCCACTGAAAAATCGATCAACTTTACTTTCATGTTGGATGATAAATCCAGATGCATACCTTTCAAGCCTTGTAAAATTCGCTTCGTATATACCAACAAATTCATCATCCTTTTTCTTTAGTTCAAGAAACTCCTTCTCCATATTTTTCCGAAGAATACGAGGGAAGTACTTATTGAAAAATAAGTTCTTGAACTCATCCCATTCCATGGACTCAATTTCATCTCTTGGCCTCGTATTCTTGATAAGATTCCACCATTGATCAGCTTCACCTTCCAAACGATATACTGCTAAGATGACTTTATCATGTTCGGAACATTGAAGAACTGAAAATATCTTTTCAGTAGTACTAATCCATTGTTCAGCAACAAGTGGATCAGAAGACCCACTAAAAGAAGGTGGGCGTTGCCTCATGAAGGACTCAATAGAATATTGTTCCCTTATCTACTCATTTGGAATTCCAGAATGATTCATAGCTTGTGTAAGTATAGAAATAAGATTTTGTACTCCATCTCCCATAACATTTGTATTTTCAAGAGGATAATCATTGCATTGTCCATTGCATTGATCAACACGGTTCCTTCGGGTTCCAGCTATCGTCTAAAACCCAAAAAGAATAGTGTAAGAGGCAAAAATCGTGCTAGGAAAAACAACATAGTAAAGGGGGAGTAACCTCAATATATAATATCTTAGTTTAAATTCTAAGATCGTTACCGTTGTTCTAGGACTATATCCTATATGTATACTTATCCTTAAGGACATCCCTAAACATACCTTAGAAATATCTTTAGGGATTTCACTAACATTTTCGCATCCTAGTTTCCAAAGGTTGGCTAAACCTTTCCTCCGATACCAACTGTAGAGACCTGAATCTTGACATACATGGACATTACATTACTTTTGTGGAATACTTAGTACATTACAAAAACACACACACAAGGACCGTAATATTTTACTGTCTTTGGAAACTCAGAATATAATCTTCTAATCATGGTGAAAGATCTTCAACATCTCCCATAAAGATCTTCCTTTTTTTACCTAAAACCTTTATTTATATCCTGGGGAAAAGAAAACATAAAATGGTGAGCTCAAATGCTCATTAAGGGTAAACAAAAGAAATATCAATCACATCATATTCATAAGAACTTAACTTTTGGAAATCTTAACCTGCAAAAGAGATCATAATTTCATAACATGGGATAAATCATAGTAGTGAAATGTAATCCCAATACTCATAACTTAAAACATGAAACTTTGTGGCATACACACATAATCATAGATAATCATTTCTTATTAGTCAAGACTCATTTCCAATACTATCTTAGTGGACAAAGTCCATTTCTGAACCGAGTTCACTCCTCGTTTCAGTCCTGTTTCACTAAACCGGTATAACCTACCGTTCCAGCCATGTCTATATCATGAGATATAAAATATTTACCCGATGCATTGGAGGGATATATAGGTCCCACCCATCTCATAATGTTACCATTCTTATGTGTTCCACAAAATCATAAATCATACATCATTTCATAACCCATGTAATAAAAATGGGAATCTTAAACATCATGACATCATAAAACAATTAATATAAGATAAAGGAATTCATAAAAATATATCCATCACAACATAATCATATCAATGTAATAATAGGGATATAAACATAACCCTATATTACCTTAGATGGAAAATAATTTTGATAAAACACTTGAACTCCATTCTTGAGGAAAATATCCTTTCTACTTCAAAAACATTTTTCCTTTCTTAACAAGTCATACAATTTTAATCTAAAAGAAGTTGATTAAAAATAAGCTTGAAAACTTGTAAAGGAATATTCTTGGAAATAATGTTTTTAAAATCCATTCATGTCGTATAAGTTAAAAAAACATTCTTCTCGTACTTTTGTCGGGAAAGTCAAAAAGTACCTCGTATGAAAAACGACAAAAGATTCCTTTCGTATATTTTACTAAAAACTCAACGAAGGGTAAAATTGGATATAAACTATTTTAGAAGTATATAAATATTTCATATTGAGGAAACATGGATGTGTATGATAAAATACACCCCATTAAATACCAAAATATAAACAATCTCGGATAAAAATGAGATTGTGATATTTCCCTTACCTTAGGTCCGATTTGCTTCGTATGTGTCCGAACCTCCTGTATAATGATTTAAATAATGTCATTGACTTATTAGAGAATCATAATCATTGTTATGATAACATATATGGTTCACTTATGGCTTTATATTACCCGTTCTTTTATAAATTCCATGTTAAAGAGCGTTTTGGGTAAAATCGTTTCATTTGTCGTCCGTGTTTTGACTTGTAATTATTCATATGATTAATTAGATCATGATTACTTAATTCAAGAATATAAAACATGATTTATATATAATATATATTCAGAATATATATATATATATAATAGATCAGTAAATGGAAAGAAATACATCGTTCATGGAGACGGTAGACCGTACGTACGCATGAACGCTGTTTTCTTTTCTTTATTGAGTTGAATGGAATTAAGTAGATGACATACATATATATACACATAAATCAAGAATCATTATTATGTCATATATTTCATTATTACTTATTATATATATTTTATAATCATTCATGAATGGTTAACGTGGAGAATGAATCTCATCGCGTCGTGGAGACGGTAGTCCGTACGTACGCACGAGCAATGATATCGTTCTCATGATCGTGTAATTGTATTGGAGTGTATGTATACTATTTCAGAATAAATATAGCTTTACAATAATCATATATAGTTATTATGTACACCATTATACCCATCCAAGTACGGTGGTGGTGGAAAATAGATTACACCACGGCGTGGAGACGGTATTCCGTACGTACGCACGCGCGGTGATTTCATTTTCCATAGGATGGATAGATGGTGAGATAAGGATGTTTCATAATTATAATAACATATCAGTATATAAGTGATACTGATGTTATTACTTCATAATGAAACAACCCAAGAAGAATAAGTGGAAGAAGAAATAAAGATGAAAGAATCGGTAACGGACATTACCTCTTCTTTGAAGCGCCTCATTGAGACTTCCTCTTAGGGCACTAAAATTGGTCTTTTAAGAAGATCAGGACCTCTAGGATGTTTCTAGGGAAGTGGATAAGAGAATTGGGCAGGGTTTGGCCTAGAATGAAGGCTCAAACTGGTGTGAGGATGAGAGGTAGGAGGTTCCCTTTTATAAGGGAGGAGAGGGGCACCTTTGGAATAACTAAAACTATTATTTTATTATAAAGTCAAATACAGTTTTAAATAGCTCAAAATTGATTCATTTAGAAGATAAGGTGGGTATGGGTCGAGATACTTTCATCCAATAGAATTTAGACAAGTTTAGGTTCCTATTTTAATCTTATCATTTAGATTTAACATTAAGTAAAATAATTTTACTTTAATCGTGTCTTCTTGTGTTCTTATACTATAAGGTTAATAAACATACTATAAGAAGCCAAACGAACACAAAGATGTTTATTATTAAAATATATAACCTTATCTAAGTCATTTGGCTGAACCTTAGATTTTTAGGAATAAAATAACAATTAATAATATAATATTTGTTTTAAAAACTATTTTATGTCAATTTTGACACAATTGTGTAATTGATTTTTGTGAAAATCATAACCGAATTATTAGTTCGAAAAAAGTTAGTTAAATCAATAATAACAGGTCATATTAACCTATAAAATTAGTTGATTTCATAAAAAGTCTGAAATTACATTTATTTGGGTATTTATAACATCAATTATGTCAATATTTCATTAATAAGATAATTACTGCATCATCTTTGTGTCATAACTAAATTAAATTATGTAATGTATAAAAATTAAAAATAAAGTACCATTATGTAGGAAATATTTTTATCTTTCTAATGGATATTTATAGTCGAATTTATCTTACGTATAACCCTATATTAAAAATGATTTACTTATTAAAATTTGATTTTAACTATTTTAACCCTTCTTTAAAGAAATTAATAATAAATGTCCTAATCTAATCCATGTGGGCCTAAATGGTAATATTTTATTCCTAAGGTTGTTTTTGGTCGAATTACACTTATCCAATATAATTAGGACATGTGTTAGGGTAATAATAATATCATTTCTACCCTTAATTACCCTATTTACTTTTAACCGTGGTAAAAAAATAAAAAGTTACTATTCACCAAAAATTATTTTCATCTCATTGAACCACATTTTACTTACTGACATTAACCATGTCTCTCGGATTTTTGAAATTCCACTCACAGAGGCGGTAAAATTATGTTTTATGAAAAATTCATTTTTTTAACTACCACTTAGTGGTTTTACTATTCATCGAAAAATGAAAGTTTCCAGAAAAATACCAAAAATTAGGCCTAAGCTATATTTGATATTTTGAATTCAAAAATGATGTCTATTTTACCAAATTCAAAACATATCATTTGCATTAATTAATTTAAAAATTAGATCTCGTCGTCAAAACAAATAGCGTGTTTTTAAGAGATAATAACTATCAAAAGATTGACACTTGTTTATGTCTGGTTTAAATGTGAAATTACATTCAATGACCAACATTGTATTAAATTGTGAAAATATATTATAAATATATTTTAAAACCACTCAAATTAATAATTTATCACTATTAATTATTTCGATTGAAAAAGTTGTTTTTAATTACAATTTAGTAAATTTCACTATTCATCAAAATATGAAAGTTATCCGAAAAGTACTAAAATTTCTCCCTAAGTTAATTTTGATATTCCGAATCCAAAAATGAAGTCCATTTTGAAAACTAAAATTTAAAAAAGTGGTTATTACTATTCATAACGGCTAGTTTTAATAATATTTTAATAGCATATCGTTGTTTAGTGAAACTCGGTATTGCATACTACACACGCAATCGAGGAAGGTCGCGATTGTGTGTAATGCAAGGCAAGTCAAGGATGCGTGTTGTGCAAGCTCTTTTTGGTGTAGCGTATAACACAAGACATTAATGAAATTAAAAAAAATATTTTTCCCAAAATCTCGGGCTGTTACAATAATACCTTTGATTCGTGTGCTATGGCAGCATGGTTGTGATAATCATGAGATGTGAGAATGAGATGAATTGATGAGAGAGTAGTGGCTTCATCTTTTTGGCATGGAATGTTCTTCATAGGATTTCTAGGGACAAAAAGTTTTTATATTGGGAAGGTTGTAGCATCCCGTTACCGATCTAACAGGTATTCCTTTAACATTGTCATGGATTTTTATTTCTGTTGACTAGGTGGGGTTGAGAAGAAATTGGGAGGATACATATAATGGTGAATTCAGAGATTTATTGGACTCTCATCTTTAACTGACCTTTTCTACATGTTTTCGGAGGGTTACACACCGTGTAACTGGGTTACACGATATGTAATGGTTTCTGGAGGAAATTCATGAAAGTCTTCACACTATGAAGGGTACACAACGTCAAGATCCTTTATATCATGTGAATGAATTAAAGATCAGTTTTTAATTCAGAGCGTTGGTTTTTAAATCAAGGTGATGTATTTTTCAGCAGTTTAGGATATTAAGTATTTCATGATGTGTAGTGAGGTTACACATTTTGTAATACCCCAACTATGGTTTTTTAAATGGGTAGCATGGTTGAGATCTCATTTACCCTCCTTTCCAGTTTAATTTACCTCGACCCAATGCCTTCCCTGATCTTGGTGCTTTCTAACCCTTGTGGATCCTCTTGTTTGGCATTCAATCATCCTTGCGCTTGTAGTGTGATTCTTAGGTAAGATTTTTCTCCCATTCTTCACTGTTATCTATTTATCATCCTTTTTTATTTCAATATATCATCCTAGAATTGGTGTATCTATTCTTTGTGTTGTTGGATATTGTATCTAGGTTGTGTTTCTAGGTATTCTACACCTTTTTTCTCATTGACAGGTGTCATTGTGACTGTTGAGTCTCGGGAAAAGTTAGGTGATTCTGTCTTATTTATCCAAATCTATTGACTTTAATTTTGATTGATTTATTTTAATTCTTGATTTAAATTATATTTCTCAATAATAATTTTAATTGATTCATTTAAAAAATCCAATTTCAATGAATTTGGATATTTGAAATGCTTTTGGAATGAGAATAGGGAAAACCCACAATTCCATCGAATTGGGTTTTGTTTATAGAAATTGGTTGATTTAAAATTATTAATTTAAATTGAAGTTTTGATGGAAAATAATTCAATTAAATTTTTGGATTTAATTACGTAAATTAATTGTGATATTTATAGAATTGGTTTTGAATGGATTTGAAACTTCTGAAAATGGATTAAAAAGTTTTGATTAAAACCCTGTGGTTTTATCTTGTTAAAGAGGATTGTTTTTTATTGAAACCCATTTTGGTTTTAAATGGAAAATTGGAATTAAAATAGAATAATTGGATTTAATTGTATTTAAAGAAGTCTTAAAATAAATTTTCCATCATTTATTGTGTAAGATCACATGAAATACTTAGGTATTTGGTGAGTTATTTGGATACACTATATGTTATTACAATATTCTGAAACATACATATAGCATTTCACATCCCCAATGAGATGGTGAAAAGTTTCCTTTGGTCAGTCCTAGGTGGTTGTGTGTATACACATATTTTTGAAATCACTAATAGAGTGTAGATTTCTATAGCCTGAAAATTTCATACCTATTTGGAATATGAACATGTTGCTCACTTATTTTATATTTGAGACATAAATATATACCAATATTTTAAAACTACTTTACATGCTTTCGGAATTTATATTAACTATTGTATATAAAAGTCTTATTTAATCCATTATTTTATAAATATTCCATCACTTATAAAGCCACTTTTTGAAGTATTTTTCTATTATTTGATCTGCATAGCATGATTTTTTTTAAATGTTATTTTAAAAAGCCAAACATGTTTATTTTAAATGATTGAAATCATATCTTTGGTTAATCTATTATTGGTATCTGTTATTGAATCCTTGGTGAGATCCTACTGGGCATTTTATCTCACACCCTACTAGTGCTTATGGGTGTTTGTGGATCATCTCATTCGGGGTTCAATCAAGGGGAAAGGATCTCTTCGAGGTGGATCCAGCTATAGAACGTAGGATGTGGTGTGTTGTGTCCTTAGGGACTTGGGGTGTTTTCCTCTTTTTTTTACTTGGACTGTATTACTTTGGGATTTGATTCCTTTTTAACTACTGGTACATTAATCCCTGTGGATTTTTTTAGGTATGTTGAATTTCTTATTTTGATTCTACTATTATTTAGTGAATTGTTTTACCAATTTCATGTTTTATGATGTCAGGTACTAGTCGCCAACTCGTGGGGATCAGGAATAGCCTTCGTGATATGTTTGAACCGACTCGGTTATTAGGTTACCAAGGTACCTGGGCTGGTTTTTCAAAATTTGATTAGCATAGTGAATTAAAACCTACCATAACCTGATATCAGTAATTAGACTTATTTGGTTTCAATTTTCCTTTAAAATAACATTATTTTATTTTAATATAAAGTGTATTAACAAAGGTTCTACTCCACTCACTTATAAACGAACACATTCTCTTCTAACATCTCTAAAAAAATTGATCACCTTATCATGAATATTCTATTAAAAAATATCTTACCAATACTCCTACTGAAATAATAGATGTTTAGTAATCACCAATAGAACAACTTAAGTGTACTTAAGTAATAAAAAGGCCAATACCTGAGGAAGAGTTAATTGACATAAATGGGTTCATTCATGTTTATTTATTCTTCCACTACATCTGAATATACTACATCCATTTTGATATGATAATATAAATATAATAAATATAAAAAAATATTATTTCAATGGAATAAAAATTATATAATTTTCTTCAATATAATGAACAATTAAAGAATTGATCATGCGTATGCATAGACTAACACCTCCAAAAAGTGACGTATATCATTTATCATCATATTATATTATGAATGGTTAGATAAAAGTATTTGATGAATCTATGTTATATTTAAATTATAATTATTATTCTGTAGAGTTAATTTATTTCCCTCCTTCCTTTATTACAATCCATTTAAAAACTATATCATTACTCCGTCCCATGTGCGGACTACCTCCTCTATAAATTTATCAAATTTATTTTTCATCACTAACATGCATGGAAGGTAATATAATTATATGTAATGAATAAATTTTAAATTAAATAAGTTATCATTATTTTATAGATGATGAAAGTATGACCAAGTTCCATGGTCTAGAATCGGAAAATAAAACCATTCATGAAAAACAAGATAGCTGACATCTAAATGTTGAATTTAATGAAGAATAAATAATACATAATTAATTTTAAATTTTAACTATATTATAAAATAAAATATGAGTATTAATATCATTATAATATTGATTTATAGTAAATTTAATTTACTTTTATAGTATTTAATATCATGTATAATGAAATTATGTACTTGAACAAAGGGTTAATGTTTCAATTAAATTTTTTATAATTATTTTTTCAATATAAATTTATAAAAATTATTGGTAAAGTTATCCTAAAACCAATATTTTTCCACCTTTTTCAATATCATGAATTTTTATGTGTTTTATCAAATTTCTGTTGTTATGTACACACAACTTCTTATTAAATTTTTCAACAAAAAATGCTATTATTTATCATTTTTTGGGCTGAAAATTTGTCCCCCATGTCCATGTTTATAAATATTATTTTATGGTAGTTATTATATATATATATATATTAATGATTAATGTGATATTTTTAAACTAGTATTAATTTTATATATAATAATTTTAATGGTATCTTTTTATGAGCTCAAATGGCCTGAAGGCCTTCTTTTTTATTGATTTTTGATAACCCCACTTTCAAGGGATGAAGGGGAACCCTTACTAGGATTGTAGGCTAAGATATTACATTACTTGTAGGTATTAGAAAATATAAAGACTATACTTGGAACTCCTCCTCCCAGATTCTTCATTGTGATATCATCTCTTCATCTTCGCATGGCGGTTCAGATAGGCTTCCCGCGCAAGCACAGTCTTGTCCCAACAACAAATCCATACCCTCTATTTCTAAAAAATCCGCCTAACTTATACTCTGGTGAATGTTCCTGCTCTAAATCCCCATCTGGAGTCTGCTACTTGTAGAGTTTGTCTAATCATTTACGCACAATTTTAGGTGTCCTGAAGGCCTTTAGGTACCTGAAGGCCTTAAGGTGGCCCAAATGCCTTGAGGTTGCCCGAAGGCCTTACTGGCCTGATATGCTTGGGTGGACATAAGGCCTTAAAGGACTCGAGGCCCAAACCGGTGGCCCGAAATCTAAAATGGATGAGTAGTTCTATCTAATACAGTACCAAACAGTGCCTACTACAGCCCTGCTACAGTAACCTCGAAAATATTTCTCCCCCTGATTTTTAACTCAGGTCTCTTTTATGAACTTTTTGAGACCTCACTAACTGGGCTAAGGCTCTTGTGCAATAGAATCTTCTTGTCATTTTATGAATTTTTCAATTTTTACTTTAATAAAAAATGTATGAAAATATTATTATTTTTTTTGAATTTATGAAACAAGTTGATTTCCCACCATCATGTCTATAAATAATAAATAACCTTTTATTAATAGTTTCATTGTTTATTTCATGTAAAATATCATATTCATAAAAAAATTTATTTTATTTTTTGAAAGTTTCCAAAATTAAAAGTTATTTTCTATTCACATTCATGTAATATTTAAAATTCTTTTAGAAATATAATTTTATTCTATGTAAATATCCATTAAAGGGTCTAATATATCAATAAGAATAATCTCTAATGATTTACTCCCCTTTTATTAGGTGGATGCCTTGTGATAACTATGTTATAATGAAGTTATTATTTATCATGTTCCATTCCATTATGTTTATTAAGCTATGGTGAAATGGTAATTTTTATATAGTCTTATAGTACACATATATATGATTTTAATTATTTTATTTTTGGACCCTAGATTATATAACATATAATGAGTTGGTTGAATATTTATATCTCGTGATAAAATTTTAAATGGATCTTGGAGTAAACCCAATCTAAAATGGTATTAATTACACTTAGTCTACAAGAATGTGGTGTAAACCCAATCCGCTGTAAGATTATATAAAATATTTTCAGATTTTTTGGGAAGAAATACTAGAATTTGAAATTATATTCTTTTATTGATTTTATTCTATAAAATTATGTCATATTCATATGATAATCTCTCTTGGATAGTGATTGGAGATTAATTATTGAACACTCTTACGATTCATTTTTTTTATGGGAAAATGTCTTATGTAATTATTCAAGATTTTTGGTATTTATCATATTAGAAATGTTATTTTTTTGTTAAGAACAAGGGATCATACCCTAATGGTTATATTAATTTCATTTATGAATGTGATTATGGTCTCCTATGTTTTCCCTTTCTGAACATCAATATTCACCTACTATTATGTTTCCATTTTTCCTTGTCTAGAATATATGAATTGTGTAGGATATTTATAAGAAGTTTACTATGTGAGAAAAAAATTGTGTGAGATGATGAAGATCACTAATCAGACATACTTATTATTTTTATAGTCTCAAAATACATTAAAATAATTTGGTTCTTGGGATTTTAATGTTGTGATATATATTTTTTTCCTATAATAAGATGTAAAATGAATATATGTTATTTATATGCTTCCTTAATTGTTATAACAAAAGGGTTTAATTATTTTTAATGATGTTTTTTTGATTATTTTGATGATATAATTTATTAATACTAATGATTAACCATAGTGATTTATGATTAACCTATAATGACATGTGTTGATTAGATAATGTCATAATTTATAATATCACGGGAATGATTTCCAAAATCATATAAATGAAAACCCGTATTATTTTTTTATGACAGTAACCTTAAATTTTATGGTTTTAGTTGATGAATATAACCAATATTAATGGATTTAGAAATTAATATAATTTCCAAGGCAATTACCATTCTCATGAATTGGAAAATTTAATACGAGACATGATAAAACAAGTCATGGGTATGCTCACCCAGCTATATCAATATATGAATAGTAAAATAAATAATATTTATTAGATTTTCAAATAATTGATATAGAAATTAAACTTATATTACTTTATGTATAAAAGATAATTTTATATCATTTTTTACTCTCATCCACTTATTTTGGGGTAATGGATCAAAGCTATAGAAAGTATAGTTTTTTATTCCCCAGGCATCAGACAATGGGAAGGTGGTTTTCATTATTTATCATTTTAAAAGTGAAGCTACTAGATAGTGGAATATTACCTTGAATGTGAGTAAAGATAATGAAATTGACATTATGAAATGTGAAGATTGTATTTAGATATTATTCAATAATTATTTCCCTTAAACTCTCTACACTAAAATTGAGAGGAAATTACTTGAACTAAAACAAAAGGATAATAAATCTATTGGTACTAAAGAGGAAAAGTTCCATATAAAATTGAGGTTGTCTTCTTTTTTCTTCATTAGATCCGAAGAAAAATAGAAAACTAATTCTTTAATTTTATAATAAAATGCTTAGGAATGAGTTTTTTTTAAGAAAAATGGATATCTGGGATGAAATATTTATATTTTCTTTCAATGTAGAAATTCGTAGTGTAGACTCTCATTGTTCTAATATTATTTTTTATATGAATAGAAGTATGGAATTCATGTAGATTTATATAATAAAACCAATAGAGTATTGAAATTCTATATTCCATTATGTTTAAATTATTGAAATAAGAATGGATGAAATTCCATTAATGGGACTGAATGTGTTTTATGTGCTAATGTGAAGGAAATCCTCAAAATTAATATCTAATTGATGATAAGGGTTAAACCATTCAATAAAAATGATATAATTATGAACCAAAACATCCATCCACACTCTAATTATATAACTTTAATGAGAATAGAAATTATGATAACTGGTACACCTATCTAATGATTGATTAGTAAAATATTAATCATTAAAATCTTATTCCAAATGAAAAAGGGAACAATAATGAAATTAAAATTACTAATATAGGTCATAATAATTAGATTTTTAAAGGAACACTTATTATATACTCTATTATTGAAAATATATTGTTTGAATCATATTCTACAAGTGATTTTGTTTATTCTAAATTGATAATAATATCACATCACCACCTCAATAAGAAGAAGTATTATTATTGGGAAAATAATGAATGGTTTGATAAATTTATATAATATGTATAGATAAATATTTATAGAAAAATTTTAGAACTTTCTTCCAATAAATATCTTTATTATACATATAGTAAAATTTGATCTACTTTTGGGAATATATTGGATTACTATATATATAGTGCATATTTATTTCAAAGGAATGAAAGAATCCTTCCATATTCTTAAGTATTCTTTGATCTTAAATTAGTGTGAGGATTAATATGAAAATATATTGTAAATTAATTCAATTATGTTGGAATTTCTACTTATTCATGAGTCGTATTTGTAACGCCCTGACCCCAGTTACCTAGAGTCGGTGCATTATTGAGTAACATTGGCATGATCACAAAAGATCAAGTCTCGAAATACTGATTAGTTTAGTATCCTTGGAATCACTAGATACATTCATAAATGTTACATTACATCATAAAGTGAAAAAGAACAATAAAATAGTCTCCCTAGTCCACACTTATATCCCCTTCATACTATCCCTATAGGTCAGTCATAAAATATTTCTTCACATCCTGGGAAAAATAAAACATTGAAAGGGGTGAGCTCAAATGCTCAGTAAGGATAGCAATATAGCGGAAGCTTTCATAAATAAACATAAACATTTAAGACAATTTATGACTAAAACAAAATCCTTTTAAACTTGAACTTCAACATAATATGGCAAAAGTAAAATGAGATAATTCCATTTAATTATTCACATGGATATTCTACTAGTTGAATAATCACATGCAATATCAATAACCACTTTCATAATGATGGAATGCATAATTCCAAACTATCATAACCATGTATCCAAGGCCTCATGCCAAAACTACAAATAAGATTTTGTCAAGGCATCATGCCAAGACACTTTTTGGTCTCATGAGACCTGCCGATGCATCGAGGAGCTATAGCGGGCTCCACCCGTCACTTATTAAGTCCAATGCATTCCTCATATGAATAGGTTTAAACATATCATAAACCATAACATAATTGTATCACATAAAACATGCATAAAGGAAACATAACATTTCCACATTTCAATCACAAGATATCAATACAACACATTGATATAATAAAAACACTTTCAAAACCATTTTCAATACCAAAATAAAGGAAAATTAAAACATTGTATTTATTTTTCATTTAAAAAAAAGTTATGGCTTGTAGAGGAAGCAGAAACTCAAATAATGGTCATGGCGGCGGAGAAGTCGTTGTCGCCGCATACGTATGACAATAAAAACATTCCTTTTTGTCGTTTAGTAAAATGCTTCATATAAAAAGATTTCTTTGGAATAAACGTAAAAGTCAAAGGGTTTTATACATCGTATAAAACAAAATATGCCTCAATGAATGGAGATTGAGACGAAGTCCCTTACAAATATCATTTTTTAAATAAAATAGATCTATTATGTGTATTCACTATATGTACACATAAAGAAAGTATAAATACAAGATAGGACATAATAATATCATGACATAATTTTAAAGTAGGAGATTAACCCAAAGAGTGGAAATTGGGTTAAGAAGTTCCCTTACCTCGTGTCCGACTTGACTCGATCATTATTTAACCTCCTAAATAATAAACTAGAGTTAATTTATACTTGATTAAGAACCTTTTTCAAGTTCATTATTCCTTTTATATCACTTATTACAATGTTATGAACATTATGTAATTATTTAAGTTAATAACGGTCGTTTTGTCGATCTTAGGTACTTGAGTCAAAAATAAACTTCTTATAATTACACGTTGTTCATGTGGTAAAATATCCATTATATCCAGAATTATATTCATGATGTAGAAATCATATATATCATATATATCCAATATATACATGCATTTATAATATTACATAACATTTAGAGGTCAGAAATGAAATGCACCGTTCATGGAGATGGTAAGCCGTATGTACGCATGAACGCTACTTTCATTTCTATTTCGTATTTAATGGAATTAAATCATAATTATATAATGGTATATTATAATTCCAGTATAATATAATATATAATATCATTTAATCCATCCTTTATACATCCCACATATGGAATTAACGATTCAAATCACTTTTAGGGGGCAGTAGTCAGCACTTCCTAAAATGAAATTATCGCGTTTACCCATAATGGAAATCATAAAGGTATGCCATAAATGAAAAATATATAAGCATAAGAAAAACATAAACATAATATATATCATATATAAATATAGTGACATCTTAATGGCTACCATGAGAGGTGTTAAAAGAAGATTGAACAATCATCGTTTCGTGAGGCAGTAATTCGTCACCCACAGAAACAATATGATCATTAACCATTAGATGAAGGTTTGTGTAAGTTTAAATCAAATCCATCTCATAAAAACATCCTAGTATATTGAATATACTGGTGTTGTTACAAAATAAAGTAATAAAAATATTTTAGGGGGTGGAGAAGCAAAATAAAACAAAATAACACAAGAGAAGACATTACCTTAAAATCGGGTAACTCTTTTTGATTTGAGCCAAAGGCTTTCTTGGGAAGAGTTCTGCCCAAATTGATGCTTCTATGAGTAAGAGAGGGAAGTTGTGAGAGTATTTGGGCAGAGTTTGACTGATCCAAATGGCTTGGAAGGTGTGAATAATGTGGTAGTGGTGGGGGTCTTTTATAAGAGGACAGGAGGGGCACTCATGGAAAGATTGAAATGTTACATTATTATGAAATGATTTTCGGATTCTAAAGGTCCCACAATGATATATTTAGAGGGTAAGTTGATAAGGGTTCTAAATATTCTCATAAAATAGGATTTTGACAAGTTTAAGCCTTAGAGTTTACATTATCGTTTAATTTTATTTAAATCATTAATTAATGAGGTAAGTCGTGCATCATCATTGTGTCATAAAAAATTTAATTTATTTAATGTCTAAAAATTATAAAAAAAACGATGATGTAGGAATTATATTTATCTTTCCAATGAATATTTATAGTCAAAATTTTAACTTATATAACCCCACTTAATAATTGTTTTAGTAAAACAACACATGTTTGTGACAATTTTATTTTTACTTTAAACAAAAAGTTATTAATGTCATTTTCTTAACAAAGTGCTTACATGGGGTCCCCAAGTTGACTCATGGATTTTCTTGGTAGTCCATGATGCCTCCAATAAGGGTAGGACAAGTGTAAAGGTATTTTCATATTTTTATAATATCATTTTTACCTTGAATTTCACTAATTATCTTTAATCGCGATTAATTAAACTTAAAAGTTACTATTCACCAAAAAATTATTTTAATACCATTGAACCACATTTTACATCCTAATGATGACCATGTATGTCGGATTTTTGAAAATAAAATCACAGAAGTGGTAATGTTTAATTCAAACGAAAAATCAGTTTTTAACTACCACTTAGTGGTTTCACTATTCATCAAAAATTGAAGTTTTTCAGAACAATGCCAAAAATTCATCCTAAGTTATAATTGATATTCCGAATTCAAAAATTATGTCTAATTTAAAAAATTACAAACATATAAGTTGTATTAATTAATTTTATAATTAATTCTCGTTGTCACAACAAATAGCGTTTTTAAGAAACAATATATATCAAAAGATTGACAATTGTTTATGTCCAATTTCAAAGTGAAATTAATTCTAATGACCACCATTGGATAAAATGGTAAAAATATATTCTAATTATACATTAAATCCACTCAATAGTATAATTTATGACTATAATTTATTTTGATTAAAAATTTTGTTTTTAAGTATTTTTCACTATTCATAAAAAATTGGAAGTTTTCAGAAAAATTCCAAAAATTCAACATAGGCTAATTTCGATATTCCGAATCCAAAAATGAAGTCCATTTTGAAATATAAAATATATATAATTTTAAAAGGTGGGTATTACTATTCATAATGGCTATTTTGATTGGTCGTAGTGTGTTAGAATCTCGAACTTGCGTACAATGCAAGCTATTTCATTATTGAAAGAGAAGCGTATTGTGGAAGCTCAGGGTGTTACATTCTCCCCTCATTCAATAAATTGTGTTCTCGCAATTTAAAATTTTTCTTTGAAAATAAAAGGTTGAAAATAGAAAATACCGTTGTGAAAACCCCACACCGAAGATAAGGTTAATAAAAATATAACATTAAAAGAATGAAAGAGAAGTACAAAGGTCACCTGATATAGCCCATACTAAGATTCTATGAAAATATGGATATGGAGGAAAAACAAACCATAAAGTTCTAATGGAGAGTTGTAGAAAACAGGATTAGGAGAAAGTTAACCACAAGAAAATCACAAACTTGTGATTGGTTAAACGGTGATTGAATCCCTAGTTGTAAAAGTTAACCGACAACGTTTTTGTTTTATGTTACCTTTCATAAAGGTGAGGAATTTATTTAAGAGATTTACTAATAACATAAGGAAATATACTTACTTTTCATGTAGATTTTCATTCTTTAATAAATTTTTACCACAAACCCATCTTTCACTCCAAATGGAAACAGAACTCAAAAATATTCTATTTATCCTAATTTTATAAGGTTACAAATATTGCCACATACCATTTAGATTAGGAAAACTATTTTGTAATAACCAGGGACTTCCTATAGGCTAGTGGTAGGTAATAAAGGCCTGTCGCACTATGGTTGTGGGTTCGATTCCTGCAGCTTTGTCAGACGCGACGGGTTATCCCCCAACCTATAGGTTGTCCTTTTCCTAAAAGTATAGTATTATAATATTACAAAAATAATCTTTAGAAATGTTTTAACCTTAAATAATACTATCCAATGTTCAAATTAATTCATTCCAAACATTATAGTTATCCAAAATACCTCTATCCAGACTTTCTCTAAAAGGTCTCTAAATTCCAAAATCAATTGTAACATCAGATTCCCCAAACAAATTAAAGTTTCTCTTATTGTCACATACTAAAAATATTATTACCTTCATCATATTAAATCCTTAATGAAAACAACAAGTACTGTAGTACAATCCTTATATATATATATATATATCACATTATCCTTATAACCAGAATATAATCCTTGAGTCCAAAAGCACCAATACATTAATTATTCCACTTCAACTGTAGTAACAACATAAGATTGTCCTTGATACCTTGGCCTTTTCTAAGGTAAGTTTCCCAGATGATTAGGATATTCATTTGCATAATGCCCTATTTCCCTACAATTGTAGCATTCACCATTGATAGCCTCTTTCTTTCCCTTGCAATCACGAGCCTGGTGAGCTTTTTCTCCACATTTATAACATACTCCCATTCCTTTTAGTCAAGTACCGGGGTGATTCTTCCCACAATTATCGCATAATGGAAAATCTTTCTTTCCCTTTTTCCCTTTATCTATCTCTTGTTCCATTGTTCTCTTCTTCTCTTACTTTACTTTATTGTCATAAGATTTAGAGAATTTCTTTTTTGTCTTGATAGAACATGATACAATATCTTCGTACGACGAGAAGGTTTGTGAGACTAATTCTCGATGGAGAAATGGTTTTAACCCATCAAATAAATGATCAATCTTACTTCTTGGGTTACGTATATAATCTGCAGCATAACTCTCTAACCTTGTAAAGTTAGCCTCATACTTTGCGACATTCTCATCCTCCTTTTGTCTCAGACTCAGAAATTGCCTCTCCATATATGCTTCATGGTCACGAGGAAAGTATTTTTCTATCAAAATCACTTTTAACTCCCTCCGTTCCATATTAGATACTTCTCCATCTTATTTCGTGTTTTGAATCAGTGACCACCATTGATCGACATCTCCAGTGAGCCGGTAAACTGTCATGACAACCTTCTCCCTTTCGCTACTCCCCAAGGCGTGGAATATTTTCTCTAAGGAGTTTATCCATTACTCAGCTACTAATGGATTTATACCCCCATTAAATTTTAGTGATTGTTTCCTCATGAAACGATCTAACATTGATCCTCCACGTTATGAATCAGGGTGCTCCATATGAGTAAGGTTATTATTCATAACCAGAGTGAGTTGTCCCAGTATGGTGATAAGGTGATCAGCACCAGTTGTATCTCTAGCTCCACAATAATTATCTTGAGCAGGAGGGCAATCCCTACATGGAGTGGGTTCTTTTATATGGTATACATTCCTCCCCCTAGGTTCCATTTCTAAACAATGGCATAAACTAGATTAGTTTATGAATCAAAATACATAATTCAATACCTGTAAAACACTTAACTTAAATTGAAATATTTATGGATATAATCCATAATCATAAAAAAGAAATATTTTATTTGAGGAAGTATATACTCATAAACCCTTCATAATGGTTTGTAAATAAAATGAGAATTATCCTAAGCATATCCCCCGGGAGTGTTGTTACCAAGAGTGCAGCAAGGCCCATTGTCGTGCACCAGTTCCCGTTTGAGTCTAGCTCAAAGCGGTGTTTTCGGGTTTTAACCCTAGGTACATTTTTCCCAGAGTCGCCTCTACCTGCTCGTATCCAGACAGGGATGTATTTCTCATAAAACTCATAAAATATCTATAATAACAAAATTATAGGAAGTTCTTCTATACTAATCCTCAAATTTTATCTTAGGGCTATATACTCTAATCAGAGTTTATCTAAATCTAGCTTCCAAGGGTAGTACTAAACTGCTTCTGATACCAACTGTAATTCCCCGGCCCCAGTTACCCAGAGTCGGTGCATTATTGTGTAACATTGGCATGATCATAAAAGATCAAGTCTTGAAAGACCGATTATTTTAGTAGCCTTGGAAACACTAGATACATTCATAAATGATACATTACATCATAAAGTGAAAAATCACAATAACATAGTCTCCATAGTCCACACTTCTATCCCCTTCATACTATCCCTGTAGGTCAGTCATAAAATATTTCTTCACATCCTGGGAAAAATAAAACATTGAAAGGGGTGAGCTCAGATGCTCAGTAAGGATAACAATATAGTGGAAGCTTTCATAAATAAACATAAACATTTAAGGCAATGTATGACTAAAACAAAAGCCTTTTAAACTTGAACTTCAACATAATATGGCAATAGAAAAATGAGATAATGCCATTTACTTATTCACATGGATATTCTACTGGTCGAATAATCACATGCAATATCAATAACCACTTTCATAATGATGGAATGGATAATGCCAGACTATCATAACCACGTAGCCAAGGCCTCGAGCCAAGACTACAAATAAGATTTTTTCAAGGCCTCGTGCCAAGACACTAGTTCGTCTCATGAGACCTGCCGATGCATCGTGGAGCTATAGCGGGATCCACCCTTCACTTATTAAGTCCAATGCATTCCTCATATGAATAGTTTTAAACATATCATAAACCATAACAAAATCGTATCACATAAAACATGCATAAAGGAAACATAAAATTTCCACATTTCAATCACAATATATCAATACAACACATGGATATAATAAAAACACTTTCAAAACCATTTTCAATACCAAAATAAAGTAAAATTAAAACTTTGTATTTATTTTTCATTTAAAAAAAGTTATGGCTTGTAGAGGAAGTCGAAACTCAAATAATGGTCACGGCAGCGGAGAAGTCGTTGTCGCCGCATACGTACGACAAGAAAAACATTCCTTTTTGTCGTTTAGTAAAATTCTTTGTATTAAAAGATTCCTTTTGACTAAATGTAAAAGTCAAAGGGTTTTCTACATCGTATAAAAGAAATTTGTGTATAAAACAAAATATGCCTCAATGAATGGAGATTGAGACGAAGTCCCTTACAAATATCATTTTTTAAATAAAATGGATCTATTATGTGTATTCACTATATGTACACATAAATAAAGTATAAATACAAGATAGGACATAATAATATCATGGCATAATTTTAAAGTAGGAGATTAACCCAAAGAATGGAAATTGGGTTAAGAAGTTCCCTTACCTCGTGTCCGACTTGACTCGATCATTATTTAACCTCCTGAATAATAAACTAGAGTTAATTTCTACTTGATTAAGAACGTTTTTAAATTTCATTATTCCTTTTATATCACTTATTACAATGTTATGAACATTATTTAATTGTTTAAGTTAATAACGGTCGTTTTGTCGATCTTAGGTACTTGAGTCAAAAATAAACTTCTTATAATTACACATTGTTCATGTGGTAAAATATCCATTATATCCAGAATTATATTCATAATTTAGATATCATATATATCATATATATCTATTATATATATGCATTTATAATATTATATAACATTTAGAGGTAAGAAATGAAATGCACCGTTCATGGAGACGGTAAGCCGTATGTACGCATGAACGCTACTTTCATTTCTATTTCGTATTTAATGGAATGAAATCATAATGATATAAAGGAATATTATAATTCCAGTATAATATAATATATAATATCATTTACTCCATCCTTTATACATCCCACATATGGAACTAACAATTCAAATCAGTTTGAGGGGGCGGTAGTCCGCACTTCCTAAAATGAAATTATCACGTTTACCCATAATGAAAATCATAAATTTATGACATAAATGAAAAATAAAGAAGCATTAGGAAAACATAAACATAATATATATCATATATAAATATAGTTTCATCTTAATGGCCACCATGAGAGGTGTTAAAAGAAGATTGAACAATCATCGTTTCGTGAGGCAGTAATTCGTCACCCAAAGAAACAGTATGTTCATTAACCATTAGACGAAGGTGTGTGTAAGTGTAAATCACATATTTATCATAAAAAAATCCTAGTATATTTAAGATACTGGTTTTGTTACAAAAGAAAGGAATAAAAATATTTTAGGGGGGTGGAGAAGCAAAATAAAACAAAATAACATAAGAGAAGACAATACCTTAAAATCGGGTAACTCTTTTTGATTTGAGCCAAAGCCTTCTTTGGGAAGACTTCTGCCCAAAGTGAGGCTTCTAGTAGTAAGATAGGGAATTTTAGAGAGTATTTGGGCAGAGGTTGGCTGATCCAAATGTCTTGTAAGGTGTGAATAAAGTGGTAGTGGTTGGGGCCTTTTATAAGAGGAGGGGAGGGGCACTCATGGAAATATTGAAATGTTACATTATTATGAAATGATTTTCGGATTCTAAAGGTCCCACAATGGTATATTTCGAGTATAAGTAGATAATGGTTCGAAATATGCTCATCAAATAGGTTTTTTACAAGTTTAATCCTTAGATGTTACATTATCTTTTCATTTTATTTAAGTCATTAATTAATAAGGTAATCGATGTATCATCATTGTGTCATAAAAAATTCAATTTATTTAATGTCTAAAAATTATAAAAAAACTACCATGATGTAGGGAATCGTTTTATCATTCCAATTAATATTTATAGTCAAAAAGGTAACTTATATAACCCCATGTAATAATTTTTTTAGTAAAACAACACATGTTTGTGACAATTTTATTTTTACTTTAAATAAAAAGTTATTAATGTCATTTTCTTACCAAAGTGGTTCCATGGGGTCCCCAAGTTGACCCATGGATTTTATTGGTCGTAAATGACTTATACAATAAAGTTAGGACAAGTTTAAATGTATTTTCATATTTTTATAATATCATTTTTACCTTAAATTTCACTAATTACCTTTAATCGCGATTAATTAAACTTAAAAGTTACTATTCGCCAAAAAATTATTTTAATCCCATTGAACAAAATTTTACTTCCTAATTTCGACCATGTATGTCATATTTTTGAAAATCAAATCAAAGAATTGGTATTGTTTCATTTAAACGAAAAATCAATTTTTAACTACCACTTAGTGGTTTCACTATTCCTCAAAAATTGAAGTTTTTCATAACAATGCCAAAAATTCACCCGAAGCTATAATTGATATTCCGAATTCAAAAATGATTTCTAATTTAAAAAATTCCAAACATATAAGTTGCATCACTTAATTTTATATTTAATTACCTCTGTCACAACAAATAGTGTTTTTTAAGAAACAATATATATCAAAAGATTGACAATTGTTTATGTCCAATTTCAAAGTGAAATTAATTCTAATGACCACAGTTGGAAAAAATGGTAAAAATATATTCTAATTATACATTAAAACCACTCAATATTATAATTTATCACTATAATTTCTTTTGATTAAAAAAGTTGTTTTTAAGTATTTTTCACTATTCATAAAAAATTTGAAGTTCTCAGAAAAATACCAAAAATTCAACATAGGCTAATTTCGATATTCAGAATCCAAAAATGAATTACATTTTGAAATATAAAATATATATAATTTCAAAATGTGGGTATTACTATTCATAATGGCTATTTTGATTGGTCGCGGTGTGTTAGAATCTTGAACTTGCGTACAATGCAAGCTATTGCATTATTGAAAGAGAAGCATATCATGGAAGCTCGAGGTGTTACAGTATTTATCTATAATGTTTTGGTAGAAACACACCATTGATGATTTTAATATAATTCTAACTTATGTTGTTTTGTTTCTTGAATAGTTTCATAGTTATTCACTAATTTTTTATTTGAGTTCTTAATAGAACTCATATATGTTGATACACCAATTTTTATGACACTTTATCAAATGCAATGAATTATGTTACAAGAATTAAATATGAAATTCATGGAGATTTTAGAATGTTTATTCATATAATTTATTGTAACACTATGGAGTTACCATGATCCTTTTATTAAGAATAATTATGGTTAAGTACATATTTTATTTTTATTTTTGACCTAACAAGCCATGATCAATGAAAATTATCCTCTATCCCATACTATTGAATTTTATGTTTACCTTTGTGGAAATTTATTTGTTTCCCTAATTTCATTTTGATCTAGATATAATTAGTTAAGGTTTAAAAATATGATATACCAATTTTATCCTTATATATTATGTTTTAAAACATTGTATTTATAATTATTCCATTTGGGATTGCAAATGACCTAACTATCATCATAGATCTAATGAATATAATATTTAGAGAATATCTTTATCAGTTTTTTATAATAATTATTAATGATATTGAAATTTATTTTAAGTGAATTTTTTTGTATTAAGATCAAATTATTATTATGTTTAATACCTAGAGGATGTAAAATTTATTTATTAAATTAATCTAGTGTGAATTTAGGCAATATAATATAAAAATTATGGGTCATTTAATTACAAGATATATTATTTTGGTGGATATTTCAATGAATGAAGTAATTGTGAAATTACATAGACCTAAATTTGTGATTGAGATCCATAGTTATCTTAAATTTTTTTTGATAATATCTATTAATTGGGATCAATATTTCAAAGATATAAAAAATCTTAATCATTATTTCACATAATAGATTTATGTTTATTTGGATAGATGAATGTGACGAAAATTTCATTAATAAGGAGGGAAGGATGGTCAATCCATCTGTACATGAACTACCCTATAGGAGAGAAGATTTTTTGATATATAGAGATTCATCAACGAAGTGAGTAGGATGCTTTCATAGTCATAACTACATGTAAGTAGACTATATCTCACACCGATAAAAGGATCATGAGAAAAGTTACCTGTCACATAATTTTGATGTAGATGTGATGGTTTTTTTCTTTAAAAATATATAGGATCTCTATATATAATTATTGATTATTTATATATATCAATCAGAAAATTGAATTATATATTAAAAATGAAAAGGTTGAATATTCACCCCATTAGGTGATGGTAGTTGATTAATAATTATGAATGGCCAGCAAATTACCACCCTACGAATGTGAACAGGGTGGATAATTCTCTAAGATATAATGACCATGATAGTTTTTCAATAATGAGGAATGAATGTGACCAATACATATATATTTTTAGATAATGTACTCTGAAATCATAAATGGGAAAATCATTTATTTCTCAGATGACTCACCAACCATTTATATATATGATGAATAAGGGGGAACATAATGAATATGTGGAGATGTGTAATAACATAAAGAATGTTCCTAATTTCAACCTCATATATGATGGGATGTAATGATTTTGGAATTATATATGGGTCCCTTCAATACTGTAATTAAAGATTATGTTATTGGTTGAATCGTCTATCTCATCACTTTATTTTGATTATATAAGCACAAAAAAATTATTGAGATATTGAGGTGTATTCGTGGTGGAAGAACATGAATAGTGGTATTGTAGAGTTTGTATCTTGATTCCATGTATATAATGCAGAAACAATTAGAAATAAAAATAATAAGGGTATTATGAAACCATTGCGCATGCCTATTTAAATATGGGAAGCATCACAATGGATTTCATAACAAAAATCCCCCAAATTTCTATAGGTCGTAATTCCAATTGGCATGTATTAGATCAGCTTATGAAGTAATCACATTTAATTTCAATCTAAGATGATTTAATAGTAGATAATTGATTAAGGATATTCGTTATGGTACTGATAAGGATTCATAATGAATCACACTCAGCACTATCTCATCAATATCTAAGGTTTAATGTGATGTTTACGTGAATTATTTAGTAATAATTTAATATTGTGGCGAACATTAGAATATTTTATCATACTCATATTAATAGATAATCTAAGAGAAAAATTCAAACTCTATAATATAATCTATGATCTTAATCTATAAAATTAAATGGAGTAAGTTATAAACACCTTCCACTATTCGAATTTTCATAAATTAATAACTTTTACTCTAGGACTCATATTTCACCCAAGGAATATTTTTATAGTAAGAAGTCAGAACCCCAATATACAATAATTAAATTGTGGAATGAATGATATTTATCCCAAAAGTAGTTTAGGAAATGTAAAAATTGATTAGTATCATTCAAAAACCAAATAGTGTAACTCAGAGTAAATGGAAAATTTATACATATGATCTATAAAGAGATATAGGGTTTGATGGGAGGAGGATATTTATCTAACATCTCATATCCCTTTTCTCTACAATGTTTCCCCTTGGTTTTAGAATATTATTGGTGTGTTTTTATGATATTTTTAGGTACATTAGTCTATTTATGTATCTATTTATGTTTCCACTTTATCCCTAGTAATTTTGGATCTATTTCCATTTACTGTTTCAACACTGAACCAACCAGATAATGGGGGAATTGAAAAAAACAATTTAGGATTTCAATCATATTTTTTGAGGGAATATCAAGATGGTATAAGCATGAAGTATCACAACATTTTTAGGTATAAAAACATATATTTTTTTCAATGAATATTTCTTATATTAAATTAATTTAGTGATGGATGTGGTTCCACTTTTTTTTATTTTCGAATGGATGGTTTTAGGAGTGTGATGTGGAACTATAGTGGGTGTTTAGTTATAGTCCAGATGTGATAGGAGAACCCAAAGAGTTTTTAGGAATTATTTATAACAATATTATATTTAAAATTAGTAATTTATTATTTTAAATAAATTAAGACATTATTTTTACGTGAGTTGTATTTAATTATTAGATGGCATGGCATGAGTTATGGACACATGGTAATGATAATTAGATGAATATACTATGTGGTGAATTTAAGTGCTATTTGATTTTTTGTTCATATAAGAAGACCCTCACAATTACCCCTATGTATTTAGTATTTCTTATACATGAATAGTTGTGTATTTTCTTAAAAAAGTGGGAGGACAAACTATTTAATTTAAATAAATTTTTGAATTGAGAATGAATTCCATCAATTAAAATCAGAAAATGGACTAGGCCCATGTGTGACATTAGGCAATAGATTGATTCCTATACTTCTAATGGTTGAGTCCCTATATATAATTCGAATTAATGCCTTATAAAAATTCATTTACGTAGGTTTTCAATTTAGTTTAGTGATATAATTTACCATACAAGACCATGGATGTTCTAATTATTCCTTATATGGGGATAAGTGATGTACTATGGTGTTTATACTGAGTTGGCCTTCATAAAATTTAATATGTGTTATATCATTAGTTATAGTTCAGATAATTATGGGTTGATTGATCCATCCCCCCTATGATATGATTGTGTAAATGGTTTTTGTGTGGTATGACTGACCTATAAAATCATTTTAATGTGATAGTGTTTTTGTTTTATCTTCTTAACTGATTTATTTGTCCTGCCTAATGAGGCCAGTGAGGTCGTTTGATGCTTGTGATGACATTATGTATCATATTACCCCGATGTGTTGGTTTTTGACCTGAGATATTAGTATAGGGTAGGTGAACCATGTAAGGGTGTCCATTTTATGTTGTTCCCTTAGGGAACCATGTGGGTTCTCTAGTGAGATATCGACCCTAGAGATGGTGAATATGGTAAATGAGTATTAATGATCTAGGGTGATAGCATAGAAAAAATAGATGATGTTGTGGTTCCATGACATGGGATAATTTAGTAAGAATGTAAACCATAGGAGATATATTTATATGCATGGGATGCATTGGAAATTTTTATGGAACCTCATAGATTTTCTAGATTCTATGATTCCATAGGATCTTCCTCCTTGGCATCATATTGGAACCTTATGATTAGATGTTCATTATAGAATCATCCACATAGAGTTCTATAAACATTCATGATAACTTAGATATCCTAGAAAGATTTTCATAGTGATTTTAAACTATGAATGACTTATTGGATGGCATAGGGTTATACTTTTAAGGTTTAGTAGTTATGCTAGATTAAATAGACCCTATAGGATAATCATCCATGGAATTAATGGTTTTACATGATTAATGTAGAATCCAAAATCTAGTTCACCCCTATGTAACCAAACATGGTAGTCCCAATTTCCTTAAGCCTACATTCATGTACTCCAAATGATGCTAACTAGAAATGAGGGCCTTGGGTGTGTCCATCGGGAGACTATACCCTCTGGTCATAGTGGACCATTGAAGGAATAATGGATAAATTAGTGAAATGTAAAGATAATCATCTAGATAAAGATCATAGTTTTCATATGAAAAATGACGATCATGTATTGATACTATACAAAAAGATAAATACATGAGATAAATATAAACATATATATACAACATGATATATAAAAAGGATAAAAAAATTATTGACATATCTCTAATGGAATCATGAGATTATGCTAGATCATTTTATCACATACTTCATCATAGAAAGTAAATCATGTATTCATAGCCAAACCCTTTCGTGTAACCTTGCATACAACAATGAAGTATCTTCAGGTACCAAGATGTAGCCCAAAGATAGTGTAACATATACTCATTTGGACACCACTGATAGAATCTAGTGTGATCCATAAAGTTCATATAAAATTGAAGTGTGCAAATATAATAAATTTATAAATAAATTTTTTTTGTAGATGGGTAGGCATCGGTTCCTAGTGGTCTATAGGATGACACTATCTATTTTAGTTTAAGTTGTGATACCTCTAAAATTGTGTCACCATATATATATATATGTGTGTGTGTGTGTGTGTGTGTGTGTGTTCACTATATAAGTTGTAACATATATATCCATACATATAGATACGTTCTACAATAATGGATATGAGGAGTAAATCATGATTCCATGCATATTCATAAGAATATCATGTTTTAGGTAAGGGTACTAACCCAAGTATTAAATCATCAATATAGATGCCATCATATTGAAAAACATAATCAGTAAAGTGAAAAATCATTTCTAATAACCTCTATGGGAAGTTGAAACATCATACCCAACATTGGAGAAATGATGTGAGACATGAAATCCTTCATTACACCCCAAGGGAACATGAAGCATCATATCAAACTCTATGCTCTACTGCTCTATCTTTATATCTAGGTTTCTCTTGCTCTCTAGCTCCAGAATGTAAAAGATAATCAAACGAATAATATGTCTATCCACTCCCTAGATACCTCATGTCTCTATAATTAAACCTTTTTCAATCTTTGGATCCTCACTGATAATGAATAATGATTGCACTTTGCCTAATCCAAATCATCGCAAACATGGCAGTTGTCACCCTAGAACTCTGACTTGCACGTAAACTAAGAAAAACCCCTCTAATAAAATGTAAAGGATGGTTTCAATGAACATGGATGTTCTTCTAACTCTCATTTAAATGTGAAAATAAAAAAAACTAAAAAATAATTAGATGATACGTTTTTTAAAATATTACTTCAATAAAAAATATTAAATTATTTAATTAATTATTATTTTATAAATAGTATATTAAAATAAATATTAATTTATTATATTAATTAATTTATATTTATTTATCATTAATTTTTATTATAATTAATATAAATTTATTAATTTTTATTAAAATTAATTTTTATTATTATTTTATTTTATTTTATAAATTGAATAATTAAGTTTAATTATTTAAATTTATTAATTTAATTATATATATTTATTATTAATGATTAATTAATTACAATACGACTATTATAATTATCTTAACTACAAATTTAATTATATATTTATAAAAACATTAAAGAAAACTATTATTATAATAAATTATATTATAAAGATTAATATTTTAAATTTATTTAAAACATTTTATTAATATTACATAATTTTTAATTTTTTAATTTATTATATTAATTATTATTATTATTATTATTACATTTTTGTTTTATTATTTTATTAAGGATTTTGTTAATTTCCTTTGTTATATTTAATTATTCACTCATTTAATTTTTTTTGTTTCTTTATTTTTTATATTTTTCTCCCTCTTTCTTATTATCTGGGTGAGAGGGTATCTTCCTATAAAATCTATCTCATACATGGCACATTCCTCCTTTACCCCAGTGGTGCAACACCTTCATCTTTTTTCCCGGCGGTATGATGATTTCTCATCCCAACGGACGAGAGTGGCAACATAGACAAAGTTTTTTGGTCTTAGATTTCGATGACTCCTTATCTTCTTAGGGCAGTGGCTCCTCAGATGACAGTGGTGACATTAGTGGTTTCATTAAGGTTATATCTAGCTGTGAGTGATTTGGCCTCAGCTTCTTCAACCATAATGATTGGATGTATGGACTGTAATGTCTTCATGAAACATAGAAATCATCATTCAGTGACTTGAGCGATGAGTTTTGAATTTCCATATCTGATCATGATTTTGTTCTAAAGTGACAGAATTTTTTTGAACTTTGCGGCTTCAGTTCTCGAGGAGGTAGAGGTGATAGTGGCATATAGTGATGTGGACCGGTCTCCTTTTTTGGAGGTAGCGGTAGTGGCAGGTCCCAGATCTAGAGGTTTTGGGGTTTCTTCAAAAGTGACAATAATAACATCAAATATATCTATCATATATCACTCTCATACTTATTTTCTAAATAGAATTTGTTGGCACGGAGTGTTTAGATGTTGTGAAATAAAATTAAAAACACTAAAAATTACTGTGGTTCGGTGAAAGCCTACTCCACCCAAGAATCAGTATTTTTATTTTCAAATAAAAATTATAAATCTCACAAATCACACACTTAAATTGGCGAAACAATCTCTGCTCCACTCCGTACTTTATTTCAACCGCCTCTGTGATCTCAGGATTCTCCTATCCACTTGCATCCACGCTATGCACCACACACCACTACTCAAAACCTTGTTGTCGTGTATCTGTCAACACCCCATCCAATATGCAGGGGCTTTGGAACCTTCAAAAAACAGTTTACTCCTCTGTTGTCTATCATTCCTTTTATAGGCCTCTTTTTTTCAACCTTCCATGTAGTTTAAATGCAGTCAAAATGAGATCATATTTTTAGGAGAATTAAAAAAAAGTATTCCGTTCATATTTTAAATCACCCCCAACAATAAATAATCCATTCATATTTTTAAATCACCCCCAACAATCTCCACCGTGATTAAAAAATCTGAATAGTTCTCTATCATCATCCATTTTGACCTCCAATTTTATTCCCAATATTGGCATGACCCACCACACCCATAACGGGTGTACAAATTCTCAAATCTGATGAAACAAATACGGTGGCTCCACCGTTCCATGAACAACTGAAGAACATGTCACATTCTTTTTCAAATATCCATTTGCAGACATATATTTTTGAACATCACCTGTAATGATACTCTAGGGCCTCAAAGAAGATTCACCTGCATGAATCAACTTGTATAGATTCTAAACATTCTTCCCTTTGATCATGTTCATTACTCCTCACATAACTTTGAGAACTCCACCACCAGTAGAGAACCTAAAACCTTTGGAATCTAATATTCCCAAAGAAATTAAATTCATTATCAAATCAGTTACATACCTTACATCAGAAAGTGTGAAAATAACCCCATAAAACATACAAACTCACACCATACTGATTCCAACAATTCAACTTTCTGAATTTTTGTCCATTTTCACAATATCACAGTCATACTTCTCATAACTGTCAAAACATTCCTTTTTTGTACATATATGATAAGAGCTACTAGATTCTAAAATTCAGTCTGAATCATCCACATATTCTACAGTTTGAAAGAAATAAATCACTACCATACCTCATATCTTTATTCACGGTATTCACCTCAATTGATGCTTCTTTTGTTTCAGGTTATTTTGATTCTTTATTTATTATCTCACATAACTTATCAAAATTCCTTCTCATATAACCTTTCTTGAAACACTCCCAGCATAAAAAATCACCTCTTAGTCTTGATTGACTTTGATCTCTTCTGCTCCATAAATCATTCCTTCGTTTTATTGACCTTCCTTGATAGTTACGTCCACCAGTCACTACAAAGAGTCCACTATTACCTGATGATCCATCATCATTGGCCATTCATCAAGTATCATTCATTAGAAATGATGAAATAACATCATCCAATTTCAAAGTGTCTTTTCCAAATAATAAAGTTGTGATGATATTGTCATGTGAATCTAGAAAAAAAACCTAACAATAGAAAAAACCGGTCCTCTTCTTCCATTTCCACGGGCACCACATTGCATTTATCATCATTTTTTATCACCACAAAATACAATTTTGTCAAGATTCCAGTGAAATCATCCAAATGGTTTCCCAATCTCCACTTTTTGACATTCGAATACAATACAATCGTTTTTTTAAATATAAATAATTTTTCGGATATTTAGATTTATACCTAGCTTCCAGCTTTATCCTGATCTCCTCCGGATCTGTTAGATTCATCACCTATCATAATGTATTGCCTACCAACTACAATTGAATGGTGCTCGTCACCAAATCTTTCATATCTTTCCAATCATCAAAGATATTATTCTCTGGCTTCTTTGATTTTTTATTCAATTCTTTCACTGTCCCTTCCTGAGTCAAAATATTTTTTACTCACTTTTTCCCCAATGTGTAATATTTTTTCCCATTAAACATAAAAATATGGACAGAAATATTTGGATGTGAATCTCCCATAATTATTCTGCAATAAAGAACAGATAACCTCCTCTAATACTAGATGTTGGGTCGGAGTTTTTAGATTCAGTGAAATAAAATTCAAAACACCAATAATTACCGTGGTTCGATGAAATCCAACTCCACCTAAGAATCAGTAGTTTTATTGTCAAATAGAAATTACTAATCACACACTACAATTGGCACAACAATATCTGCTCCAATATGTGATTTATTTCAACTGCCTTCTTGATCTCAAGGTTCTTCTCTCCACTTGCAGCCATGCCATGAACCATACACTACTACTCGAACCTCAATGTCATGTGTCCATCAATTCCCCCCTAAAATATGAAAAGGATTTGAAACCATAAAAAAATATGTACCTCCTCTATTGTCAGCAACGCCTTTTATAGGCCTCTTTTCTTCAACCTTCTGTACGGTTTAAATATAGTCAAAATGAGATCTTATTTTTTAGGAGAATTAAAACAAATATTTCGTTCATAATTTAAATTTCCCCCAATAATAAATATTACATTCATATTTTTAAATCACCCCCAATAGAATGTTCATAAAGTAAGTAAGTATCTTCACCCAATAATCATTCATCATCATAAATTTAATATTTAATGAAACCCTCAACAACCATAAATTTTTTATCAGTTAGGTAAGACTAAATTTAAATGTAGAATGAATCCTATTGAACCTAATCTTATGAAACAATTTTGAAAAACATTGTCCATTTTTTTTAAAACAAATAGAGGAATTTTATGGGTTTACATTAATGAAAATTTTTTCTCATAATTGTAAGATCATCTCCCCCACACTTAAAACACAACTTTGTCCCCAAAGATGAATTCAAAGGTGGAAGAAAAAAATTGCGACTTTTTAATCTCAAAATAGATTTTCAATTCAATAGATAGGTGACATGTATAAGGGTCACTGTGAAATAAATAAAAGTATATTTTCCTCACACAAAAAACATTTTACAATAGAATCAAAAATACTCATGTGTTATCATTAATGACAATGAAAATAATTTTTCAATTAAATTAAAAAGTTAACATATAAAAATTTTAAGTACATATTTAATTGGTTATAATCCGGTTTAACATATTTTTTATTTGGATTTTAAACAACATATAAAAATAGGTATTCTAGATTCCTTACAAAATGAATCACATATAATCATATTCACTTAAAATAAACCATCAAGGTGTTTAATCCCCCTTACATAATTTCACAAAAAGAGTGAATTGAAAAGAAAACCATAAAAAATTCCAATAATAATACAATATGAAATAAAATTTTCATATGAATCAAGGCATAAAGACATTAATAATGAAGACTAGAAAACTAATATAGAAATAAAAAAATGTAGAAGAACCATTAAATAGATTTGAAATATTTATTACCTCATATGTAAAACTCACAGGGAAGTCTACATAAGTCCTTTATGAAGGAATCCCACAAGACTCCTTTGTAAAATTGAACTCAAGTAAAGGCCTTCACAAATTTCTATAAAACACTTTATTTTACAAACCATATTCCTTTAAATGAGACTTTAGTGTTAGGAAACAATTGGGGTCTTAAAGTATATACTAAACCCTTCCCAATGGTCTTAGACCATGATAGATTTAAACTATAGTTGATTATTTCATGAGGGAACCCTAATATGGGTAACCAAGAATCTTTAATGTCCCTTAATCCACCTAGGTAATCTACCTAGGATAAATTAACCTAAATGGACTTGTTGGACTCCTTTCATAAAGGTTAAATATTTAAAAATCCCATTCTAATAATACCTCCTCCATGGTATTTTAAGATATGTGGCTGATTTATTCACATGAGAGTGTTGTCCATTAATCATTTATACCTTTGACAATGGATCTTCCTCAGGTTTTCCTCCCAAACTGATAGAAAACTCAAGATATTTACAATCATGTATTAACTTGATAATGACGTCCCATGTTGTAAGGATACTGGTGGAACATCTCCTAGATCAAGATACTTATACTGGCTAATCTATATCATTAATATTATCATCCCAAACATCTAATAAATTATTTTGTTTCATTCAATGGTCCAGTAATGTTATGGGACTCCTACCAGGCATATGCCACTACTCTTCCTCACCAAGTCACATTCCTCATGAATCTGGTCATCCATCTATATTCAATTATTAATGGGATAGATATGGAAACATATATTTTCCTCCTATCTAGTGTAATTCCCTAATAAAATACTCATTAGTTACCTCATATCTAGTTTACACAATGATATATTCCTACACTTTCTCCTCATATTTGGTGTAAGCCCTAAATATTCCTCATTGGGTTATATTCCTCATGATTCAAGTTATCCTTTTCTATCTAGTTATCAGCAGGAGGGAGGAGGTCACATATATGATCGTCTTATCTTGTGTAATCCTTTATTATATCCTCATTGGTGACCTCATCCTTGGTTTACTCAATGATCCATGTTAGTACTCGGGCCTTCTATTTGGTGTAATCCCAAACTCTTCCTCATTGGATCATATTTTTCATGAGTCCAATCATCCATTCCCATCTATTTATCAGCATTCAGAAGGTGGAAACATATATGAGCGTCCTATATAGTGTAATCCCTAATCAAATCCTCGTCAATGACCTTATCTATGGTCTACTCAATGATCCATGTCCAAAATTAGGCCTCCTATTTAGTGTAATCCCCAAATATTCCTCACCGAGTTATATTCCTTATGATTCTATTCATCCTTATCTATATACTAATAAATAGGAGGGAGGTGGACACAAATATAGAGCTCTAATCGAGTGTAAGACCCAAAATCCACCTTTACCATAGTCATTTATTAAGATAAATCAAAAATAAAAGAATTAACATTTACACTCCAATCAATATCTAGTTATATCTTCTTTATCAATGTATAATTTACATACCATATAATATTAAACTATATGACCTTGTCCTTTCAAATGACCTTAAATTATTAAACTCAAATTATGTGGTCTTCAATTCCTATTAAATGAGATTCATAGGATGTCTCTCTAAGATTTAACCCCGACACATTAATACATATCTTTGGCCTACTACTAAATACAAGACCCAACCTTATCCTCCTTAGGATATATTCTATATGAAACCTTATCCTATCTCCACCATATTCCCAATGAAATCCATCCTCATTGGGTTATATTCCCTATGAAACCTTATCCTCACTGGGCTATATTTCATTTCAAACCTTCACCTCACTATGTTATATTCCCCATGAAATTCATCCTCACTAGGCCATATTCCCTATGAAACTTTATCCTCATTATTCCATATTCCTTGTGAATCATTATCCTCACCAGGTTATATTCCTTGTGGGATCTTATTCTCCCGGGGCCATATTACATGTGCAAACTTATCCTTACTATGCCATATTCCCCATGAAATCCATCCTCAATGGTCCATATTCCCGATGCAACCTTATCCTCAATAGGCCATATTCTTTATTCAACCTTATCCTCACTAGACCATATTCCCTATGAATCATATCCTCACTAACCCGTATTCTTTGTGAAACCTTATCCTCACTAGGATATTGTTTTCGATGCGTTTTACAGGGCACGTGCATCTGTATGTGGAGGACGCACAACTGCTGCCCCGCATTCCCGCTTTCCGAAGGCGGGTGGCATCTATTCCTTGTTCAGGTATGTTTACTTCTTGATTGAAATGGGATGATGGGATGGTGTTTCTTCCTTCTGTGTATTCCTCCTTGGAATATGTCACCTATTTCGGGTCTCCCATATAGATTAAGTCATGGTTCATGAATCTCGTTCTCGGTTCCATATCTTTGTGTACACTGGTTAATTACACTACTTCCTTCAGGACATTCCAGGGGTTCATGACAAGGTATCAACCTTCAGTTGGAGTAGATGACAACATCAGGCATGTCGGGGAATATCTAGATGCGTGGAAATTGGGGAACCAATATTCTTCCTCATAAGAGGGCATCTTGAGGGTGCCGAACCCGAGGCGTCCCACGTCGAATGTGGAGAATCATATTCTATAGGCATGTATCTGAGATTTTCCTCAGCTTCCCATGTTTAACATAGGGTACACTGCATGTTTAACATCTAGAAGAGACGGTTACGCCAAAGGAATGTTTTCTGAGGTTTTTTGAAAGGAATCTCATGTTTATTATGAGGTAGGCCGCAAGTTTAATGTCTTGCAGAGATAGAATGAGGTTGGTCAGAATGTCCCATATAGACAGATCAGATTGGTGCATCCCTAGGAGGGAGCACCTAGAAGGTTTACCATGTGGATGGAGTAGAACACTCAATTAGAGCAGACCCCGGAAGGTGTGTCCCATAAAGGTCATATGTCACACCGTGAAGACTGATATAGACACCACTGAGGGCGGATTAGAGAGTGTACACCCCATAATGGGGAAACAACGAGGTTTATCATTGATTGGGATTGAACCTCATGAAGGTTTCCTATATACCCTGTGTATATGATAGGGATCAAAACCCACGTAGTTCGAAGGGGTGATGAATCGGGGTGTACCCAAAGGAAAACGACTCGGAGACATGTTGGGTCTTATGCGTGAATTGCTTCCCAAGTACTACTAGGAGCAGCGAGGGGGTGGATGACATGATCCCCCTGGGATGGGGCGGCCCGGGTGAGAATTAGGATGGATGATGGAGAGTTGAATGGAGTAAAGGGGGAAAGATATGGGACCATCGTGAATGTGACAGTGGTGTTGGTCTTGAGCCTCAAAGAGACATCCTACATATCCCCATGGTAGGGAATCAAATTCAGCATAGTTTGATGAGATGATGGGACACCTGAGGAGGCGGCCCGTGAGAATGGACGCATGGATGGGACCCGGAGGAAGTAGAACCTCCAGGTTGGGGCATGATCTTCCTGGAACACATGGGATCTTGGGGTAGATCAGGATGAGATACAGGCGATGGGCTTGAACCTCAAGGAGGCTTCCTACATATCCTCGTGGTAGGCAATCAAAGTCTGCATAGTTCATCTAAAGATGTCTTACCGTCGAATGGGGTTGACAATGGCTTACCACTAAATTGGGTCGCAACGGCTTACCATTGGATGGGATTGAACTTCATGGAGTCTTCCTATGTACCATGTCTAGGAGACAAGGATCAAATCCAGCGTAGTTCAGTGGGAGTGGGAACCAATGTGACGGTGGTCGGAGTGACCAATGTGTGGTGGGATTGAACCTTAGGCTGCCCAAGGTGTTGGTGAACCGATGTGAGGATGGTTAGAATGAACGGGTGGTGGGCTTGAAGCTCGTGGAGGCTTCCTACATACCCTTCCTTGGCAAGGATCAAGGACCACCTAGTTCAGGGAGGGTGTGTGGGGCTTACACTCTAGGCTGCCTAAGGTGTTGGTGAACCGATGTGAGGATGGTCAGAATGACCGGGTGGTGGGCTTGAACTTCATAGAGGCTTCCTACATACCCTGACTTGTCAAGGATCAAAGACCACGTAGTTCAAGTGGTGGCATTTGGGTCTTATGCTCTGAGGTGGCCCAAGGTGTTGATGAACCAACTTGAATGAGGTCGGAACGACCGGGTGAATGGTGGACTTGAACCTCATGGAGGCTTCCCACATACCCATCCTTGGTAAGGATCAAAGACCACGTAGTTTATTGGGGTATTTGGGACTTATGCTCTGAGGTGGCCCAAGGTGTTAGTGAACCGATGTGAAGGGGGTCAGAGTGACCAATGGGTGGTGGGCTTGGACATTGTGGAGTCTTCCTACGTAACATGCCTTAGCAAGGATCAAAGACCACGTAGTTCAGGTGGTGGTGTGGTGATTACATTCTAGGATTCCCAAGGTGGATGTCATGGTCAGTGCTTACTCTAAGCCCATGTGAGTCAAGCTCGGTGTGAGAAACAAGAGGCAGTAGAGACCTGATGATCACATTGTGAAAGGTGCATCCATGAGAAGTGAAATGGGGCTTACACATGATCGCATACCAAATAGGTAACAGGGTCTTATGTTTGATTTCAGCCCGATAAGTTGGGACTTACTCTAGGATGGAGGCTCGGGTGCCGCTATGGAGTGGAAATGGTGAATGGGGCTTACGCAAGGATGTTGGACGAGGGCTGCTATGGAGAGGCAATGGTGGATGGGTCTTACACAAGGATATTACATGGGTGCCGCTATGGAGCTGCAATGGTGCATGGGGATTACGCAAGAATGATGCCCATGTACCGCAATAGAGCGGAAATGGTGGAGGGGGCTTACGCAAGGATGCTACTCATGTTCTGCTATGGAGCAGCAATGGTAGATGGGGCTTACGCGAGGATGTTGCTCGGGTGCCGCTATAGAACGGCGATGGTGGATGGGGCTTACGCGAGGATGATGCATGTGTGCCACTATGGAGCCGTAATGGTGGGTGGGGCTTATGCAAGGATGTTGCTTGTGTGCTGTTATGGATCGGCAATGGTGGATGGGGCTTAAACAAGGAAGTTTTCCGGGTGCCGCTATGGAGCAGCAATGGTGGATGGGGCTTATGCAAGGAAGCTACCCGGGTGCCGCTATAAAGCGGAAATTGTGGATGGGGCTTACGCGAGGATGTTTCTTGGGTGCCGCTATGGAGCGGCAATGGTGGATGGGGCATACCCAAGGATTCTGCTCGTAATATCTTCTTCATGTCTGTCCATGAGGGAATCTGAACCCACTGGTGGGTTGAGGCCTTCTCATATGCTCTAGTGCACAAGAGGGATAATGACAATTGGTGTTGGAATCAGTCTGAACAAAGGGAGATGAAAAGTGTGAATCACATGCTGGACATTCGGAATGCAATGAGGGTGGCAAGGTGATGTAGGATAACTGTTGACCATGTTCAAAACATAGCATTCAAATCTCATTTGCCTAAAATGGGGACAAACAAATGAGGGTCGACTATTGACTGTGTTCGAAACACAGGACCAGACTCAAAGTGTCGTCCAAAGTCTCCTGAGGCATTGGCCCAGAACGGTAGGTGATCCGATGCAGCTTGTGACCAGGCCATTAGAGGGTCCCTTCATACATGGAAGTGGATGATGATCCAAATGAAGGATACAAAAAGCGTGAGGTGGTGTGATGGAATGTTTGAACGGATTCTATCTCTCTTGAAATTACGCCATTGTAATCATGGCATTAAGAATCTTATGCTTGGAGCATAAGGCGTATCTTCTTTAGAGAAAGATACGTCCTATGTTTGACACATAGGGTGTACTATAGTTTATAGTCATGTAGAGAGGAGTATTGGAATCTCATGATTGGAGCATAAGGCATCTCTTCTTTGGAGCAAGAGGCATCCTATGTTTGGAACATAGGGTACACTATAGTTTATAGTCGTGTAGAGAGGATTGTTGGCATCTTATACTTGAAGCATAAGGAATCTCTTATTTGGAGTAAGATGCATACTATGTTTGGAACATAAGGTACACTACAGTTTATAGTCATATAGAGAGGATTGTTTGGCTTAAGGCTCCTAGCAATGGATGATGTTGGGACTTACGCAAGTGCGGCCCTTTCTAGTTCGACCTGGCATAGGAGCCAAGTGATAGGGTTTGGAAGAGTTGCCTGAGGAATGGTTCGACTCAAGGTACTCGGGGAATTGATGATGAGGATCTCAACTCATGACATGGGAATGGAACCAAGAGTAATATATCAACTCTAGCTATTTCATGGTGTGCGTAGGAGTCTCTCAAATCATGGTATTCCACAGGTGGAAGGATGGCATGCATAAGGAAGCAATAGAAAATCTAGACATCATGGCCCGAAAAGTTCATAGTGAAACTCTCCATTTTTCATGGGGTTAGTGATGGTAGTGAATGGACCAGGCTGGAGGGCTGGGACTGCAGCCCGGTACTGACCCCGAGCGGGGGTGTGGGGGTGTATCCCCCTCAGTATGAACTGGCAAGCAAGAAGGTATCTTCGCAGAGTAAAGGGGCTCATAGAGTATGGGGTCTCGTGGAACATGGACCGGTAGAGCATAGACTCACGGAGCATGGACTCGCAGAGCATGGACTCGCAGAGCATGGACTTGCAGAGCAGCAATGCGAAGGAAGCTGCTCGCTGAGCATGGGCTCGTAGAGCCGCTTCACAAAGGAAGCTGCTCACAGATCATAGGCTCGTGGAACTTCTTCGTGAAGGAAAGAGGAGATCCGCGAACCGGGATATCGGCCGCCCAAGGGGTGGAGTGGTCATCTGGAGAAGGGGGGTGAGTTGGGTATTTATAGGCAAGGGGCGCCGTGAAGCAGAGCTCACTCTGAACGAAGACAGAGCTTGCTCCGCGGCGGGTTCGTGAACATCAAAGGGTTTTGTGGATCCATCCCGCCTCCTTGCTTGGCGGCGAGTTCGTGAAAGTCAAAGGGGTTCTTGGAGCATCCCACCTCATTGCTTCATGGCGTGTTCGCGAACATCAAATGGGTTCACAGAGAATTCCTCCTCATTTCTTCACGGCGGTGCTCTGCGATCGTGGAGGGGGGCTTCACGAATGGGCTTCGCAAACCATTTTTTCATCCCAACTTCAATTGTCTATAACTCCTAATCTATAACTCCATTATGGCCCTACGACCTACCAAATTTAAGCTTGAAAAATGGGCTACGATCTTGGATCACGTATGGAAGCATTTGGAAATTTTTTGAGACATGTTTTTCGGTGTCAACAGATATATTCCCCATAAATCGCATCCTCACTTGGCCATATATCCTATTAATATCATCCTCACCAATCCATATTATCAAGGATGAACCAGAAAGGGTCACTCATGTTATGTACCACACCAACCATTGATAAGAACATTTCACCAAGTAGTATTAGATATATGAATTTAAACTTCATAGTGTAACATCCATTCCACATGGAATTAGACTTATTGAAATAGGTCCTGGATGCATGACCTTAAATGGGAATTCACTTGTTCATGGTTTCATGACCTTAAAAGGCACCACATGGTTCCTTTACACACCAATTTAAAAAGTATGGCGTGTTTCATTAATCATCATAAAACTATGTGGGTTCTGACTCCCTTCAGAGGAATGTGTAATAATCCCCTCTCATGGGCCTAATCCCAACTTCAAAACACTTATCACATCTCTAAATGGAGATAAATTCTAGAGAGCCTATTTTAGAACAATATAATAATCACTAGAAAAATAAAGATGGATAACCAAAAATCCATACATATTTTCACATAAATACTTATCAACCATCGATAATTTTCATGGTGGTGACTATAATAATATTATTATTATAAAAGATTCAAAAAAATGTATTTAATCTTTAAAAGAGTCCTAAAGTAAGAAATAATTCCCTATAAAATGAGTGAGGTGAGCCTAAAATCCCATCATCTTGACCAACACACAATCACAGTGTTTCGGGTAAAGCCTCAACAACTTCAGGTATTTGGAAAGCAGGTTCATACTAACTCAAAATCTTCACAGGTGCAAGGGAACATCAGAAATAGTTTTAAAATGGTTTATATATGATGTAAAGTTTATTTAATTAAAATAAAAGGTAAAATAAAGATATAATGCATAGTTATTGTTAATTAAATGGGAAATAAGGAGTTAAGTTATCAAAATGGGAATTTTAATATGAAATGTGCTTGCTGAAATTTTTATAACAACATACTAAAAGTGTGTTTGATACTTGAGTGTTATCATATGAAATTATAAAATAAGTAAGTTGTTTTCTGGGATAATAAATTTATGATTAGTAATTTAATGTGATGAATTTTAAATATTTTTTTATGTTATAAAAATATAACTTTCTTGTTATGAAAATCCATGAAGTTGGCTAATTTTTAGGAAGGCATGGGTTAAGTTATGACTTAATATAATGAGATGTAAAACATGGATTTTAGTTTGGCCTTATGTTAGGCCTATGATAATATTTTATTCCATGTTTTTAGAATAATATTGTTGCTATCTTTTTTGTTACATTGTTCATTTTTAATAACTAGATCCTCCATTAACATTGGATAGAGTAATTATACATTTTATTAGGTTACTAAGTTAGCAACTAATACTTTAAATTGCATGTTTTAATTGATATAATTAAATCGTTTAATAGGCTTATACTATTTATATATAGAATAATTAAACACCAAAATATATTTTGGGTCATATTGGTTTATATAGATGATTTATTTCTCACTCCCTATGTGTATACACATTGTGTAAATTCAGATTTTATATACTATATTTCATCTTCAGGAAAGAGGAAAAAAAATTTAGGAGATAATGTCAAGTGACATATTGGAGTAAATTTCTTATGCATTAAAAGTTATATAGAGTGGATTTATACTTATTATGTTATTATATATTTAAATTATATTTCTTGTGTATTGGTACTTGGGATATTTTTTGGGATATTTCTCTTAGTTTATGTTTCATTTAGAAATTTTTGGGATACTATGTTACAATTTATAGTGATGACATTTATTACCTCCTCTAATTATTGTTATTATAATATTTACTCTTATATTTTTCTTATTATGAACCATTATATTGTAAATTGATTCAAAATAAATTCTCTTGGACCCTCAGTTCTAGTTTTTATCCTCTAATGAATGAAAAACACACTCAAGTCCATGTGAGACTTCACCTAAGTATCATAGTTGTGTCAATATGAGATGTTTCAAAATGGAATAAAAATAGTTTATTTTTTAAGGTCTTGAGATTTTTTATATTGGTATAAAGAATATTATATTTCAAATATTGGTATGGGAAAATGCAAGTGTGTTTGGAAAATACCACCATAGGAGAAGTTAAAGTATCCTGGGATGTATGGGATTTTATATTATTTATTATAAATAATATTTTAGGGTATTGAACTCTAATTACGGGAAATTATTATATTAATATTGTACCATTTTAACATGTAGATACATGGAATATGTGTGTGTTCATGTGACTATGATTGAACAGCGATTTTATTTTAGTTAAATGGTTGAATTATTAATAAAATGATCATTGTTTTCAAGAATAACTTACTAGTAATGGATCATTTAGATAAAATTTATGAGATTAATTTGATGACATTATATGAAAACTTTAATTGACTAACTCCATTGTGAAAATTTATAAAAAATGATATATGATGTGATTGTTTTATAAAACTTTTATGATAAATGATAATCATTTTTTTTATTTTTTATTTTGAATCATGGTACTAAAAAAATGTATCGATGAAACCTATAGGAAGGAGATAGAGTAGGTTATTTTTTTAAAGGTGTGTATAGAGGGATATAATAAGTATATTCTACCGTTGGATGAACCTAATCCTCTGATAGGGATAAATATTACTAAGATCCATCTTAAATTTATTTAGAACATAAAATGGAGACCACCTCAGGAGATGGAAATGGAATCTAGTGTGGTTTGAGATTTTTTATTCCAATACCCTTATATATTTAGGGGAGATATTAGGCCTTGTGTTTTAGGTAAAAATAATAAAAATATACACAATATGGGGTTAAATTTTATCTTTTCGATAATATTGATAATTTCTGTATTTTAGTCTTATTTTCAATTTATGAAAATATGTAGTGTCCTCTTCTATAAGTAGTTTGAGAACAATATAAACAGTAAATAAAAACATAAAAAACTTATAGTGGTTAGGGTAACAAATATCCCTTAGTCCACACCATAAACTCTCTCTCTCTCTCTCTCTGTGAGCTTGGTGATTTTCACTGAAAGGTCCTCTTATCACAAGACATTCATAACTAAGTATAGGTTGTTGAAACTATTAAAATAAGGATATTCATAGCCTGATGGTTATTTTATATAGAACCAAAAAGCCATATATTATTCAAAGAAGTTGGTAATCTACCACAATTGAGTATGATCTGCTAAAACTCTAATAAATCAAAAGAGTTTTATTTAATTGAATTAACAGTTTTTTGAACATAGTTTCAGAAACAACTGACAGAATACAGATCATCTTCTTCAATTATAAATTTCTTCAAGAAAGGATATCTTCAAAGAGATCCTAGTTGCAAATGATCTTCAATAAGAGCATAAAATGATAAAGTAGCAATAGTTACATTGCACAAGGTTGAAATATGTATGTTTTCACTGTGTAGATTCTTCAGAATAATAGATTTTTTTGATATGTTGTTTCTCTACAATAATTATGTATTCAAAAAGATATTTCATATAAACAGTGATGTATATTTTTAAGTAAAAAAATACTCTTTCTATATATATAGAACACTTGTCTTTATTTCAGTTGAGTAGATCTATAAATGTCGCCTAAATAATATCAATCATTCAAATTTAAATCATTCAAGAGAGTTTTAACTTTCCAAAAAAATAGGAATGATTTAATCCATCTAACATGATCCTTTAAATCAATCATAAAATTAATTTAAAATGATATTTACTTCTTTCAAGATTGTTTCACTATTCAAAGAAAATATATTTAAATTAAAACTCCGTCATTGAATAGTCGAATGTATGGTTCCTTCATGTAAATAAAAAACTCAAAAAAATATGGTTTAAAATGTACAGTTGATTACTAAAATGGGTTTCATGTACCATATGTTTTATTCCTCAAACATAGTGTTCCTTACAAACATAGGGTTGTTTATCTACACTTTCCCTTTTCTCAAAATGTATGGTTCCATCCAAACATAGGGTTGCTAAAAAATAATTTTTCAATAGCATAGTGTATATAATCCATACGTGTTATTTCAAACATAGGGTTTCTAAACAATAAGTTGTGCTTACAAACAAAGGGTATGAACAATTTTTCTAGAATAATTTTAAAACATGTTCAGAATACTTTAAAAAATATTTAAACTCATAAATAAGATAATATTCTCAATAAATATACACCTAAAAGATACTTAAAGTGACTTCATTAGTAAAACAAACAAGTTAATTTTTTAGATTCAAAATTAGTAAGATTTATAGAGTATTATTGAGACAATAAATTCCCAACAATCTCCCCATTTTTTATTATCACAAAACCCATAACATAACTTAAATAAAATATATAAATTATAAATGAAAATGAAATAATATCTTTAAAAAGATATAGATTTTATAGTTATTTAAAATTATTTTTTATAAAATATAATAGAAACTAGAAATAGAATCAATAATTTTTTGTTTACCCAAATTTCTCCCCCATTTTGATATCAAAAAGACTGTAGATGAAAAGGAATTAAAACACATTCAATCTAGTACATACCAATAAATGAATTTTAAATTCTTATTAAGACTAAAATTATATATGTGTTATGGAAGTATAAATGAAAAAATAATAATAAATATAAATATAATAAAATAATAATAATAATATGTTTATGATAACAAGAATCATTTTGGATAAGAAAGGTTTAAAAAGTAGGTTTGGATGAATGTGATAGGATTGGTTTAGAAGAGGTGTTATATTCTGGTAAAACATGAATATCCTAAAGAACATACTTCAATTATATCATTTGTCCTCTTAATCATTCAGTAATATTTTCATCAAACTGTTACATTAAAATCTTTGAATCTTGGAAAATCGTTAAACTTTCAATGAAAATCACTTTAAAAAATTCATGAATTGTTTCCATTGACTAAAAAATATGAGATATCATTATACCATGATGATTGAGAAGACCCTTGATGTTGGGTTCTTTTGAAGTTAGTTTCTCAATGAGATCTCTTTAATTTTACAAAAAAACATTTGATGATGCACTATTACACTGTAATGAATGTATCTTATCATTGAAAGTAGAAATCACAATTTTGATTGCTTTAAACCTTCTGAATAAATTTGGAGAAGTATGAGGTGCTGATGTGGATTATCTAAATTGATGATAACTACTTATCATAGATTCAAACTGACTCCCAAAATATATTTTCAAATCTCTAAAATCTATTTTTAAAACATACTCTTTTTGGATCTTACCAAACTAATCATCTGTTTATCTATGAAAAGCATTGAAATCACTTCTGGACACTGAACTTTCTTTGAGATTGTTTAGTTAGAAATAAACATATTATAATTCTTCTCTGGGAACAATTTTACTTCTTAAATGTTCCAAATACTTTATTGTATACTTTAGTTCACTTTTCAGACTTAAATTTTCTTCTCATATCCAATTAAAATGAATAGAAAATTCTTCAAATTGATTGTTCAAAGAATCATAATATTATTCTTCTTGAACTTGTTATGGTTTCCTCTCTTAACCATGGTTAAATATTTTTATTTATCATTATCACTATATATGGTAAATTCAACCTCAATAACCTCTGTAGTCTTAGAAGGTTCAAAGATTACCTTGTCTAAGGAATCAGATATTATAAAAATTGATTGATTCTAGACTAACCCTATAGTGTTAGCTACTACTGTTTGAACATGCTCATCTCTTTGAGTATTTTACTGAAATTTTTCTTCAGTAGATTCTCTTAGATCAGGTGCCTCTTTTTCTTCTTTAATGACTTGTTGAGAAACATAACTAGATTTAGTAGCCTCTACATCCGGTACCTGAACTGTAGTATCCTAAGCTATAGGTTCATCCTTCTTTCTAGGCCAGATGAAAAGGGCCTCATCATTTTCTTCTTCCAAAATTTCTTCAAGAGATTGAGGGACATCTCTTTTAGCTTTAGGATCATAGTCATATCTAATTTTTCTTATATTTGTTTTATTTGCATCATCAATTCTATATTCTTCAACTTATTCTTCTTAAACATGGAATACAGTAGTAGATCCCAAAATTCCTTACTCCTCATAAGTAATAGGACCAGTTACTTGTTGGTCTACTGCACCAACAAGTAACCATTTTCCTTGTAGTATACTCCAGAAGAAACCTATATTCTTTATAGTTCTATCATTTAAAATGTTACTATGGTGACACTTGGCATGCATCTGTATATCTCAAGTCATGCCTCTTTTATATAGCAGCAAAGAAATTATCCTTCCATAAGGATAAAAATAAATTCTTACCACTTCCTAAAAACAGTGATGTGTGTAACTTAACATGAATGTTGTTAAATTAAACTTAATATCACTCATCATTAAAAATGTCATATAAAAGTCAGGATAAAGAATCTTTTCAAGATCAGTAGTCCTTAGAATTATTGTTGACTGGATAAACTTGACCAAAACAATCTGATCTGTCTCAATATCTTTTATGAACTTATTTATTATTAGGGTGGAGCTAAAATGAAATGAAATAATATCACGTGATTTGTCTTCTTGATTTCCTATCAACTGAAGAGATAAATGAAAAACCCCTTCCTGAGGAAACTAAAATACTTTAGTTATTTCGACTAAAGAGATAGAAAAATATCTATCATTTACCTAAGTTATAATGGCATCCTATCTGTCACTAAAACTGAACTGATCATTTCTATAAAATTATTTTACTTCAATATCAAAAATAAACTCAATGTTTCCATAAGTAAAAAAAATAGATTTTGAACCTTGAAAATCTAGTTCTTTCCTCAAAAAAAGATTTATACGATTGAACTATTCTAAATCAATTACCATTCCTTGAAAAAAAAAATCAGTAGGTGATTCATTGTCACTTTGTTCTCCTTTGTTATCCATTATATATTCTATTAATCATTGACATTACTATGAATCTGATGGTTGGAGGTAAGGATTATAGGGTTTCAAATGAAAAATGATAGCTCTGGAAGTTGAAAGGTTTCAAATACTAAGTGTGAGAGTGAAATTGAAAGAGAGAGGGGATTTATGATGCTTATGGTGATACTGGTATGGTTTCTCAAGCCAATTACTCACTATAATCATTATTAGTTTTTAATTTGAAAAGATGCACTTTTTCAAAAACGAAAAAAAAAATATTTTTTTCATTTGGATGATCAATGAATAAATAAATAATCGAATAAAACAAAAAGCATTAATATAAAAATTAATGAAACAAATTAATAAAAATTTATTTAAAATTAAATATTCCTAATGCCCCCTTAAAAAATCAAAACTAGTAGTGGGAATTGGTTTAATAAAAATATCAAAAAATTGATATTCAGTATTTACAAATTCTAAAGATGTATCCTTTTTAAGAACACAGACTCTTATAAAATGATGTCTTATATCAATATACTTGATTCTAAAGTTACTTATAGTATCTTTGGAAATATTAATTTTTCTTTTATTATCACATAAAATATGTGTGTTATTAAAATTAAGTCTAAAGTCTTGTAAGGTGTCTTTCATCCACAGCACTTGTGCACAGCAACTACCAAAAGATATATACTCTAATTCAGCTGTAGATAGAGTAACTGAATTTTGTTTCTTACTTGACCATGAAACTACTGATTTTCATAAAAATTGATAGGTTCCTGATATTATTTTTCTATCTAATATAAATCCTCTAAAATTAGCATCTGAATATGAAATTAAACTAAAATAATAAGTTTTTGGGTAAAGTATAGATTTAAAAATAGTTCCTTTTAAATATCTTAAAATTATTTTAACAGAAATAAGAAGGGATTATTTTGGATTTGACTAAAATCTAGCACATAAACTTATATAAAAAATTATGTATGGTGTGCTAAAAGTAAGATATAATAAACTACCAATCATAACTTAATATAACATGTTTTCAACTCGTTTTCTAGCTTCATCCAATTCAAGCTTAACCTTAGTAAACATGGGAGTTGTATAGGTATTACTATTTTATAATCCAATCTTTTTCAATAAATAAATAATTTATTTATTTATTGATTTAAGACATTTCCATAATATTTTTTTTAAATCTAAAATCTTATAAAGAAGTTTAATTCTCCTATCATACTCATTTCAAATTACTTTTACATAATATTTAAAATATCATTACAAATATTTTTATTTGTTGATTCGAAAATAACATCATCAATATATATTTTTACTAATGATAAATTTAAAAAAAAATGTTTTTCTTAAAAATAGTAAGCTTGTCTAACCCTAAAGAAAATCCATTTTTTAATAAAAATGATCTTAATCTTTCATACCAAGCTTTAGGTTCCAGTTTAAGGGTATAAAGAGATTTAGTAAGTTTGAAAACTAAATTTTCTAGATGGGGATTTTCAAAACCTAGTGGTTGTTCAATATAAACTTCCACCATTAAATTTCCATTTAAAAAAGATTATTTTACATCTATCTGATAATATTTAAAATTCATTTGACATGCATAATCTAGAAGGATCTTAATTGCTTCTAATATATAATCACATTGAAAGGATTCATCACAATCTATCCCTTCATCCTGGTTGTATCCTTTTACTATTAATCTATCTTTATTTATAGTAATGAACCCTTGATCGTCTTATTTATTTCTAAAAACTCATTGGGTTCCTCTTATTAGATAATTGGTTGGATTTTCAATTAATTCCCAAACTTTATTTCAACTTAATTTATTAAGTTCTTCTTAAATAAACATTAACCAAATTTTATATTTTAAATCTTCTTCTATAGTCTTAGGTTCTAATTCTGATAGAAAGGATGAAAATTTAGCTATGTTTCCTAAATTTCTTAGAATTCTTAATCCAGTATCTAGATTTCCTATAAAAGTTTCTAAAGGATGATATTTTAAGGTTCTATATTGTCTTAATAAGACATTTTTAGGTTCATCTACTTCATGTTATTCTAGAGTGGACTAAATTTCATTTATTTTAATTTAAAAATCATTATTAGTTGATTCAAGCATCATGTTTTCAAGATAGTTAAAAATTTCATCTGGTTGATCTTTCCTTTTACCAATATTACCACTTTCACCAAATGTCATGTGAATTTATTGTTCAAAAATCCTTGAATTTTTATTATGCACTCTATAGGATTTAGAAGTAGAATAATATCATAGAAATATTACATTATCAGCCTTAGGATCCAATTTACCAAGGTTTTACTTATTATTTAAGATATACACCTTGTATCCAAATATTTTAAAGTAATTTAGTTTTTATTTTCTGTTATTAAAATGTTCATAGGGTGTATTTTTAATTATAGGTATTATTAAAACTCTATTCATTATATAGAAAGATATTTTTATAGTTTCTGCCAAGAAATAGATAGGAATTCTATATTCATTTAACATAGTTCTTGTCATTTTCTAAATAGTTATATTTATTCTTTCTACACTTCCATTCTATTGAGGTTTCCATGGTTCAAATAAGGTGTGTTTAATAACTATGTTTTATAAAAAAGAATTAAATTATTGATTTTAAAATTTTCTATCGTGATCACTTCTTAATGAAAATATTTTAGAAACATTTTAATTTTGAACAATTTTTAAAAAGTTTTCAAAAGTAGTTAACACTTCACTTTAAATATTTAGAAAATGAACTCATGTAAATCTTGAAAAAACATCAACTAATACAAAAATATACAATTTACTACCCAAACTTTATACCCTTTATGGTCCAAACAAATCCACAAGGATAAGTTCTAATGGTTTAGATTTAGAAACTTTTTTAATTGATTTAAAAGATGACTTGTGTTGTATTCCAATTTGATATACATTACAGAATCTATCATTATCAAATTTAATACTAGGTCAATTAGAAAATATTTTTTTCTTAAAAAATTTATATAAAGTAAATACATTTTAGTGTCTAAGTTTTCTATGACAAATCCAAGAGTCATTTATCTCAGTAGCTAAACAATTCACCTTTTGTTTACACAAGGAATCAAGATCCAAGGTGTAAACATTTTTTTCTAGGTGATCTAAATTTAAGTAATTTATCTTTTAAAATGGAGAAGTAATTATTAATATAAAAACAATCATAACATAATTTATAAATACTTTTCAGGTTGTTCTTTAGCCCTTGAACATATAGCACTTTATTAATTGAAATTATATTTGGATCTCAAACTGATGCAACTCTAACTAAATTCCCTTTAGAATTGTCTCCAAAAGTGACTAGTCCTCCATCCGGTTTTTCTTGTGTATTAAAATTGGAAGGGTCTCCACTCTTGTTTCCTGAGTAGACACTCTCCATATACCATGAAACATTTTTATACCTGTGGTTTGTTTCTTATAAAATCATTCAAACGAGAGTTTATTTTGGTACCCATATTTTCTTAGGTCCAGCTATGTCAGCAAGCAAAGATATAGGTATCTAGATTTTCCTTATTTTACCAAAATTTATGTTACTTTCTTGCAACATGTTTTTTTAAAAAATATTAATTCCACTTATCTAAGGACTTATTAACCAACAATTGTTAGATTAATGTCCTGTAATTCCATAGTAAAAATAGGTAGTATTTTTATAACTTGGCGTGAAATAATTTTTATATAACTTTGTTTTTTCTCCCTTAATTCCCATTCCATATTTTTATTTTTTAATAATAGTTTTTCCAAGAATATCATTCAAATATTTTTCTCAATTGGTTAAAATAATGGAACCAATTTTGAATGGTTTTACATCATCTTATAATTATTTTTTTTATTTTTATGAACAGTTTCGTTTGATGTAGATATATTAAATTTTTCCTTTAATTCTTGATTTTTTTAGCATTGGATCCTTTTCACTTAAAAAAACATTCTGAATATTCTTTAGTGACTTATTATTTTTTACTATATAATCATATTATTCTTTAAGTATCAAGCAATAATCAACAAATTTTCTATTTGAGTATCTATTTGAATAAGAAGTATAAAAATAATAGGATTATACCGCATCTTCTTCCTTATCCAAAAATCACATGTTTTCTTTTAGATTTTTTGGCTTTATTTCTAAGTCATATTTGGAAGAACTAATAGATTCTTTAGACATACTCTAATTAGCATTCATAACTCTTTTCTCTTTTAGCTCATAATCATATTTCTTCTGATTTTTTTTTTCAATATTTATTTTTTTAATTTTAATTGTGGGTGATCAGGTATGATGTGGCCCATATATTTTCATTCAAAGCATCTTAATTATTTAGATCATTTCTCATCTTTCTTGAAGGATTTTTTGAAGACTCTCTTTTTCTTATAAAATTTACTAAATTTTCTAGATAAGACATTTACATTTCAAAATCTAATCAATCTAAATCCTTTTGAGATTTTGACATCTTATTTCAATTTCTTTTCTTGCTTCTGATATGTAACTCTAAGGGTGGTATTTTACCTTTTTACTATATTATGATCTTCCGATTCATCTTGAATCTCTACTTCATACATCATCAAAGTTCCAATCAATTCTTTCATTGCCAAATCCTTGACTGGTGAAATTATCTTATAAAAACAGATATTCCTTTCCATTTTGAGCGTATTACTAGGAGTAATTTTAGTGCTTGGTATGATTTTTTAATTTTGGTTCCTAATTAAACAACATCATTGACTATTTTTGTAAATATCTCTTTCATTCGGGTGATTCTTTCAACATCATACATTCTGAAGGTGTTGAACTTCAGTTTTGTAGTAGCATACCTTAATTGTCTGAAATTTTTAGTTCCTTTATATGAAATTGTAATCATATGTCACATTTCATAAGTATTATGACATTGATATACTCGATTGAATTTTTTTGGACTAAGTCCACAAATAATATCATTGATTGCTTTTGAATTGATGTCGTAGTTAGCTTCTTTGGTAGCATCTCATGTTTTTGGCTTTTTAGGAATTTGATATGGAGTGATAATCTTCATATATACTTTAAATATAGGATTTTTTTAGATATATGATCATGTGAGATTTCAAATATCCATAGTTATCTCCATTGAAGTATAGAGAACATATAATTGACATATCTTCTCTAGGATCATCCATTGGCATCTGTATTTATATAGAACTTACACTTTTATCTTACTATATCTTGTATAATTTATTCAAAGAGAACTCCTCCGATAACAATTTTAATATCAGAATAATACAAAGATACATAAGAGAGGGTGAATTGTGTCTTTTCAATAATCTTGACGATTTTGGGATTTTAGGATTCCTTGCAATTTATGAAGATATCAAGTGTTCTATTATGTAAGTAGTTTGAGTAGTGTATAATCAATAAAAAATAACATAGCAATTTTTATAATGGTTTTGGACATAATGATCTCTTAGTCCACTCCACCAATACTCTATCTACGAGCTTGGTGATTTTCACTAGAAATGTCCTTTTATCATAAGACATTCACAACTCATTGTAGGCAGTTGGAACCTTTACAAAAAGGATTTACAAAACCTTCTAGTTCTTTTATAGAGAACAAAAAATCCACATCTTAATCTAAGAGCCTGATACTCTACCAAGACTGAGTCTGAGTATTTGAAACTCCAATAAATCAAAAGAGTTTGATTTGATTGAATTAGCAGGTTCTTGTACATAGTTGCAGCAATAACTAATAGAATATGGATCTTCTTCTTCAAATATAAATTTATTCAAGAACTAATTACTTTGAAGAGGTCCTTATTGTGAATGATCTTCAATAAAATCAGTAATTGGAAAAATAGAAATAGTTACAAAGTAAAAGGTTCAAATATATATGTCTTCACTGTGTATATTTTTTAGAATAATAGACTCATTTGATTTATTGTTTCTCTATAGCAGTTTTGTATTCAAAAATATATTTCACATGCACAGTGATATATATTTTTAAACAAAAAAAAAATACTCTTTCCATATATATAGAACACTTGGATTTATTTTGGTTGATTAGATCCACTAATTTCACTTGACAAATCACAATCATTCAAATTTAAAGCATTCAAGAGAGTCATAACTTTCCTTATAAATAGGAATGATTTACTCTGTCAAATACAATCCTTTTAATCGATCATAAATTGGATTTAAAATGATATTTACTTTCATCAAGACTGTTGCATTAATCATAGAAAATATTTTTAAATTAAAACTTCTTCATTTAATAGTAAAACATAGGGTTCCTTCTTGTGACAACAAAACTCAAATTGTAAGGTTGACAATGTACGATTGATTATAGAAGAAGGGTTTATTTACAATATGTTATTTTCCTCAAACATAGGTTCCTTAAAAATGTAGGATTTTTTATCCATAATTTTCCTTTTCTCAAACAAAGGGTTTCATCCAAATGTAGGGTTGATAAAATATAATTTCTCAACAATGTAGGGTATCTGATCCATACATGTTATTTAAAACATAGGGTTTTTGAACCATATATTATGCTTACAAACATAGGGTATGAACAATGTTTCCAAATTATGTTTAAAACATGTACAAAATACTTTAACAAATATTTAATCACATAAATAATATATTCTTCTCAAGAAATATACTCCTAAAATACTTAAAGTAACTTCATTAATAAAACAAACAAGGGTATTAGTGAGTATCAAAAAAATAAGATTTATAGAGTATTATTGATATAATACATTCCCAACATCATGATGTTAAGGATTGTCTAAGGGGGATGTATAGTATATTTGATATGATTGAAGCGCCAAGAGGGATAAAGTAAATCTTATAATTTTTTTCTTAGGGGAACAACCAGAAATTTATGGGATATAGTCCATGCCAAGAGTATTAAGGGATTTCATGGGATATTTCTAAGGATATCATCTTTAAGTTATTCTACACACAAAAATTGAGGTTGTATATATGTTAAGAAATTATAGAACCAAGATAGAGAAAATGACCATTATTTATTATTCCGCTAATTTTATAGACTTTCTTTATTTTTCATTGACCTTGAGTGGCGATGATGCTTTTAAGGATCATCATTTTGAGTATAGTTTAAAGTTAGATATTCATTCAATATTTCAAATCATTTTTTACCAAATTTTACAAAAGTGATGAATAGAGAACTCATGGTTGAGAAGAATCTATAAGGGGAAAGAAAGACTTTATTAGGTGGTAGTGGAAATGGTTCCAAGAATAACAGAAAGATGGATAACTATTATAAATATAGTGAGTAATAATGTTATTAGGAAAAGAATTTATTCTCCTTCTACCATTTGTATGGATCCATTTGAGTGTTATCAATATGGATGAAATGGTCATACTCGAGTCACATGTCCTGGTGAGATGAAGGAATTTCATTCTTTTTATAAAATAAGTCTTTAAAAAAATTTATTAAAGGGAGATCAAAAGGGTATATGTTGATATTCAGCCACCACATAGGCATCCAATGCATATTCTAGTTCTATTTGGTATATTTAAAGTCATATATCATCTAACAAGTTCATTCATAGAGGTGGAATGGCTTATTAGGCATAGGTTCATCATAGAGATTTAGTACAAGGCAGTCAAGCAACCAAGGGTAAAGATTGAGGTGAAACGTTTGGACAATTCCTTTCTATAGAGAAGGAACTAGTGGATCTTGGTAAAGGGTATTATATGGTCAAAGATACAGTACTAGTTAACTTTACCCCAGATAGTGTGATATTTGATGTTAGTATTTCTCAATATTTTATTATTTATTGTTTGGTATTTTATTTGGATTTGTATATTGAGTTTTATTTGGATTTTTGACATTGAATAATTTGCTAGGAAGTAGAGAGGATTATATAAGAATATTCCTAGCTTGTGCCATTAATATTTATGGATCTAGGCATCTTTGGTACATCTTTATTCTAGAGATCAAATATTTCGGTGTGATTATTAGAATGGATTGGTTGGAACATTTATGGGTGAAAATTGATTACTTTTAGAGATTAATGACATTATTTCCATCATTTGATGAATCATATGTTTTATAGGAGAGTGGGGATATCATACCAATATGTTTGACTATGATTTAGGGTAGCTATTTATAATCACATATCAAATAATAGAGATGATTATTGGATTAAATAAGGGAGTTATAAAAGTTTTTTTAACATTTAGTTGATATATATAAATATGTTTTTCATAAATATTGTGAAGTTTTTTTTCCAAAGAGGGATATGGGATTCATGATTTGATCAGTATCAATTATTAATCCAATTTTTATACCTTCTTATAATATAACTCCAGAGAATCTTATAGAATTTAAAACTCATTTGGAAGATCTGGAATCCATGAGATTAATCAAAAAAATTATTTTTTGTGGGGTTCTCCAATGATTTATTCTAAGAAATTTAATGACAGATTTTGCCTATGTGTTGGTTAGCATAGACTGAATAAGGTTACTATTAGGAACTATTATCCTTTTCAACAAATTGATATTTTATTTGACTAATTATGAAGAGCATGGTGATTTTCTAATATTTATCTTTGGTCATGTTACCAGTAGTTGAGAGTATGAGATAAATATGTGTCAAATATAACTTTTCAAATAAAATATGGACATTTTTTGAATTCTTGGTCATGTATTTGGGGTGAAAAATACACGAGCTATTATTTATGCCTTTGATGAATCATGTTTTCCTTCCTTAATTTAACTCATTCATGATTTTTTTATCAATTATATTTTAATACTCATAGTCATATTAAGAACATTATTCTATTATCAATGATATTAGGAACATGTAGAACATTTGGCTATTATCTTACACACATTGACATCTCATCAATTGTATGATAAGGATTTTAAATGTACTTTTTAGACCTGAGAGGCACAAGCATATTATATCTGAATCTAGAATATCTATGGATCCTATGAATGTGAATGCCATGATGTCCTAGGGGAATACAATTGATGTTTTTGAAATAAAACGTTTCTTGGGGATTATTAGTTATTATCATCAGTTCAAATAAGCCTTATATATTGTAAGACATCAAATTCCAGTAGCCCTTACCTTTGTGATTTTTGGGTGTTTCATACACATGGAGGATGTTCCAAGGTGTTTGGAGGGTGTTTATAGGGAAGAGTAGATCCACCTCCATTTTTTTCTAGGATATGGAATGAAGCCTTTAGGTTGTTTCAGGGAGTTTGGTTGTTACGGTGTAGTAGGGACTATTGTGGCGTAGGGGGATCATAGAGAAAAAATGGAGCTACTTCGTTTTTAGGGGTAGCTACATCATGGGATTTAGGTTGTGGCATAGTCCCTTTCTTGGAAAATGGTTGTTGTAGCATAGTGATTGAGGCTATGTCGTAGCCCCAGATCCAATTTTATAAGATCTTCCCCTGGATCGTCAGACCAAGGATTATTTTGTCATGTTCCCTTGGGCTACACCATAGAATACCTTGTGTCAGTAAATGTGGCATGGTCCCTTAGGTTTTTTTGTGGTCCCTTAAAAATGTATTCCTATAAATAACATGACCCTTATTTCAACCCCACTTTATCCCACTATTTTCCCTCAAATACTAAGGGACCGAGAGGGGGGTTTTAGGATCTATGAAGCCCCTTTAGATATGGATTGATCCCTAACTTCTAGAGATCATTTTTTTGTGAACCAATGTGATTTTAACCTCCATTTTCTATAGGTTTCTCTAAATTTAATCTAGTTTTCTTACCATTATAATTTCCATGTTTTTTCAGTTGATATCCATCACTCTAATGGATCTTTTATTATCATTATTGTGTGTGCTCATGGAATGTAATTTTTGAGAAATCATATTTTCTTCACATGAGTGGTGATCAGAGATCTACATTGGTGTTCTATTCCATTTCAAGAATGTCAAAAGTTTGATGTAAGGGATTCATTGATTCTCCTATTTAATTATGTGCAATCATAAAGTTATCATATTTTATCCCTTTGGATATAAGTGTAATTAACCTAATAAATATTAAAATGGATTAATAAATAATTTAAATAGTGATCATATATCGATGTTTCTATATCATGATAATGGTTTTACACTTGTTTTACTAGATAGTGTGTTATCTATATTGTTCTCTATTTAGAATATTGTTATGCTTGAGTTAGCATATTTATTTTGATAGAAATTGGAAAAGAATATAAATATGGAATTAATTTATTAATTGGATTAATAATTTAAAGAAGATGCATGTTTTTAATTTGATGTTCCTTATAATTTCGTGGTAATAAATTGATGAAAGTATGAATGTTTAATTGAAATATGTTATTCTATTATTTAATGGAATTTATCAAGATATTGAAGCCTTAATTCTTGTAAGTGATGAAAAGTATAAAAAATCATGTTAATTAATAATATTATTTCTCTCAATTTGTTGAAAATGGTTTTATACTAGAGAGAATGTTTACATAATTATGATACTTTGATATAGATAATGCCTTAGGTTTCCCATAGTTGGAACTAGTGAATAATGAATTTTTTAATTCAATATGGAATAAAAAATAGTTTTTTACTAAATAAAAATGCTTGGGGTTGTAAGTTCCCATTGTTTATAAAGGTTGGATGCCTTGTGTTTGGGATCATGAGATCCTGTTAGCATGTAAAGGCTAAATATCTTATTTTATGGCCTAGTTTCCAAATTGAATATACTTTTTTGGTTGTTGCCTTCTATGTGCTATGGATATGATCCTTGGAATATGATGTGATATTAGGATAGGTGGTGAGATATGGGAGGGGAGGCCTAATTTTGTGGCAGTAGTTGATCATGTGATGGTGAGATGCGTGGTGATATGCATGGGGGTGTTAGGTATGGAACCAAAGATGATTTAACAGGATGAAGTATTGCTTACCCATTGTTGTGATGAAATCTAGTATGTTTTCTTATGAATGAATATGTTTAATGGTTGATGGTTGGATTGTTTTTTTATATCTTTTTCTTTCCCCACTGTTTGATGAAACTAAATGTGTTTGGTTTCATACCTTTTAGGGTTTCTTAGGATATTTTCCTAGAGTACCTAGAATTATGTAAAGTTTAGTAATGAATTTATAAATAACTTTACCTATGAGGTTGGTATTTCTAGAGAGAAAATTAGATTATCTTGAGAAACCATGGACTCTATTTGGATTATGCCTAGAGGGCATGGACTTGGATTGATGAATAATAAAATGTATAATGTGAAATAATGTTAATGGTTAATTAATGGTTAGTGAATAAATTAAACTAAAGAAAATTATTAAAGAAAATAATAAAATTAATGTATCTTATTAAATTATTGTTTTCTTATAGTATATCTAGCTCTTAACAGTGGTATCCAGAGGTTTGAGAGACATTAGTTTCAGTTGAGTCTAATACCATGTTATGCCCATAGTGTGCGTGTGAGCTATATTATATTTTATATATTTTGTTATTTAATATGCTACCCCACCAATATTGGTTAGAGAAACTGACACCCAATTGAATATAGGAGGGTGTTTTCCCTAACATCCTAATGGGAGAATGGATTTCGAACTACCTACTATGGTCTTGATCTTTTCTCTTGGTAGTATTATGTGCTGGTATGCATGGTGGATAGTTTCCCTATATATATTTGTAGAGGGATTTGATGGATTGTGGTTATTTTACACACACATGTATCGTAGGGTATATTATCTGATTGGTTATTATAGGTATGATGGGTATGGGTTGTGATGGCTTGAGGTACCTTACTCAGTGTATTGGTTGTAATGTCTTGAGGTATAATACCTGATTAATGACATATGTCATACGATCTATTGTAGCTCTTAGGAACTACTCGGTTATTATATAGTCATGTGGATGAGATGGTGTGGTAATGTGATTCATGAGGTGCATGTTGTGATACTTAGTCTAGGTGTTTGCGGGCTTGATTATTTTGGAGAGAGATGGATTAAGACGTGTGATGTTGGGGAAGAGCATAAAAACAATCAGGAAGCGTTAATGGGGTACCCTTTATATTTCATTACTATAATATATGATCACTTTTATGTGATACTTAGTGATAGATATCCATTATGAGGCTAAAAACATGGTATACTTGTTTAGGTGATGAGTGAGTTTCATTGTTGTTCACTGTGCTTTAGCATGATTTGTTTATATTTTACATGAGAGGCTATGGGGAGGATCCAACTGAGTATACCATTATTCTCACCCCATATTTATATAAACTATTTTTTAATTTAGTAATATCATACTGGAGATCGGGCTAGATATAACTAGCTTGTGGTTTTTTAGGACATATTTGGGCTTTGTGATCGCAGTCAAGTTTACCTTTTTGGTATTCACAATTTTCTTTTTGATTATTTTTGTATTGTATGAAAGTTTGTGTATATACTTGGGTATTAATTTATATATATCTATAAGTATGAGTTATTCAGTGTATTTTTATTATCTCTCTCTTTTTCATGTTCTTTTCGAGGGTAATTCCTCCCATTTGTATGTTTATTATACCCTTGATGTTAGTCGCCAACCCAGAGTTTACTGGAGGCAAGACATGGGTATTCAATGTCTCCCTTCTCTCATTATCATCCCAATAGGGGTACTCTTTTGGAGGAAGGGTTCATTAAAGAGTGGTATTAGATTTTTCGGTTAGGGATAGGATAGATTTTAGAGTTAGGAAACGGTGAGGATTCCATGGAGTGGTAGGTAAATAATGTCAAATAAGTTTAGTTGGTAATTTAAACAAAAGAAAATTGGCTAAGACACAGGTATTTAGGTTCCCCTTTGATTTGATTCATGGACCTTTAAACTTATTTATCTACTAAAAATTTTATACTTGTTTTGGGGTAGAGACCTAGAAAAGTATCATGCATAATTCTTCTTTGCATCTGTGTTTGAAATGATTAGACCTTAGGATAGGTTAACCTTAAAAGAATAAAATGAAAAAATAATAATTAATTAATTTTTAGTATTCCATATTCTAGGTTTAGGATTTTAATCATTTGTTTCTTTTGCAGGTATGTATCCAGGTCTCCATCATCATCAAGTTGATGCCAAATATGTTTTGCAAGATGTTCCAGAAGATCACTGCAGAGTAGAGGTTGACGATGATGATACTTAGAGGAGGACACTGATAGATTTTTAGTGCCAGAGTCTATGGAAATATTAGGGATCTATTTTAGACTTGATCACAAAGGACTGGTTAGAGGAGGTTGAGATATATTTTAGTTAGATCTTTGCATGGAAGGACCACTGGGTTTTATTGTCTATAATGATGTTGTGGGGAGAAGTGAAGTAGTTTTGGATATTACTCCTTGGGGATCACAATGAGTTATAAGTCTCATGGGATAAGTTATGATACCAATTTCATGCATATTTTCTTTATTTGACCACAAATGTAGTCAGTCTCTAGGAACTTCTTACCCTTCAACTAGGGAGTTCCAATGTGTGGGAGTTTAGGATCAATTTTAGGACCCTTTTTCAATATTCTTCAGACCTGTTTCTATATGAGGAGGCTAGGTTTAGGAATTTGAGGAGGATTTTCATCCAAAGATCCAGCATGAGGATGCCCCATTCATGTTTTCAATATATCTTAAAGTTTTAGATAGAGTATAGGTTATTTATAGGACAATGGATAGAACTAAATCAAAATTAGAGGGGATTTATCAAGATTCCTCATGAGGAAAATATGTAGTCTGGGGTTCTCAGCTGCATGGACAGAAAAGATTTCGGCCAGCCGTGGTAGGTCCTAGTCCTCATCATCTCATTTCACCAGGGGTGGAAACTCTCAAACCTATGATAAGGGATCATATTCATGTTTTTCTTGTGGTGTCTTAGGTCATTAGTGGAATGAGTAGCTGAAATTTTTGAGCAGTCAGTGTGTTCCAGGTGTTCCACTCCAGGTTCCTCTGTTGAGGTAGTTTTAGCTAAGGTAGTAGTATGAGGGTGCTCCAGCTTTGGATCAGTAGAGAGGAGATTGAATAGGCATAGGTTGGCCCCATGATACACTTCATCCTCATAGATAAAACTCAGGATATAGATGTGGTAATTAACAGTGTTAAAGAGGCTGTGAAGCAGGTGTGATTAGCATCATGCTTTATAATTTCTAAATTCAGGTGATCCAGATGTCGTTTGAGGTACATTTTTCTTGTTTTCTACATGGTTATATTATTAGTTTGATTTGGGCTCTTTTCACTCCTTCATATCACCTTCCCTTATCCATTTATTGGGATTTGAGGTAGAGAGGCTTCTAGTTCCATTGACATTGACTACACCAGTTGAAGTTCGATCTGACTTTTAAAAAGTATGTAGAGACTATGAGCTAGTAAAAAGGAAACAATGCTCTTAGGAAGATTTCCTATGTTTATAGATATATCTATATGACATCATCATGATCATTCATTGGTTGAATTTAGTTCCAGCTATCATGGATTATTTCAGGAGATAGGTTGTGTTCTATGATACTGATGGAGAGATATTTGTGTTCATTGGTGAGGGAGACCCTCATATGGGTTGGAGGAATGTTTCATAATTGTCTTTCTTTATGTCCAACCTAATTTTGATTTCATTGTAGGTTCAACTTATGGTGTTTCTTAAGATTGTGGAAGAGTACCCCGATGTATTTCCTAACGAGTTTGCAGTATTACCCCCTCGATGGGAAATCATGTTTGGGATAGAGTTATAACTAGACATTTCTTTTATCTTGATGTATCCATATAGGATGGAACCTTCTGAGTTATGAGAGTTGTGAGAACATCTCGATGATATGTTGCAGTGAGGTTTTGTTCAACCAAGTCTTTTTCCTTGGGGTGTTCTAGTTTTTTTTCATGAAAAAGGATGATGGTAGTTTTCGTCTTTATATAAATTATCATCTCTTGAATCCAATGACAATGAAGAACCACTATCCTATTCCATGGATTGATGATTTATTCGATCAGCTGAAGGGGGTAAGTAATTTCTTGATGATCGATTTGTAGTCCGGATATCATCATATGCGGGTGAAGGATGAGAATATTCTGAACATTTATTCCTGATGTTATCATGGTAATTATGAGTTCAACGTGATACCACTCTATGTGATGAATTCCCCAACAGTGTTCATGGTTTTGATGAATGCGGTATTTAGGGAATTCCTGGATAAGTTTGTGGTGGATTAACTTAATTATATCATTGTATACTCCACCTCTAATGAGGATAATGCATAACATCTGCATTCGATTTTGGGAGTTCTTTATCATTGGAAGTTGTTCAAGAAGTTTCTAAAGTGTGAGTTATGGGCTCATGAAGTTTGTTTCTTGGGGAATGTCATATCCTAATGGGGAGTGGTTTTGGATCCTTAAAAGATATAGGTAGTAATTCTTTGGCATCCCCCATGATAGTTTCAAAGGTGAGAAGTTTCCTTGGTCTTTTACGCTATTATAGGAGGTTTGTAGTTGATTTCTATTGGGTTCTGGATCCTTTGAAATCCTTGACCAGAAAGTATTTGTCATTCTTGTGGGTTTACTAGTGTTAGTAATATTTTGAGAACCTAAATGAGAAGTTGGTTAGCACTCCATTTCTTCATCTTCTGGAAGAAGGAGTTTAGATTGAGGTTTGAGGTGATGGTTCATGTCTTAGGTTGGGTTTTGTTCTGATGTAGTAGAGATCATTTATTTTTTATGGATCTCAACAGTTACATCCCCATTAGGGTAGCTATTTCACCTATGATATCAAGTTGATGGAAGTCATGTTTTCTTTGAATTTTTTGTGACATTGCCTCATCGATGAACGTTTTATGGTTTTCACTAATCATAAGAGCTTAAGGTATGCCTTCTCCCAGCATGACTTGAAATTTTGATAATGATGGTATATGTAATTATTATAGAATTACAACTATGATATTTTATATACACTAGTAAAGGGAAATGTTTAAGCTGATGCACTGAGAAAGAAGTCACATAGAGAGGTTGTGTGTAAATATATAGATTCCTGGAGATAAATGAAAGTGATCTTAGTGATTTGTCTTGATATGAGAGAGGATGATGGTAGAGGTAGCCTTTTTCATATGGAAATTTAGTCCTATTTGGTGTAGCAGGTAGAGTAGTCCCATATGGTGGATTCTGAGGTGGGGGTCTAGAGGGACTAAGTTGTTTTTTGTGATTCCCCTGATAGTTGGTCTAAGGATGGACAACATCAGGTGTTGTTTTAGGGAATTATTTTCATACCTTTGGTAATTCTTGAGGTGGTTTTTTATGAGTTTCATAACTCACCTTAGGCGGTACATCCCAGCATGAAAAAGATGAGTCGATCTTTAAGAGGTCAGTTTTGGTGGTCTGAGTTGAAGCATGTAGTTACAGAGTTTGTTTCTTGATGTTTGATCTTCTATAAGGTAAAGGTCGAGCACCATGTTCCTGGTGGGTTTCTCTAGCCATTTGATGTTTCCCAGTGGATTTTAGAGGACATATCAATGGAATTCATTATTTTTTTCCTAAATATTAGGGAATCAATGATGTTATATGGGTGATAGTGGTTTATTTGATGAAATCAACTCACTTTATAATGATCATGAAGTTGAGATTAGTGGAGTTTCTATCAAGTAAGTATATGGATAAGGTGTTGTGAAACCATGGGGTCCTAAGGATGATCATCTCTATTCGTGATCCTTGAGTTATTTCATGGTTTTGAGAGGTCTCCAACATTCTTTTGGCTCCCAATTATTCTTTAGAACTATATTTTATCCATAAACAGATGGTTAGATAGAGTATACCATCTAGACTATTGAAGACATGTTGTGTTCTTATGTCCTTGAATTTGTAGGTTTATGGATAAGGCACCGTCCATTGGTCGAGTTTCCATACAATAATAGTTTTCACTCCATAATTGGTATGGAACCTTTTGAAGCTTTGTATGACCGATCATTCCATTCTCTATTGCTTTGGATTGGGGTAAAATAGATAGTGATTCTCAGGATGGAACTGGTAAAAAATATGATAGAGATAGTTTAGGTGATATATGAAAGGATGAAGGCAGCGTAGGATCATCAAAAATCCTAGGCTGGTCATAGGAGGAGACCAATGGAGTTCAACATTAGAGATCAAATGTTCTTGAAGGTGACTCCTCATCATGGACAGTGAAGGTTTGGAGGAGGGAGTAATATTTGTCCTTGGATTTTTTGGTCTTTTAAGGTGTTGGATTTCATTGGATCCATAACATATTGGATAGCACTTCCCCCACAGATGAACTGAATGCATGAAGTCTTCTATGTGTCTCATCTTTTTCATTATCATTATAAAACTCTCACATTATCAATTTGTGAAAGATCGGTTTTGAAGATGATGTGACCTTCAAGGAGTGGCATGTGGAGATCAAGGGATGCCAAGAGAAGGTGTTATACAGGCATGTTATTCCCTTGGTTTATGTCTTTTTGCGGCACAGAGGAATAGAGGAGGGTACCTAGGAACATGAGACACATATACGCTCTTTGTACTAATATTTTTTTAATGTTTATCTCTTCTATTATTGTAATTATGGTTGTGGTTGTTAAACATTTCTAGTTTATGAGATGGTTTTCTGTTGTTTCTTGTTTTGAATGATCTTGTTTGAGAGGTATCTTCTCTGAGAGAGTGTTTAGGAGTTGGTGTTGTTGTTTCATGGTTTAGTGTTGTTCCCTTTGAGTGACATGTTTTGGACCCTGTGATGGTGAGATCTTTGATAGATATCTCACATGGTGGCTATTCAGATGACCCTTTTTCTTTCTTCCATTATGTGTTGGATTTTAAATTCATGATGATTCGAATGGTTTGAGAGGTATCTTATGTAAGGTCTATGTTCATGGAAGCCCTTCCCTTTGTGATTTTTGGGTGTTGGATGCACCTGGATGAGGTTCTAAGGTGCTTGGAGGGTGTTTGGAGGAAAGAGGAGATCCACTTCCATTTATTGCTTGCTGCGACATGGATCATTAATAATTCATCATGGAGTGTCATTATTGTAGTGTAGTAGGGATGGCTACAACATAGGGTATATCATAGAGGAAGATAGGGCTACTACCTTTTTAGGTGTAGCTACACTATGGGTTGTAGACTATTGTGTGGTCTCTTGATTAACAAAGGTATGTTGCGGCATGGTGTTTTCGGCTACATCATATCCCCTTATCCACATTTATAGGATCTTCCCCTGGATCATTGGATGTGAAATTGACCAAGGGGGCTTCAGCATGGTCCCTTGGGTTATGCCATAAAAAGCCTTTTGTCAAGTAGTGTTGTGTCATGTTCCCTTAGGCTGCATCATGGTCCCTTAAAAAATGTTTGCCTATAAATACCTTGACCCCAATTAGAAATACACTTTCTCCCAATATTTTTCATTGAACCCTAAACAAAAAATAGAGTTTTTGAGGATCCTTGAAGCCCCTTTTAATAGTTATTGATCCCCAACTTCTAGAAATTGATCCATGGTGAACAAAGGGGATTTCTAACACCATTTTCTAGCGGTTTCTCACCATTTGATCTCATTTTCTACATTTTCTTCTTTCCATGCTTTGGAATTTGATATTCATCACTCTAATGGAGTTTTTCTTATCGTTGTTTGGTGTGTTTGTGGAACTACATATTTGGGATATCGTAGTTTCTTCATGGGAGTGGTGATTGGAGATTTGTGTTGGCATTCTGTTTTGTTTCAAGAACATTGAAAGTTTGAGGTAGATGATTTGTTGCTTATCCAATTTATTTATGTGAAATTATAAAGTTAACATATTTTATCAATTCATATGGAAGTTTAATTAACCTAATAAATATTTAACTGGATTAAAAAAGAATTTATATGGCGATCACATATCGATGTTTCTATACCATGATAACAGGTTTCCTCTTTTTTTCTAGATAGTGTGTTATCAATCTTATGCTCTGTTAAGAATATTTTAATGCTTGATTTAGCATGTTTTTTTATGGAAAATGGTAAAGAATGTAAATTCAGAATTAATATATTAGTTATCTTAAGAATTTAAAGAAGATGCATTTTTTTAATCCAGTGTTCTTTATAATTTAATGGTAATCAATTGATGCAAGTATGTATGTTTAATTGAATTGTGTTATTCCATGAGTTAATGGAATTGATCAGAATTTAGAACTTATAATGATTGTAAATAATTAAAAGTATAAAAAGGCATGTTAATTGAGAATAGTCTTTGTCTCAGTTTGTTGAAACTAGTTTTATACTAGTGAGTATTTTTAATTAATTATGATAGCTTGATATAGTTAATGTCTTAGGTTTCTCGTAGTTGGAACCTATGAATAATGAATTGGGTAATTTAAAAAGGAATAAAAATCAGTTGTTTGATGAATAAAAATTCTTGGTGTTGTGATTGCCCATTGTTTATAAGGGTTGGATGCCTTGTGTTTGGGGTCATGAGATTCCATTCACATGTAAAGTATAAATGCCTTGTTTTAGGGCCTAGTTTCCCTATTGACTATGCTTGTCTGGTTATTGCCTTCTGTGTTCTCTTCATATAAGTCTTGCAATGTGATATGAGTTTGCGATGCTTGATACAAGAATGGATGATGAGATATGGTCAGGGAGGCCCAAGTTTATGGAAACAGTTGATGCATGTAACGGCAAGACGTATGGTGATATGAATAGGGGTGTTAGGGGTGGCATTAGAGATGATGAAATGGGTTGAATCTAAGCTTACCCATTATTGTGATGAATGATTGGATGCTTTCTTGTGAATGAATCTATGTAATGATTGATGGTTAGTTTTTTTAATGAAGAAGCTCAACATGCATGCATGCAATCACGGATTCGGGAAACGCAATCCATGTTTGATGATAGCCAGTTGCATGTTATTCTTAAGAGTGATGGATTTATGCCACATCACAAGGGTGTTTTGAGCTGGTATCATGGATGTCTTGTGTGAGACACGAGGTTTTAACAATTGAGTAACTATCTACATTGTAGTTTTCTATAGGATATGATATTTGGGGATTCCTTCACATGATATTCATAGATTAAAAAAATCACTATATTCGGGTATTTCTATTGTAACATCCAGAGGTTATAATGGAAATTTTATACATCTTTAATGGAGAATAAATTGTGAATAATAATGTATTGATTTAATGGATGATAATTATAGAGTCTCTCATGGTTTTCTATATTTTCAAATATGGAATGATTTTCATACTGTAGTGTTCAAACATTCTAAAATCAAAATTTATGGAATTTTAATGTTTTTTCATTGAATCATTTTTAGAAAAAGATCAAGTTTTTACATCTATGTATATGTGGCCATAAAGCAGTAGAAGAAACATAGAAGAGAAACATTGGTATACCTAAAGAAATAAGAGGTGACAGAAAGATGTGAACCCCATTTCCATATCTATTTATTTAGGAAGAGAGAAAACCATGGCACTAATATTATAGATCTGGGAGACAAAGAAGAGAGCATGATGCTCATATTGAAGATCTATAAAATGAGGTAGATTTCACATATTTTAAATCCTAGAATTTACTACATAAGGAAGAAGAGGATCCATATAGGAATATCGATGCAACATCTATTTTTATATTGAAGGTTGAAGGCTCAAGAAGAAGACAGAAGATCCCATTACTACATCCAATTTGAAAAAGGAAGAAACAAGATAATTCTAGTTTATAATTATCCACATCTAAACTAGTAAATTTATATTATTGAGAATATTCTATGAAGACATAGAGTTATCCACATATGAGAGGATCCTCTCATATGGAATTAGAATATAAATACACATGACTAAACTCCTTATAAGTAGTTAGTCTAATCTTGACTTGAAGAAAAGGATAGAAGAAGAAAAATGCATAGAAAATCATATATCTAGAGATATAGATGCAAGTGAAGCCCCACATTGGATGAAGTGATGACGCTATAGTTCATTGACAAGAGTTGATTTAAACTAATTATTTTCTAAAACTCAGCTACAACTACCTAATACAGTGGTGAGCGGCAGTATCGTATCTATTGGGAATGTGATAGACGAGTTTGTGACAAAAAAACTAAAACAAGAAAAACAACATGCAAATCAAACAAGAAAACAGTTAAATAGTGATGAGAAGTAAAAGTGAGTAGTGGAAAAAGTAGCGGGTAAGGATAAATAAATAGGAGACACATAAACACAACAAAACAGGGCTATCAGATTGCTTTGAATTTAATTAAAAAAAATTGTTCTACTCTCATTAACAACAATTATCTTAATGCTTATATAAAAAGTGAAGACACATTGAGATATTGACTTAATCATCTTTCACAACTCAGTGATCTCTCCTTTCAAATGATCTCTTGTTCATCACTCAAAAGAAATCATGTTCGTTAATAGAGAAGAGAATCTTAACATTATCTAATTTGTTAGTACTTTGACTAAAATTCAAGAGTTTAAAGATTCAATATCACCGCCACATGGTTCTCCGAATAGTGATAATTGATACTCATTAAAAACATAAAAAATAACACTTAACTAATTTTTTCACTAAATCAATTATAATGACAAGAGCTTAACAGATTAAGATGTTTCAATTCATCATAATCTAAAACCCTATATTTAATTAGATACTCATGTTAAGAATAAAAATGATAAGTCTATTCAACAATAAATCGCCGAAAATAGAAATCAGAAAGAAAAGAAGAAGAAAAGAAACTTCTCTATTAAAGGTCGATATCCTTTAGGTTTCTCTGTTCTCTACTTCCAATCTAGTTACCTAGCTCTGGTTCCAATATCCATTCTCTATTTTGTGCTCTCCTGATGATTAATGGTGGATGATCTCCTTCTTCATATGTGATGCTCTATATTTATTTTATTTGGATCTCACTCCCTCAAGCACTAATTTACCATTGTCTTTGTTTTGGCAGCATCACTTGGAAGCTTTGACTGTCCAGTGTTACCCTAGCATAACTAAATCCCATCACTTAAAACAACCACGAAACACCGACATGTAATAGTTATAGCTCCAAATATAATGATCCAAAACATTTTTCTTGGCTCAAATAAACTTTTTTAATTACCAGAAAATTTCAGAAGATTCTTATGCTTCCCATATTTGATCTTCTACAGCTTCATCAAATTAATCTTTAGGCTTTGTATTTATTTTTCCAATTTTCATTTTAAAAAAATAATTATTTTTTTTACTTCTAATCCTAGCATTGAATTGGTCCTTTGTATATTATATTCCTGAAGCTCAGTGTAGGAAGGCCCAAGTGTCATTTCCAAATCCCAACCTACTTCGATTGGCTCCTCCCATACCTTCCATCCTTAAACAAAATTCCATGGTAGCAGATGAGATCAACCCAACATACAAAAATCATACAACCCTCAAACATAAAGACAGTCGTGAATCTCAAGCTGGACAATACAAATTATAATTTGGATCTTCTTTGGTGAGATTCAACAAACAGGTGTTGTGCTCCTATCTTTAAACTCTTAATCACAACCATGGGAGGCTTTGAGGCCTACATCATCATCATCGAACCTACAAAGGAAACAACCAGCACGGTCTCATTATGAATATGTTCATCCATATCTCAGATTTCTATTTCTTTTGTAGGGTTGATGAAGATTGGATTCTGATAAAGCTTCAACCCCTACCTACATGGAGCTTTTGATAGCCTTCCCATTGGCCTCAACTTCAGCTTCAAGAACCACTCAAATGCATCACAGTTCTTCATTGCCTTTGATCAACCCCTTATAATTAGTTTATCACCTCTATGACGATACTCAACCTAGTCGCACTGAAGACTTCATCGTCTTCCATCATGTGGGTTCGAAAGCCAGTGAACCCATCTTCAAATGCAGCTCTGTGTGGTATCCATTCTCAGGCCCAAGTCGTCTTCCTCATTCGAATATGGTGCATAGATTTGGTTTAATTTCTTCCTCATGTTGTTCCATTTGGGTTTCACCATTTGATATTGAACTCATGGCCTCGCACATTCAAGCTCAATCAAGTACTTCTGGAAGTGGAGATATACTAGTCAGTGAAGCGGCAACGACTGCTGGAAGTAGGCATCATCTCAACAATGCATGGATAATCAACTCAGGGGTAACATGACACATGATGTCTTGATGGGAATGGTTTGACTAGTATGAAACTATTTCTAAAGGACTTGTGTACATGGGGAATGATCACACCCTAAATATCATTGGAGTCGGTACCATCAAACTGAGGATGCATGATAGTATTTTCTGAACCATATAAGGAGTACATCATGTGAAGGGTCTGGAGAAGAATATTTTTTCTTTGATATAATTTGATGACATCAGTTGCAATACTCACACAGAAAATGGGGCGATAAGAAGTGTGAAGGATGCACTTGTGATGATGAAGGAGTAGCAGATCTCAAAAAACTTGTATGTGATTATGGGTGAAACTCACAAGGAGATAGAGATAGTTATTGTATCAACTACCACAATAGAAGCGTTGAAGACATTATAAAATCGGAATATGATTTATATGTCATAACGAGGCTGGATGATTCTAGTGGATTAGAAGTTGTTTTTTGGGATTACAATGGTATCCTTACAATTTTGTAATTATTTTCTTTTCAGCAAGAAACACAAGTTAAAGTTTGGGATGCCAACAGCAAGAAGTTTGCAGATCTTAGAGTTGATCCATTCTGATGTTTTCCAATAACCAGTTATATCTCTAGGAGGATCAAGGTAATTTATAATTCATTAATAATTATTCCAAGAGATGTTGGGTGTACCCAATCAAGAGGGAGGAAGATAATTTTTAAGTGTTCAAAATATTCAACGCACTGAAGGAGCTTAAATCTAAAAAGAAGATCAAGTGTCTAAGGACTGATAATTGTGGAGAATATACAAGTGAGGAGTTTGATACTTTTTTGTCAATTAGAAGGCATCAAGAGATAGTTCATGGTGACATACACTCCTCAATAGAATGGAGTGGAAGAGAGGATGAACAAAACCATGTTGGATAGAACAAGGACAATGTTGTATACTGTAGGAATTGCCAAAACTTTTTGGTAAGAAGTAGCGAATACTGTATTTTATTTGATCAACTGATCTCCTTCAATGATGATTTATTTGAAGAAACTTATGGAGATTTAGACGGGTAAACCTGCTGAATATTCTCAGTTACATACTTTTGGAAGTCTTGTATGTGAATTGTTTAATGACCAAGAAAGATCAAAGTTAGATTCAAGATCTAGGAAATGTGTCTTCTTGGGATACGCTGATAGTGTGAAGGGGTATCGTATGTGAGAACCCACTACCCTCAAACTTATCATCAGTAGAGATGTCATTTTTCCAAAATACAAGGTGTAAATGACAATTGATCAAGTCATGGAGAAAGATAATAAAAAAACTACAACAATCGTGGTAAAGGAAAAAATCTAAGGAAGAACCAGTTTCCTCTGAGGCATTACCAGAGCATTATGATCAAGTAACGGTTGAGTCTGGACAATGATTGTCAACTTGGGAGAAAAAAGAACCAGTATGCCACTCAGATTATGTCACTGAGAGTAATATTGTGTACTAATTATTTACGGTGGATGGAGATTCATCTTCTTTTGTAAAGACACAAGTTTATTCCATGTAAATTTTTTATTTAATTAAATGAAAATATTACGAGTCTGCGAAAATTAATGGTGCATGATTCTGAGGCCCGTTGTCCCTTGAATGAATTTCTGAACTTTTTTTTGGTACATTCAGTAAACGTGTGAGTGACATTTTTTAACTTTTGAATCGTTGCGCATAATTGAAATCTGAGGGCACCATTGAACTTGCAACACTGATATTCACTTAAGGAGACCTTCACCTCAACCACAGCAGGATGAGGGTGGAAATTAGTGTTCAGACTTTTTTTGGGAGAAAATAAAATAAATATTCTTTATTTTATTTTTGAAATTGAATCCTCCCATTTTAAATTTGGTGGTGGGGACCACCCTAACCCCTCTTAATATGAAGTTAACCCTTGGAATTCCCCCTAGTTAATGTACCAACTTCAATTAAATTAATGTGCCAACTCTTTTTGTTTAATTAATAAACTTAATATTATTAATTTGGAACCACCCCTTTCATTGGAGAAATCATTGGAAACAGAAAAGGAGATCTTGGAAGAACCTTTGGAGAAATATCCTCCAACAAAGAATGACTTCCGAACAAAGAATGAGGAACCGAATTTGGAAGCGTCTTGTGGGAGTGACGTATGCCGACGTCCCTTTCATTGAATTCATCTTATTCCTCACAACATCTCCAACAAACATCAAGGTAGGGGATTTACTTTGAATTATGACTGAATTTATTTGATAATTCTTCATATTTTGGATTCACAACGACGATGGCCAAACTAACATGGCCATAGTCCCGCACATATACCTTTCCCATTTATCTTTTGTTCTTCACGTATTCTTCATGAGTTCATCAATGTAAAATAATTATTGACGTTGGAAACAAAAACTTTTGTTGAGCGAGACATATGGGTGCAGATCCCTCGACCCGAGGATCGTGAATATGCGGTCGTCATTTTTTTCAGGCTTGGAACAATGTCGTGATGGATCACAGAAGAAGGTTGTGACTGACACCCAGTCGGCCTCAAGGAAGGGGGTGGCACACGTCCATGTCGCTGGTTTAGTAGGAGGCTACGGCACGTCGGCTACGACAGAGCAGGGTGGTGGCCAGCATCCGGTCGGCCGCGTGGCGGAGTAGTGGTGCGTGTCCACGCCGCTGGTGCATTAGGAGGATGTGGCCACTTGGCCACAGTGGAGGCCAAAGGGTGGCTTGCACCCAACCTCCCATGGAGGACAGTGGCATTGTCACGCCGCTTGGAGGAGGAGGACCGGTCGTCCGTGGCGCACCGAGCAAGACCCACTCCAGCGGCTCCCCCTTCCAAAAACCAAATGGCCCTTTGGTCGTTCAGGTGACCTGAGAGGTGCCTCCCTCCCAGGTGTCATTTATGGAAGACCCTTCCATGGTGGTCCACTCGATCGCGGGTCGCACTGTGGGCCGCCCCAGAGGGTCGCACCACCGGGCCATGCCACCAGGCAGCACTAGTGGGTCGGGCCGGACCACGGCTCAGTAGGTCATGCCTGCCACAACCCAGGCTAACCGAGTCGACCCAAAATGGGTTAGGTCGGCCCAGGCCAGGTTGGTCCGGGTTGTTCTGACCAGGTTGGACAAGACCTGGGCCCCTCTCGACCCAGATACGCCTTTGTGGCCATATCTTGAGAACCGAACATTTGTTTTATGAACCGTCTTTCACACCAAAATCCTGGGATCAAGACGGTTGTTTTGGTATAATCCAATTGATTTTTTGATAAAGTTGATTTATAGTTGGGTTGTATCGAACCATGAATCCAACTGGGCCCTCAGAGTGGAAACGCTAATAACTTATAGACAGAGCATCTGATTGGTGCGTTGTCTATTTTGTTGGGTCCCTTGTGATGTGAAGGACCTTTGGGATACTTCTATGTGAGAATTCATGGCAATCAAGGTACGATCAATATATTGAGGGACAGATTCTATAGAACTCAAGCGCACCAGGTGCGAGGAATCCAGTGGCTGGCAGTGAGGTAGAGGTTGGAGACAGATAATACGGAGGTTAGTTACCTATAGACTCTAGGTAGGTCGGATCCTATGTGGGTCATTTTTGGGGTTAGTAACTATCAATCCTATGTGGTTCAGCGCTCAGTGATCATGTGTGGTTCAGTGCATACTGATCCTCTGTGGGTTAGATCCTGTGTGGGTCAGCGCTCAGCGATCCTGTGTGGGTCAGCACATACTGATCCTGTGTGGGTTAGATCCTATGTGGGTCAATGCGGGGGTTATTACCTATCGATCATGTGTGGGTTAGACTCCATATAATCAGTATTAGTGCCTCATAACAAAATAAGATGATCTAGCTTTGTGATTAATCATCTCTTCTTATATACTTCACTTATACATGTGTGAGCTAAGTCTTATATCTTTGTGGTGTACCTGTGTGGTACTATATCTTTGTGGTGTTACCTTTGTAGTACTCCTACCTTCATGGTGTTACCTATGTGGTACTTCTACATTCGTGTTGTTACCTTTGTGGAATTCTTTCCACCTGTGTGAGATGAGTATATCTTCATAACTTATGTATATGTATGGGAATATACCTAAGTAGGGTTTACTATTTTTTCCATGTTTTGTGGTTTATCCTTTTTGTATTTGAGAGACCTTGGGAGGTCTTAGGGTCACTACTGAGTATTCTTATACTCACCCTTACACGGGCTACGCCCACACCTTGTTGTGTCTTGTGCAGATGACGGACAACACTAACTAAGGGTGATGGTACCAGGACTGGAGACTGCTCATTGGTGGACCATAGAAGAGGTGTACCATAGAGACGACCATTTGAGAGTTGTACCTACCCTTTAGGTAGGATCCCTGGTGGGTGTTCATAGGAGTTGTTTTCAATTTTACTTATACTGTCTAGTTTTACTTGTACTTTCCAGTTGGGCTTGTATTCTGGCCCCTTTACTTTCTATACACACCCTGTTTACTATATAGTTTACTTTGTGCTTTTATCTTGTTGTGTACTTGGTTTGTGTGAGTTTAAAGTTTATAAAATGCAATTCCTTTCCATTTTAGGGAATACACCTTTAATTGATTGTCTCTAGCCCTTGGCCTATGGAAGGTAGGCTTGGGGTTGTCACGGCACGGGCCCTGGGAGATGGGTCATGAAAAATTTGTATCACAGGAGTCGGTTATACCGAAGAACTAGAACTCTAATATTTTATGTGTAGAAATAGTGTTAAGTGTGATGAGTGTGGTTTTTAGTTTTGGGAATCCAGTGTTGGTGTGGTGGTCGACGTATCCATACACCAGGACCCTTACATCAGATTTATGACTCATTTTCTAAAAACATTGATTGCATATGTGTTTTTGAAAAGTTTTCCTTGTGATATCTTTGAGTCATCTCACCAGGTATAAACTTAATGACCATAGTGCACCTGTTTCTTTTCAGTATGCCTCCAAATAGACAGTCATCTAGGGTTATAGGTAGCGTACGTGATGACATCCCACCGAGCGAGGAGGCTTCGGTGCAGGCCCCCCTTATGGAAGTTGTACCATCAGGTGGTGTACCAGCAGCACCACTACCCATTGGGTAGCTGATGCCATGTGCCCTAGCAGTAGAGGGTGAACACCACTTGAGCGCGTTGCACGAGTTCTAGTGTGAGAGGACACCAAGTTTACGGGTTGAGATAGATTCATAGGCGGCTGAGGACTAGCTGGAGGTTGTGGTTAGAGTTTCTTGACTAGTAGAGAAACCAACCGATCTCATGGTGATCCTTGCCACCAGTCTTCATTAGGAGCAGTGGTCAGATGGTGGAGCCTCATACTCCAAGTTCACGATGAGGTGACTCTCATCTAGGTGGACTTAGAGATCCTTTTCAAGGCAGAGTTCATCCTAGAAACCCTACACTCAGTGTGCATATAGGAGATTCTCCACTTGTGGTTGGGTAGCATGATTATGGCTTAGTATTCAGCGAGGATCAACGACCTCTTGCGCTACTCCATTGACATGGTGTGTGACCCTTTATTTAGGGTCTAGACATTCTAGTAGGGTCTCAGACGGGAGATTAGATATTTGATGGTTTCTCTCAGAATCCTGATGCAGGCGGTGGTGTTAGAGCGAGCACTCTTAGTGGAGAGCTTCCTTATTGAGCTGTCACCGACAGCGAGACCCACCATCAGACGACACATAGCAGAGTCATCGACAGCTAGAAGGAGACAGATGATTCAGAGGTTCAAGAGGACCAGACCTATGGGTGGACGAATACAGGATATAGGGTTAGTGGTGTGGGGCTCTCAAGACAGAGCGGGACAGGTAAAGAACAAGTAGTGTTATTCATGTGGCGGGTAGGGTGAAATGGCTCGCGACTTCCCGACTCACCATACAGACAACCAATAGATGGTCAAAGGACCACTTGGAAAAAGGAGAAGTTTCGATCGAGGAGGTCTGTAGGCCGGAGGCGGACATGGAAGAGGAACAGGTCGTGCAGTAGGTGGTGGGCAGCGATTCGAGGTTCTACTACCACCACCACCAGGTGGTCCACCACGACCACAGGAATCAGGTGAACATGGACAAGATCATATTTAGGTAGATGAGGCTTACAACCATGGCACTCCGAATATTATTTGAGGTATGATATGTGTCTACTCCACCCTAGCTGCAGTACTTATAGACATAGGTTCCAGTCATTCTTTTATTACCATGACCCTCGTTCAGAGCTCGGAGATACCGGTGGAGCTGTTGGATCGATCCTTATGGCTAGAGACTCCTATGGGAGATAATTCTATGATTACACACTATTTCCAGTATTGTGAGCTTACTCTAGGAGGTGAGAGCTTCAGCTGGGATCTTCTAGTAGCAGCGTTGAGGCCTTATGACGTCATCTTGGGTATGGATTGGTTATCCACATTCCATGATTAGATTGATTGTATTAGCCGAAATGTGTGGTGTGTCTGCACAGATAGGACCAATTTTTCCTTCACTGGTGAGAAGGGAACCTTTGCAGCATAAGATGGACTTACCCAGAGGAGGGTTCAACTGATCACACATTAGTTGGCTAGCCTTACCCTTAGAGCAGTTGTTGTTGAGAGTTTGAGCTATCCAGTAGTGGTGGACCAATACGCTGATGTTTTCCCTAATGATGTTTTGGGTCTACCTCCTTGCAGAGAGGTGGACTTTTACATCGACTTGTACCCTGAGACATCACCGATTTCTACACCAGCTTATCGAATTGCTCCTGTGGAGATTCGAGAGCTACGGGTACAGCCAGAGGACTTGCAGAGCAAGGGATTCATTAGTCCCAGCGTTACTCCTTGGGAAACCCTGATTTTTTTTCTCCAAGAAGGCGAATTTGAGTTTGAGACTCTATGTGGAGTATCATTTCCTGAACTAGGTGACCTTGATGAACAAGTACCCACTTTTGAGGATTGAAGATCTCCTTGATTAGCTGAAGGGAGGATGGTGGTTTTCGATGATAGACCTTAGATCAGGATATCACCAGCTCTGAGTACGAGACAAGGATGTATAGAAAACGACCTTCAGATGTTGGTATGGCCACTATGAGTTCTTGGTTATTCCATTTGGCATGACCAACTCCCCAGTAGTGTTCATGGGACTCATGAACAGGATCCTCCATCCATACCTTGATCTCTTTGTGGTAGTCTTCATTTACGACATCCTGATATACTCAGCCACGGAGGAGGAGCATGCCTATCATTTGAAGATAGTTCTGGACACACTCCGAGAGAACCATCTTTATGGTAAGTTCTCGAAATACCAGTTCTAGATACGAGAGGTCCACTTCATAGGATACGTCATCTCAGAGGCTGGAGTTGTGGTGGATCTAGAAAATATTGAGGTTGTGCTTGCTTGGGAGACACCTTGGAGCATGACGGAGGTGTGGAGTTTCCTGGGTTTGGATGGTTACTACCGAAGATTTGTGACTTACTTTTCTAGAGTGTCTACACCCTTATCAGCATTGACAAAGAAGGGTGAACCCTTTATGTGGTCGAAGAGATTCCAGTGGAATTTTCAATTGCTGAGGAAGAGACTGACGAGTGCCCCCATCTCGAGGCTAATAGAGGAGGGTGTTGGGTACGTAGTCTACTGAAATGCATCATAAATCATGCATGGATGTGTCTTGATGCAAGAGTGATCAGTGATCACGTATGGTTCTTGATGGCTAACAAAGCATGAGTGGATCTATGCTACCCATGACCTGGAGTTAGTAGAAGTGGTCTTCACCTTGAAGATGTGGCGACATTACTTGATGGGAGAACATTTTACAGTCTAATCTGATCACAAGAGTCTCAGGTATATTTTCTCTCAGAAGGACATGAACTTAAAACAGCGGAGTTGGCTTGAGTTCCTCCAAGACTATGACTTCGAGATAGTCTATACTCCTGGGAAGCAGAACGTAGTATAAGATGCACTCAGCAGGTGATCTAGTATACAGTTTATGATTGAGGCAATGAAGTAGCTAGCCGCTTTGTAGATATCCTATGTGGATCAAGATGGAGAATCTTTTCTTCAGTATTTGACAATCACTCCCTCACTCCTTCAGTGAGTCAGGGAGGAGCAGCTTTGGGACACTGACTACGAGGTTTGACGTGATTAGATATCCACAGGACAGGCACCTGATGGATTTTTTGAAGGTGGGGATCATGTCATCCTCTTCAGAGGATGTACTATGCTACTAGTGTCACTACAGGAGGAAGTGATGAGAGAGTTCCATACGCCCCCTCTAGTGGTACGTCCAGGAGTGGAAAAGAAGTACAAGGACCATCATCATCAGCACCGGTGGCTGAGAATAAATAAAGATGTAACGCTCCGACCCCAGTTACCAAGAGTCGGTGCATTATTGCGTAGCATTAGCATGATCACAAAAGATCAAGTCTTGAAAGACAGATTATTTTAGTAGCCTTGGAAACACTAGCTACATTCATAAATATTACATTACATCATAAAGTGAAAAACTACAGTAACATAGTCTCCATAGTCCACACCCATATCCCCTTCAGACTATCCCTGTAGTTCAGTTATTAAATATTTCTTCACATCCTGGGAAAAATAAAACATAGAAATGGGTGAGCTCAGATGCTCAATAAGGATAACAATATAGCGAAAGCTTTCATAAATAAACATAAACATTTAAGGCAATGTATAACTAAAACAAAAGCCTTTTAAACTTGAACTTCAACATAATATGGAAAAAGTAAAATGAGATAATGCCATTTACTTATTCACATGGATATTCTACTGGTCCAATAATCAAATGCAATATCAATAACCACTTTCATAATGATGGAATGCATAATGCCAGACTATCATAACCGCGTAGCCAAGGCCTCGTGTCAAGACTACAAATAAGATTTTGTCAAGGCCTCATGCCAAGATACTATTTTGTCTCATGAGACCTGTCGATGCATCGAGGAGCTAAAGCAGGCTCCACCCATCACTTGTTAAGTCCAATTCATTCATTATATGAAAAGTTTTAAACATATCATAAACCATAACATAATCGTATCACATAAAACATGCATAAATAAAACATAACATTTCCACATTTCAATCAAAAGATATCAATGCAAAACACTGATATAATAAAAACATTATCAAAACCATTTTCAATACCAAAATAAAAGAAAATTAAAACTTGGTATTTATTTTTCATTTAAAAAAATTTATGGCTTGTAGAGGAAGCCGAAACTCAAATAATGGTCACGGCAGTGGAGAAGTCGTTTTTTCCCCATACGTACGACAAAAAATATTCCCTTTTGTACTTTAGTAAAACACTTCTTATAAAAAGATTCCTTTTGAATAAAATTCAAAGTCAAAGGGGTTCATACACCGTATAAAATAAAGTCTTGTATTAAAACAAAATATGCCTCAATGAAAGAAGATTGAGACGAAGTCCCTTACAAAGATCTTTTTTTTAAATAAAATAGATCTATTATGTGTATCCACTATAAGTACACATAAATAAAGTAAAAATACAAGATAGTACATAATAATATCATGACATAATTTGAAAGTAGGAGATTAACCCAGAGAACAGAAATTGGGTTAAGAAGTTCCCTTACCTTGTGTCCGACTTGACTCGATCATTATTTAATCTCCTGAATAATAAACTAGAGTTAATTTATACTTGCTTGAGAACCTTTTTCATGTTCATTATTCTTTTTATATCACTTATTACCATGTTATGAACATTATGTAATTATTTAAGTTAATAACAGTCATTTTGTGGATCTTTGGTGCTTGAGTCAAAAATAAATTTCTTATAATTACAAGTTGTTCATGTGGTAAAATATCCATTATATCTGGAATTATATTCATGATGTAAATATCATATATATCATATATATTGATTATATACATTCATTAATAATATTACATAACATTTAGAGGTAAGAAATGAAATGCACCATTCATGGAGACGGTAAGCCGTACATACGCATGAACGCTAATTTCATTTCTATTTTGTATTTAATGGAATGAAATCATAATGATATAAATGAGTATTATAATTCTAGTATAATATAATATATAATATCATTTAATCCATCCTTTAAATGTCCCACATATGGCATTAACGATTCAAATCACTTTGAGGGGGCGGTAGTTCGCACTTCCTAAAATGAAATTATCACGTTTACCCATAATGGGAATCATAAATTTAACACCTCGAGCTTCCATGATACGCTTCTCTTTCAATAATGCAATAGCTTGCATTGTACGCAAGTTCGAGATTCTAACACACCGTGACCAATCAAAGTAGCAGTTATGAATAGTAATACCCACTTTTTAAAATTATATAAATTTTATATTTCAAAAGGGACTTCATTTTTGTATTCGTAATATCGAAATTATCCTAAGTTGATTTTTTTTGTAATTTTCTGAGAACTTCCAATTTTTTATGAATAGTGAAAAATACTTAAAAACAAATTTTTTAATCAAAGTAATTTATAGTGATAAATTATACTATTGAGTGGTTTTAAAGTATAATTAGAATATATTTTTACCATTTTATCCAATGGTGGTCATTATAATTAATTTCACTTTGAAATTGGACATAATCAATTGGCAATCTTTTGATATATATTGTTTCTTAAAAATGCGCTATTTGTTGTGACAGCGGGAATTAATTATAAAATTAATTAATGCAACTTATATGTTTGGAATTTTTGTAAAATAGACATCATTTTCGAATTCGTAATATCAATTATATCTTAGGGTGAAATTTTGGCATTGTTCTGAAAAACTTTAATTTTTGATGAATAGTGAAACCACTAAGTGGTAGTTAAAAAACTGATTTTTCGTTTAAATGAAACTTTAACGCTTCTATTAATTGAATTTCAAAAATACGATATACATTTTTTCATTAGGATGTAAAATTTGGTTCAATGGGATTAAAACAATTTTTTGGTGAATAGTAACTTTTAAGTTTTATTAATCGCGATTAAAGGTAATTTATGAAATTTAAGGTAAAAATGATATTATAAAAATATAAAAATATCTTGACACATGTCCTAAACTTATTGGATGAGTCATGGCCGACCAAAACAATCCATGGTCAACTTGGGGACCCAATGGAGCCACTTGGGTAAGAAAATGACATTAAGAACTTTTTATTTAAAGTAAAAAGAAAATTGTCACAAACATGTGTTGTTTTACTAAAAAAAATTACTTGGGGTTATATAAGTAAAATTTTTGACTATAAATATTAATCGTAAATCTAAAAGTATTTCCTAAATCATGGTAATTTTTTTATAATTTTTATACATTAAATAAATTAAAGTTTTTATGACACCATGATGATGCAGTGATTACCTCATTAGTTAACAATTTTAATAAAATGGAAGGATAATGTAAACTCCAATATATAAACTTGTCCAAAACCTACTGGATGAGTATATTTATAACCCTTGTAACCTTATCATATAAATATATCATTTTGGGACCTTTAAAATCCAAAAATCATTTCATAATAATGTAACATTTCATGAGTTTCCAAGAGTGCCCCTCCTCACCTCTTATAAAAGGCCCCCACCTCTACCACCTTATTCACACATTAAAAGCATTTTTTCTCATCCAACCTCTTCCCAAATACTATCTCAACATTCTTCCCTTCATCCTAGAATCCTTAACTTAGTCAGAAAGCTCTTCAAAAATCCATTTTGGTTCAAACCAAGGGGAGTTACCCGATTTAATGGTAATGTCTTCTCTAATGTTGTTTTGTTTTATTTTGCTTCTCCAACACCCTAAAATCTTTTTATTATTTTCTTTTGTAACAAAAACAGTATCTTAAATATACTAGTATGTTATTATGGGAAGGATTTTATTTACACTTACACACACCTTCGTCTAATGGTTAAAGAACATATTGTTTCTGTTGGTGGCGAATTACTGCCTCACGAAACGATGATTGTTCTATCTTCTCCTACCACCTCTCATGGTGTCCATTATGATGGAAATATATTTATTTATGATATATATTATATTTATTTCTTCTCTATGCTTATGTATTTTACATTTAAAACATATCATTATGTTGTGCATGTTGTGCAAATGCGATAATTTCATTTAAGGAAGTGTGAACTACCGCCCCCTAAAAGTGATTTTAATTGTTAATGTCATATGTGGGATGTATAAAGGATGGATTAAATGATATTATATATTATATTATACTGGAATTATAATATAATATTATATCATTATGATTTCATTCCATTAAATATGAAATAGAAATGAAAGTAGCGTTCATGTGTACGTACGGCTTACCATCTCCATGAACTGTGCATTTCATTTCTTACCTCTAAATGTTATGTAATATTAAAAATGCATATATATACTGGATATATATGACATATATGATATCTACATCATGAATATAATTCTGTATGTGATGGATATTTTACAACATGAACAACTTGTAATTATAAGAAGTTTATTTTTGAATCAAGTACCAAAGATCGACAAAACGACCGTTATTAACTTAAATAATTAAATAATGTTCATAACATGCTAATAAGTGATATAAAAGGAATAATAAACATTAAAAAGGTTATTAAGCAAGTATAAATTAACTCTAGTTTATTATTCAGGAGGTTAAAGAACGATCGAGTCAAGTCGGACACGAGGTAAGGGAACTTCTTAACCCAATTTCCGTTCTTGGGGATAATCTCCTACTTTCAAATTATGTCATGATATTATTATATATTATCTTGTATTTGTACTTTATTTATGTGAAATTATAGTGAATACACGTAATAGATCTATTTTATTTAAAAAATGATCTTTGTAAGGGACTTCGTCTCAATCTCCGTTCATTGAGGCATAATTTGTTTTATACACAAATTTCTTTTATAAAGTGCATAAACCCCTTTAACTTTTAAGTTTATTAAAAAGGAATATTTTTTATACGAAGAATTTTACTAAACAACAAAATGGAATGTTTTTTTTGTTGTACGTATGCGGCGACAATGACTTCTCTGCCGTCGTGACCATTATTTGAGTTTCGGCTTCCTCTACAAGCCATAACTTTTTTTTAAATAAAAAATAAATACAAAGTTTTAATTTTCTTTTATTTTGGTATTGAAAATGGTTTTTAAAGTGTTTTTTATTATATAAATTTTTTGTATTGATATCTTGTGATTGAAATGTAGAAATGTTATGTTTCCTTTATGCATGTTTTATGTGATACGATTATGTTATGGTTTATGATATGTTTAAACCTGTTCATATGAGGAATGCATTGGACTTAATAAGTGACGGGTGGAGCCCGCTATAGCTCCTAGATGAATCGGTAGGTCTCATGAGACAAACTAGTGTCTTGGCATGATGCCTTGACAAAATATTATTTGTAGACTTGGCACGAGTCCTTGGCTACGTGGTTATGATAGTCTGTCATTATGCATTCCATCATTGTGAAAGTGGTTATTGATATTGCATGTGATTATTTGACCAGTAGAATATCCATGTGAATAAGTAAATGGAATTATCTCATTTTACTTTTGCCATATTGTGTTGAAGTTCAAGTTTAAAAGGCTTTGGTTTTAGTTATACATTGCCCAAAATATTTATGTTTATTTATGGAAGCTTACACTATATTTTTATCCTTACTGAGCATCTGAGATCACCCCTTTCAATGTTTTATTTTTCCCAGGATGTGAAGAAATATATTATGACTGACCTAGAGGGATAGTCTGAAGGGGATATGGGAGTAAACTATGGAGACTATGTTATTTTAGTTTTTCACTTTATTATGTAATGTACCATTTATGAATGTATCTAGTGTTTCCAAGGCTACTAAAATAATCGGTCTTTTGAGACTTGATCTTTTGTGATCATGCCAATGTTATGCAATAATTTACCGACTTTGGGTAACTGGGGTCAGGGCGTTACAGTTGGTATCAGAGGTATTTTAGTACTATCCTTGGAAGCTAGATTTAGATAAACTCTTATTAGAGCAAATATCCTTAAGATAGAATTTGATGATTAGTATAGAAGAACTTCCTAGAATGTTGGTATTATAGAGATTTTGTGAGTTTTCCGAGCAATACATCCCTGTCTGGATACGATCAGGTAGAGGCGGCTCTGGCACAGATGTACCTAGGTGTAAAACCCAAAAACACCGCTTTCAGCTAGACTTGAACAGGAACTGGTTCATGACAACAGGCCTTGCTGCACTCTGGGTTACGACACTCCTGGGGGATTTTCTTAGGATAATTCTCATTTTCTTTACAAACCATTATGAAGGGTTTATGAGTATATACTTCCTCAACGAAAACATTCTTATGATTATGGATTATATCCATAAATTGTTCAATTTATGTTAAGTGTTTTACAAGTATGGAATTATGTATTTTGATTCATAAACTAACCTAGTTTATGCCATTGTATAGAAATGGCGCCCAGTAGAAGGAATGTGAACTCCAGCAATATGTATGATCCAAAGAGTAAGAAGGATCATATCTTTCATGGTATTAATCAAACATTTAGAAGGGAAATAGTCTCCCATGTGTTCTCAACATATGAAGAAATAATATCATGTGATAATAAGATAAGTAAAGAATTCTCTGAGTCTTATGGCATTGAAGGGAAGTAAGAGAAGAAAATGATGGAAGAGAGAATGATGGATAAAGGGATGAGGGAAAAGAAGAATTTTCCAATATGTGATACTTGTGGGAAGAAAAACCTCGGAACTTTCATGAAGGGAATGGGAGTTTGTTATAATTATGGAGAAAAAAGACACCAAGTGCGTGACTATAAGGGTAAGAAAAAGGTTTCAAATGTACAATGCTTCATCTGCAAGGAGTGGGGACACTACGCAAACCAATGTCCAAATCATCAGAGTATGCCCCAAATGATGTTATTGGATAATAATCAAGTTATGATACTACCACAGATAAGGAGGAATGATTAGAGTTCTTATGTTTTTATTAAATAATTTTGTCATTTGAGAGTTGTATCAATGATGTACTGGTTATAATAATTATGGAGTATATAAGGACTGTACCGCAGTGATATTTCATCAAGGACTTGAGATGGTGTGGAACCAAGAAAACTGACTCCATAGAAAGTTAAATTTTTGGAAAATATATGGTTGATAGAAAGATAAACCATAATATGGTTCTGATACCAAGATAGTGATTTTGGAATAATACATGATTGATTTGGATAAATTATATTGGATATTCTTGACTTCCTTGAAACTGATTAATGATTTGTATACATTTTTTGATAGAAGGATTATATCTAGTATTCTATAAGGAATAAGGGATCATGAATTTAATCAATAAGGATTTATGGTAATTCAGGATGTTGCATTGTTTTAAAAGAATACATGATGAAGGTATTCACATGTTGTTACGCAGAAAAAAGGATCTTCATTATGTTTACCTTCCTTATAAAATTTGGACTGTAAGTTGGACAGAAGTATTTTGGATAACTATAAAGGTTGGAATGGATTAATTTGAACCTTGGATAGTATTGTTTAAGGCTAAAAAATTTCTGAATATTATTTTTGGAATATTATAATACTATAGTTTTAGGAAAAGGATAGCTTGTAGGTCGAGGGATAACTCGTCGTGTCGAACAAAGCTATAGGAATCGAACCCACAACCATAGTGCGACAGGTGTTTATTACCTACCACTAGCCTACAGAAAGTCCCTAGTTATTACAAAATAGTTTTCCTAATCTAAATGGTATGTGTTAATATTTTGAACCTTGTACTATTAGAATAAATATACTATTTTTGAGTTCTATTATCTTTTTGAGTGAAAGATGAGTTTGTGGTAGAAATTAGTTGAAGTTTGAAACTCTACTTGTCAAGCATAAATATATATATATATCTATCTCTTATTATATGAATAAATTAATTCTTAAACTTTAGTAAAGAGATATTAAAACAAAAAATGTGTTATCATAATACCTTATGTCTTGTTGAACTGATAATATTTTAAATCAACATAGATTGAAGGCTTTGAAGCCCTCAATTTTACACTTGTTTGTGATTGATGACCTCAATCACTCCCTACAAATATTTACGTTTTTCCTCCAATTATATGTCTCTAATTACCACCAATGTTCTCCTTATTGAGATCATAATTTGGGGGTGACTTTTTCATTTCCCTTTCCCTCTTATTAAGGCTAAATTTTATTAACCTTATTTCCGATGTGGGTTTTCCACAAAGGTATTTTCTATTTTCAACCTTTTATTTTCAAAGAAAAATTTCAAATTGCGAGGATGAAATTTATTGAAGGAGGGGAGAATGTAACACCCTGATCTTCCATGATATAGTTCTCTTTCAATAATGCAATAGCTTGCATTGTACACAAGTTCGAGATTCTAACACACCGCGACCAATCAAAGTAGCAGTTATAAATAGTAATACCCACTTTTTGAAATTATATAAATTTTATATTTCAAAATGGACTTCATTTTTGTATTCGGAATATCAAAAATATCCTAATTTGAATTTTTTTGTAATTTTTTGAGAACTTCCAATTTTTTATGAATAGTGAAAAATACTTAAAAACAACTTTTTTAATCAAAATAATTTATAGTGATAAATTATAATATTTAGTGGTTTTAAAGTATAATTAGAATATATTTTTACCATTTTATCCAATGGTGGTCATTAGAATTAATTTCAGTTTGAAATTGGACATAAACAATTGTCAATCTTTTGATATATATTGTTTCTTAAAAACCCGCTATTTGTTGTGACAGCGGGAATTAATTATAAAATTAATTAATGAAACTTATATGTCTGTAATTTTGTAAAATATACATCATTTTTTAATATGGAATATCAATTATAGCTTAGGGTGAAATTTTGGCATTGTTCTAAAAAACTTCAATTTTTGATGAATGGTGAAACCACTATGTGGTAGTTAAAAAACTGATTTTTCGTTTAAATGAAACTTTACCGCTTCTATGAATTGAATTTCAAAAATCTGACATACATGTTTTTCATTAGGATGTAAAATGTCGTTCAATGGGATTAAAATAATTTTTTGGTGAATAGTAACTTTTAAGTTTTATTAATCGCGATTAAAGGTAATTAGTGAAATTTAAGGTAAAAATGATATTATAAAAATATAAAAATATCTTTACACTTGTCCTACACTTATTTTATGAGTCATGGCCGACCAATAAAATCGATGAGTCAACCTGGGGACCCCATGGAGCCACTTGGGTAAGAAAATGACATTAAGAACTTTTTATTTAAAGTAAAAATAAAATTGTCACAAACATGTGTTACTTTACTAAAACAATTATTACATGGGGTTATATAAGTTAACTTTTTGACTATAAATATTCACTGGAAGGATAAAAATATTTCCTACATCATGGTAATTTTTTTATAATTTTTAGACATTAAAAATATTAATGTTTTTATGACACCATGATGATTTATCGATTACCTCATTAATTAACAATTTTAATAAAATAGAAGGATAATGTAAAATCCAATACTTACACTTGTCAAAAACCTATTTTATGAGTATATTTCAAACTCGTATCACCTTATCCTCTAAATATATCATTATGGGACCTTTAAAATCCGAAAAGCATTTCATAATAATGTAACATTTCATGAGTTTCCAAGAGTTCCCCTCATCTCCTCTTATAAAAGGCCCCCACCTCTACCACATTATTCACACCTTCAAAGCCTTTTTTCCTGGCCAAAATCTTCCCAAATACTCTCTCAACATTCCTCCATTCATCTTAGAAGCCTTACCTTAGGAATAAAGCTCTTCAAGAAACCATTTTGGTTCAAACCGAGGGGAGTTACACGATTTAAAGGTAATGTCTTCTCTAATGTTGTTTTGTTTTATGTTGCTTCTCCAACCCCATAAACTCTTTTTATTTTTTCTTTTTTAACAACACCATTATATCCAATATACTAGGATTTTTTTATGAGAAGGATTTTATTTACACTTACACACACCTTCGTCTAATGGTTAAAGAACATATTGTTTCTGTGGGTGTTGAATTACTGCCTCACGAAACGATGATTGTTCTATCTTCTCCTACCACCTCTCATGGTGGCCATTATTATGGAAATATTTTTATTTATGATATATATTATATTTATTTCCTCTCTATGTTTCTGTATTTTACATTTAAAACATATCATTATGCTTTGCATGTTGTTCAAATGCGATAATTTCATTTGAGGAAGTGTGGACTACCGCCCCCTCAAAGTGATTTGATTCGTTAATGCCATATGTGGGATGTATAAAGGATGGAGTAAATGATATTATATATTATATTATACTGGAATTATAACATAACATTATATCATTATGATTTCATTCCATTAAATATTAAATAGAAATGAAAGTATCATTCATGCGTACGTACGGCTTACCGTCTCCATGAACGGTGAATTTCATTTCTTACCTCTAAATGTTATATAATATTAAAAATTCATATATATACTGGATATATATGATATATATGATATCTACATCATGAATATAATTCTATATGTAATGGATATTTTACCACTAGAACAACTTGTAATTATAAGAAGTTTATTTTTGACTCAAGTACCAAAGATCGACAAAACGACCGTTATTAACTTAAATAATTACATAATGTTCATAACATGGTAATAAGTGATATAAAAGGAATAATAAACTTGAAAAAGTTCTTATGCAAGTATAAATTAACTCTAGTTTATTATTTGGGAGGTTAAAGAATTATCGAATCAAGTCGGACACGAGGTAAGGGAACTTCTTAACCCAATTTCCCTTCTTTGGGTTAATCTCCTACTTTCAAATTATGTCATGATATTATTATGTACTGTCTTTTATTTGTACTTTATTTATGTGTACTTATAGTGAATAGACATAATAGATCTATTTTATTTAAAAAATGATCTTTTTAAGGTACTTCGTCTCAATCTCCATTCATTGAGGCATAATTTGTTTTATACACAAATTTCTTTTATAAAGTGTATAAACCCCTTTAACCTTTACATTTATTTAAAAGGAATCTTTTTTATACGAAGCGTTTTACTAAATGAAACAAGGGAATATTTTTTTGGTCGTACGTAAGAGGCGACAACGACTTCTCCACCGCCATGACCATTATTTGAGTTTCAGCTTCCTCTACAAGCCATAACTTTTTTTAAAATAAAAAATAAATACAAAGTTTTAATTTTATTTTATTTTGGTATTGAAAATGGTTTTTAAATTATGTTTTATTATATCAATGTGTTGTATTGATATCTTGTGATTGAAATGTGGAAATTTTATGTTTCCTTTATTCATGTTTTATATGATATGATTATGTTATGGTTTATGATATGCTTAAACCTGTTCATATGAGGAATGCATTAGACTTAATAAGTGACGGGTGGAGCCTGCTATAGCTCCTCGATGCATCAGTAGGTCTCATGAGACAAACTACTGTCTTGGCATGAGGCCTTGACAAAATATTATTTGTAGTCTTGGCACGAGGCCATGGCTACGTGGTTATGATAGTCTGGCATTATCCATTCCATCATTGTGAAAGTTGTTATTGATATTGCATGTGATTATTCGACCAGTAGAATATCCATGTGAATAAGTAAATGGCATTATCTCATTTTACTTTCGCCATATTATGTTGAAGTTCAAGTTTAAAAGGCTTTTGTTTTAGTTATACAACTCCTTAAATTTTTATGTTTATTTATGAAAGCTTCTGCTATATTATTATCCTTACTGAGCATCTGAGCTCACCCCTTTCAATGTATTATTTTTCCCAGTATGTGAAGAAATATTTTATAACTGACCTGCAGGGATAGTCTAAAGGGGATATGGGAGTGGACTATGGAGACTATGTTATTGTAGTTTTTCACTTTATGATGTAATGTACCATTTAGGAATGTATCTAGTATTTACAAGGCTACTAAACTAATCGGTCTTTCGAGACTTGATCTTTTGTGATCATGCCAATGTTACGCAATAATGCACCAACTCTGGGTAACTGGGGTCGGGGCGTTACAATAAAGTTATGACATAAATGAAAGATACAGAAGCATAAGTAAAACATAAACATAATATATATAATATATAGAAATAGTTTCATCATAATGGACACCATGATAGGTGTTAAAATAAGATTGAACAATCATCGTTTCGTGAGGCAGTATTTCACCACCCACAGAAACAGTATGTTCTTTAACCATTAGACGGAGGTGTGTGTAAGTGTAAATCAAATCATTCTCATAAAAAAATCCTAGTATATTTTATATACTGGTGTTCTTACAAAAGAAGGTAATAAAAAGATTTTAAGGGGTTGGAGAAGCAAAATAAAACAAAAGAACATAAGAGAAGACATTACCTTAAAATCGGGTAACTCTTTTTTATTTGAGCCAAAGGATTCCTTGGGAAGACTTCTGCCCAAAGTGATTCTTCTAGGAGTAAGAGAGGGAAGTTGATAGAGTATTAGGGCAGATTTTGGCCAATCCAAATGGCTTTGATGGTGTAAATAAGGTGGTAGAGGTGGGGTCCTTTTATAAGAGGAGAGGAGGGTCACTCTAGGAAAGTCATGAAATGTTACATTATTATGAAGTTATTTTCGGATTTCAAAGGTCCTAAAATTATATATTTAAAGGATAAGGTAATAAGGGTTCTAAATCTACTCATACAATAGGTTTTTTAAAAGTGTATGTCTTATATTTTACATTATCTTTTCATTTTATTTAAATCGTTTGTTAATGAGGTAATTGCTCCATCAGCATGGTGTCATAAAAAATTTAATTTATATAATTTCTAAAAATTATAAAAAAAATATCATGATGTATGAAATATTTTTATCTTTCCAATGAATATTTATAGTCTAAAAGTTATCTTATATAACCCCATTGAATAATTGTTTTATTAAAACAACAAATGTTTGTGACAATTTTATTTTTACTTTAAATAAAAAGTTATTAATGTCATTTTCTTACCCAAGTGGCTTCATGGGGTCCCCAAGTTGACCCATGGATTGTCTTGGTCTGCCATGACTCATCCAATAAGTGAAGGACAAGTGTAAAGGTAATTTAAGATTTTTATAATATCATTTTTACATTAAATTTCACTAATTACCTTTAATCGCGATTAATTAAACTTAAAATTTACTATTCACAAAAAAATTATTTTAATCTCATTGAACCAAATTTTACTTCCTAATGACAACCATGTATGCCAGATTTTCAAAAATCAAATCACAGAAGTGGTAATGTTTCAATTAAACGAAAAATTAGTTTTTAACTATCACTTAGTGGTTTCACTATTCATCAAAAATTGAAGTTTTTCAGAAAAATGCCAAAAATTCACCCTAATATATATTTGATATTCCTAATTCAAAAATGATTTCTATTTTAAAAAATTCAAAACATATAAGATGAATTAATTAATTTAATAATTAATTCCTGTTGTCACAACAAATAGCGTGTTTTTAAGAAACAATATATATCAAAAGATTGACAATTGTTTATGTCAAATTTCAAAGTTAAATTAATTCTAATGACCACCATTGGATAAAATGGTAAAATTATATTCTAATTATACTTTAAAACCACTCAATATCATAATTTATCACTATAAATTATTTCGATTAAAAAAGTTGTTTTAAGTATTTTCTCTATTCATAATAAATTGGATGTTCTCAGAAAAATACCAAAAATTCAACATAGGCTAATTTCGATATTTTGAATCCAAAAATGAAGTCCATTTGGAAATATAAAATTTATATAATTTCAAAAAGGTATTATTACTATTCATAACGGCTATTTTGATTGGTCGTAGTGTGTTAGAATCTCGAACTTGCGTATAATGCAAGCTATTGCATTATTGAAAGAGAAGTGTATCGTGGAATCTTAGGGTGCTACAAAATAAGTGGAAGATTTTGTCTCTCGGTGCCTCACTTTTTAGCAAGTGAAGTTAGAGCATCAGGTTCCTGTAGGATTAGTTCAGCTACTAGAGGTGCCATAGTGGAAATGGGATGGAATTTCCATGAACTTCATGACAGGACTTCCATGAACGTCCAGGGGTCATGATTCTATCTGGGTGATCGTTGACCGAATCACCAAGTTAGCCCACTTCCTACCTATCAGAGAGTAGGGATCAGTAGATAGCATGGGACACCTCTATGTGCAGGATGTTTTATAGCTTCATGGAGTTCCATATACAATTGTCTCTGATCATGATGCACATTTTATATTACAGCTATGGAAGGGGTTATAGGAGGCATTCGGAACGCAGCTTTGGTTGAGCACCGACGTCCATCCTTAGACAGATGGTCAGACATAGCGAACTATTCAGACCCTTGAGGACATGATACATGCTTTCATCCTTTATTTTGGCCATAACTGGGAGGATCACTTGTCGTCGGTGGAGTTCATGTACAACAACAACTATCACTCCATTATCGGTATGGCACCATTCGAGGCGTTGTATGGATGACCTTGCAGATCACCTCTATGCTGGACTGAACCAGGGGAGTCAGCACTTGTGGGACCAGAGATGGTACGGGCTACCACGAAGAAGGTTCAGATCATCCAGGAGCAGATGAAGATTGCACATAGTAGGAAGAAGTCCTATGCTGACAGGAGACGGAGACCTCTGGAGTTCGAGGATGGTGACCACGTCTTTTTACGGGTCTCACCTTGACAAGGTTTGCAGAGATTTAGTTGAGCCGAAAATTTATCTCTGAGGTTCATCGAACTCTTACAGGTCCTCAGCGTAGTTGGTGAGGTGGCTTACCGCTTAGCTCTTCCACCTCAGTTGCATCAGGGGCACGACATTTTCCACATAATCCAGCTGAGGAAATATGTACATGACCCTTTTCACATCATTTACTGGGGCGAGCTGGTCATCGTCGATGGGGTGATGTTTTTGGAGGTTCTAGTGGAGATTAAAGACTGACAGGAGGGGGTCCTTCGTGGGCGGTCGATACCTCTGGTGCGCATATGCTGGCAGCACGGGAACCTCCTAGAGAGCACATGGGAGTGGGAGGCTTAGATTCATCCTCAGTACCCCCACTTGTTTCCCTAGTTTCTGTTGTGGATTTCAGGGATTCAAATCCCTGAAGTTGGGAGAATGTAAAGACCCATATTTTTAAATTTAAATTTTTTATTTAATTAAATAGAAATATTACGAGTCCGTGAAAATTGACAGTGCGTAATTCTGAGGCCCGGTGTGCCCAGAATGAATTTTTGAACTTTTTTTGGATACGTTCAGTAAACTCAAGAGTGGAATTTTGTAACTTTTGAACCGGTGCTCGGAATTGAAATTTGAGCGAACCATTGAACTCGCAGCACCGATATTCTCTTAATGAGGCCTTAACCTCAACCACAGTAGGTCGATGGTGGAAATTAGTTTTCAGATGTTTCGTAGGAGAAAATAAAATAAATATGCTTTATTTTATTTTTTAAATTAAAACCTCCCATTTTGAATTTGGTGGTGGGGACCACCCAACCCCTATTAATATGATTTTAACCCTTGGAATTCCCCCAAGTTAATGTGCCAACTTCAATTCAATTAATGTGCCATCACTTTTTGTTTAATTAATAAACTTAATCTTATTAATTTGGAACCACCCATTTCATGGGAGAAATAGTTGGAAAAGGAAAGGATAGCTTGGGAGAACCTTTGGAGAAATATCCTCTGATGAAGAATGACTTCAGAACGAAGAATGAGGAACCAACTTCGGAAGTGTCTTGCGGGAGCGACGTATGCCAACGTCCCTTTCATCAACATTTTATTCTTCCTCACGAAATATCCAACAAATTTCAAGGTAAGGGATTTACTTTGAATTATGATTGAATTTATTTGATAATTCTTTAGATTCTGGATTCACAATGATGATGGGAAAACTAACATGGCCATCATCCCGCACATATACTTTTCCCAATTATCTTTTGTTCTTTATGCGTTCATCAATGCCAAATAATTAATGATGTCTGAAACACAAAGTTTGGTTGAGCGCGACATATAGACGCAGAGCCCTCAACCCAAGGATCACGAGTATATTGTCATAATATTTTTTTGGGATTGGAACAAAGCCGCAATGGCTCGTGGAAGAAGAAGGCGACCGACACTCGGCTGACTACAAGGAAGGGGTTGGTGCGCATCCATGATGCTGGTTGAGTAGGAGGCCATGGCCCGTCAAATGAGGTGGAGGACCGGCCGACGAACCGGCTGGCCGTGGCGCACCGAGCAGGACCCGCTCCGGCAGGTCCTCCTTCCAAAAAATGAATGGTCATTTGGCCGTTCGGGTGACCTGGGAGGGGCCTCCCCCCGATCATCGGCTAGGGCGGACCCTTACATGGCGGTCCACCTGACTACGGGCCACCCCAGTGGGCTACATCGTGGGCCGCCTCAGCTGGTCACACCAAACGGGTCGGGCCAGGCCACCCCCTTTGCGGGTAGGGACGAACCATAGCCTAGCAGGCCAGGCCCACTGTGGCCCAGGTCAACCGAGTCAACCCAAACTGTGTTGGGTCGGCCCAGGCCGAGTCGGGCCAAGTCAATCCGACCAGGTCAGACCGAACCCGGGCCCCTCGCCATTGTGGCCATATCTTGAGAACCGAGAATCCGTTTTACAAACTGTCATCAGAACCAGAATCCTGGGATCGAGATGGTCCTTTTGGTATACTTAAAATGAGTTTTGGATAAAGATGGAGTATGGTTGGGTTGGATCGAACCTCGAATCCAATCAGGCCCTCGGAGCAGAAACGCTAATAACTAACAGATCGGGCGTCTGATTGATGCGTTGTCTGTTGCATTGGGTCCCTTATGACATGACAGACCTTTGGGATACTTCTCCATGGTACTTCATGGTGGTCAAAGTATGACTGATATCTCTAGGGATTGATTCTATGGAACACAAGCGCACCAGGTGCGAGGAATCCAGTGGTTGACAGTGAGGTGGAGGTTGGAGATGGATAATAAGGAAGTTAGTTACCTATCAACTCTGGGTGGGGCAGATCCTATGTGGGTCATTTCGGGGGTAAGAACCTATTGATTCCATTTCAGTCACCGCTCAGCGATCCTATGTGGGTCAGCGCATACCGATCTTATGTGGGTCAGATCTTGTGTGCGTCAGCGCTCTGGGATCCTGTGTGGATCAGCACATACCGATCCTGTGTGGGTCAGATCCTATGTGGGTCATTGCGGTGGTTAGTACCTATCAATCCTATGTGGGTCAGACTCTGTATAATCAGCAGGAGTGCCTCTTGATAGAATAAGATGATCTAGCTTCGCTACTAATCATCTGTACTTCTATACATCACTTATACCTATGTGAGCTAAGTCTTATGTCTTCATGGTGTACTTGTGTGGTACTATATCTCTGTGGTGTTACATGTGTGGTACTCCTACCTTCATGATGTTACCTGTGTGGTACTTCTACCTTCTTGGTGTTACCTTTGTGCTATTCTTTCCTCCTGCGTGAGATGAGTATATCTTGATAACATAGGTATATGTATGGGCATATACCTAAGTAGGGTTGACTTTTGTTTCTATGTTCTGTGGTTTATCCTTTGTTTATTTGAGAGACCTTCGGGGGTCTCGGGATCCCTACTGAGAATTTTTATACTCACCCATGCACGAGTTATGCCCGCACCTTATTGTGTCTTGTGCAGACGACAGACAATGCTAACTGAGGATGAGGGTACCAGGACTGGAGACGGCTCAGAGGTGGACCTTAGATGAGGCATACTGAAGAGACGATCATTTGATAATTGTACCTACCCTTCAGGTAGGATCCTTGTAGGATGTTTAGAATATATTTTTTTCAGTTTTAATTTTACTTGCAATTTTTTCTTTTACTTTCAAGTTGGGCTTGTATTTCGGCAGCTTTACTTTCTGTACACACCATGATTACTATATATTTTACTTTGTGCTTGTATCTTTCTATGTGCTTGGTTTGTCTGAGTTTACAGTTTATAAAAGCAATGCCTTCCTGTTTTAGGGAATATGCTTTTCAGTGCTTGTTGCCAACCCCTAGCCTATTGAAGGCGGGATTAGGGTAGTCACGGCACGAGCCCCGTGGGATGGGTCATGACATCTTTTCTAGAGGCGACCTAGAGTCTAGATGTATCCACATAGATAGTGGTGATATAGGAGGAACTTGAAGCTTTGCACAAGAATAGGACATGAAATCACTATGAAGAAATTATAATTAATGACGTTTAAAAACATCGCTAATTCATTTACCGATGATTCTGGAAAATATTTCAAAATGAGGTGTCATTAATTTAGAAATGTTTACAAACATCGCTATTTAGAAACACCTCGTTTCCCAACATTTTTTAGAAGCATCAGTAAATAAACATCACTAATTTAGCGACACCTCATTTACCTAAATTTTTTGAAAATGTCGGTAACTTTTATTTTTGAATTATATATATTTTTTCGAATTTTTTTATTTGTAATTGAAATATAGAAAAAACCCACTACTACATTCTCACCACTCTCCTCTCCTACCCCCTTTACCTCGCCCCTTCTATACCCCCACACTCTTCACTCCAGTAACCTCACACTCCCTCTCTCTCCTCACCCCTCCTGTACCCCCACACTCCCCCTCATGTAGCACCACACTCTCCCCTCTTATAACCCTATGCTCCCCCTTTTGTACCTCATTGTATCCCAATGCACCAACCCTGAACTTCGCCTCACTCCCTTCTGTACCACACCCCAATCCCCCCTATCACTTGTACATGCCATGCCCTATACCCTTTATGAAAAAATAAATGTTGTGCCTCTCCTGATTAGAACCATGGACCTGCAACCTATAAACGAAATACACAACCAACCAATCTATTTCATATTATGTAGTCTAATTGTATTATATTTTATTTAAATATATATAGATAGATTTCAATATTTAAGAAATTAATATTATATATATTAGTATATTTATATTTATATTTTATATTTTATTTCTTTATTTTTTATTTTATTTCTTTATTTTATATTTTATGTTGATATATATATATATATATGTTTATATTTTACATATATGTTTATATTTTATATTATATATATGTGTGTGTGTTTATAATATATATATGTTTATATTATATATATATATATATAAATGCTTATATATGTGTGTGTCTGTGTGTGTGTGTAAATATATATGCTTATGTATACATATTTATAATTATAATTATAAATATATTTATGTATATAAATAGTGACATTTTAAAACACTGATAAAAATGTTACTAAAATAGTCAAATTTTCTTAAAAACGTGACTAAATTTAAAATATTTACTTTTGTTATGTTATATATATAAATAGATTGTGGTATTTAAAAATTAATAGTATATATATATATATTAATGTACATATATTAATATATATATATATATATATATGTTTATATTTTATATTTAATGTTTAAATATATATATATATATATATGTTTATATTTTATAATATATATATGTGTTTTTATGTTTTATTTTATTTATATATATATATATATATATATACGTTTACATTTTATGTTTATATAGATTTTATTTGTGTGTGTGTGTTTATATTTTATGTTATTTATATGTTTATTTTATATATATATATATATATATATATATATGTTTATATATATATATATGTGTGTGTTTATATATATATATATATGTTTATATATATATATATATATGTTTATATATATATATATATGTTTATATATATATAAGTATATATATATGAGTGTGTGTGTAAAAAAATATGTGTATGTATATATATAATTATAATTATATATATACATTAATATATATATATATATATATACTTTTATATGTTTCAAAACACTGGTAAAAATACCACTAAAATAGAAATGTTTTCTTAAAAATGTCACTAAATTGAAAATACATATGTGTATGTGTGTGTGTGTGTGCGTGTTTATATATATAAATATATATACATGTTTGTGTTTATAAATATATTAATATATATATATATCTAAATAGATATTTACATTAATGCAAGGAAATGGGATATATAAATATTTATATTTTTAGCGACGTTTCTTGAAAACTTTGCTAATTTAGCGATGTTTTGGGTGAAACATTGTTAATTTAGCGACGTTTTTTTTGGAACCATTGCTAAATTAGTGATAGTTTTGGAGAAACATCATTATTTTAATGATATTTTCTATAAACATCGCTAAATTAGCGATGTTTTTAAAAATGTCACTAAAAAAATGCCTCTAAATTACAATTTTTTGTAGTGGATCTTGTTTCATTGCCTCATAGAAGAAAGGCTATTGGAAAAAAATGAGTCTTTAAGATAAAACTGGATGGAAAGGAACAGGTGGAAAGATATCGTGGATGACTGGTGGTTAAAGGATATTCTCATAAGGAAGGTATTGATTTCAATGAAATATTTTTTCCTGTTGTTAGACCGGTGACTGTTTGGATAGTTCTAGAAATGTGTGAAACATACAGTTTGCATCTAGAGTAGTTGTATGTGAATACTTCCTTTTTCCATGGTGATCTTGATAAAGAGATGTATAGGTTCCAACTGAAATTTTTTTCAGAATAAGGCATAGAAAACTTGGTTTATAGGTTGAAAAAATATTTGTATAGTCTCAAACAGGCACTGTTCTATTGGTACAAGAGATTTGATTCCTATATCATGAGACTTAGATACAATAGATAGCATTCATAACCTTGGGAGTATTTCAAGGATTCAGATAGTAATGATTTCATAATTCTTCTATTGTATGGGGATGACATGTTGGTTACAGTCCCCAAAAAAGATCTGATCTAGAAGAAGAAGTCACATTTGGATAGGGAGTTTTATATGAAGGACTTGGAATCAATAAACAAGATTCGTGGGATGCATATTTACCGAGACAGAAATAATGGGAGGATTTGGCTATCACAAAATAATTACATATAGAGATTCTTAAAACACTTCAACATGAAAGATTGTAAGACAACGTACTCCCTACATCTTATTAATTTCAATTTATACTCTACAATGATTCCTAATAGTGAATCATGGAGGATGAAAATATATCAAGTATCATATGAATCAGTAGTAAGGATTATAATGTTCTCTATGGTTTTTACTAGACCGGACAATGCACATGTAGTGAGAGCAGTTAGTCGGTACATGGAAAATCCAGGATGAGAGTATTGGAGCACAATGAAGAGGATCCTGAGATACATCAAGAAGAATTTAAATGTATCATTACGTTACAGAGGATCATATTTCACTATCAGAGGCTATGTTGATTAATATTTTATAGGTGATTATGATTGGATGAAATCCACTCCTGATTATGTGTTTACTCTTTCGGTGGGAGATTTAAGATGGATTTCAAAGTTATAATTAGTTTTGGCAATATCCATGATGGAGGAAGAGTACATGGCAGCTACACATTCTTGCAAAAGATGAAATTTGGATGAGAAGGTTGTTGGAGGATCTTGTGCACAGACATAAGAATATTACATTGTTTTGTGATAGTCATATCACCTTGCACATTTTAAGGAATTCATCTAAATCATTCCAAGATGAAGCACGTTGGGTTACAATATCACTTTTTCAGAGATGTTGTAGAAGAAGGAAGTGTGGATATGCAAAAAATACACACTAAAGAAAATCTAGAAGATTTCCTAATGAAGGTGATTGACTCTGATAAGTTCAGAATGTAAAGATCCTTGAGTGGCCTAATAGAGACTTGGGAAACATGATTTAGCAGATAAAAAGTATGTGCATAGATGTGATTGGTTATCAATCAAATCTCTAAGTGAGAGATGTGTTTGTAGAATTTTTTTAAGGATGGTGGCTAGACCCTTTTTTCAAGGGAGTTGGGAATGGTTAGCATGTGGTCGGTGGCCAATCCCACCAACTGATCCACCAGAGAGGAGAAACAGGGGGTGAGGTTTTCCTATAAAAAGAAAGTGCCTCCTCCTATTTTAGCATATCATCAACAGCTTCCTATCATCCCTTAGTTTGTGGTGTTTTGTGAGGAAATTTCCCCATTATTCAAGAGATATTTTATGGGGGTTTTCTCCTTGTAATAGTGAGAGAGTTTGTACCCTCTTTTACCCATAGTGATCCTTCTATTTTCATGTGGTTTTTTACCCCATTCATTTTGGGGGTTTTTCAACGTTACATCTTGTGTCATTTATTTCAGCATGTTACATTTTATTTTATCTTGTGATTATCACTGCACTGATTGGCCAATCATCAATGGTCCCAACATAGGTTAAATAGGCACAGATGAGCAAGGTTGACTTCACAAAAAAGCAGGAAAAATACTTCATCCCCCTCACTACCAAAAATAAGGCATCGTCGATCTTAATTTTGAAATTATGTAATTAATACTAATCTGGAATACTTTAATTAAAATGCAATTTATAAGTTAAAATACACAAATAATTTGAAACAATAAAATTAAAAATAAATAATTAAAATGAAATTACATTAAATAATTAATAAATAAATAAATAATGGACAAATAATTGATATATAAATAATTTAAACAAAGAGATTAATAATTAAAAATAAATATTTCCAAAATAATAAAATGTTACAAACAAAATATTAAAAGTCAAATACAAATTACATGTGTTAATTAATTAATTAATGAAAAAAATAAAGAAATAAAAGATAAAATTAATATAACACAATAATTAATTCAAACCACTTTAAATTAATATTTTAAAATAAAATTTATAATTGAATAAAAAACTAAAACTCGACACATTTTATAATTTAAACATAAAAACATAATTAAAACATCAAATTAAATATTTTAATATTTTACTTTAACAATAACCAATGCACTATAATTAAACAATTAAAGGAATATTTTAACATTAATATAATAATTTAAACTAAAAAAGTGGTGTGGAAAATGCAATGATTAAATGCCACATCATGGAGATATACCCACATGTCAGTAAACTAGTGAAGAGACCCTCAAGTATATAAACTTACCATTCCTCACTTGAGCAGTGTCTGAGAGTAGAGTAGAGGAATTGTTCTAATGATTTATAGTGAGCTCTTCCCAAATCCATTGTAATACCCCTACTAAGAGTATTACATCCCCTGACACACCAACGCATTGTTGGTGTGTTCTCCTTAGACTATCCCATTTGAGTGAATCAAGTAAAGACATGGGGTCCCTATGTGTTTTTCATTCTTCATATGTTCATGTTATATAGTGTGGATACATTCTAAAGAAAAAACAATTTGAATGAATGTTCCTAACAACTCAAGGACAAAATCCTGAATGTAAAAGATAAAAATTTGGTGTTAACCTAATTCACCCATCCCCTCTTAGGGTGACTTTGGTTACAAATTTTTTTATTATAGCATGTTAACAAAAATACCCTCTTAGTTATTTTTTGGTTGTGTTTATTGAAAAAATTTATAACGGATGCATACCTAGAAATAAAAAGTGTTTTAAATAAAAGAGGTTTGTGATTTTTTCTTATTCTGGTGAAGTAGGTCTTCTCCATGACATGGACCACACCATGGGGAACTCATCCTAGTTTTTTTATAGTTTGTAATTTCAAAATTGAAGATTTGTTCAAATGAGTAATTCATTTCAATGGTTATTTTCGTCTAGAAGATCACATGTAAGAAACGGCATAGCCTAAATGGGAATTGTGGTGAAAGTAGAGGTTGTTGTTGATAGGATGTTCTATATAGAAGATAAGGAGTTTGAGATGGTCATAAAAACCAACTAAAGTGAAAAATATTCTTTCATTGAACATGGTATCCTGAAAGTCTACCTAAAAAATGGGAAGGTCCAAAATAGGAATGGATCTGGTCTTGATGGTCATACACTAGCTTAAATTCTAGAAGATTGCTATGCCATGGGGACAAAATGTTTGTTTTTTTAATGGTCTTGGTGGATCTTTGTAAGTAGATTTTAATTTTATGAAGGTTTAATGAAAAATGGACAACATACCATAGAACTAGGCATGTCAAAGGGTGGTTTTTTGAAGGCACACATGCCATGATATGGTGTCCAAAATAATCCATTTTCCTTGAAATTTTGGCATTTGAGTTAACAAAATATAGTGAATACAAATCATAGTTATTTAGAGATATATATATAAGTTGTAACCATTAATTTTTAAATTGTTATGAAGAATTTCTAAATATCCATTAAGTGGTATCAATTTCCTAGAAAAAAATTCTTATGATATGAGATTTTTAAAAGGAGGGACTCTTCTTTAAGGTGAAAGGTATAGATGACAACGAGTAGAAAATAAATCATGAAAAAAAGGAGAAGTATAATTCCAGTTCTTATAATAAATATTAAATGGGATTCTAGATCTCTTCTTTAAGGTCAAAGTTAAAGTAGGAGGAGTTCTATGAGTCTCTTTTATCATTATAAGTTCATGTAAACAATGTAGAATAGAAACACCATTTGTGTTGTATATTTAATCATCATCTCGTGAAGAAGAATAAAACACCGTGATGAGTAGTGGATTCCATAGTGATGTAGAGAAATGATAATTCCATCCATTCATGTTTGTAAATCATGAGGGTTAGTGAGGCCACTCTAAAACTATAATCTATAAGTGGTAAACTTTATTCTTTTTTGATGCATAAGTGTAACAGCCCGAGATTTTATGAAAAATATTCTTTTTAATTTTATTAGTGTCTTGTGTTATACTATACACCAAAAGGATCTTTCACAATACACTTCTCTGACCTGGCTTGAATTACACGCAATCACAACCTTCCTCGATAGCGTGTGTTGTACGCAACACCGAGTTTCGCTAAACAACGATATGCTATTAAGATATTATTAAAACTAGCCGTTATGAATAATAATAACCACTTTTTGAAATTTAGTAAATTTTATTTTTCAAAATGGAATTCATTTTTGGATTCGTAATATCGAAATTAGCTTAGGGTGAAATTTTGGTACTTTTCGGATAACTTTCATATTCTGATGAATAGTGAAAATTACTAAATTTTAATTAAAAACAACTTTTTTAATCGAAATAATTAATAGTGATAAATTATTAATTTGAGTGGTTTTAAAGTATATTTAGAATATATTTTTACAATTCAATACAATGTTGGTCATTGTATGTAATTTTACATTTAAACCAGACATAAACAAGTGTCAATCTTTTGATAGATATTGTTTCTTAAAAACACGCTATTTGTTTTAACAACGGGATTTAATTATAAAATTAATTAATGCAACATCTATGTTATGAATATGGTAAAATAGACTTCATTTTTGAATTCGGAATATGAAATATAGCTTAGGATGAAATTTTAGCATTGTTCTGAAAAACATCAATTTTTGATGAATAGTGAAACTACTAAGTGGTAGGTTAAAAACTGAATTTTGCATAAAACTTAATTTTACCACTTCTGTGAATGGAATTTCGAAAATCCGACAGACACGGTTAATATCAAGGACTAAAATGTGGTTCAATGAGATGAAAATAATTTTTGGTGAATAGTAACTTTTTACTTTTTTTTACCACGGTTAATAGTAAATAGGGTAACTAAGGGTAAATATGATATTACTATTACCCTAACACATGTCCTAATTCTATTGGATAAGTGTAATTCGGCCAAAAACAACCTTATGAGTATAATATGACCATTTAGGCCCACTTGGATTAGATTAGGACATTTATTATGATTTAATTCAAAGAAGAGTTAAAAGAGTTAAAATCAAAGTTTATTTACTAAAACATTTTTAATATGGGGTTATACATAAGATAAATTCGACTATAAATATTCATTAGAAAGCTAAAAAGATTTCCTACATAATTATATTTTATTTGTAATTTTTAGACTTTAAATAATTCAATTTATTTATGACACAATGATGATGCAGTAATTATCTTATTAATGAAATATTGACATAATTGATGTTATAAACACAAAAATAAATGTAATTTGAGACTTTTTATGAATTCCACTAATTTTCTAGGTTACTATGATATATTAGTGTTGATTTAATCAACTTGGTTCGAACATATAATTCTGTTATGACTTTCACAAAAATCATATATCAAATAGTGTCAAAATTGACACAAAATAGTTTTTAAATCAAATATTATATTATTAATTGTTATTGTATTCCTAAAAATCTAAGGTTCGGCCAAATGACTTAGATAAGGATATATATTTTAATAATAAACAATTTGGGGTTCTTTTTGCATGTTATAGTAAGTGTATTAACCATATAGTGAAAGAAAACAAAAAGACACGGTAAAAGTAAAATTATTTAACTTAGAGTTAAATCTAATTGATAAGGTTAAAATAATACCCTAAACTTGTCTAAATCTTATTGGTTGATAGGATTTCGACCCATCCCCACTTTAGCTTCGAAATAAGACCATTTGGAACCATTATAAACCGATTTTGACTTTAATATAAAATAATATTTTGAGATATTCCTAAGGTGCCCCTCTCCTCCCCTATAAAAGGACACCTCCTCCCCCTCCTCCTCACACCAATTTGAGCACTCAAGCTCGGCCAACCCCTGCCAAAATCCCTTCTCCACTTCCCTAGAAACATCCTAGAGGTTCTGGTCTTCCTCAAAGACCAATTCTAGTGCCCTAAGAGGAGGTCTCAAAGAGGCACTTCAAAGAAGAGGTAATTACCGTTACCAATTCTTTCATCTTTATTTCTTCTTCCACTTCTTCTTATTAGGTTGTTTCATTATGAAGTAATAACATCAGTATCACTCATATACTGATATGTTATTATAAGTATGAAACAACCCTATTTCACCATCTATCCATCCTACGGAAAAAGAAATCACCGCGCGTGCGTACGTACGGAATACCGTCTCCACGCCGTGGTGTAATCTATTTTCCACCACCACCTTACATGGATGGGTATAATGGTGTAAAGAATAACTATACATAGTTATTACAACATCATATTGATTCTGATATATTGTATAATCCACTCCAATTCAATTCAATACTTATAGAAATGATATCATCGCTCGTGCGTACGTACGGACTACCGTCTCCACGACGCGATGAGATTCATTCTCCATGTTAACCATTTAAGAATGATTATAAAGTATATATAAGAAATAATAATGAAATATATGACATTATAAATCTACTGGATTTATGTATATATATACATATGTATGTCATCTACTTACTTCCATTTCAAGACAATAAGGAAAGGAAAACAGCGTTCATGCGTACGTACGGACAACCGTCTCCATGAATGGTGTTTTTCATTTTATTTATCTACCTATTATATATATATATATATATACTGAATATATATGATATATAAATCATATTTTATATTCTGGAAGTAAGTAAATCATGATATAAGTAATAATGATGTCAAGAACAACAAGTCAAAACACCTACGATAAATGAAACGATTTTACCCAAAACGCTTCTTTAACATGGAATTTACAAAAGAACAGGTAATATAATGTCATAAGTGAACCATATATGATATCATAACAATGAATATGATTCTGTAATAAGTCAATGACATTATTTAAACCATTATACAGGAGCTTCGGACATGTACAAATCAAATCGGACCTAAGGTAAGGGAAATATCACAATCTCATTTTTATCCGAGATTGTTTATTCGTAAGTATTTACTGGGGTGTATTTTATCATCCACATCCATGTTCCATCAATATGTAATATTGTTTCCATCCACTTAAAATAGTTTAAATCCAATTTTACCCTTCGGTGAGTTTTTAGTAAAGAATATGAAAGGAATCTTTTGTCGTTTTTCGTACGAGGTGCTTTTTGACTTTTCCGACAAAAGTACGAAGAATGTTTTTTTTTAACTTATACGGCACGAACGAATTTCTACTGTTTTATGAAGCCTTATTTTCATGAAGCTTCCTCTAAGAGATTTCATGACTATTTTCAATAAAATATCTTTCTTTTAAAATTGCATGATGTTTTGTGAAAAGAAATTGATTTTGAAAAAGAAAGGATATTTTCCTCAAGAATTCAATTCAAGTGTTTTATCAAAATTATTTTCCATCTAAGATAATAAAGGGTTCTGTTTTTATCCCTTTAATTACATTGATTTGATTATGTTGTGAGGGGATTATTTTTATGAAGTCATTTGCCTTATAAGATTTATTTTATGATGTCATGATGTTTCAAGAATCCCATTTTTGTTACATGTGTTATGCGATGATGTATGATTTATGATTATGTGGCACACATAAGAAAGGATTCATTATAAGATGGGTGGGACCTATATCTCCCTCCAATGCATTGGGTAAAGATTTTATATCTCGTGAAATAGACATGGCTGGAATGGTAGGTTATACCGGTTCAGTGAAACTGGACTAAAACGAGGGTTACTCGATTCAGAAAGGGACTTTGTCCACTAAGATAGTCTTGGCAATGAGTCATGACTAACAAGAAATGATTTTCCATGATTATGTGTGCATTCCACAAAGTTTCAAGTTTCATGTTATGATTATGGTGATCTTATTTTCACTTCTATGATTTGTTCCATGTTAAGATATTATGATCTCTTTTGCAGGTTATGATTTTCAAAAAGATATGATATGATTTTTATTTATTTTGTATACCATTACTGAGCATTTGAGCTCACCCTTTTATGTTTTCTTTTCCCCAGGATATAAAGAAAGGTTTTAGGTAAAAAAAAGGGGAAGATCTTTATGGGAGATATAGAAGATCTTTCACCATGATTAGAAGATTACGTTCCGAGTTTCCAAAGACACTAAACTATTACGATCCTTGTGTGTGTGTTTTTGTTATGTACCAAGTATTCCGAAAAAGTAATGTAATGTCCATGTACGTCAAGCTACGGGTCTCTACAGTTGGTATCAGAGGCAAAAGAGGTAGGAATGTATCCGATCCTTGGGAACTCTCACATGTGAGCGTTGGACGAAGCATGGCTCTCCACCCAAGGGCTTCATGTGGAAATGGCTGCCACTGGGGATGGTGGTGTGTCCCGCCCAGGGGGTGTAGCCGCCCATGGAGTGCCCTGATAGGTATCAATTATAGTCCACTGGAAGTAATTCCAGACCGTTACAGTTGGTATCAGAGGAAAGGTTTAGTCAACCTTTGGAAACTAGGATGCGAAAATGTTAGTGAGATCCCTAGAGATATTTCTAAGGTATGTCTAGGGATGTCTCTAAGGTTAAGTATACGTATAGGTTATAGTACTAGAATTGCTCTAACGATCTTAGAATTTAACCTAAGATGTTAGATATTGAGGGTACTACCCCTTTATTATGTTGTTTTCCCTAGCAAGATTTTTGCCTCTCACACTATTCTTTTGGGGTTTTAGACGATGGCTGGAACCCGAAGGAACCGTGTTGATCAATGCAATGGACAATGCAATGATTGTCCCCCTGAGCAACCAAACGATATGGGAGCTGGAATGGAAAATCTTGTAGCCATGCTCACACAACTTTCTCAAGCTATGAATCATGTAGGACTTCCAAACGAGCAAAGTAAGGGGCAACATTCTGTTGAATCCTTCATGTGGCAGCGTCCGCCTTCTTTCAGTGGGTCTACTGATCCATTAGTTGCTGAACAATGGATTAGTACTACTGAAAATATATTTTCAGTTCTTCAATGTTCTGAACATGATAAAGTCATCTTAGCAGTATATCGTTTGGAAGGTGAAGGTGATCAATGGTGGAATCTTATCAAGAATACGAGGCAAAGAGATGAAATTGATTCCATGGAATGGGACGAGTTCAAGAACTTGTTTTTCAGTAAGTACTTCCCTCGTATTCTTCGAACGAAGATGGAGAAGGAGTTTCTTGAACTAAAGCAAAAGGATGATGAATCTGTTGGTATATACGAAGCGAATTTTACAAGACTTGCAAGGAATGCATCTGGCATTATCATCCAACCTGAAAGTAAAGTTGATCGATTTTTCAGTGGCTTAAAACCAAGTCTTCGAAGGGCATTAGCTATAAGAGACTTCAGTAGCTATGAAGAAATTGTGCGTTGTGCTATCAAGGTAGAAATGGAAGTTGGTGTTACATATCCATCTCATGGTTTTGAAAAGAAACGAAAGATGGAGTTCAAGGAGAAATCTCAGAATAATGGTGAAAAGAAGATGAATGTTTCCTTATGCACAAAGTGTGGAAAGAAGCATGGTGGAGATTGTCTTAAAGGGACTAGAAAATGTTTTAAGTGTGGAAAAGAAGGTCATCGAGCAGCTGAGTGTCGAAGTAATGGAAAAAGGGATTCTAATGAAGTGAATAAAGAAAACACTGCAGAGAACGCACAACCAACACTTCAATGCTTCAAGTGCAAGGAGATGGGACATTATGCCAATAAATGCCCTAATCCAAGGGTTAGTGATGATCGACATGAGCAACCGCTTAAGGCAAAGGACAAAGGGAAGTCACATGCGATCACTATTGGCAATGTTGAATATGAAAACGATGTGGTGGAATGATTAAGTTTTTATGTAATGGGATTCCAAAATAATGTTGTATCATGGAATATTGGAATATTTATGTATTGGTCTAATGTGGTATTCAAAGTGATTGAGATATTATGCGCATAATGAAGGGAAAACGAGAAAATGAAATGTTTAACAGTATTCATGAGATCATGATTGATATAAGGACCAAGTGATATCATGGTTTGAGTATATAGAATTTTGAGGATTTTGGTATGTGGAAAGTGTTAACTTTTAACTTCATTCAAGTTTTCACTAAGGTTCAATGGGTATTCAAGAGAGTACAAGATTAAGGCATTTAAATGTTTGGAATGTGTCCAACAAGATATATCTTATGATATATGGGGATCAACGATGGTATTAAATCTCTGGTAATCGTTTTCACTATGTTATGAGAATGGACTGCAGTATTATGGATAGGATTAAAAGATTGGAATGGATTATGTTGGACATAAGTTAGTATTGTTTAAGGATAGAAGTTTTTCGATATTATGGGATGTTATAGTATTATAGTTTTAGAAAAAGGACAACCTGCCGGACGGGCGACAGCCCATCGCTTCGGACAAGGCTGTGGGAATCGAACCCACAACCGAAGTGCGACTGGCCTTTATCGCCTACCACTAACCTACAGGAAGTCCCTGTTTAGTAGAAACTAGTTTTATTTTATTAAGCGGTATGATATATGAAGTATAAGTTCATTTTTGGAACCATATAAAATTAATCTAGCCATAAGATGAACTTAAAACTTTTCAAACCTTTTGTTTGAGACAGATGGAATGACCCGTCATTCTATCACATGATCTGCTAACACTTCACGAATAACAAATTCAACTTCATTTATTTAAGAGATGAAGTGGAAATTGTTCAAGGCACGAACAATAGTGCGACTGTACCAAAATAAAGTAAGTATTTATTCTAATTCAAATTTTCAACTTTAGGGAAATGATCTTGAAAACCAAAAATGTTGTCCTAATGATCTTATACCTGATGAATCAGATGGTACCATAGATCGTCACAAATTTATGGATTTTTGATTACTGGATTTTTCATAGCCATGTTCTCTACCACTCTCCATCAGAACATGATGGTTAGATTTCTCTTCCATATCCATATTTTCCCCTATGTGGAAACCCAGTGATTAGTTTATTTGGGTAATCATTACATTTCATACTTTAGTTTTTAAAGACAAGTTTTGGTATTCCTTTTTACGATGTGGGTTTCTATTAAAGAAACTTTCGAATAGTAAACCATTTATAACCCCGACGAATTTCGAGGGCGAAATTCATTTTAAGGGGGGTAGAATGTAACAGCCCGAGATTTTATGAAAAATATTCTTTTTAATTTTATTAATGTCTTGTGTTATACTCTACACCAAAAGGATCTTTCACAATACACTTCTCTGACCTGGCTTGAATTACATGCAATCACAACCTTCCTCGATAGCGTGTGTTGTACGCAACACCGAGTTTCGCTAAACAACGATATGCTATTAAGATATTATTAAAACTAGCCGTTATGAATAGTAATAACCACTTTTTGAAATTTAGTAAATTTTATTTTTCAAAATGGAATTCATTTTTGGATTCGTAATATCGAAATTAGCTTAGGGTGAAATTTTGGTACTTTTCGGATAACTTTCATATTCTGATGAATAGTGAAAATTACTAAATTTTAATTAAAAACAACTTTTTTAATCGAAATAATTAATAGTGATAAATTATTAATTTGAGTGGTTTTAAAGTATATTTAGAATATATTTTGACAATTCAATACAATGTTGGTCATTGTATGTAATTTTACATTTAAACCAGACATAAACAAGTGTCAATCTTTTGATAGATATTGTTTCTTAAAAACACGCTATTTGTTTTAACAGCGGGATTTAATTATAAAATTAATTAATGCAACATCTATTTTATGAATATGGTAAAATAGACTTCATTTTTGAATTCGGAATATGAAATATAGCTTAGGATGAAATTTTAGCATTGTTCTGAAAAACATCAATTTTTGATGAATAGTGAAACTACTAAGTGGTAGGTTAAAAACTGAATTTTGCATAAAACTTAATTTTACCACTTCTGTGAATGGAATTTCGAAAATCCGACAGACACGGTTAATATCAAGGACTAAAATGTGGTTCAATGAGATGAAAATAATTTTTGGTGAATAGTAACTTTTTACTTTTTTTTACCACGGTTAATAGTAAATAGGGTAACTAAGGGTAAATATGATATTACTATTACCCTAAAACATGTCCTAATTCTATTGGATAAGTGTAATTCGGCCTAAAACAACCTTATGAGTATAATGTGACCATTTAGGCCCACTTGGATTAGATTAGGACATTTATTATGATTTAATTCAAAGAAGAGTTAAAAGAGTTAAAATCAAAGTTTATTTACTAAAACATTTTTAATATGGGGTTATACATAAGATAAATTCGACTATAAATATTCATTAGAAAGATAAAAAGATTTCCTACATAATGATATTTTATTTTTAATTTTTAGACTTTAAATAATTCAATTTATTTATGACACAATGATGATACAGTAATTATCTTATTAATGAAATATTGACATAATTGATGTTATAAACACCAAAATAAATGTAATTTGAGACTTTTTATGAATTCCAATAATTTTATAGGTTACTATGATATATTATTGTTGATTTAATCAACTTGGTTTGAACATATAATTCTGTTATGACTTTCACAAAAATCATATATCAAATAGTGTCAAAATTGACACAAAATAGTTTTTAAATCAAATATTATATTATTAATTGTTATTGTATTCCTAAAAATCTAAGTTTCGGCCAAATGACTTAGATAAGGATATATATTTTAATAATAAACAATTTGGGGTTCGTTTGGCATGTTATAGTAAGTGTATTAACCATATAGTGAAAGAAAACAAAAAGACACGGTAAAAGTAAAATTATTTAACTTAGAGTTAAATCTAATTGATAAGGTTAAAATAATACCCTAAACTTGTCTAAATCTTATTGGTTGATAGTATTTCGACCCATCCCCACTTTATCTTCGAAATAAGATCATTTGGAACCATTATAAACCGATTTTGACTTTAATATAAAATAATATTTTGAGATATTCCTAAGGTGCCCCTCTCCTCCCCTATAAAAGGACACCTCCTCCCCCTCCTCCTGACACCAATTTGAGCACTCAAGCTCGGCCAACCCCTGCAAAAATCCCTTCTACACTTCCCTAGAAACATCCTAGAGGTTCTGGTCTTCCTCAAAGACCAATTCTAGTGCCCTAAGAGGAGGTCTCAAAGAGGCACTTCAAAGAAGAGGTAATTACCGTTACCAATTCTTTCATCTTTATTTCTTCTTCCACTTCTTCTTCTTAGGTTGTTTCATTATGAAGTAATAACATAAGTATCACTAATATACTGATATGTTATTATAAGTATGAAACAACCCTATTTCACCATCTATCCATCCTACGGAAAAAGAAATCACCGCGCGTGCGTACGTACGGAATACCGTCTCCACGCCGTGGTGTAATCTATTTTCCACCACCACCTTACATGGATGGGTATAATGGTGTAAAGAATAACTATACATAGTTATTAAAACATCATATTGATTCTGATATATTGTATAATCCACTCCAATTCAATTCAATATTTATAGAAATGATATCATCGCTCGTGCGTACGTACGGACTACCGTCTCCACGACGCGATGAGATTCATTCTCCATGTTAACCATTTAAGAATGATTATAAAGTATATATAAGAAATAATAATGAAATATATGACATTATAAAGCTACTGGATTTATGTATATATATACATATGTATGTCATCTACTTACTTCCATTTCAAGACAATAAGGAAAGGAAAACAGCGTTCATGCGTACGTACGGACTACCGTCTCCATGAACGGTGTTTTTCATTTTATTTATCTACCTATTATATATATATATATACTGAATATATATGATATATAAATCATATTTTATATTCTTGAAGTAAGTAAATCATGATATAAGTAATAATGATGTCAAGAACAACAAGTCAAAACACCTACGATAAATGAAACGATTTTACCCAAAACGCTTCTTTAACATGGAATTTACAAAAGAACAGGTAATATAATGTCATAAGTGAACCATATATGAAATCATAACAATGAATATGATTCTGTAATAAGTCAATGACATTATTTAAACCATTATATAGGAGCTTCGGACATGTACAAAGCAAATCGGACCTAAGGTAAGGGAAATATCACAATCTCATTTTTATCCGAGATTGTTTATTCGTAAGTATTTACTGGGGTGTATTTTATCATCCACATCCATGTTCCCTCAATATGTAATATTGTTTCCATCCACTTAAAATATTTTAAATCCAATTTTACCCTTCGGTGAGTTTTTAGTAAAGAATATGAAAGGAATCTTTTGTCATTTTTCGTACGAGGTGCTTTTTGACTTTTCCGACAAAAGTACGAAGAATGTTTTTTTTAACTTATACGGCACGAACGGATTTCTACTGTTTTATGAAGCCTTATTTTCATGAAGCTTCCTCTAAAAGATTTCATGACTATTTTCAATAAAATATCTTTCTTTTAAAATTGCATGATGTTTTGTGAAAAGAAATTGATTTTGAAAAAGAAAGGATATTTTCCTCAAGAATTCAATTCAAGTGTTTTATCAAAATTATTTTCCATCTAAGTTAATAAAGGGTTCTGTTTTTATCCCTTTAATTACATTGATTTGATTATGTTGTGAGGGGATTATTTTTATGAAGTCATTTTCCTTATAAGATTTATTTTATGATGTCATGATGTTTCAAGAATCCCATTTTTGTTACATGTGTTATGCGATGATGTATGATTTATGATTATGTGGCACACATAAGAAAGGATTCATTATAAGATGGGTGGGACCTATATCTCCCTCCAATGCATTGGGTAAAGATTTTATATCTCATGAGATAGACATGGCTGGAATGGTAGGTTATACCAGTTCAGTGAAACAGGACTGAAACGAGGGTTACTCGATTCAGAAAGGGACTTTGTCCACTAAGATAGTCTTGGCAATGAGTCATGACTAACAAGAAATGATTTTCCATGATTATGTGTGCATGCCACAAAGTTTCAAGTTTCATGTTATGATTATGGTGATCTTATTTTCACTTCTATGATTTGTTCCATGTTAAGATATTATGATCTCTTTTGCAGGTTATGATTTTCAAAAAGATATGATATGATTTTTATTTATTTTGTATACCCTTACTAAGCATTTGAGCTCACCCTTTTATGTTTTCTTTTCCCCAGGATATAAATAAAGGTTTTAGGTAAAAAAAAAGGGAAGATCTTTATGGGAGATATAGAAGATCTTTCACCACGATTAGAAGATTACGTTCCGAGTTTCCAAAGACACTAAACTATTACGATCCTTGTGTGTGTGTTTTTGTTATGTACCAAGTATTCCGCAAAAGTAATGTAATGTCCATGTACGTCAAGCTACGGGTCTCTACAATAAGAGCATTGTCATATATTCTCCTTGGATTATCCTATTGAGGATGAACCAAGTAAAATATACTATTTTATTTACTGATTTCAATGATCGTGGAGAGATTGTAAGGGAAATATTGAAGTGTAACTCCAGTTAAGAGAATAAGATTAAGGGCTTATATTAAATTAGACTACAATACCTAGCTTTACCCTCTCCCCTCTCAGGGTATATTTCTTGATTATGGACCAACAAGTGGTATAAAAATGTGGTTCTTGGGTTTTCATTTTCTATCTCTTATAAGCATCAAAGAAATAGTTGTTTTTAATCACAAAGGTAGAACAATTCATGAAGGAAACAATTTCTAGTTATGGAAGAACATGATATAGGACTACTTTAGGTCATTGAGAATGGAACTTTACATGGCATACATTCATAGTATATCAGTTAACTTGGAAAGTGGGGATTTATCAGATAGAGACCATAATGAATTGGATGTGGATTCAAAGGTAATTAATGCTTTAGGGGGATCTCTAACCAACCCTATATGTACAAAGGTAATATATTGTAAAACTTCTCATGCTATGTGAGAAAATATTTTTAATATTTTTTAAAGAAATTCCAAAGTTTTATATGAAATTCTATAAGTGTTGTGGAATAAATATGAATATTTTAGGATGAGTTTGATCAAAATCGTTGATGTTTTCTTTGATCATCTGAATGCTCTTCTTGAAGACATGTGTTATCTTGGAGAAAATATTAAATATTTTCATATCATTAAAATAATCTTGAAGAGACTACCTCCATGGTTTAATGAAAATGTATTTGTTATTGAATAAAATTATCCAAAAGAAGTAACTATGGATAGCCTTTATAGTAAACTCATTGAATATAAAATTAGAAATGAAAAAAATGACACCAGGATAAAGGATAATTATCAAGAGGTTTCATTTAAATAAATAAAGAAATTGTATGTCAAATAAGGCCCATATTAATATGAAGTCAATGAATTGATGCCTTTCCTTTCCTAAAACATCAATATATGTAAAGGAAAATTCAATGGAATTCTTCCACTTACCTGATTTTAGTGTGATAAGGTAGAATATTTCACTTCTAAGTGATTTAAAAAATCTCAAGATGATGAGGATTAAGATTATATAAAGAAACTTTTAGAAGGTGATAAAGGTAAGAGAAACCCACAATGGAAATTCATCAAGAGTAAAAAATATGTTATCTTATGAAGAATATAGCTCAGATAAGTCAGAAGTGGAAGAATTTGAGGATTGTAGGGACATTAGAGATGATTACTTAGTAACTATGATTAATATGCTAGAAGCTGATGGTAGTGATATTTAAAATGATGACTTTGAGGGAAGATTATATTTTCAAGTTGATCTTGATGCATCCCTTGAAGAACTTAAAAATGTAGGGATAAAACTAAGAAGTAAAATATAGTTGTTTATAACTCTAACACTACATACAATTGTAAGAGGAAGAAAACCGAAAAATGAAAATATAAATAGAAAAAATGAAATCTAGAATTTATAGAAAAATTAAAAAGGATGTCAAGCTTAAGATAAAAGTGGAAGAACAAGATCATAACATTGATAGATTCACCAATATAATGAAAAAAAGTCAAAATAACTAAATAACTAAAATAAAAACTCATGTATTAGTGATGAAAGTTTTAGTATAAGAAATAATCCTTACACCTAGTATGGTATCAGGTTTCTCAAAGACACTAGTCCCAAATAAAGTTATTGAAGTCCCTATTGTGACTACAGAAGACTGTATTCCCATATATAAGGAATGGATCTTTAAAAGAAAATAGAAAAATATATGAGAGAATTATTATAAGGAGGAGACAATCACGACTCATGCTAGACCACACACATCAACTCCCTGAATGAAAGGGGAATTGGGAGAATCTCAAAAGTCTTCAAATATAGTGGAAAATAATGGAAATATAACACAAAATATTAGTTGTTATTATTGTGGAAAATTGAGCCACAATAAATATGTATACTCCATTAAAAATGTTTTTCAAAGAGAATCAACACCAAATATAGACAAGTAGTTTTCGCTATTTTCCTATGATTTTAAAGGTCATTTATTTTGGTGTGAAGGATTTGGGCATAAAACAGCCTATTATAATTCAAGGGTTCAATGAAAAGTGTCTTTGGAGACTCAGAAATAAGGAAACCTATAGTTTGAAATTCCAATAAATAATTTGAGAAATGAAAATAGATTCTTTATTTTACAAGATGAAGAGTAAATTACTGATCCAAGGGAGAAAAATATGTATCCATTATTAAGATATGTTCTTCAATGATCATGGAAGAAGAAAATTTATATGAGAAGGAAAATATTATAGATATTTATTTGAGAGAAATGTATAGGTCTATTTTATGGTTTCTATACAAAAAATGTACCTCTCACATGACCGGAAATAAAAACCTTATCACTAGAATCGGATATGAAAAATATGGAGTGTTCTAATTTGGTTTTGATTCAGGACTCAAAATCATTGGCTCTAGGGAGGCCAAGGTTAGTGGATGGGATATTAGAAAGACAAATGTGCTCTTAGTGGAAGGACTTAGACACAATATTTTAATTTTATTCTAGTTATGTGACTCCAGACATGCTATAGAGTTTGGAAAAAATGGGTGCACTATTAAATCCAAATATGGTTCATTTGTTCTATAAGGAAGATGGACAAAAGGGAATATTTAATTGATTAGTGAATAAAATTGGTTCATATTTTCAAAGGAAGATGAAAATAGTACATGTGAAAAATGGTTCATGCATTTGATCCAAAAATCATTAGAAAATCTAGTAAATGATGATAAAGCATGTGATTTTTCCAATATTTCTTATGACAATACTCATACATATGATTCATGTCAAAATAGGAATTTTATCTAGAATACCTATAATCCAAATAAGGTAATATCATTAATAGTGTTATATATTGTTCATATAGACATTTTATATCTAATATATCCTAAATTTGTTTTATAAAAGAAGGTATTATGTGTTATTTACTGTTGATTTTAATATTATGGCTTTATTGATGGTGAATACTCACAAAACTAAAGTGTTCAAGTGCATCACTCAATATCAGAGATAAGCTAAAAAAATTGGTGTAAAAATGAAAAAAACTCTCACCAAAAATGGTATGGAATTTATAAATACCAAAGTGTAAGAATATCTAAGAAACATAGAATCCATTATCAAGTTTTATTGGTGATAACTCTTCAACAAAACAAAGTTTTTAAGAGAAGAAATCATATCATCAACAAAATGGAAAATAATATGATTATTGAAAAATCCTTACTAGATAAATATTAGATTTAAGTTTTTATAATAGTTTCTTATATCTCTAATCATTAACTATTTCATCCTAATGAAGATAAGACTCAATACAAAATTTGGCATAGAAAAAGGCCCACACTAAAAAACTTTTAGGTGTTTGAATGTAAGTGTTTTATTTTTAACTAAGAAAATAATTGAACTTTAAAATCTCATTTTGATGAATTATTTTTCCTCATATATTCATGAAATATAAAAATTTAAAAGTGATTCCATAATAGGCTCAAAAAATTGTTCGAAAGCAATGATGTCAAGGTTGTTGAAAAAGAGGATATATCAACTACAAATGGGGAGGTTATAAATTTTGGAGAGTATATTTCTCATGAAACTTGTTCAATTTTTGAAGTTAAAAGTAATGAAGAAATATATGGATTAGGGGTAGTTTCATGTGATGTATAAAAATTCAATAACAATTCAAATTATGAATGAAATATAGTCAGGTTATCAAGTTCAATCAGATAATCAAATAGTGTTGAAATCACTGAAAAAAACATTGTGGGAGACTGAATAACCCATATTCAAACAAGTCAGATGATGAATCAATTTTATGTATATCTATTATCATTTTTAAAACCAAAATATTTTTAATTGGAATCTAAATATGAAATTTGGACCACGGAAATGAATGGGGAACTTAACCAGATTGAGAAAAACTCGACTTGGGAAGTTGTCTCGGGACCAAAAAATAAGAATGTGATCAGAACCAGATGGTTTTTCCGAAAAAAACTCAGTTAATATATCATAGTAACAATTAATAATGCATGTGTAGTATGAAAATTCTATTCCCATATTTAAGGTATCTGTATTGATAAAACATTTTCAATGGTGTATTAGTTTGAAACTATTGTATAGTTTTTATCTATGACTATAAAAAAGACTTTTAAAGTATACCATATGGAAGTAAAGTTAGTGTTATTGAATAGATTTCATGAAATGGAAATCTACATAGAGAAACCAGATGAATTTCTCATTCATGATGAAGACAAAAAAGTGTTCCAGTTGAATAAATTTCAATATGTACTAAAATAAGCACTAAGAGCCTAGTACTCATAGTAGGATTAGTACCTAAAAAATATTGGTTATCATAGATGTGGGGTTGATCAAAACCTATATATAAATAAATAGTAAGGTTAGTAGATGGAGGAACTCATATAAATTGAAAAAAAACATATTTTTAGGCTTTTATGGAACCTAATGAAAATATTTTTCCAAATTTATGAGTTCAAAATTCATGATGTCTTTTGTTGGTGAAATACCATTTTTTCTTAGCTTATAAATAGGTTAAAGAAAGGATGGTACTTTCATATTCCAATAATAATATAAAAGGGAAGTGATAAAAATGTTTTAGATATATGAATCTAGGATAATGAAAACACCAACATAAACCTAGGAAAAATTAACAAGAGATAAATAAGGAAATGTGGTCAACGTGACTCTTTATTAACAAATTATTGGTAGTTTTTTTTACATGAAAATAACTCAACCTGGTATTGTGTTTCCATGTTTTAAGATTCATGCTATAAAAGTTTTCCCAAATAAATTCATATGAAAATTGTGAAAATAATTCTTAGATACATCAATCATATAGTTTATTATGGGTTATTTTATAATAGTAATTCACAAAAGTAGTTATTAGGATTTAACGATACAAATTGGGTAGGTTCGGTTGATAACCAAAAGTCTACATATAGTAGTGTGTTTTACCTTGGTAGTTTTTGCATCTCATGGCTTAGAAATAATAAATATTTTATATCCTTAGGCACTATAGAGGATGAATATATTATGGAAACTCAAGATTTCAATCAATTTATTTGGATGAAACAATGGATTGAAAACATTGGAATTGAATTTGGATATCTTGTTCCAATTATTTGAGACAACTAGAGTGTTATAAACCTTGTTAAATATCGTATTCATTATTTTAGGATCAGGAAGATTGATATTAAAGGAGAAAGTTTAATAAATCCTAGTGGTATTGGAGTATGTGAAAAATCAAGAAAAATCAATGGATATTATGACAAAGTAACTACCCAAAGTTGATTTTGAACAACACCGATTGGATCTTGGATTCTAATGTAATATGTCTACTCAGACGAAATGAATATTGATTTCCCACTCCCACCATGGGAATTATTCTCAAGGTAAAGGTATGTAACTTTTTCATTTTTCATTATCATATTTGTAATCCCCTTTAGTAACCTTTTAGAGAACTGATATCTTTGGGTTTATCGATAAAGGGGGAAAATATACTCATCCTTTTTTAGATAAACTATGTGAGTATAATTCAAAGGTGTAGAGTATCTTAATATTGAATTAGGGGAAAACTTATTGAATGTGTGTATTAAAATTTAAAATATGTCATCATAAGGATATTTTAATCCAAATATTATTTCTCACTCCAATCATGGCTCATGTGGGATTAAATTTTTTTATTAGTGAAACAATGATGCATGTTATTTAATGTGATGGTTCAAACATGGAGTGTTTAGTTTTCAACAAACCCAAAGGAGGGGGGTTGTGTTGGGAAACAATCCATCAGGGTAACATTAAAGCATTTTTGGGTTGTTTGTGTTTGTTTAAAAAGTGGGGTTCTATGGTATGTTGTGGAGTCTATAGAGATTTTTAACATGGTATATTATCAAATATCCAAGGCAAAGGAATAGATTCATTAGAAGTGGTACAAAAAATTGCATAGATAAGGTAATGGGGTTTCCCAGTGTTTTCAAAATTTTTGGGGTCCAAAATTTGGAGTTTGGATAGCATCTCAAAATGTGGATTTCATTGAAGATCTCATGAAAATATGTCAAAGTCATGGATTTCACAAAGAATGGTACCCATGAATTTGGTTTCGTGAAGGTATAAAAAAAAGATGAAGGCGATCTCTGTAATTACGAAAAGCATCGCGAAATACGGATTTCCATGAAGGCCTAGTAAAAATATGGAAAAGGCATGAAATTTGATAAGATTGGGTTTTCATGAAGGTGTGAAGGTTTGTGATAGAGATCTCCATGATTACGACTTGCATTGAGAAAAGTGGATTTCCTTGAAGGCCTTATGAAAATATGGAAAAGGCATGAGTTTCAAAAAGATTGGGTTTTGTGAAATTCAGTTCATGAAGAAAATTGATCATCATGAAGGATCATCGCAAAGGAGAATCATTATCACCTGAAGGTTTTTACAGAAGCCTCATTATTATAATGAGCATCGTGAACGGGGAATTTCTATGGAGCTTCTTGAAAAAGGGAGCATCGTAGTGAAAAGAGGGAGGATTACGCAATGGTGATGATGTGGCAATAAGGTTCAAGATTTGGTGGAAATTCATATAAATATTCCTATACCCCCTTCAGAAAATTAGTGAGAGTTTACAAAAATACTAAGGCCTTGGATTTGTGAAGGTGGTTTGCAAAGTTGGTATGCGAAGAAGTTCACAAAGGCTATAAAACCCAAATGAATGTTATGAGCATCGTGAATGATGTTTCATGTAAATAAGTTCACGAAGGCTATAAAATCCAACTGAATATTCTAATAATAATGAAAGTAAAAGAGTTTCATAGAGTCGGTTTGAGCTTCACAAAAGAGGGATCTTTGTGAAGGTAGTGAGTATCGAAAAAAAGTGTTAAAAATGTATTGCCCAATAAATCTGTGGTAAAGTGGTATTCATCAATTGGATAAAAGTGTAACTTCAATAGAGAATCTACATATAGTATAGGATAGATCCATTATAGATAATAAAAGGACCTACAAGTCTGTAAACTATTGGGTAATCCCTTCCAAGTGCAGTGAGCGAAGGAAGAGGAAGATGGTGATTCGTCCCACCGACAGTGATCCAAAGAAAGAAACATTGGGAGTAAACCTTGGGAATGCAGTGACCAGACCCTAAACCATGTAAAGGTAGCAAGACTGTATATATTTTAGATCTAAATAGAACCATCATTATTTGTATTGAGTCTTAGTGAATTTGGTACAATCATAACATCATCAATGTATGCTCCTTAGATGTAGCCCAGTGAGGCTGAACCCAGTAAAAATCATTGTTTCCATGTTCTTTCTTTCCTAAGTTACATTCAAAGAATCATCATCAAATAAATAAGGAAAGAGTAAGATCAAAATTAACACATAAGTGAAAACAAAGTGACCCTTATAATAAATATTTCAAGATCTATTGGGGTAGGAATAGTTTAGAATATAATATACATACCCTGATTCACACCCCCCCCCTCAGGGAATCTAGGCCCCTTTTGGACCTAATAGATTGTTTGAAAAAATTAAACCTTATGAATTTTTGGGTTGTGTTTGTTGGAAAATTTGATAAATGTTGATTACCCAAAAATAATAAGTGTTTCAAATAGTAGAGTTTTGGTATTTTTGTTCATTATGGTGAAGAAGGTCTTCACCATGGCATGGACCGCATCGTAGTGAACTCATCCAAACTCTTTGGTAGTTTTTAATGCCTCGAGTGAAGCTTTTTTTAGATGAGTATGATGTTTCTATGGGAGTTTTGGTCTGAAATATCAATTGGGTGAAATAGAATAGACCAAAATGGGTTTTGTGTCATAACTAGAGGTCGTGGTCAAGAGGTTGTGTTATATAGAAAATTTGGAGTTTGAAATGAACAAAATGGACAACTAGAGTACACCATTCCATCTCAATGGGTGAGGTGTCCTATAAGATAACTTGATAAAAATTAGAAGGCCCAAAACAGGTGAGGATCTAGTCAGGATGGTCTTGCACTAGTTGTATTATTGAATATTTCTACATTGTAGAGACAAAATATTGGGTGTTTTTATGGTTGTGGTGGACCTATGTAAGGAGGTTTTTGATGTTCTAAAGGTGAAAAGAAAAATGAAAAATATTTCTTATAAATATTCATTTTTAAGGGTATTTTTCCTAGAGCCACAAATTTCACATCATGGTGTCTAGAAGAAATCCTTTTTACTATTTGTTTCAATGTTTGAGTCTGTAAAATTTGGAGAATGTGTGTCATAGTTATTGAGGTATTTAGGGAAGTTGTAACCATTGATTTTTGAATGGTTATTGTGGATTTTGAAATATCCATTAAGCACCATAAATGTCTTAGAGGAAAATGTGTATGATTAATGAAATTTAAAAGTAGGGGCTTTTTATCTGTGTGAGATATACAAATGATAGTGTACAAAAAAATAGTTTGAAAAAAAGGAAAAGGGGAATTACAGTTCTTGGAAGAAATATTAAAGAGGATTCCAGATCTGTTTTGGAAGCTTCAAGTTGAAGTAGGAAGTGTTCTAGGAATTGATTTTATATTTGTAAGTTCAACATAGTAGTGTAAAAAGAAAATCATTGTTTATATTGTATATTTAAATCATTATCTTATGATGAATAAGAAAACACCATGATAAGTAGTGAATTGCCTGGTGAAGGAGAGTAGTGAGCTTTCTATCCATTCAGAGTTGAAAAATAAGAGGTCCAGTGAGACCATTTCAAATATGTAATATATAAGAAATGAGATTGTTGTTTTATATTTTATAAGAACATTATTTTTCATGCACCTTGGAGTAACCCAATAAGGGAAAATCAAGTAAAATCACTTGTGTTTCTTACTTATTTCAACACTATTGGATACAGATTGAAGTGTTCCTCAAGTTGAGAGACTAAGATAAAGGTAAAGGGTTTAAATTAAATTAGACCAGATTACCCTAATTCACCCCCCCCCCCCCACATGGTATATTCCTTAATTAGGGACCAATAGAGGATAAAAGACCTAATATTTCATTAAATTCTGGTATCCATGTTTTCTACTTTTTGATCTTATGGATTCAATTTGGAGAACAAAATTTTTTATTGGATCTAATTTATATGATTTGTATAAATAGATGTTATTGTTCTTGAATACATGTGGCTAAGATATTGTATAGTATATTCAAATAGATACAGATCTAACCAAACATTGTGAAAGCATTCATAATTATAGTATAGAAAGGATTTTGATGAAAACTCTATCAGATGAATCCTACAAAGGTGTCATCTATTGTGTTACCACTTTTTAGATATAAAAGACTCGGGATATTATGTATGGAAATTCAGTAGAATATTGGAGGTTAAAGAATTGTCCTCAAAATAAGGATTCAAAACAATTCATAGTGATCAAAAAGTGAATAAGGATTATTAAGATTTTCTTATGAAAAAAGGAAAGAATAAGAAGAAAATAAGAAGTGGGATCTTATAACGATGGATTCTAAAGTCGAGGCAAAAAATTTTGATTTTAGAGTTTCAATTGATTCTAACCATGTTTTTGAAGTTTCTTATATATCTAAAAACACATATTCACCTTCAAAGGGTATTTGAAATTTGGATTCTAGAAACATGGAAACAATATCAAATTTTAAATCTAGAGAAAATTATTACATATATAATGAAGAAATAAAATGCCTATAAGATAAGATGAATCAATTAAAAATCATGCATGAAGTGTACCTTTTATTGATTGAATATATATGCAAAGAGAACAAAAGTCCTAGGGAAGTATAGGTGACCTTGAAACATAATATGAAGAATATGGGATAGAAACTGAAATACCAGACTAATTAACTTTACAAAATTTTATAAGAAATAAAAAAACAATTGGTCATGTAAAAATAATTAAAAGAATGTAATCTCTCCCTCAGAACTGGATTACAGTATAATAGTTATTCATTAAATGAATCCAATTTAACTATGAAAAAATGGTTTTTCAATTAAAGTAAAAATATGATACGATAAAAGTGCTAAATAAAAGGTAGGTAACCTCTAATGAGGAGAATAATATCCCTCAGATGATAACATAATCAAGTAGATTATAAAAAATACACATATAAAATCTAATGGAACAATAGAATATTAAAATCTATAAATAGTGAGAAAATAGAAATTTTTTGAAAAATTAAAATTAGAATGATCTGAAAGGAAGTTAGCTACAACATGTTGATATTGTGGAATAAATGGATACATGATGGTTCTATTTCTGGAATCCTGAAGGCTCAATGGTTAAAGAATAATGGTTTCAGGAACATTTAAAACAAGGCATGAATATATGAGGTATGATCTTAATGAGAGATGTTTTATATTCTTCAACTTTGGATATTTCTATGTAGTACAATATGATATAATCTAAGAGTTATATGAGTAACCCTCCCCCCCTCCCATGACATATAAGGAAGGTATCTACCATGGAAGAGAATTTTTTTTGGGAAAATAGATTTACAATTTTGGATAAAAATAATGGATATCAATGAAAGGTTTCTCAAACACCTCTTATTTCATACTCACTAGAACCCTCATTAATGAAAAGGAAGTAAATTTATAATTTAAAAAATAAATAGGAAGATTCCCTAGTTATGAAGAAGGAATAAGAATGCTCAAATAAATAGTCAACGAGGAAAAATAAGTCTAAAGTGGTTCTTATTTCTATTGAAGAGAATTTTTTTGAGGCATGCATTAGTGGTTTCTAAAATCACACCATAAGGAAAGAGGTGAAGGCTAGTGTAAAACCTCTTGTTTGAAAGATGAATCATGAAAACTAATGTAGATTTGGTACATCTCAAGATGAAGCTTTCAGGAGTGGGTTTGTTCCAATAATTTAGAAGAAACCCGAGCTAAGAAAAATGGAGAAAACTAAACGAAACATCTAAAAAAATATGTACAAGTGGTATTTCAAGAATAACCATTACAAACTATTAGAAGGAAGAAGAAGAAAAGGTTTGATTCACAATAACCAAAAAAACCTTAACTTGAGAATCTTGAAGGAAACTTCTCTCCGCTTGTGATATATTTACATATTTTTCAAGTAAAGTGTTGTAGGATAAAAGGGGAGATATAGTCCATGGGAGATGTGCAAAAATAATTCATTGAATATAGATTCTTGGTGAATATTTTATCTATGATAATAATAGAATATAGATGGAGTGATGAGAATATATATGTCTATTTTTGTTTTCTAATATATTATCTTGAAAGAAAACAAGTTGAATCTGCCTTTATATGCTATAATCTATGAGTATATGCTAATTTATGGAAGAAAAGTGTGTATAAAGGGTAGTTTTAAGTGTTCCAGGTATCAAAAATCAAGTTCTAGTCTCCCCAATAATGTTGGAACTTTTTTGGAAGCCATTAAAGTGATATCAGGCCTCATCAGATAGTGATAAAACCTGATGATACCTCAAAGATATGTTAAGTAGAGAATTTTGTCAACAAGTGATTTTAGAAAATTCTCCTCATCCTAAAAACCACTAGAATAAGTGGTGTATGGAGGTGTACACTGTCAAGAGGAGTTGTACCTATTCCCATATAGGTTTTTCAAGCTTCATTTGAAAGAAGGAATGTTCCTTGTAAAGAATTGGAAGATATATATTTAAGTGGTATCACTTGGTTGGTATTGACAAGTGGTATCCACTGGTGTTCAAGTGGTATGTTCCTCACCGATGTCATTTAAATTTTTCTACCAACCGTTGGGTGAGAAGTTGTTTGACTCCATGGGATTTTTGGTTTCTCATGTTGCATATGGTTTGTGAATATTTAGTGAAGTGAAAATGGATAAAATTGATGATGTTAACTTTGACTCTTGTTTCCTACACCCAACTCTGTACTAGTGGTATTAGAGGATTGGTTGGAAATTATTTTTTAAGATTTTATTCACTCATTAGGTTTTGAAATAAATAATTCATATGTAATATGAAAATTAATTGAACATTTAAGGGATGATTCAAATTTCAATGAAGTTCAAGGATGCTTGATGCTATATGGTTTTTATTGAAAGTGTTAAGGAGGGATGAAATCCTTTAAATTCTAGAATTCATAAAGACGTGATAAGGTCATTATTTCTCATGATAAAATTGGTGTTAGTACCATCATGTAAAGAATAAAAAATACACTTTATATTTTATTGATAAAGTGGGAGAGAGAAGAGAGATGAGGATTCTTGGACTTTACTAGATATTAGAATTCACTAGATATTATCAACAAAATACAAGGAGGATAGTTTTTCAACCATGGTTTTATGTGATGGATATGTTGACAATATGTAAGGAATTATTTAATATGTGAATATTTATTTGGAAGAAAAGAAAATAATACACACACACACATATATATATATGTGTGTGTGTGTGTGTGTGTGTGTGTGTGTGTGTGTGTGTGTGTATAAATAGAAGAGGATCTCTCTATTGGATTATTATTTTATGAGGTTTTAGAAAAAAAAAAAGAGCCAACCTTAGGTAATATAGATCATCGTGCGTGAATAGAGGAGGTTCCACTATATAGGGTTGATTTTCGGAAGTTTATCTTTCATGCACTAGGGATTTTTTTCATCTGGTTGGTATATAGGGTGTCCATGATTATAAACCATGTAACAATTCATGGTAAAATTCAATGTAGGATTCATACATAATGTGAAACTATTAACCCACATTTAAAAAAACTCACTCATTTGCACCACATATGAATTGAAATGAATTTATAGTACATCATCTTCCTCATGTCTGAGCTCCTATATTCATAAAGAACTGAATGCAAACTCTTAGCTTGGTAGCTGATCATGTTCTCTTATTCACCATAGAAATCAAGATCAATTGAGTTGAGTTTAGAATCATGGAGATACCATGAGCATAGAGTGGACACATTCATGTAAGAAAAACAATCCTGGAGTGACCTCATGAACAATGACCTATTGTGATTGTATTAAGTAACTACATGAACCTACCATGTCAATCTATCATGAAAGGGAAATTACCATGTCAACCTATCATAGATGAACCAACCATAAGGAGGTGTTTGTAAATAATGATCACATGTTATTCTGGGGCATTAAAAATTTAGAATATATTAGGGTTTATTTTCTAGAGATTTAAAGGACAAAATTATAATAGAGAATAATTAAAGGTTAACTTAGAATAAAGAACCTCAGGGTGAATGCATGCATTTATAAATGCAGAACACATGAGAAACATATTATGATATTCATCCATACACTTTTTTTGAAAGTGAAATATTTATTCCACATCACAAGGGTGAGTCGAGATGGTATTATGTATGTTTTTTGTGAGATATAAGGTTTTAACTATAGAGTAATTGCTTATGATATAGTGTTCTTTAGGATATGATATATTGGGATTCCTTCACATGATATTAAGTGTTTAAAATGGCATGATATTTGGGTATTTCTATGGTAATAGTTAAAAATTATAATATATATTTTATATAGCTTTAAGGGATAATAAATTGGGATGGATGGTTTATTGATTTAAAGGTAGATAATTATGGAGTCTCTCACAGGTTTCCATATTTTCAAATATTTAATGATTTAAATACCATAGTATTCAAAAAAATTAAAAGATGATATTTATAAAGTTTTAAAGTTGTATCTTTGACTCATTTTTAAAACAAGATCAAGTTCAATGATCAGTATATATGTGTATAAAGATGTATAAGAAAAGTAGAAGTAACTCATTGATATAACTGAAGAAAGGAGGGGTGAAAAAAAATATAAACCCTATCACCATATTTGGTTCTTTAAGAAGATATAAATTCCTAGAAATAATATTGTATATTTGCGATAGAGATGAGAGATCATGACACAAGTATTAATGATACAAAAGAGAATGGATATTGTACATATTAAAAAACATGGTATTTTAAAATAAGGAAGAATCTGATACATAGAGGAATACCAATGAAAAATATAGTTCTATATTAAAGTTTAAAGTCTTAAGAAAAATATAAAGGGTCTCACTGCTACATACTTTTTAAAGAAGAAGGAAGTAATAGAATAATTCTGGTTTAGAATTTTCCTCATTTAGAAAATAAAACTGTTTCTTATGAAAAAAATTATATGAAGGTACAAAGTTATACTCAAACAAGATGATCCTCTTATCTAGTGTTTAAAGATGGTGTAATTAGGCTGAATTACCTACAAGGAGTTAGTCGCATCTGTACATAAATAAAATTAGAACAAAAAAGGGTCAAAACAGAGAATCTACCTAGAGATATGGATTCAAGTAGAGTCCCAATATTGATGGAGACAAAGCCACATATTATTAAACTGATGAAGTTACTCTCAATTATATAAAATGACCATTCCTCACATAAGAAATTTGTGATAATAGAGAATAGTAATTTTATATGGTGTCAATATTTATCCCTTCTTGAGTCCATTATAATATCCATACTATGAGTATTACAGTCCTTGTCACACCAAATCAGTGTTGGTGTGTGCTCCATGAACTAGCCCATTTGGGTGAACCAAGTAAAAACATTGTGTCCCTATATGATTTATATTCATTATATGTGAATATTGTGTGGTCTATATTAATTTGAAAGATATAATAAGTTGAATGAATATTCCATACAACTCGTGGTTTCACCATGATTCACCCCTCCCCTCTTATGGTGACTTTGCTTCTAATAGTATACATATGGGATATGATGGAACACATAATGAATATATATATATATGGGTAATAAGGTATTTAATTTTTTGCATATATACCAACTGATCTGATTATTGGTTTCTATTTGAATACATAGTGGGGTTCATTTATGGTAGGAGGAGAGCACAAGGTTAATTCACTTCATGTTCATCATACCCTAAAATGATATGGATGTAATGTGTGGTTGTGATATGTGGTTGTGAATATATGGTTATGTTTTTGATATAGTATGTGGCTATGCGGTTATATGGGTATGAAATAGATTGAAGCACAAGATGTTTTTTTGTATGAAAGTGACTATATTAGTGGGAAAGTGGTTGTGGGTTACCTTCTTGATATATTCTTTGATATTATGTTAATATAACATGGATATGATATTGGTTGAGTTAGCCTTGGAGAAGTTAGGTGGTAGTTAACATGATATAGGTGTGAGTTGGTTCTATTGTTTTTAAAAGAGATATACCATAAATCCATTATGCATATAATGAATTTGGTCATATCATAAGAGATGATATGGGTATGCCAAAAGGAAATGATATAACATATCATGTATTCTACCCATGCAAGTTGTTTTATATGACTATCTATGAATAATAAAGTATGTTTCGATTGTAAATATAGTTATTTATTTAGGAAATGGAATTTAAATTATTAATAATTAGGTGTATCTTACACATAATCTATCATTAATAAGAATATTTTTATTAAATGAAAACACATGGGAAGACAATAATAGTCAAGGGTTGAAAAACATTTTGTAACATCCCTGACCCAGAAGCCACTAAACTGGTGCTCCGAGCCAAGTGGTTACATGACCTTAAGCGCACCTCCCCGTACGCTAAAGGCTACCGACTAGCAGTGGGGGTCTAGGTGGTCAAGTGGGGAGACTATACCGCCTTTTTATTAGAGTAAGACACAACAGAAATAAACCAATAGTGAAAACAATAATCAACAAACAAGGATTATGTATAACAACGATTTCCAACAATCAAATATGTCTTGTCATACTAAAATTGCAAAAGTGGACAAAACCCCAAAATCAAGACAATGGCCAAAATCCCAAAAATGATCCTGACTCCAAGTCTGGATCCTCCACCAAGTGCTACCCATGTCCCCTCAACTATATATCAAGGACCCTTTCCCTTCTCCTGACCTTCAAACATGAAGTCTTCTCGGGTACCCAACGGCGGCCAGAGCAGGGTGTGAGTACAACTCAGTAGGCCACCACCAATGGTGTCTACAAAATATCTAGTATGAATAGGTAGTGCATGCAAAGGAATATTAATGATAATTTCCAAGTAATTATTTAAGGTACCATTAACCAGTTTAGAGCCAAGCCATTGCCACTTCCATTACCATTCATTACACACCCATTATCACCATTTACCAATTCATCACAGTTCCATGGTTTAATCACATACACTATGTTACATGGGTCTAAGGCCAACAATCACATGTAAGAGGGTAAACACATCGTTATCCTATCTCACTAGGACTAACTCCTCATAGAAACCATAACCTCACCTCGAAGCCTTAGTCCGGGTGGATGCAACCGTTAGGAGAATAGACCCTCAGTCCCCTTTCCTAACCTATGCTTTTAGGGTGGATTTTAGAACCTTAGCCTTTACTTGACCCATGGGTGTAGATCCTCATGTCATACCCCACTCTACGAAGCCATGTGCACATGCTTATATATAATTAACCATCAACCATACAAACCATTTCCCTTTGGAAAACACTATTTAGAACAACCCACATAGGAATCCACATCATGCCTTAAACCATTAACACATTACCATTTCACATCAATTAACCATTCACCCAATTACCATGTGTTATGCCTATCTCACTAAGCATTCAATGTTAAACCCATAACCTATCCCATTATGGTCTTAAATCAGTTTACACATTAACCCATTTAACACATTTATCGTTTTCATGAATCAACCATTTATTCCAATTTAAATAACCCCTAGGTTATTGCCAAGTCTAGGTGCATCATCAAACTTCTATTCCAAGTTTAACCAATCATGCCAACATGTTCATCAAGGGATCTATAATTTACTACAACAAGGCCACTTGTTTAATAACAATCCTGAAACACGGGAAAAGTCGGCACATCCCATGGATGGCCCTAATTAGGTAAATTCTATCCCAACACATCCCACAGAGATCGTGAGGGTTCCCATTTTCCATTTTAAACGCCATTATTACCAAACATTCCATGTTTATTCAAAACATAACCAAAGGAAAGCAAGAACACAACTAAACATGCACAAATACCCAAATAACAATGGGATATCACTTGTAGACCACCTACCTTGAAACCGCGGTTGAACGCACTCTCAATCGAGTCCTTAGACCTCGATCCAACCAAACTATAGAGCTTAAACCTAAAACTCACCCAAAAATTTGGGTTTTAGAGCTTCAGAATGAGAGGGAGATAAGGTACAAACCCTAAACCAAAAAAGAGAAGCAAGGATGGGATTAGCCTTACCAGGAGCTTCGATCCGCAACCAAAGGCACCAAAAACGCCTTAGAATCGAAGAAGATTGGTCTCTTGGAGCCTTTGGGTGATTTGGTTTGTGCCTAGGGTGGAGAGGGAGGAGATGAGAGGAAATCCTGAGTGGGGTTTTAAAGCCCATAGTGGAAAACTTGTAATTTTTCCCAACTTTAAGTGGCCGCACAGTTTGTTCGCACAGTTTGGAAAACTGTGTGCAAACCGTGCGCATGCCACTGTCCAGAGGAGGATGGGTTGCACGATTTAGCCGCACGGTTTGGAAAACCGTGAACAAACCATGTGCATGCTTCTATCCAGAGGAGGAAGGGTTGCACGGTTTATCCTAGGCAGGCCGCACGGTGTGCCTGGTCGTGCGCAGGCTGTGCGCCCTGGCCTGTCTTGCCCAGATTTCCTTTCTTTTGTGCCCCAAGCCCCCAGAACACTCCCATGGCCTCTCACATATTCAGGAAAAATCCCTTGAAGCTCGAAACAAGGGATTCAACCAAACCATAATGAAAAAATACCTTTCCAAAACCGGGATCTTACAATCTCCCCACCTTATAACAGATCATCCTCGAGCTGAGTTTCCAAGCCTCATTGATCCACCGAAGAGAAGAGTTCAGGCCACTGAGCTTAGATATCTGATTCCCACTCCCAAGTTTCTTCCTGAACTTTTCCATGATTCCATAGTACTCACACTAATGGCACAACCTTCCCTCGCAAGTCCTTTTCACTACGATCCACCACACGAACTGGATGTTCCTCAAAGGGCACATCAGCCTCAAGCTCCACATCCTCAACATCAACCACGTGAGATGGGTCAGGGTGATACTATCGAAGTTGTGACACATGAAACACATCATGCATCCCACCATACTGCTGTGGAAGAGCCAATCGGTAAGCCACTGGTCTGATTCTCTCCACAATTTCAAAAGGTCCCACATACATGGGCGCCAACTTACTCGGCTTTCATATTTGACAGTGACCCAACCTTGGAGACACCTGAAGGAACACTTTATCACCCACCCCACACTCAAGAGGTATATGCCTCCAATCTTCATATGACTTCTTCCTACTCTGAGCCGTAGAAATCCGCTTCCTGGTCAACTTAACTCTCTCTGAAGTCTCCTGCATGAGACTTGGCCCCAAAAACTTAGATTCATCGGCCTGTAGCCAACACAACAGAGATATACATGGACTCCCATAGAGTGCCTCAAACGGTTCCATCTGAATCATAGACTGAGAACTGCTATTGTAGGAAAACTCAACTATTTAGAGGTGTCTCTCCAAAGAACCACCAATGTCCGAGACACAAGCTCTTAACATGTCTTCTAACACTTGGATCGTATGCTCCGACTGCCTATCCGTCTGCGGGTGGAATGATGTACTAAAAAACACATGGGTACCAAGCACCTTCTGCAACCCTTTCCAGAAACATGATGTGAAACACGTATCTCGGTCTAAAACTATGGTCTGCGAAACACCATGCAACCACACTATTTCTCGAACATACAGCTCACCCAACTGTTCAACTGTATGGGTCTTCTGAATCGGTAAGAAATGAGCCACTTTCGTTAACCGATCCACAACCACCCATATTGCATCATTATTTCCTTGGCATCCTCAGAAGACCCACGACAAAATCCATTGTCACATCATCCCACTTCCATTCTGAAATGGGAAATGGATGTAACAAACCACCTGGGCATTGATTCTCGGTCTTCACCTGCTGACAGGTAAAACACCGCGCCACAAAGCCCGCAACTTCCTTCTTCATCCCAGGCCACCAAAACTACCTCTGAAGATCACGGTACATCTTGGTCAAACTAGGATGAACTGCCCACTTTGATGCATGGAACTCACGCATCAACTCTTCCCACACACACTTTGGCACAACCACATGATCACAAACACGAACAACACCTTCCACACCGACGGCCCAGCCAGATGGTAGTTCCCCACCTTTAAGATTTTCCTTCATGATCAAACACTTAGTATTGTCAAGATGACCTTCTTTAACTCGACATAAAAGAATTGAATCTATCGATAAGTAAGCAAGAGTGACCTTACCACTCTCCTCCTGCACCTCCAGGTAAATTTCTGCAAACAAATACATCACCTTCCACTCGGTGCGGGACTCCTGAACCATCTGATTCTGAACCTTCCTGCTAAGAGCATCAGCAATATTGTTTCCCTTTCATAGCATTTACACCAAATAAAATTCAAAATACTGGATATATTTACCCATCTTAGCTGTCGAAGATTAATATCCTGTTGTGAGAATATGTACTTTAAACTCTTATAGTCGGTAAACACGGTAAACCATTCTCCCAACAGATAGTTCCTCCAACACTTCAAGTCATACACTACTACATCCAACTCAAGGTCATGAGTGGGATAGTTCTGCTCATGGGGTCTCAACTGCCTTGACCCGTAAGCCATAACCCGGACATCCTGTATCAATACAGCCCCAATTCCTATTCTAGATGCATCACAAAACACGATGTACTTATTTCCCGGCTTAGGTAATATCAAGATAGGTGCAGTCATAAGTCACTTCTTCAACTCTTGGAAGGTATTATCAAAAGCCTCATACCATTCGAACCTAATTCCTTTCTTGGTCAGGCCTGAAAGTGGTGCTGCCAAGAGAGAGAAATCCTGAATGAACATGCGGTAATACCTGGCAAAAGCCATAAAACTCTGAACATCAGAAACACTCTTGGGATGATCCCAAGATAAAACTGCCTGAACTTTCTCTGGATCCACTAACAAACTTTCCTCTAAGATGATCTGACCCAGAAAATGTACCTCACCTATCCAGAATTGACACATGGATAGCTTGGCGTATAGCCGGTGCTCTCTTAGCGTACCCAAGATGATGTCAAGATGTTGGGCATGATCGTCGTGAGTTTTCGAGTACACTAAGATATCTTCAACAAAGACAACCACAAACTGATCTAGATAGGGATGAAATATCTGGTTCATCAAATCCATAACCACTGCTGGTGCATTGGTCAAGATGACAAGCATTATAACAAACTCAAACAACTCGTACCGATGCCGAAAAGCTATATGTGGTATGTCGTATGACCTCACCCTCAACTGGTGATAACCCAACCTCAGATAAATCTTTGAAAACAATGATTCACCCCTCAACTGATCAAATAGGTCATCCTTTCTAGGAAAAGGGTACCAATTTTTCACCGTCATCTAATTCAACTTTCTATAGTCAACACACAGCCTTAAAGAACCATCCGCATTCATTGAAAAAAGAACAGGATATCCCCAAGGAGATGTACTAGGACAGATAAACCCCTTACACTCCAACTCCTCAAGTTGAACCTTTAGTTCCTAGAGTTCTGCCTATTCCATTCAGTATGGTGGAATAGAAACTGGCTCCGCTCCTAGAGGCAACTCGATTGTGAACTCAACATCCCTCTCAGGGGGTAACCCCGAGAAATCCTCAAGAAACACATCCTGAAATTGATCCACCACAGGAGGGAAAACAGAATGCTCCCATATTTCATTGTCATCAAGCATGAGACATGCCACTCGAGTTGTGATTCCACTCATCTGTCGACAAAACGGACCCACACGCCCTGCTCGAACATCCCATTTTCCATGGTGGACATAAGAATCACCCTCAAGCAACCTGAATGATACTCTGTGATGGTAAAAGTCTATATGCGCCCGATACAACACCAACAAATCCATTCCTAGGATTAGGTCAAACCTTGACATCTCGAGAATGAACAAGTACCATAGAAAATGATACCCACCAACTTCCAAGGCACATCCCTTGCATTGCTTGATATACTCAACCCGCACCCCCAACGGAGTGTCAATTGACATCACCCCACACACCCCCTCCATAGGTAAACACAGCGCTATCACATGTTTAGCAAAGATAAAAGAGTGTGTGGAACCTATGTCAAAAAACGCACTAGAAAAAGTAGAAGCTACAAGGATCGTACCTCAAACAGTCAATGGTCCAGCCTCGCCATCACTAGGCACAAAATGAACTCCCTGAAGCTGACTTTCCCCTATACCATGGGCTCCAACCTGAACACCCTGTGATGCACTGCCCTACTTGTGTGAGTGATCCTACCCTAGAGTTCCACATCCACCGCCCCTACCAGTACGGCCTGTGGAGATCCAACTGCATGCCTGATACGGGGCAACTGATCCCCTTCCCGTACCCGGCACCTTCTTTTCACCATTATGCTCACCCGCCTGCCGAGGGTTCTTGCAGAATCTCTGCACATGCCCCATCCTGCCGCGTGAACAACACTCAACTGGAGGTTGAGTACACTGACCACGCGTATACCCTGGCCTACCACACTGATATTAGAACACCTGATTTCCACTCTGAGAGGCTGACCCTCTCTTCCAGCCACTTTGCACACTTCCTCCATGTTGTGATCTCTCATGGTGTCGCTTCCAAACCTCGATAGCTGCACTAAACGTCTATCCCACTAACACCACAAGTCCACTACCCGAAGCTCCCTTCAGGTTTCCTTCTGAGATCAGTGCTTGATCTACTACCTCTACGAACCACCTCAAGAGGAAGATGATTAATTGAAAACAGATCTCATGTCTCAGCCCATCTTGGAAACGCCTTGATACTGCTGCCTCATCCCCTGTTAACACTGGGACAAAGCATCTCAAGTCAGTGAAGTGACTAGAATAGTCCATCACCGATAGTGATCCCTGAGTCAGGATCATAAACTCTACAGCCCACTCCTGTCTCAAAGTCTATGGGTAGAAATGCTCCAGAAACTTTTCCTGAAACACCTTCCACAACATTCCCTCATCTTGCTCGATCTGAGCCTGAATGTCCCACCAATGCCTAGACCGGCCCCGCAACATATAAGTGGCCAGCTTTACCCACTTTTCGACAGGGGTCTCTAGATGATCCAGTATTATCTGGACATACTCTAACTAGAACTCTGCTGCCTCTGGACCACACTCTCCGGTGAAAGTCGAAGGGTGCTGCAGCTGGAAATCCCTGGTCAGATCAAACATACTCGGTGCAACCCGACCTGGGTCCCGATCCATCATCTGCTTAAGGTGAGCCAAGTTCTCTTGCAACTGGTTTTCTCTACCTTCATTGTTCACCACATTTTCTTGTTCCTCTACTATAGGATTGTTCTCAGCAACATCCTCTCATTTCCCAATTGGTAATCAATGTCATGGTGGCATTTCTCTACAATTCCAAGAATGATATTTATCACACATACCACATAACTTTCACGACTTCATCAAAATATCTTTACTAGATACAATAACCCACATTTCATATACTAACCCAATGACATTTTCCAACTTGTTTCAAATCCTATTACTCCATTAAACATCATTTACCCACTTGTTTTATTTCATTCTTCTCATTATTTCTTGGTTTCATGAAATGCATGATGCACCCTACTTTCCTGCCCCACACACCCACCCCGTGTGTGTGCATAACAAAATTCATGTCACCTATCTCCCTAGGTGCCTAGAATGTTGCATGAATGAAAATACTCATGTTGTTAAGGCCATGAGCCAAACATCGTAAAACAATCACATCAAACCACATGTGCATCACCCAATGGTGAAATATCATCAAATGTAACATCACACAACCAAGAACAACATTTCCCACCTAGGGTGACTTGGGTTTTCCTCTGTACATGGGTTAGATACTCCCAAGAATGATTTCATTACCAAGGCCCGACACGTCTTAACCCTTGGCTACCAATCCCAAATAACAAGACCTCGGAGAAGGAGATGAAATACCTCCTCTAATACCACATTTTAATGTCCCCAACCTAGAATCCACTAAACCGGTGCTCTGAGCTAGGTGGTTACATGACCTTAAGCGCGCCTCCTCGTACGCCAAAGGCTGCCGACTAGCTGCGGGGGTCTATGTGGTCAAGTGGGGAGACTATACCCCCTTTTTATCAGAGTAAGACACAACAGAAATAGACCAATAGCGGAAACAATAATCAACAAACAAATAACATCTATAACAACCATTTCCAACAATCAAATATGTCATGTCAAACTACAAGGGAAAAAGTAAACAAAAGCCCAAAATCAAGACAATGGACAAAATCCCCAAAATGGTCCCGACTCCAAGCCTGGATCCTCCACCAAGTGCTACACAAGTACCCTCAACTATCTAGCAAGGACCCTTTCCCTTCTCTAGACCTGAAGCCATGAAGTCTACTCAAGTACCCAACAACGGCCTGAGCAGGGTGTGAGTACAACTCAGTAGGCCACCACCAATGGTGTCTACAAAATATCCAGTATGAATAGGTATTTCATGCAAAGGAATATGAATTATAATTTCCAAGTAATTATTTAAGGTACCATTAACTAGTTTAGAGCCAAGCCATTTCTAATTCCATTACCATTCATTACACACCCATTATCCCCCATTTACCAATTCATCACAGTTCCATGGGTTAATCACATACACTATGTTACATGGGTCTAAGGCCAATAATCACAAGCAATAGGGTAAACACATAGTTATCCTATCTCACTAGGACTAACCCCTCATAGAAACCATAACCTCACCTCGAAGCCTCAGTCCGGGTGGATGCAACTGTTAGGAGAATAGACCCTCAGTCCCCTTTCCTAACCCATGCATTTAGGGTGGAGTTTAGAACCTCAATCTTCACTCAACCCGTGGGCATAGATCCTCATGTCATACCCCACTCTATGAATCCATTTGAACATGCTTATATATAAGTAACCATCAACCATCCAAACCATTGTCCTTCGGTAAACACTATTCACAGCAACCCTCATGGGAATCCACATCATGCCTTAACCCATTAACACATTACCATTTAAAATCATTTAACCATTCACCCAATTTGCATGTGTTATGCCTATCTCACTAAGCATTCAACATTAAACCCATAACCTATCCCGTTATGGTCTTAAATCAGTTTACACATTAACCCATTTAACTCGTTCATCATTTTCATGAATCAACCATTCATTCCATTTAAAATAACCCCTAGGTTATTGCCAAGTCTAGGTGAATCACCTAAATTCTATTACAAGTTCAACCAATCATTCCAACATGTTCATCAACGACTCTACAATTTACTACAAAAAGGCCACTTGTTTAATAACAATCCTGAAACTCAGGAAAAGTCAGCACATCCCATGGAAGGCCCTAATTAGGTCAAGTCTATCCTAAAACATCCCATGGGGATCATGAGGGTTCCCATTTTCCATTTTAAACACCATTATTACCAAACATTACAAGGTTATTCAAAACATAACCAAAGGAAAGAAAGAACACAACTAAACATGCACAAATACCCCAATAACTATGGGATATCAGTTGTAGACCACCTACCTCGAAACCATGGTTGAACGCACTCTCAATCGAGTCCTTAGACCTCGATCCAACCAACCTTTGGAGATTCAACCTAAAACTGAACCAAAAATTAGGGTTTTAGAGCTTCATAATGAGAGGGAGAGAAGCTACAAATCCCAAACCAAAAATATAAGAAAGAATGGGATTAGCCATACCTGGAGCTTCGATCCACAACCAATGGCACCAAAAATGCCTTATAATTGAAGGAGATCGGTCTCTTGGAACCTTTGGGCGATTTGGTTCGTTCCTAGGGTGGACAGGGAGGAAATGAGAGGAAATCCCGAGTGGGGTTTTAAATCCCGGAGTGGAAAACTTGTAATTTTTCCTAACATTAAGTGGTCGCATAGTTTGTTTCCATGGTTTGGAAAACCATGAGCAAACCATGTGCATGCCACTATCCAGAGGAGGAGGGGTTGAATGATTTAGCCGCATGGTTTGGAAAACTGTGCGCAAACCGTGCGCATGCTTCTTTCCGGAGGAGGAAGGGTCGCACGGGTTAGCTTGGGTAGGCCGCACGGTTTGCCTGGCCGTGCACAGGCCATGTGCCCTGGCCTGTCTTGCCCAGATTTCCTTTCTTCCGTACCCCGAGCCCCTGGAACACCCCCAAGGCTTCTCACACTTTCATGAAATATCCCTTGAATCCCGAAATAAGTGATTCAACCAAAACATAATGAAGACATACCTTTCCAAAACCGGGATATTACACATTTATAAACCACATGTATAATGAATATGTTACATAATGTATGAGTAACTGAATAGATAAATTGGGAATTTCCTGAGAGGATTATATAAATGAGCCTACTTCAATATAATGGTATATGAGATCTCATCGAATCCTTGGTCTTCACTCTTCCCTTCCCTGAAATCTATCTTTTCTCTTACCCTTTTCCTGAGTGAGGCACTAGCATGTTGTGGAAGTAAATAGGGACCCACGCAATCATTAAGAGATTCTAGGTGATCTGTGGATACACTATAGAGGAGGGATTCCATTTGGTCACCTCTTTTTTGATCTTTATCCACCACAGATGTTGGAGATGAGGAATCAGAAGCTATATTATGGTGAGAGGTTGGCATTTTATTTATTTTTATAGTATGTTTTTTCAATATTCTTACTTGATTTTTCTGAGACCTAGGTTTTTAAATTTTTTATACTATGTTTAACGATTCTCATTAGATCCTTTAAAATCTAGCAATGCTATCAAATCTATTCCATGTGATTTGATTCAAGTGATCACACTAAAAATGAAAAGTTTCATTCTGTTATATAACATATTGAGTATCATTGCTACATTAAAATATATTTGATATTATAAGGAACTATTTGTGTATTATAATGTAGGTATAATGAATTTAATGTTATATTATCCTAGATTCATCCTATGTAGATGTCAGTTTAATGTGTTTAATCTCATGAAAGCATTTGATTAATCATACATGAACCATTCTTCATCACATTTAATCTAATATGGGCCAATAAAAATCCAATATTATATGATTTAATAGTGATAATACCTCGTTTTTTCATATTTTAATCATAAATAATTTAACATAACAAGATTTTATGATATATTTATCTATAAATAAATTTGATTTCTTTGATGTCCTGTAATACACGCAACCTCGAGTATAAATGAACTATAATATAGTATACTATTATAACCAAACTATTAAATTGTAAGAATGAATAGGAATAACCAAATTTTGGAAAAAAATATGTATAAATATTTTATATAAATAAAATATATTTTTAATAAATCCATTCTGTTCTTTAAAATTGGATTTTTCTATAAAAATAGATTTTATTGGTTTTTGTGAACAAATAATATAATTAATTTCCTAAAATTTTAGAAAATTTATTTGAAAAAAGGTAATTAATTTTTGAAATCGACATTTCAAAATTATCACATATTTAATTTTTGGGATTCTTTTGAAAATATTGATTTTTAAATGAATAATCAAATTTACTGATTTTTATTGAAAGCTATATTTTGGTTTTCAAGAATTTATAAAGTTAGATTTTATTTTAAATAGTATAAAAGTAAAATTAGTTATATTATATTGTAAATAATCTAATTATGTGCATTATAATCAATTTTATTTTTTAATTTGGTATAAAAACATTTTTATACTTAAAAATTCATTTTTCGGAAAAATTATTTTTTTTCATTGTGTTTTGCGGGTTTCTCTTAAATTAATTTATTTCACTTATATAAATTGAATTATGAAAAATATATTCCAAATTTTGAATCCAGATTTCCAAATTTGGTAAATATGTCCCTTTTATTTTTTGTTATTATGAATAGTAACATTGGTAAATTTTTGTCGCCTCAGTATGGGTAAAACAGGTAAAATAAGATTAAAACTTTGGGATAAGGCTTTAAAATTTCTCCTACACTTTATTTTATCCTATTTTGTGGGATAATTTAGTCCATTTCCATACAATTCTTAAATATATGGCCACTTTGTTCCATTTTTCTTTGATTATGACCTTTATATTAATTTAAGAAAAGAATAAATACAAAATGTCACTATCTCGACATTAATATCTCTAACAATTTTATATAAGGATAAAAAGTAGAAAATTTGGTTCTAAATGTTTATTTGAAATATTAACTATTTTTTATCATGTCGATTTATTTTTAATTTTTAGTGATTGAATAATTTCCTTAAATGCTTAGGCAGCACTGACACAATATTTATTCAATTAATATAAAAATAAAATAAATGATTTTACAAATATTAAAATTAATGAAATTTGGATGAATTATTTTGTTACATGAATTTTTTAAATAATTATAACATATTAGGGATGTTTTAAAGGTTTTTATTCAAAATCCATCACTATTTTGATGTATTTAAAGTCAGAGTAAATGAATTGTTCCAAAAATGAAATTAATGATATTTTATAATAAAAACTATTTTATTAAATGATCTAAAATTCATAAAAATACTATCTTAATCCAATTTAATTGTATATGGTTAAAAATATCAACCATTTTCCATTTATAGGTCACTTTTCCTTTTATAGTAAAATTTATATTAATTTAATTCTTTATGTAATTCCTAGAGCGCCCCTACCCTCATTTATAAAAGGGAACATCTTATCCTCTATTGATAATAAATTTTTATATTTATATCTCAAAACAATAACTACCATAATAACTTTATATATTCCTTTACACATCTTAGATTCTTTTTTCAAAAGACCATCCATTCAAATCTTAAGGTGTAATCCAATGAAGGTTTCCCAATGAAAACGGTATAACTCTTAACTAAGCATTTTCGTTTTTATTTATTATTATACCTTCTATAAATATATGATATCCATTAAAATAATTAATTAATTATATTAAATATACTTATTTTTTATTATGATGATAAATAAACCATTATCCACCTTCTTCCCATCTATTGGAAAATGATAACTTCACTTGTGCGTATGTGTGGACTACCACCTCCACGAAGCGTTGTGATTAATTTTTTATTTCTTATTTACATGGATGTTAATAAGGATATATTTAATGACTATATATAATATATATTATATAATAATTATTCTTTAAATTTTAATTATTATTTACCTATTTTTCATTTCATCCTTCAAAAACTAAAAAACGTCATTCATGCGTATGGACGGCCTACCATTTCCATAAATGGTGTAATTAATTTTTATATCTCTACATTATATGGATGAATCTAAATAAATATATATAATTAATATATATTATATTTATAACATGATTACAATTTAGGAGATTATGGAACCATGATCAATGTATAAGGATTGGGACTTCTGAACCAAAACATGCATGAAAAACTAAGCAGTTATCACCTAGAACAATGACTTTAATAAATGGGTGATAAGATGTTATAAGAAAATCATATATGGTGTGATATATATGAGTATGTTTATGTAATACTATATAATAAAACTATATAATTTATATATTAGGTTTGAATGCATACTAATAAAGATGAGACATGAGGTAAGGGATTTTCAACTCACTTTTATTTTTGTGAGACACATATTATATTCCCCACATATTTCTTTTATGTAGTGTATAAAATTCCCATGAATGTTTTTTGTGATTATTATAACAAAAATTATGGGGATATACATATCCATACAATTTTATCTCTTTCATCAGGTTTTGATCTAATTGTTACCAAAGTGGTAAGGGATTTATGTTTCAATATCATTTTATTGAAGATTGTTTATGCTTGAATTTTTATTCAGCTGATTATATGATCATTATTTTTTAAATTCCTTTCATTTTTATTCTCTTATATTTATTTTTTTAGAATAAAATTTTTCCTTTTATTTTCATCACTTTAAGTACACAAGATACTAAAAGAATGTTTTTAAGGAAAACCAACCATTTTTTACTATTTGGTTGATAATATTTTCTTCCATGTCCATGTTTATTTAAAAAAATAAATAATATTTTGATTATTATATAATGGTTGTTAAAATTAATTTTTACCCATGTTTTATTTTCTTTATAAAAAATTCAAAGGAATCTTCTTATCATTTTCTGAATGAGGTACTTTTGACTGTGTACTAAAAATGTGAATGGAATCTTTGTTTTAAAATATATTGAATAAACAAAATTTCATGCCACTATAACTAATCAAATATTTGAAGATTACTTTACATGTTTCAAAGGTTATTTTAAAATAAAACATTTTCCATAGTCTTTTAGATATATTTAGATTTTAAATATGTTTTTTCAAAATGAAATGGGTATTTTCCTCAAGAAATATTTTAGAGATCATTTAAATGAATTTTTATCTATAATAACATCACATGAATTTAATTATTCTTTACTATGGATATGATCCAATGATACCAAACTTATTATTTCTCTAGATATTTTATTATTTTTATGATGAGATTTATATGAAATCTATTTATTTTCCATAGGTTTTGATATGATGAAATGATGAAATGTTTATAAAACCTGTTTATTTTCAACAAGTTATGTTATAATGATATGATAAATATTTTATAATTATGTGGAACACATATGTATTGTTTTCATAATGTGATGTGTGGGCCCAGAATTATATATCCCTCAAATACATTGGGAAAAAATTTATATCTCATGAGATAATTATGGGAAATAAGTCCATGTGGTTGATTCACTATGAGAAAGAGGTTGTTGTTCTTGATCCACTATAGAAAATAGGTAGTGATCCTTGATCCACTTTGGGAAAAAAGTTATGATGCCTATTCATTTATGATATGGGAAATAGGTGTTTATGCCTGGTCCACTATGATTTGATGGTATTTATAGTTAAATTTGACATATGAAATGGTTTCTATACCTATGATGGTTCCATAATTTTATGACATGTTTTTATAATTATGATTTGAACTTATAGTTCATGTTTGATGATATCTTTCCCTTATTATTCATATCTTTTGAAATGATAAAGTTTTATACCATGACTCATGTTTATGACCTATGAAAAATTGGGTATGAACTTTGTATGTAATGGTTATGATCCCATTCCCTTTTTCTTATCTTATTCTTTTATATGATCATTGATTGATATCTCATATGTTTTCCCTTAGAGATCATCTAAGTTTACCATTTCTTTTGTTTCCTTTCCCTAGGTTATAGTGAATGTTTTTAAGTAGGGTAGTTCAAGAGGGGTACAAAGTGAGAAGGATATTATGAGAGAGATGAAGAATATAAATAAATAAGATTTTTATGTATCTAGTCTCCAAAGACACTAAAACTTTGTGGTTATAATGTAGATCATATTGTTATGTATTTAATATTCATCTAAAAAGGTGTAATTTTTATACATAAAATGATTGGGACACTTCAGATAGTATTAGAGTGAGGTTTAGTTAATATTTGGATATTATGATTGTAAAATTTTAGTAAAAACCCTAGGGATAAGTCTAAGTATTCAATAACATCCTAAAGTTTTAGTAAGATATAGATTATGTGGTTTTTCTAATAATACATCTCTGTCTGGATACAACAAGTAAACATAGTTTTATCACAAATACATATAGGGGTAATAAATCTGAAAAGAGTTGGTTGATTATATCTTAGTCATCATTCTGGTGCATAGTGAATGGTCCCTTAATGCACACAATCTTTGACAATCCTAAGGGATACACTTGGGTTAATTCACATTTTCCTTATAGATCATTATTAAGTATTTGAATATATAATGACCAAATATGATCTTGTTTAAACCAAAGTTTTCATAGATAAAAAAAGGTTTTATAATTTAAGACATATCAAGAATGAATTTATTAGGATATCTTATCGATGAAAGTGTAAACATGAAATTCCAATAGGAATTAATTCTATTTTATCAGTATTACTACCTATTGATAAGGGTTATTTATCTCAGATGGTTTGGGATAAAGTCGACATTAATGATATTCCTATTGTATGAGAGTTTGATGATGTCTTTTAAGAATACATTCATGATATTCCTCTAAAATGTGAATTTGAGTTTTCAATAGAACTCATACCTAGTGCTAAAACTATTTCAAAGAATCTAGATATAATGTCCTCGATTTAATTTTTTGGAGTTGAGGAATCAACTCCAAGAGAATATTGAAAAGGGATTCATTCAGCTAAGTGTTTCATATTTGGGTGCATCTTTTCTTTTTGTTAAGAAGAATGAGGGATCAATGTGACACTTGTTCTTTTCTTAAGTATAAAGATGAATCAATGTGACTCTACATTTATTATTAGAAAATTAATAAGATCACTATCAAGAATAATAATCCTCAAAACTATAATGGTGATTTCATTGATTAATTATGAAGACATCAATAGTTCTCTAAGATTAACCTTCATTCTTGATATCATCAATTAAGAGTTAAGAAGGAGGATATATCCAAGACAAACTTCCATGTGAGTTATGGGAATTATGACTTTATAGTGATTCCATTTGGACTTAATAATTCACCTTATATCTATATGGATTTAATAAATATAACCATTAGATATTACCTTAATCAATTTGTGGTAGTATTTATAGATGATATTATTATATATTCAAATCTAAATAAATAGCCTAAAGATCATTTGAGAATTGTGGTAAATACCTTGAGGAAGTATAAGTTGTATGAAAATTTTACCAAGTGTGAATGTTAGATTTAGAAAGTTTTATTATTAGGTTATATAATCTCAAGTAAGGGTATATCGGTGGATCCTTCAAAGATGGAAGTTATCAAGAAATGTAAAAGAAAAAACATGATAACTGAAATCTATGGTTTTCTTCAATTTTTTGGATATTGACTTTATTTTGTGAGATATTTCTCATTTCTGTCTAATCCATAAAAAAAGTTGACTCAGAAAGTGGTTAAGTTCTTATTGATAGATTAATGTGAACAAAATTTCAATGAGTTAAAGAGATAGTTGGTCAGTGAACCTATTCTCACACTACCCTATAGTGGATAAGTTTTTTTGATTTGTTGTCATGCATTAAAGAATGGTCTGGTATGTGTACTCATATAGAATGACTTGGTGAGAGAATATGCCTCACTCCCATGGAAAATACATGAGAAAATTTACCTGACTCATGATTTAGTGATGGCACGGGTAAATTTTTCATTAAATATATATAGGTAAAATATATATGGTGAAAGGTGTGACATGTATATGGATAATAAAATATTAAAGTATAAATTTATATGGAAATAGTTGAATATTTTCCTGAGAATATGGTTGGAATTCAATAAATATTATGACTACTCAATACATTTCCACTCTAGGAAGGAGAACAAGGTGGATGATTCCTGGAGTCAAAAGTACCATACAAGTCTATCCATGAAGAGGATTGAAAGTGATATAATACTTATGTATTTATATAATATGAAACATGAAATTCCTAGGAAAGGTGATACATCCTATCTTTCTTATATGAATGTTCAACAATCTAACCATGTGAAGATTAGATAGGCATAGAGGGAAGATGTGGAACTGTATAAGAAATTAAGGAGTGGTCCAAGTTAAACCACGGTAGTGATGGAATGATAAGGTTTAGGAATAGAGTATGCATCCCTTCAATACTGGAATTAAAGAAGGAGATGTTATATGAAGCTTATAGTTCTCCATTCTCCATATATCCTGGAAGTGTAAATATGTATAGAGATTGGAATGAATATTTCTGGTGGGACATCCGGAAAATGGATATTTCATAGTATATATGTTGATGTCCGGTATGTCATAAAGTTAAGGATAATTGATATAAGTATAAGGGGTTATTAGAACCATTACCCATACATGAATGGAAATGGAAAAACATTATCATGGATTTCATAGTTAGAATCCCCAAAACATTTAAAGGGAACAAATATATTTGGGTTGTAGTCAATTACCTTATGAAGTCAGCACACTTCATTTCCATTAGATAATATTGTTATCTTGATCATATTTATAGTTTATACATTAATAAAGTTGTGATATTTCATGGAGTAACATATTTTATTCTATCTAATCGGGATTTGAGGTTTACCTCAATGTTTTGGAGAATTGTTCAATAAAATCTGGATGAAGAGTTGGGTTTCAGTATTTCATATCATCCTAAAATATATAGTCAGTCTAAGATGACCATTAAAACTCTAGAATACATGTTGATATCTTTCTTTATAGATTTCACAGATGGTTGGGATCAACAACTTTCTTGGGTATAATTTTCTTACAATAATATCTTTTACCCAAGCATTCATATGTATCCTTATGAATCCTTCTATGGAAATAAGTGTATAACTCTAACATTTAAAGATGAATTTGGATAAATAAATCTTTTGGGAGATGATATAGTTGAATATATTTCAAAGAAGGTAAGATTCATTCAGTAGAACATAAGGGAAGCTCAGAGTCTATAGAAAAGTTATATTGACAATCATTAGTGGGATCTAGAGTTCAAAGTTGGTGAAAAAATATTCCTACTAGTATATCCTTGAAATAAGTTTATGAGATTAGGAAATAAGGGAAAGACTATCCCTATATATATCGATCCTTTTGAGATTCTTGATCGCATCATAATGTATCTTATTATTAGGAACTTCCATAGGTACTCTCTCAAGTTCATGATGTGTTCCATAGATCTCTCCAAAAAAAGTACATACCTTATCCTTCACATGTACTAAACTCAAAGGTTATTCCATTGGGGTAATATCACTCTTGTAAGTAATGTTTGGTTGAGATTCTATATCATATAGAAAAATTACTATGCAACAAGACCACTGTAATGAGATTCTAGATCATAGAGAGAAATTACTATGCAACAAGACCACTCACTTGGTCAAAGTTTTATGGGAAAACTATAAATTAGAGGAAGTTACTTAGGAACCTGAGGATGTGATGAAATAGATATATCCTTAATTTTTTTATATTTAAGTGATGTAATTTTGATTGAAAATTTTATTTTAAGTGGGTAGAATGTAACACCTTGATATTTTAGGATATAGTTATCTATAAATAAATTTGATTTCATTAGTAGTTTGGGATACACACAACCTTGAGTCTAAATAAACTATAATGTAGTATATCATTATAAACTACCTATTAAATTAGAAAATTTTATAGTAATAACCACATTTTGAAAAAAAAAATGTGAACAATTTTTAGATAAATAAAATATATTTTTAATAAATTCATTATATGCTTTAAAAACACATTTTCTGTCAAAAATGGTTTTTATTGCTTTTTATGAAAAAATAATAAAACTAATTTCTTCCAATTTTATAAAATTTATTTAAAAAATGAACTAGGTTTTTAAATTTTTTATGTTAAAATTATCTTATAGTGAATTTGTAGGATTTTTCTAAAAAATGATTTTTTAATTAATAGTGAAAAATACCAAATTTTATTAAAAACTTTATTTTTTCTACAATAATTTAAAAAGTTAAATTTTTTTAAAATGATTTCATAGTAAAATTAGTTCTATTATATTATGAATAATCCAATTAAGTTCATTATAATAAATTTTATGGTTGAATTTGGTATAAAAACATGTTTATACTTGAAATGGAATCTTTCTAAAAAACTTTTTTTTCATTGTGTTTTGCAGTTTTCTCTTAAATTAATTTATATCACTTATCAAAATTGAATCAATAATAATTTATTCAAAATTTGGAATCAGGAGGTCCAAATTTTGAAAATATTTCTCTTTTATTTTTTATCATTAAGAATAGTAACCTTGTTAAAAAAAATTCACCTTACTAAGGGTAAAACGGGTAAAATATGATTAAAACTTTGGAATAAGGCTTTAAATTTTCTATAACACTTTTCTTTATCCTATTTTATGGGTTTATTTTATATATTTACACCCAATAATTGAATATATCTCCACTTGGTTTTATTTTTCTTTTATTATGGCCTTTATATTAATTCAAACAAATAATAAATACAAATTGTCACCCTCTTGACTTTAATATCTCTAAATTTTTTACATGAGGATAAAAAGAGGATAAGCTTGGTTTTAAATGTTTATTTTAAAATCAAATTAATTTCTTATCATGTTAATTTATTTTTAATTTTCATTTATTGAATAATTACCTTAAATGCTTACACAGCATTGACACAATATTTATTTAATTAATATAAAAAAATAAATGATTTTAAAAATATTAAAAGTAATATAATTTGGATGAATTATTATGTTAAAATAATTTTTTATATAAATATTGTTGAGTCAATAAGGTTTTCCTTATGACCTTTCCATTCCTTCATGTACGGGGAAGATTGTTGAGTCATTAAGGTTTCCTTATGACTTTACCATTCCTCTTGTTTTGAAAATCACAAACACCTTATTCTAAGGAAAATCTTATTTTACCCCTGTTTTACTTCTACAAGGAAAATTCCCTTCCCCAAAGAAATTTACCCTTGTCTATATTTCATTGTTCATATCATAAATTTTCTAAGTATAAAACTCAGATTGAAACCAAAAACCTCGGAATCATATAATACTTAGATAAGAGGTATTCTGTTTAAGAATCCGAATTCCGGATACGAACTCTCATGAAGTTCAACTCTGAATTCCGGTTATGAACTCTCATGAAGATTAACTCCGAATTCTGGATACAAACTCTCAGGAAGTTCAACTCTGAATTCTGGATACGAACTCTCATGAAGTTCAACTCCAAATTCTGGATACGAACACTCCTGAATTTTGACTCCGAATTCTGATTATAAACTTATGTAAAGTTTGAATATGAATTCTGATTACGAATTCTAGTTACGAACTTCTCTATGTTCTGACTTTGAGTTCTATGAATTCATACTCTGAACTCCTATGAGTTCTGACTCTGAATTCTCATGAACTCTAACTCCAAACTTCATAATTTCAGGTTCTGAATTCTTGTGAATACAGAATCTGAATTTCCTTGAAATTCAGACTCTGAAATTCTATAGAATTCAGGTTATTAATTCCTACAAAACAAAATTCGAATAACCTTGTATTGTAGAAACCTAACTCTCATCTACTTACATTCCGAATTCATTTGTGATTAGACTCCAAACTCTCATTCCGAATATCAGATTCTAGTTATGATTACACTCATCTTAGTTATAAAATAATGTCTTGCTTTCAGTTATTAACTAATCATTGTTTGAGTGACACATGTACAGGTCCCTCTAAAATTCAAGGAAGAATATTACTGTTAGACGAGGGAGCTGACCGTTAGAGCTGTGCCTATAAATAGGATCTCATTTGAATATGCTCGAGACTTTTTGAGACTTTTTACAAAGTGCTAGTGAAGTGATGTCTAGGGAGGGAGGCTCTTATAAACTCTCAGGCTTCGTGAAGAAAGTTTTGAACTACTTGTTCAAACTTTGCTTCATGCATATTTTCTTAGTGCATAGGTTTGATTTCCTTGAAATTGGAGACTTCGGGTTGTGAAGTCAGAGGTGCCGATTTCCTTACAAATCGAGGGCTTGCGGGGATAGAAAGATATATACCGATCTTCGGATTGAGGTCTTACCTAGGTTTGGGTAAGATAGACTTTCTTGAAAGTGTAAATCCATGGACCTCTTATCCAGGGTTGTTGGATACCCTTCTCTTTGGGTTAAAAGAGTTATTACTTGTTTCTTGTTACTTTTAATACTTTGTTTTCAGCTGTGTATTTTAGTTGTTGAGGAAAGTATAACTTTATTATACTTTCTTAAACTTTTACTCTGATATTATAGGAATCTATACACTTTAAGGTGGAATCTTAGTTTGTGTAAACTTTTGTTAAGTTTCATTTCCAGAATCACTTTTCAGGAATCAAGCAAGTTATTAGAACTTAGAGGTGTTGTGAATTTTGGTTACACAAAATTACATTAGGGGTTTTTTTAAAAGTATACAATTCACCCCCCCTCTTGCATTTGAGCATCTCATTACATATTTGATCCTATATTTGGTATTATAGATTATATCATACATAGACATACCATCCTAACAATTGGTATCAGAGGTTGGAAACCTCAAACCCTGTACGAATCTCACAATTGGTATCAGGGCGTTGGTTCAATCTGAATTAATCCCACGATTAGATTCAGAAGAGAATACTCAGAATTGATTTCTCGGAATCATATTTTCCAGATTCATATTTTTTAGAATCTGTTTTTTTTTGGACTCACATAGTTCGGATTCAGTTTTTCTTAGAGATACTCTTTCTCTTTGTTTTCCTTTCTTAGGAATATTTTCTTTGTTTACAAACTCTTATTACTAACAAGTTTTTATGCCAATGATTTTCTTAAGAATGGAAGGTTTAAACGTTGGTTCTATAGATAATCTAAATCCTAACAGACCTCCTGTTTTTGATGGAAATGATTATGAGTACTGGAGAGATAGGATGAAGACTTATGTTATCAATACTGGAGTTGATAACTATCTAATTCTGACTGGATATTATAAAATTATGGATAAGGATTTTAAAACCTTTACAAATCAGGATAAATCATAATATTAATCAAATTTCAGAGTCAGAAATACTTTGTTATGTTCCATTACTAGGAACATCTATAGTCAAATATCATCATGTGAAGTTGTAAATAGTGTTTGGAAGAAACTTGAATTTACACACTTTGGTACATCTAAAGTCATAGAGACAAGAAGAGCTATGTTGAGAGATGAATACCATGGATTTAACTTTCCTTATGGAGAACCTATAAGAAAAGTACATCAAAGGTTTATGACTATCGTGAATAGCTTGTAATATTTAGGAGAAATAGGTTTAGATGATGAGGATCATGTGGATAAGATCATAGATATCATGCCAAATGAATGGGAGTCCAAGAGGATAGATATTGATGAGAATAGGAAAGTCACTCGGATTTCCTTAGATGAGTTGTTTGGAACTCCTCTTCAACATGAAACCAGAATGAAGAGAGATGCTAAAAATGTCAAGAAGAAGAATGGGAATTGAGGAGTTTCTTTCACAACCACTTCTAAACATATGAAATCCAAGACCCCAGAAAGAGTAACTAGATCAAAGACAAAGAAAATCATTATTCATTCAGAATCTAGTGGCACAGAAAAGTCTATGAATGAATTAGATAATCTTTCTCGAAGAATGAATAAGATTGTAGCTCAAAAAAACCATTAGAATAAGTACAAGAATAAAAATTATAGAGATAATAAAGATGGAGAAGTTACTTGTTATAAATGTATAAGAATAGGTCACATCATACCAGATTGTCCTTTGTTGAAGAAGAAGGAAAAGAAGAAAAGGAATTCAGAAAGTAACAAGAAGAAATTATATCATTCAAAACACAAGAAAAGTCATAAAGCTAATGATACTTGGAGTTCTAGCTGTGGAGACTCTTCAGAAAGTGAATCTTCTGAATATGATTCTTCAACACAAAATAATATGGGATTCATTGCTAATACTTATTTCCCTAATATATGTCTTATGGCCAAGGTACACTCTACCGAGGCTTTGACAAATTTACCTCTTGATAAGAATTACTATTCTGAAAATAGTACTTCCAATGAAGATAATTCATCCTCAGAAAATGAAGAAATACCTTTATATGAAGAAGTTTCTAGATTTTCCAAATTACATGAAGCAAAAAATTGTAAAATTTCTAAGAAATTAGAGAAGGAAAATACTAGGGAAGAAATTATTACAAAAGAGATTTCAGATCTTTCTACCAATCTTAGAGATAAAGAAGAGCTTTTAGAAAAACATTCTAAAGACCTTTAGGAAGTAAATTTTGTTAAAGAAGAACTGTCTAAAGATCTTAAGAATGTTATTTTAGAGATGAATGTTTTTGAGGAAAAATCTAACTCTAAGGAAATGATTCCTGAGGATAGGAATTTAGTTATCAGAATAAAATCCGAAATACTTTCTCTTAAGAATCTTCTTGAAAACATTACCTCTGGGAAGGAAAATTTTGACAAGATGTATTCTCAAATTAAACCTCAAGGGAACACTATTGTAGTAGGTTATACTCACTAGAAACCGGTTTTCAAAAAAAATATTTTGTTCCATCTAGAGCCCCTTTTTGCACTATGTGTCAAAGTGGTGGGCATTGGAAGAAGAATTTCTCCTTGAATAAATTTCAATATCTTGGGTTTCATAAAGTTTATTTTTCTAAACAAATGTGGATACCCAAAATTTTGTTGTCTAACAATTCTGGATCCAAGAAAGTTTGGATTCCGAAAGTCTAACTCTTTTGTTTTCAGGAAAATAGAGAAGGTACGAACAGCAATATGTGGTACATAGATAGTGGATGTTCCAGGCATATTACTGGTAAGAAAATTTATTTTGAAAAGATTATCAAGAAGAAAGGAGGAAAAGTAACTTTCGGGAATAATGCTCAAGGAGAAATTATTGGTATAGGTAACATTGTTCTTCTTGGAAAAACATTGATTTCAAATATTTTATTCCTAAAAGGAGATATCATTCTTCAATTCATCTGAAATCAAGATCAACTTGCTGATATTTTCACAAAATCTTTACCTAATAATAGATTTGAATAAATTAAACAGAATTTAGGAATGATAACTATGAGGTAATCTTCCTCCATTAACTTTCTGTTAAAACAATATCTTTATAGTAATAAACTTCTTTTCAAAGGGGGAGTACATTTGTTATTGAAGTTTTTAAAATTTTCGTAATGAAAATTTTTGTAGTTGGTTTTTCAAATTTTTCGTTATTGGTTTTTCAAAATTCTCATAATGAAAATTTTTGTAGTAGCTTTTTTTTTCAAAGTTTTCGTAATGAATATATTTGAACCTGAAGTTTTCATAATGGAAATCTTCAGAACATAAGTTTTATTAATGAATATATTCGGACCTGAAGGTTTCGTAATGAAATTATTTAGACCTGAATTTTTCGTAATGAAATCTTCGGAACTAAAGTTTTCGTAATGAAAATCTTCAGATTTGAAATTTTCATAATGGAAATTCTCAGATTTAAAATTCTCATAGTAATGTTTTTGTATTCAAGTTTTTTTTAATCCAATGTTCTTCAAAAAGAAAATCACCTATTACGAATAATCTTCCTAGCAATCTGAAAGGTATGATTTCCTTCTTAAATTTTCATAGTCATTATGTCATTTCTGTTAGTTTCTTTTTATTTTAAAATTTCTTGGATTCTAGTTTTCTTAAATCCGAATGTTTTTTTAAAACCTTAAAAGATCATATTCAACAAAAAATTTCCCTTGTGGCTATCATATCAACCATCAGATCAAATCAGAAGGTTTCCCAACCGTTAGATTGGAATTTGAAGTTGAAAGGTCACTTAATCGCCTATATAAAGGGGACCCTGATGGTTTCCCCACATTGGTTATCAAGCTTTTGCATCTCTAAGCTCTACCCCTCTACAAAATCCCATTCCAAACTTTTCTGTAGAACTCCAGTCCGAATGTCTGCAGAATCTCCTTCTCAGGATATGTCTACTATTAAGCTGATTTCATAATGGAAAATATACAGGGAGAGTTTAGTTCATCCAAACTTCTTCAATAAGTATGACTCCATTATTTCCAAGAACATAAATCTTAATAGATGGGAAATTATAGTTATCTCGAAGACAGCAGCTCAAGATGTAGTCTATCTGGATCTTCTCATCAAATTATATGAATCAGTTTTCTTCTTCAAGGAAGAGGGTAGAGAAAAATTCTCGTTCAAGAGTTATGGCAAGACATATAAACTTTATTACACCAAGGCTGCAAGCTTGGTGGGGCTGTAATTTGAAGTTGAAGCCAAATTCTTCTCTCACAAACTACCAGAGGTTCAAGGTAGTTTCATTAAGGCAAAGGCTATGTAATGCCTTGGGCTCAAAGATTTCAAGACAGCCAAGATTTCTCATCTATCTACCAACAATCAGATTCTACAGCTATGGGTTCAAGGTCTCATCGTACCAAGAAAGGGTGATAAGGACACCCTTAAGAAAATTGAAATGTATATTTTGGATTTTTTGGTAAAAATAAGGAAGGTGAACCTCATGAAACACATCCTAATTACGATTCAGAACATCAAGAATGGAAATCTGAGAGCTCATATTATTATGTATATGAACTTACTCTCAAAGCGGATAGTTCGGTGCCTAGAATCTTTCAAGATCCCCTACAGTTCCAAGATGAGGAATTTTAAGGTAATGATGATCAGTGATGATACACTTAAAAGGATGAAGGTTTCTTTCTCCAAGGATTCAGGAGAATTATATGATCTACCTGAGCAAGAGGCATAAGCCAATCTGGAAAATGTTGAAAAAGTTGAACCATCAAAGAAACCAGGTAAGAAAAGAAACTTAAAGGGTGTGGAAGTTGAATATAAAACCCCTAAGTCTAAGGAAGTCCAATCCGCACCTCCTAAACCCAAAAAGAAAAAATCCTACCCGGATGAAGTTGTAGAAAAATGGAGGTAGGATAAGAAGAATAGAAAAGAAGGGGATCCACAGTTCAGTTTGGATCCTACTAAGGATAAGGCCTTGAAAGAAAAATCTGCTGATGAGATAGAGAAGTAGGACAAGGATAAGAAGCTCAAGAAGAAGATGTCAGAGGCCGAAATTTGTCAATCCCTTCTAAGGGATGCTGAAATTTCTATGGGGAATATTCCTATTCTGAAATCTTTTCTAGTGGAACCATTTCCTGAGACTCCGGGAAAGAAGTTTATGTCTCTGGAAAAAGTCAAAAAGAAGGAAGTTGAGAAGGAAGTTTTAGAAGAAGTCCAGGAAGCTCAAAGCTTTGAAAATAGAACTAACTTGTTAAATTAAGTAGAAGATTTTCAGGATAAGGAGATTACTTCCGAGAAATTTTCACTCCGGACTTCTCAAGCCAGATCATCTAAACTTGTTACACCTAGAGATGATGAGAAGGGTGAAGAGGAAGTCAATAAGTCATCTGAGTAAGAGATTTATAATCATGACTTTATTCTTCTTAAGGATATTGAAGCTAGAGAAGATAAGAAAAAACTTGATGAAGACAAGATTTTACAATTATCCGAAAGTGAGAAGGATTATCCTGATGAGGAAGAAGTACTAAAAATTGATAAGGGTAAACAAGTGGTTGTTAACACCCCAAAAAAAGATATTATCAGAAAGAAAGAAGTTGGAGGAACCTCAAAGAGGAAGTTGGTAGAGTTAGAGGAATAACCATCTCCTATCAAAATGTCTAATTCGGAGTCATCTTCCTTAGGTAATGATTTTTTTGTTCAATCTCCGAAAACGTTGGTGGATACCATTCCGATTTTTCATAAAACTTATTCTAGATTCTAGATGCTTCAACACACCATGAATTAGAAATCAGAATCCATATCTATGGTGATGGACAGATGTGTTAAGATTGAGGCAGAACATAAAAATTTCATTTTCAATTATGAGTTCCACAGAAAGTCCTGCAGAAAAATGAATCTTTGGTCGAAGAAAATCAATGAAGATTTGGGAGAGATTTATCAGTTTCAAGAAGATGTCAAAGATTCCTTTGACGCCAAAGACTCTAAGATCAACGATCTTACAAACAGCTTTCAGGAAAAGTTAACTCTTAAACAAAATTCTCATATTTAAGATGTTAAAGATCTAAATGGGAAGCTGAGTTATATTGTTCAAATCTTGAAAATAGAGAAGGATCTCCGGAGCGAGATGTAAGAAAAACTTTTGGAGCAAGACGAATTGCTTAAGGTTCAAGAAGAGGTCACAAAAGCTCAGAAGAACGGGATCAAGGAATTAGAAAAGAAAGCAGAGGAGGATCACAAAGAGCTGAAAAAGCTAAAGAACATTGTGAATATGCTAATGCCCAAGGAAAAAGAAGCAAAATAAATCCCACTCTGATCTTTTGTTTTATTTGTTTTTCCTTTTACTAATTCTTTCAATCATAATGAAATGGGTGGATTCTTGTTTTTGTTTGGTTGTTTATACTAATATTTTAGGTACTATATTGTTTTTCCATTCCCTTAAACTCTTTTTGAAAATCACAAAGGGGGAGAACGAAAAAGAATTCTAAAGGGGAGAAGAAAAAGATATCTAAGTTAAGAAGAAATATCTCTAAGTAAGGGGGAGTTTTTCTAAGGGTGAGTGTTCATTATAAATATTTCCACATTAAAATGAAAATTATCATTCTATAAATCTAGAATATGATCCTTAGAGTTCCAAAGCCTAAGGGGGAGTTAGTCTTATTCACCATTGTCCATAAACAATTGGAGATAAGCTTTAATTTCAAAATCTAGAAATTTATTCCAGGTCTTATTTTCTTTTTCGAAAGGATGTTTGTACTTTCCCAAAAGGGGGAGATTGTTGAGTCAATAAGGTTTCCTTAGGAATTTTTCGTTCCTTCATCTAAGGAGAAGATTGTTCATTCATTAAGGTTTCCTTATGGCTTTACCATTCATCTTGTTTTGAAAATCACAAACACCTTTTTCTAAGGAAAATCTTATTTTACCCCTATTTTACTTCTATAAGGAAAATTTCCATCCCCAAGGAAATTTACCCTTGCCAAGATTTCATTGTTCATATAATAAATTTTCTAAGTATAAAACTCATATTGAAACCAAAAACCTTGGAATCATATAAAACTTAGATATGAGGTATTCTGTTTAAGACTCTAAATTCCAGATATGAACTCTCCTGAAGTTCAACTCCGAATTCAGGATACGAACTCTCATAAAGATCAAATCCGAATTCTAGATACTAACTCTCATGAAGTTCAACTCCGAATTCTGGATACGAACTCTCATGAAGTTCAACTCCGAATTCTGGATACAAACTCTCATGAAGTTTGACTCCAAATTCTGATTATGAACTTATGTAAAGTTCGACTACAAATTCTAATTATGAATTCTAGTTACGAACTTATCTATGTTCTAACTCCGAGTTCTCTGAATTCAGATTCTGAACTCCAATGAGTTCTAACTCTGAATTCTCATGAACTCTAACTCCGAAATTCGTAAGTTTATGTTCTAAATTCTTGTGAATACAGAATTCGAATTTTCTTGAAATTAAGACTCCAAAATTCTACAGAATTCGGGTTCCGAAAACCTACAAAACAGAATCTGAATATCCTTGTATTGTAGAAACCGAACTCTCATCTACTTACATTTCGAATTCATTTTTGATTAAACTCCGAAATCTCATTATGAATATCATATTCTATTTATTCTTACACTCATCTTATTTATAAAATGATGGCGTTCTTTCAGTTATTAACTAACCGTTGTTTGAGTGACACATGTATAGGTCCCTCTAAAATTCAATGAAGAATATGATTGTTAGTGGAGGGAGTTGACCGTTGGAGATGTGCCTATAAATAGGAGATCATTTGAATGTGCTCAAGACTTTTCGAGACTTTTGAAAAAGTGCTGGTGAAGTTATTTCTAGAGAGAGAGGATCTTATAAACTATCAGACTTCATGAAGAAAGTTTTGAACTACTTATTCAAACTTTGATTTGTAAAGATTTTATTAGTGCAGAAGTTCAATTTCCTTGAAATCAGAGAATTCGGGTTGTGAAGTCAAAGGTGCTGATTTCCTTACAAATCGAGGGCTAGCGGGGATAGCAAGATAGATACTGATCTTTGAATTGAGGGCTTACCTGGGTTTGGGTAAGACATACTTTCTTGAAAGTATAAATCAAGGGACCCTTTATCTAGGGTTGTTGGATACCCTTCTCTTTGGGTTAAGAGAGTTATTATTGGTTTCTTGTTACTTGTAATACCTTTTTTCCCACTGTGTATTTTAGTTGTTGAGGAAATTAAAACTTTCTTATACTTTCTTAAAATTTTACTCTGGTCTTAAAGGATTCTATATGCTTTAAGGTAGAATCTTAGTTGGTGTAAACTTTTGTTAAGTTTCATTTCCAGAATCACTTTTCAGGAATCAAGAAAGTTATTCGAACTTAGAGGTTTTGTGAATTTTGGTTACGCAAAATTCCCCTAGGATTTTTTTTTTAAAAGTATACAATTCACCCCTTCTTGTATTTGAGCATCTCATTACATATTCGATCTTAAATTTTTTATTATAGAGTATATCATACTTAAACATACCATCCTAACAAAAATAACATATAATGGATGTTTGAAATGTTTATATTCAAAATAAATTACTATCTTGATACCTTTAAAAGCCAAAGTAAATGGATAGTCCCAAAAATGATATTAATGATATTTTATAATAAATAGTATTTTATTAATTTATTTAAAATTCATAAAAATTATATATTCATAGAAGTAAATTTTATATGGTTTAAAATATAAACTATGTCCCATTTATGGGTCAATTGTACTTTTATAGTAACATTATTAACCCTTAAATAATAGAAAACTTTTATATTGTGGTAATTGTCAAAAGGATTAATGAGGGTTAAAACAAAGAGATAATGGTTAAAACATCACATAAACTTGTATAAATATTACTTTATGAGATTATTTTGACTTATACTAACCATATATTTTAAATATATCAATTTGGAGTAACTTTATTATAAAAATTAATTTATATTAAGAGATAAGAATTTTTTATTTTATTTATTATTATATATCCTATAATTACATGTTGTATACTATAAAATAATGAATTAGTTATATTAAATATACATAATTATTATTATTATTATGTAACAAACATTATCCACCTTCTTTTCATCCATTGTAAAATGATAATGTCACTCATACGCGCGTGTGGATTACCACCTCCATAAAGCGATGTGATTCATTTGTAATTTTATCTCTATATAGATGGTAATAAGGACATATTTAATGAAAATATATGATATATATAATATAATAATTATTCTTTAAAGTTGAATTATTATTTTTCTTTTCTTTCATTCCATCCGTTAAAAATTGAAAACAACATTCATGTGTATGTATGGCCTATCGTCTCCATAAATGGTGTAATTCTTTTTTATATCTATACCATATATAGATGAATATATATATATATATATATATTTAATATATATGATATTTATATCATGATTAACATTCTTTATATGATGTAACCATTATCAAAGTTTAAGGATCGGGACTTTTGAACCAAAACATGCAAGAAAAATGAAGCGGTTATCACTTGAAACAGTGGATTTAATAATAAATTATTAATAAACGGGTGATAATTTGGGATAATTAAATCATATATGGTATGATATATATTATCATGGTTTTATAATACATTTATAATAAAAAAATATTTTTTATAAATCAGTTTTGAATGTCTATGAAGAAATACAAGACTTGAGGTAATGGATTTTCATCTCAATTTTATTTAGTTGAGACACATGCCATATTCACCAATTTTTTTTTTATGAATTGTATATAATACCCATGAATTTTTTTTATTATTATCAAGAAAATTATAGTGATATATATATCTATCTAAGGTTTTATCTTTCATGTTTTTTTGATTTGAAAGTTACCAAAGTGGAATGGGATTTATGTTTCAATCCCATTTTATTCAGGATTTTTTATGATTGAATTTCCATTGAAGAAATTATATAATAATTGTATAATAAATTCATTTAATTTTTCTTATCCTCTGGTAATTTATAAATAATACATTTTTCTTTCATTTTACTCACTTTAATTACTCATGATACTAAAAGAATGTTTTTAAGGAAAACCAATTATGTTTTATTATTCAGTTGGGGTTATTTTTCTTCCATGTCCATATTTCTTTTAAAATGTTTTTCAATATTTTTTTATTATCCAATAATTTTTAAAATTAATTTTATCCATGATTGATTTTTTATAAAAAAATTCAAAGGATTCTTCTATCATTTTTTGAATGAGATAATTTTGAATTTTTACTGGAAATGTGAATGGAATCTTTGTTTTAACGTATATGACAGGAAAAACATTTCACAACACCATGATCAATGAATGATTTGAAGACTCCTTTAAAATTTTCCCAGGTTATTTTCAAATAAAAATTTTCCCATAATATTTTAGAAATATTTTCATTTTAAATAAGTAATTTCAAAATTAAAAGTGTATTTTCCTCAAGAAATATTTCGATGACCATTTAAAGGAATTTTTATCTATAATAGCATTCTATTAAATTAATTGCGCTTTACTGGGGATATAATCCAATGATAAAATCCTTATTATTTATCTAGATGTTTTATGATTTTGATGATGATATTTTTATGAAACTCGTTTATTTTTTGTGGGTTATGATATGATGAAATGATGAATTATTTATGAAACATGTTTTCTTTCCATGGGATATGTTTTGAATATGGGATTGATGTTTTATGTTCATGTGACACACATATGCATGGTTTAAATTATGTGATGGGTGGGTCCAAAATTATATATATCTCCAATTCATTAGGTAAAGTTTTATATCACATAATATTTTTTTAAAGGTTGGGGCCGAAGCCTCGATTTATTATTTAAAACAAAGACCTCTTTAGTGTGGGTAGAGGGAGACCCATTACATAGCTCAAAGGCCCAAGACCAATTGGCCTGAATACAAGGCTTGAAATCCCATTTTTTGGCCCAAAGGACCCCTCGGTGAAAAGTACTGCTACAATACCCGCCGCAGCTACAGTACCATGCAATAGTGCCTCCACCGCTACGGTGCCATCGTTTCTACAGTTTTGCCGCTTCTATAGTACCCTGCTACAGTAACTTGCTACAGTGCTGCTACAGTGCCCGAAAATTCTTCCCTACCCAGATTTGATCCCAGGGCTTTTGGATGCCAAGAAGGAGCTTGTACCACTTGGGTACAAGCTCGTTGGCGTTATATCACATGTGATAATTATGGGAAACAAGTTGATGTGGTTGATCCACTATAGAAAAAAACTTTATGTGATTGATACACTATAGGAAATGGTTGTTGATGCTTAATCCACTGTAGATAATATGTGATTATTCCTGATCCATTATGATATGAGAAACGGATGTTGATTCCTGATCACTGTTATTTTATAGTCTTTATTAACCGTGTCATTATAAATTCTATCAATACCTATGATGGTGTCACACTTTTATGACATGTTTTTATGATTATGATTTGAACACATGGTTCATGTTTAATGATCTATCACTTTTATGATTTATGAATTTTGAAATGATAAATTTGTATTTCATGACTCATGTTTATGATCTATGATAGATTGGGTATAAACATTATAATTTATGTTCATGATCTCAAACCTTTATACTTATATATGATCATCGAATGATATCTCTAATGTTTACCATTACCAAGCATCTGAGCTTACCTTTTCTTATATTTCCTTTCTTTGGGTTATGAAGAAATGTTTTATGTAGTGTATGCCAAGAAGGGCACAGAGTGAGAAGGGTATTATGAGAGATGATAAAGAATGTACCTGAATAAAAATTTTATGTATCTAGTTTCCAATGACACTAAACCATTACGGTTCTTGTGTGGATCATAATGTAATATATTGAATATTAATCCAAAAATAGGTAATATTTATGTATAAAATTCTTGGGCCACTTCAAATTAGTCCCAAATTCATTGAGTTGATCTTACATGGTCACTGGGCTCACCACATGCATGATAATTGTTGCATTAGATGTTTTGAATTTAATCCTATGTGAGGGCATCCACACTAGTTTAATGTCACATTGCACTAATATTTAATCCTATACAAGCACTTGGTCAATCCTACATTGACATTGGTGGACTCGATTATTACTACATGATGCCTTTTGATTCTTATACATAACCACTCTATATGATTTCAATGTTCCATTGCTGATATACTATAAGTAGTTTCTACATAATAATATACATGACACAAGTTCATGTGTAAGAATAATCAGGCCACCCTACTTTTATTCCTATGTAAGGTGTAAAATTTTACATATGCAAGGATTTTTTTAATACTAAGTAGGGTTTTAAAAAGGGAAAAAATTTATAAAATTCAATTATGAGTTGAATTTTCAAATTTATAAAATGTTTATAAATTATGAAAAAAGGTAATATTAGATGTTTATTTATTTATAAATTTGAATATAAATTTAATAATTATAAAATGTTTACAATTAATTATTTAAATTTTATTGAAACATTTATTAATTATCACATAAATATTAACTTTTAATATTAAAACACCTTTTTCAAATTATATGGAATTCCTTATAATTTATAAATAAAGTGTTTATTTAGAAATTATAAGGGTAATTTATAAAAGTTTTATAAATTATAAAATAATGAAAAATATAAAAGTTCCTATATTTAATATTATGAATTGTCCATGATACTTATTTTTAATTATTCAAATTAAAGGACTTTTTTGGGAAATTTTTCAAACACGCAAAAGGAGTTTTTATAATTGATTTAAAAATTGTTTGAATAATAATTAATATGTGAATTTGGATTATATAAATAGTTTATACAATAAAAATTGAAATATAAATTGTTTATATTTTATTTAATGTTATATATTTAAATTAAATTTCATATAATGGATAATATGAAATATTTAAAATTATAAAATGAATATAAAGTGTTTATATTTAAAATTATGTAATGTCCGTAATGAATAGCTAAATAATAATGTGTATTTTACAATTATTTATGAATTGTTCATAAATAGTGTATCTCATGCTTAAATATATGAGTGAATGAATGAATTATTTATTCATTCAATTATTTATTCATATATATAATTGTTTTATTATGAATTGTGATTTATGCTCTAGTTTAATAGTGTTAAAATGCTTTTAGAGATTATCATACAAGCATCTAAGGAGTTACATTCTAGGTATGATAATGGATTTAGTTTACCTTTACCTAAAATTTGAATCATATTGAGTTATGATCTGGAATTAAGTATCTAATTATGATTTATACATATTAGGTGTTATAATCATGAGGGAATTGAGATCTCCCTTGAGTAAAGTATCACTGGTTAGAGGGTCTTTAGGTCAAATTGCTCATTATCCTAGAGTCGTATGCCTTGTATAGAAAAGTGAGGACTGACTATTTATAGATCTAGTTTTAATCATGTTGGGATGATTGATTTCATATAATTATAAGCCTTTACATAAAAGAGTTTTATATACCTTATCCATAGGATTAATTTGTATATTTATGAATTTAGTTGGCTTTTGATTTGGGTTAGTAACACAATCTATGAGTTATGTAAATATTTACACATCAATATAGTTTGAACATATCGATTTGGTGGAAGGAATAGGTTTCTAAACTAATTCAATAGAATCATTCATACATAAATGGAATAACATGATATTGGATGGTGAGATTAAATCCCCTTTAAAATACTATGTTTCATATTCCTCCCAAAGTAGCACATGTCAATACCCCAATCATACAAATGGGTAGGGCACATCATAGTTGGGTGCCCCTATATTATCTTGTGCAATGAAATCAAGTAATGGGTGACCCTGATAAGATTAAGTACCCACTATTGAAATTTTATTTAGGTTACACTTAGTTAGGAGACCCGAATGGGATTAATTTTCTGAAGGAATAGAGTTCAGTTTATCTATATGATGGATTGGTTAAGGAATTTCCCACTCAACTATCAAAGATTCGTATATGATATGATTGAGGTTATTCTTTACTTAAATCGCCAAGTGGTGAAAGAAACACCATAATAGAATCAGTGCTTAGTAAAATATTGATCTTAACATACTAATAGATGTGATAAATTTTAAATAGATTCATAATTTTAGAGGGAGAAAATTTAATTAAAATTACTTATTAAATAAATATAAAACATGATACTCATCTTAAAAAGATTTTTTTAGATAAATATCATCCTCGTCATCAAACTAAACCTTAAGATTAATCCTTGAGAAATATAATCTTAATGTAATTGACTCTTTTGATTATCAACTTAAGAAAAATTCTTAAGTAATAAAAATTTATGTGTTTGATAAAAACTTTCCTAAATAAATGAATTATTGAATTTGTTCAACAAGTGAATATAAATGCTTATTAGAAGTATGGAATGATTCAATTTAGGTTTCAAAATAATTATATGAAAAATGACCTAAGGAACTCTAATAACTACGCATATACACAATATAATTGATTTTTCCAACTACTTGTTGAGACTAGAGATATTGTAACATACTATTACTATTTTTAGTTATTCATAAACCCCTATTTTGATCATTATTTGGTTGGGTTTCTTTTAGGACTATTTTGATTAAAATTTTGAAATGTTTTGGAAGTTTTGGGGCTATGTATTGTTAGCATACGGTTTTCCCAAACCATGCACCCTGCTAGTGAAAACCAAGACAATGAGGGTTTGTGCAGTTGGCACACAGTTTGACAAACCATGTGTCCACAAAGGACGAACCATGAAACCCTACAGTAGGGGGAACACGTTAGGGTGAATGGTTTGTCTAACCATGTGACCCTACCCAACTAACCATGAGTATGGGATTTAATTACTCTGAAAATTAATTTTAAAACCATAAAACCCTTTATTTAAGTACCTGATAGGAATGTATGACCCTAATGAGATTTCTTCTCCCTTAGAGGCTCCCAAGAAGAGACTTTATCCCCTATACACCCCTTTGGAAGTTAATCAAAGCTAGGCAAACAATATTCGATCTCTTCCCGGTAAGTTTTCTCTTACCATTCTCTTTCTCCTACTCTCTCTTATCTCCTCCCTCCCTAGGGTTTAATATATATTCATGTTATTATATGATATAATACCTATTGTTTCATATCTTGAATCTAGGTTTTATTCTCGTATCCTTATTTCTGACATTATTTTTTGGAGTTTCCTGATTAGGGATTTGTGTTTTGTTATCCCATGATCCTGAGGTAGGTGGTTCCATTATGATTGGACAAATTGATTTAACCATAAATTACTTGATTTAATTTAATTTCCTTATTGAAATTAAATTTCTTTCAATTGGTTTATTAAAAACCTAATTTTTTTGTAAATTGGGGATTTGTATTTTATTTGGTATAAAATTGGGAAAACCTCCAATTATAATGAATTGGGGTGTGTTTTTGAAAATTGAAGGAATTTTTAAAAAATTTAATTTTTGAAATTAAATTGTGGAATTTAAATTGTATAATTAAAATTGTGAAATTCAATAATGAATTTGATTTTAGAAGTTTATTTTAAATTTATATTTTGAGAAAATGGATTAAAATGGTTTTGAATGAAACCTAGTATTTTTATCATGGTAAAGGCATGATTTGATTAAAAACTCAAGTGTTGGTTTTTTAAATGGAAATTGTCATATTGAAATATAAAATGAGTTGAATTTTATTTTGAATAGTTTTGAAAAAAAATTCCCATTATAAAATGTTGTTAGAGAACATTATAGCCTATGTAGTTAGTGAGTTATTGGGATAGAAATTTTTTGAATCTTTACAACTAAAACAAATACTGGTGCTATATGTCACATCCTTGATCAGATGGTGATGAGTCCCCTTTGACCAGTTTTTGAGGGACACATGTATATACATAGTTCTATGGTTCACCTTTGAGTGTGTGAGGATCCCATGGCCTTGAACTATCGTACGTCTTGGAAGATAACCATGTTGCTTGTCTTTTATTGTTTTTATATATATTCTAGTGTTTGTAAACTATTCTACACATGCCTTAAAATTTCATATATTCTATTTTATATAAAATTATTTTTTAATCCATTTTTTAGAACTTTTTTCCTCATTACAATATAAATCATGATTTGTTTTAAATATTATTTTAAAATTTCATGCATGTTTATCTAAAAATGAAATATTTATTTGTTTAATTAATTATGAAATCTTATTATGGAATCCTTGGTGAGACCCTATTGAGATTTTTTCTCACACCCTACATGTACCTTTAGTTGTTTGTAGATTATCTTATTCCATGTTCGAGCAAGGATAGAGTGCCACGTAGAGGTGGTTTTGGTTGTTTATCCTTGGGTTTAGAGATTTTTGTCCACTAGGAATTAGGTTTTTATCCTATTTTCTAGTGTTTTTATGATGTACTTTAGGTTTTTATACCCATTTGAATTCTGTTACAATGCTCCCAGTGGAGTTTTAGTTTGTGTATACTGACTTATATATCTTGCTTCTATTGTGTTTTTAGAAAATTCATTCCCCATTTCATATAGTTTCATTCCAAGTGGTAGTATCCAACCCATAAGGATCTGGAATTCCCTTCGATCTATTTCAAGACCATCTCAGTTATCAGGTTACCAGGGTATCCAAGATGGTTTGTGAAAAAGTGGTATAATAGGTGTAGGTTAGGAATTTTTCCTTGATGTTAGTATGTAGTTGTGCAATATTTTTGGGACTTAGAAAGTGGTTATGATTGATTGTTTGGCTATCTCTCACTGTATTGATCCTTAAGTCGCTAGGGGTGGTTTCGGAAAGTAGTCTTGAGGATTAGTTATAGTCTTTTCCTAACTTTTTATTTGAATATATTGAAATCCAATTCTTGTTTATCAATATGTTGGGATTAATTTCCCTTCTTGTTCTGTTTGAGTGTTAATATGATGTATTTAGTGTTTTCTTCTTATGTTGTGTAGCATAATGCCTTCTAGAAGACATACGAATAGGATGTAGGAGGAACATGCTGATGAACCACAATAAGAAAATCCTCCCATGGAATAGAATCTGGTTGAGGTTATTGTGTGTGCTGTCTAAGCTCTGGGGCATGCACCTACACCCATTCCCGTTTAGGATCTAGTTGTGGAACCTTGGAGGGATGTTCTAAGGAATCGTGCTTAGGAATTCCTTCTCCAGAATCCACTAGTGTTCAAAGTCTCTAATGATTCTCAACTAGCTGAGGATTAGTTGAGAAATATTGATCATTTTTCTAATTTCGTGGAGACACCTGATGAAATTAAGGTGAAATGTGCCACCTTCTTACTATAAGGACTTAGTAGGAGATGGTGGGACATGATTGTGATGGAAATAAGCACAAGTTCTCGGAGTAGAAATACTTCAAATCTCTTTTCACTAACCAGTTCTATCCAGAGTCGATGGTGTTGGATAAGACTATTAAGTTTTTCAAACTTGAGCAGGCTAACAAGAGCATGACGGAATATGAAAATCATTTTTACTAAGATTGTACAGTTTTACCTAATATATTATCCAATGAGAAGATAAATACTTGAATGTTCAAGTGATTACTTCGATCAGATATTTGTTCTCATATTTTCTTATTGGAGATGCCTTCTTATGCCGATGTAATGGATAGAGCATTGATGGTTGAAATAGACCTGGATGGTATGTCAGGGTTGGTGGGAGTCCCTTTTTCTCCTAGTGGCAGTGTAAATTCCTCTAAAGGAAAGAGGAAACATAATAATTCTTTTGGTGCATCTCGACATTAGGGTTTTTCTAGACCTCCTATAGTGCTTGGAAGAGGCCCTTTGATTTACTAGTAGTGCGGAAATCTTGGCCATTCTAAGAAGGTTTTAACTGAGGTACCCAAGATATGTGACTCCTACGGATACTCATGTCACTTGAAGAAGTTATTTCATTTATTTTCTACTCCACATAGTGTCATGGGATCATCAACACCTACTAAAAATGCAGTTCAATCAGATGATTCATGAACAAAGGGGTTCCAGCCAAAATCATATGGAACAAAGCTTATTTATATAGTGGAAGAGTCTCCATAGGAAGCAGATATGGGTCCAGTGACCATGATAGGTACCATCACTATAGCTTTGTCACCGGTTAATGCTTTATTTGATATTGGTATATCGCATTCATTTATTTCTACTCGTATTATGAATATGATTAATCTTTCTATTGATATTTTATCTTATGTGATGGATATTTCTACACCCCTCAGAATTAAGATAGATAAGGGTCTATGTAGTCCCTCTTGTGTTTTATCTCTATCATATGTTGAGATTCCTTGGGATTTTTTAATTCTCGACATGAAACCACTTTAGTTCATTTTTGGGATGGATTGGTTCATTGAAAATAAGGCCCACATTGATTGTTATCGTTGGCAGGTCTCCTTTGCAACACCCAATGGGTTGTTATGCATCTTTCAAGGAGAACGGGACTCGAGGTCGAATAGATGAAGACCTTTTTATCCAGAGTTGGTAAAATTAATATCTTTGTTCACATTTGATATGGAGTGAGGATCCTTGAGTGGTGATCTCCCTCTAGTTGTTGTCAAGTTTCCTGGCATTTTTTCTTCTGGCTTATCGAGTTTTCCACTGGTAAGGGAGGCCAAGTTTTCTATCGATTTAGTGTCTGGTACTCAACCAGTATCTATTACTTCTTACCATATGGAACTAGATGAAATGAAATAGGTGATAACTTAGTTGGATGATCTTCTATAGAAAGTATTTATATACCCTAGTGTGTCACCTTTGATGGTGCTGGTTATCATTACTAAGAAGGTTGATGGGTTACTTCACCTTTAGGTTGATTTCCAAACACTCAATCAAGCTATGGTTAAGAACAATAATTAATTTTCACAAATTGATGATCTATTTGACTAGTTGATAGGGGAAAATTGGCTTTTAAATATTAATCTTCAGTCTGGTTACCATCATTTGAGAATAAAAGAATCTGATATTCATAAGACTGCCTTTCAAAGTTGGTACAACCATTGTGATTACCTTATCATGTCAGTTGGTTTAACCAATGCTCTTAAAGACTTTATGTCTTTAATGAACATGATCTTCTAAATTTATCTTGATACTTTTTTGTTTATATTTGTGGATAAAATCCTTGTTTACTCTACGTATGAAGAGGATCATGTATGTTATCTAATATAAGTTCTGGAATTGTAGTGAAATCACTAAACTTATACCAATATTTCAAAATGTGGTTTATGGATTTGGGAAGTGAATCTCTTGGAACACATGGACTCAGAACATGGTATATCAGTTGATCCAGAAAAGATGAAATATTTCATGACATGGTAATAACCACAGAATGTTTTTGAGATTTAGAGATTCTTGGTCTTAGCTGGATATTATCGCTAGTTCATAAAAGACTTCTCAAAATTGTCTTCTCTAATGACTAATCTAACTCATAAGGGAGTAAAGTTTTCTTGGGATGAAAAATGTCAAAGTTATTTTGTTGAGTTGAACCATATTTTAACTACTTCACCAGTGTTGAATCTTATAAAGTCTAGGCAGGGTTGCATGGTATTCTTTAATGAATTAGGTTTAGGGTTGCACTATGTCCTTATATAGGGTGATACTACTATTTTATAGAGATCTCAGTAGCATATGAAACATGACAAAAATTATCTGACCTCTGACCTTGAACTTGTAGTTGTGATGAATGCACTTAAGAGTTGGTGGAATTATCTTTTTGGAGAAAGTTTTAACGTGTTCTCAGACCACAAAATCGTGAGTTATATCTTCTATAAAAAAAATTTTAATCTATACCAAAGGAATTGGGTGGAATACCTAAAATATTTCAACTTTAATGTCATCTATAACCTAAGTAAAGGTAATGTTGTCATGGATTCTTTAAGCAGTAAACTTACAAACCATTCTATGAAAGAATCATCAGAAGAGAGGAACTTAATGGCTCTCTTTTCATAGATTCATATTGGAGTCTAGAAATTAGGTTATGAGGTTTCTTTTTCTAGTTCCCATTTGACCTCTGCTCTTCTTGAATTGATTCTTTAGGAACAATAGCTTGATGATGAGTTCTATAATATTAGAGAATCTCTTTATGGTGGGGAGACCATTACAAAGTGGTCATTCTCCACAGATGGTATTCTATTTTTCCAGAATCAGTACATTATACCTTTTCTTTGAGAAAATATTATATAAAGAATTTTTATAAATCCTAGTGGGAAGTACACCCAGCAACCATAAAGATGTTCTATGGAATGAGGCGACAATTATGGTGGCCAAGTATGGGATGGGGCATTGTTGATTTTTTCTCTCATTTTTGTACATGAAAACAAGTCATGGTCGATCACCATAAACCTTTGGGTTTGCATCAGCCACTTCATGTTCCCACATGGAAGTGGTATGATATCTCTAGAGACTTTTTGGTTGGGTTTTTATGCACCCAGAGAATGAAGACTGTGATATGGGTTGTAATTGATAGGCTGACCAAGTCCCCTCACTTTATAATCATTCATGATTCAACCAAAGTTAAGGATTTGATAAATCTCTATATGAAATATATTATTTGTTTAAAAAGAGTTACATATATTATATTCTCTGATAGGGATCCCTAATTCACTTCTCATTTTTGGAGAGGCCTTTAGGAGGCTCTATGATCTCAGGTCTGTTTTAGCACGGCATACCATCCACAGTCGGATGTCCAGACAAAAAGAGCTATATAGATTCTTGAGGATATTCTTTTCACCTGATTCCTCAACATTAATTTTTCTTGGGATGACCATTTGGGACTGGTACAGTTTTCTTATAACAATATTTAATAGTCTATGATCAGAATGGATCCTTTTGAGGCCTTTTATGGTCGGCCTTTTAAATCTCCATTATGTTGGTCAGAGATTGGTAAATGTTTCTTGGTTGGACTAATCTTGGTTAAACAGATGATAGAAAATATTTAGTTGGTTTATTGGAGAATAATGATGGCACATATTTGGTATAATTCTTACATTGATCATCTTTGTAGACCATTGGAATTTTTAGTTGGAGGCCAAGTGTTCTTGAAAGTTTTTCCTTGTTTGGGTCATCAACGGCTTGGGTGGCAAGAGAAAATTGTTCCTAATTTTTTGAGACCTTTTGAGTTTTTTGAGAAGGTGGGGAAATTTTCTTACCATTTATCACTTCTTCTACAATTTTCATTGATACATAACATGTTCCATGTATCGAAAATAAGGAATTATATATCTGATCCATCTCATGTACTTAGTTGGAGTAATCTTGATGTTGAACCTGATTTATCCCTGACTTATCATCTAGTCAATATAGTTGATTCTAAAACCAAGGTGATTCATGGGTGGAAGATACCTTTAGTTCAAGTTCTATGGCATCATGACTCTGATTCTCATGAGTCGTGGGAGAGGGAGGCACTGGTGAGAGAGCAGTGAAGTCATCTTTTTGACATGGAAGCTTCTTAACAGGATTTCTAGGGACATAAAGTTTATCTGGTGGGGAGGTTATACCATCTTGTTACTATTTTTATGTATTTATAAACCCCTATTCTGATAATTCTTTGGTTGGGTTTCATTTAGGGTTTTTTAGGCTGATATTTTGTAAATTTTTGGAAGTTCTGGGGTTGGGAACAGTTGGAACACAATTTTCCCAAACCGTGTGCCCTGCTAGTGAAAACCATGAAAACAGAGATAGTGAGTTTTTTCAATATTGGTGCATGGTATGACAATCTATACACCCACCGAGGATAAACCGTGAAACCCTCCAGCAGGGGAAACACGGTTTGGGTTCATGGTCTTTCTAACCATGTGATCCTACCCAACTAACCATGCATACAAGATTTAATTAATTCGAAAATTAATTTTAAAACCCTAAAACCCTCATTTTAAGTGACTAATGGGCATGTACAACCCTAATGCAATTTACTCTTCCTTAAAGGCTCCAAAGAGGTTATTTTTTATCCTCTACACATCTCTGAAAGTGAATTGAATCTAGGTGAATGACATTCGATCTCTTCCCGATAAGTTTCCTCTTCACATTCTCCCACTCTCCTCATTATGGTTTAATAGATCTTTTTGTTATTATAGGATCTAATACTCGCTCTTTCAAATCATAAATCTAGGTTTGATTCTTGGATCCTTGTTGTCGATGTTCTTTATTGGAGTTTCCCAATTAGGGATTTGTGTTTCATGATCCCATGATCCTGAGGTAATTAGTTCCATTATGATTGGCCAAATTGATTTAACCCTAAATTTATTGATTTAATTTATTTTTTTGAGTTAAATTAAATTGATTTAAATTGGGTTATTAAAAAAATATTTCTTTTATAAATTGGGGGACTGTATTTGATTTGGCATAAAATTGGGGAAAACCCCAATTCCAATGAATTAGGGTGTGTTTGTGAAAATTGATGGAATTTGTGAAATTAAATATTGGAATTTAAGTTTTGGAATATAAATTGTGAAATTGAACTGTGAAATTTATTTCAAATTGGTATTTTGAGAAAATAGATTTAAATGGGTTTGATTGAAACTCAATGGTTTTATCTTGGAAAAGACATGATTTGACTAAAAAACAATGTATTGGTTTTTTTAAATGGAAATTGGAATATTTAAATGAGAAATGGGTTGAATATTATTTTGAACAGATTTGAAGTAAATTTCCCATTACTGAATGTTGTTAGAGCATGTGCAAGACTATAAAGTTAGTGAGTTATCAAGATAACACTCTTTTGATGCTTTACAAATGAAACAAAACCTAATGACGTGGGTCACATCCCCAATGGGATGGTGATGAGTCCCATTTGATCAGTGTTTGAGGGATGTGTGTGTAAACATAATTCCATGATTCACCTTCGTGTGTGTGAGGATCCAGTAGCCTGGAACTATCATACCTCTTAGTAGATGACCATATTTCTCACTTATGATTGTTTTGATATATATATTCCAATTTTTGTAAACTATTTTACATATGCCTTGTGAATTTATATAATATGTTTTATATAAAATGATTTTTTATAAATTTTTCCAACATTGAAAGGTAAAACAAATTTTGTTTTAAATATGATTTTGAAATGTCATGCCTGTTTATCTAAAATTGAATGATTTATTTGGTTAGTTAATTATATAATATTTTTATGGAATCCTTGGTGAGATTCTACTAGGATTTTATCTCACACCCTACCAGTGCCTTTGGGTTTTTTTAGATTATCTTCTTCCTAGTTTGAAAAAGGGTAAAGCACCACTTAAAGGTGGTTCTGGTTGTTGATCCTTGGGCTTGGAGAGTTGTGTGCATTGTGACTTGGGTGGTTATCATATTTTCTAGTACTCTGATGATGTGATTTGGGTTTTTATACCAATTTTACTTTTTCTATAGTTCTCCCAGTGGATTTTTATTTTGTGCATACTAGCTTGTTTCTCTTTCTTTTATTGTGTTTGTGTAAAATTTGTTCCCACTTTCATAATTTTTGATGTCAAGTTCTAGTCTCCAAACAATGGGAATAGGGAACGCCCATTGTGATATTTCAAGAATGTATCAGTTATCAGGTTACCATGTTATTTGGGAAATTTCTTGATATATATCCTATAAATCATATTTTGTTTAATGAATTAATCAAGTTATCATCAATGGAAATGTTTTGAAAATTGGAATGAGTTCAAGAAACATTTACTCAATATTATACAAGTGTTTAGGATAGATGAACTAGGAATATGATTTCTAGGTTCTAACACTTTGATGATAGTAAAAGTGGCTAAAAGTTCAAATTAGATGAAGAAAAGTTAGTTGGAAAATCCAATAATGTTTCTTTTAGTAGCCAGTAATGGTCATTGAAACTTAAAGGTGTTACCAGTAATTAGGAGTAATGATTTCATTATATTGAATGATATAAAATACATAAAAGGGTTTTTGAATATATAGGGAATATCCATGTGAGTTATCAGTGTTAAAAAAATTAATTCTTTAGTTTTAAATGGTATATAATACCAAATGTATACTTTACAAATGTTGTGAGTATACAAGAGTTCAAAATAGATGGGAGAATTGATGAATCTTATAGTTTTCATTTTATTGAAAAAGTAATAAGTTTTTATATTAAATATTTAAATGTAAAAGTATATATCAATCTTATATAGATCTATTTAAAGGATGTGTATCTTCATCCTAATTATCTTATATGATAAGATAAGTTATTTACTAATAAAGAGTTGTTATAAATAGTATGATATGTTAAACATGGTTTCTTATTAATAGGATTCTATAACAAACTCAAGAATAAGATAATGATAAGAAAAATTATCCATGTTGAAAGGGTTTATCCAGATGCTTGTTAAAATACGAAGAACTAAGATTCCACCACCATCAATAGAATATTTTAAAAAATAATCTTCCTTTTAAGAACATAACCCAAATATATATAATACCATTTATGTTACAGATACAATATTTAATTTTTTATATATTTCTACTAATAATAAATAAGTGTTAATTACTAAGAATAAATTTTTTTTTGAATCTTAGCATAATATTCTAACAAAATATGGTTTCTAAGAGTAAACTGTGAGTATATCTTGGACATAGAAAATTTCAAATTTAAAAAATAAAGAATTATACCAATCAAAACTCAAAGTGAATGTCACTTAATATCTAAAAAAAGTGTAGGATGTGCTGGTAAAGTAATAATGTAAATAGTTACATTAGATTTTAAGGAAACATTTGATAGAATTGGTTCAAAATGATGATCAAGATGATGTACTTTGAAATAGTTCTAATTAAACAATAGAAGTTATTAATATCATGACATTATATTTTGTGAAGTAAAAAATATTAAATGTGTTCAAGAAGTTCAAAATTAGGATTATGATTTACAAGTATCACCATTATTCAAAATAGATTTCTTTATAGATGTTACTCACTAAATATTTTAGTGGAAAGGTTTTATTAGTTGGTCACATAGATATGTGGAAGTAATTACATATAGATGTAATGTGTTTAAAAAACCTCTAAAAGTGCATCAAACATAATGATAATCTGGAATTATATAATATATGATATGTTAAATAGGTGTTTATCTAAGTTTTTGTTGAGTATTATTAAAGGAGTTTAAGAATATAAAATTTATTATGATTATACAAAATGAAAACTCCATTCCATCATTTTTAACGGTGGTTGTATATATATATACTTATATATGTATCATGAAATGAAATGATAATTGACCTCGGAAAGTATGAATTTGATTTATCCCTAACAAATGTTAATAATGTAGTATTATAGGTTATGAAAAAATATTAAGGTCAGCATGAGTATGATTCTTGTATCAGGATAAAAAATATGCTCATGAGGTGCAAAATTATTTTTTTATACCGGGTGGCTCATAAAGAATACCATATGGTGTGTAATACACCATATATTTGGAACAATGGGTGCATGGATTATATGTTGTGTCCAATATACCTATGGTTGGTGAGATACCTAGAATGATAACCTTTATACTTTTATATCTTTCTTATAAAATCCTTTAGTCTTAGTTAAACAGGGGTCATTGGGCATGTTTTTTATCATATAGTCGGTTGGAGCTTAAATAAGATGGGATTTTTCATAATGTATGATGAATATGAAATTTGGACCCTTAATTGAGATAGACTAAGGAAGTGTATGGTTGTACCAAGATAGTACATATGATGTGATTTTATATTCAGATGAAGGAAATACGATGTGATCATCTATAAAGGTGAATGATATATGATGTATTCATCAACCTGGTCAGTCTATACTCAGAGAATAGAGAATGTATGAGTTGGATATATGGGATTGCAATTCTTTATGTCCCATGGTCACTCAATTTATTGGACAAATGAATCATATGAGAATGCATTCATTCATATGATGCATCTAGAGGACATAGGTATAGAGATAATGTATTAGATGGAGATCATGCCAAATACTTGTATAGCTTGACTAGCATTGATACTTTTATAAATCCTACTTTTTTATTACATTTATGGATCTAGTTATTCATATTTTTTACCAGTTATATAAAGTCCCATGGGGTCATAATTTGTGGTTGACTAAATAGGGATTGAATTTGACTCAAAAATCCACTCTAAAAGCGTTTTAGAGTTTATCCAAAAGATTTTTGGATGGGTATTCAAAGGTTATTTCATAGAATGTAATACATGATAAAGTTAATGATATTTTTCTTAAAGGTGTTTTGGAATATATCCAAAATATTTTTTTGATATGATTTCACAAGTTATCACATATGATACAATATAAGGTGAAATAACACAAAGTCTATGATAAATCTCATATTTTCATACATTTAATTATGTAATTAAATGTTTTAATCCTACTAAATTATCATTTTAATGGTGATTATCACATTTTTAGGTTTTTATAATAATTTTAGCATTATTATAAAAATATCTTACTTTTTTATTTTTATATCATCTTTGTATATCATTTATAAAATCATATACACTAATCCAAATTATAACATTATTTTCTTATAGGATTTTATATTCACTGGAATTTATTCATTCAACTAGACCATAAGATTAATTAAACTATAGATGGACCGAATGAATCATATAATTATGGAATCAAAATCTATATACAGTTAGGACAAATTTTGAACATGATCCCATATCCCACAATATACTAGTCCAAATAAGCCAAAATTTTAAACGAATATATTATAACACCCTAGGAAAATATTAATTAAATATGGAAACTATATATTATTTTTTTCAGTGTCATTAATGTCTGGGAAACTGGATTATGTGAATTCAAACCTTTTTCTAGCCTATAAAAGTTTTCATTAGTAATTTGGTGATAACTTTGGCTAAACGTGTCGAAAAATGATCAATTTTTTTTCAAATGCGTAAAATATAGAGGAAAAACTTCTCATGATACCAAATTCAAAGATTTAAAATTTTAATTTTCTAAACATGAACCAACATTAGGATGATGGGTTTGGAGTGAAATTGATCCACCTATCATCCTTATAAATTTTTACTTCTACTTACTTTCAAGAATTTTTCCATTTTCATTAGCTAAGGAGGGGTTTTGATGTTGTAATAGAATTTTAAATTTATAATAAATATTTGAATTATTGTTATCTATTTATTTTTGTTTCATTTTTATGTTTCCCACATCATACTTTCCTAACTCATTGAAAATGGTGAACTAACATTGGTGTTTGTTCGAAGGAAAGTAGCAGTGGAGGGTTGAGTTATTTTGCTTCAATGTCTCTCTTAATTCTATTCTAATAATTTAAATAGTGGTTAAATAAATTATATTGAGTATTTTCCCCATTTTATCTACCATTTCATTCTTCATCCTTGTTATCAATATTTCTTCCCTTTATTATTTAATACATTCATATGATGGAGTTTGTCTTAGATAATATTATTCGGTGAAAAGGTATCCTAGACAATTTTAGGAAGAGTATCACCCTAAAAACAAAGGTCTTGATATTGGGTAAAAATAATTTAGAAATGAGGATTTATATGGCATCTTGCCTTTTTATCACATTAACTTTCATTACATTATACAAAACTGAGGATCTCTAAGGTTTAATGTCTTGGAAACCAGGAACTTAATACATGAAAACACAAAAAATTATTCTTAAACACTTTAAAGGATTCTCCTTATGTTCATACTAGGTTCATTACTACATATCATAACCTGGGGACATACATCAAAAGAAAGGGTGATTAGAAGGCCCAATAAGGGAAACAAGGGGAAACATTTAACATGTGAACTTGAGATACATCAATAAAGTCATGAAAAAGAACTTTTAGGCATGAGAAAGAAATCATGAGGCATATCATAATAAAAATAACGTATTTCATAACTTGAAGATGTGGCTAAAACATTTCACTTAGACAATCATTTTTGTTTCACCAAGGTCCATCCCCAAGGTTTCATTAAAAAAATTACCAAGGTTATTCACCAAGGTATTGTTAAAATGGTCATCTCTAGAGATTAAGTCTTTACCCAATGCATTGGAGAGATATCAGAGCACACCCTTAAATTTGTCTTTATCATCAAGTGAGACACATATATCATCATCAAACATTTCATAAATAACTCATATAGCATAAAATAAATGGGTTTCATTTCATAATTATAACGTTTTAAAAACTGCTTTTAAGACATGATCTTTGTGTCATTTTAAACCTAAGAAAAAAGTAAAGTGGTTTTCATATATGTAAATCCTAGAATTAAAATAGAAAATTTTGATATACATGTGAATAACCCTGTAGAATAAAGATATTTGAGTATTAAATTAATAAAATAAAAGAATTTGAGAAAAAGATAGACATTTTGAGATGAAAAATTCTACAGCATAACGATTATGTTACACGGTTTTAGAAAACATTGAAAAGAGAGAGGACATGGGTTAACCACTCATAAATGATCCAAAAAACAGTATAGGTACAGAATATAAAGGATATAAGAACATGGTAATGAAATTTTAAATACATACCATATGAAATGAAAAACATGGAATGAAGACAAAAATAAGATTTCTCTTATGAAAATTCGGCAGCCTAATAGCGTCACTTGAAACTTCAAAAAATTAATTAATGAGATAAAATAGGGTCTATCATAATATTAACATAAAATAAAAGTATGATGGATATATATATATCATACCCCAACATAATAAAAAGGAACTTGAAAGACTTTACATGAAAATAGAACTTGAAAATGAGAAGGGTTAAAGAATCCCTTACAAAAATTCGGCAGCCTAACGGCGCCACTTAAAAATTATTAAAATGAATTGATGAGAGAAAGAGGGGTCTCTCATCATATTAACATGAAAAGGACAGTAGTATGAATATAAAAGAACATCCCCAACATAAGAACACGGAGCTTAAAATAAATGACATAAAGGAGAATACATGAAAAGAAAGAGAGATAGGATTCCTTACCTTGAAGAGTATCTTCGAAATATCAAAGTTTGGGACCTTGGGAGGAATGAGGGAACCATTGGAGGACTCCTTGGTAGGTAAGGAGACAAGAAATTAGTTGGGGAGGATTTTGGAATTTAAAGGATGAGACAATGGCTTGGTATTTATAGGGGAAGTGAGGGGACAAGGCGTTAATGGCCAAGGGACACCTCATTGGTGGTATTGGAAACACCATGGGCTTGACCATGGTATTTTCCAATGGTATTGGCCACTTGGGACACCTCATACCTTATATTACTATTCATAAGTCTACCAGAATTATTACATAATTATTACATCTTTAATGATGTCATTAAACACCTGAAACTCTAAACTGAAAATTCACTATTCCCCGAAAATTCAACTTTTTCAGAAAAATCCCAAAAATTTACCTTAAAATAATATCGATGCTCTGAATTCAAAAAATAACTCCATTTTATAAAAATTATTTTCTAAATATTTTTAATTTAATTTTTAAATAGAAAACTATTCACCCGAAAAAACTAATACTTAACTAATAATTTCAGAAATAGTTATTTACCTATTTTATTGAATCACATTACTTAATCAAGGTGCCTAAATTATATTAATACTTTCTTTAAGTGATATTACTAATCCATTTGGTCACATTACTAATCCTAAGCGTAAAATCACTATTCATAATTTACTATTCACCAAAAATTAAGTTGATCTTATTAGACTCTAAATTTCTTACTGAACACATTTGCAGAAGACCATTTTTTGAAAATACTTACACATCATTAATTATTTAAGGTTTACATAAAAATTTTAAAATATCCTTTTTTTTCAAAATTCATTCATAAGATACATCCTATATTTATCCAGACATCTAAAAATTCACAAACTTCACCATAGGAAGAAAAAACAATTTTATTTATCTCAAAGGATTACACAAAGTAGCTACAGTCTCATTACATAACCCCTTACAACACTAGCATATGACCTAAGTGTAAGGTGTGCTATGGTGAGAGAATCTGAGGGAGGCTCAGATAATATTACCCTAGTTGTAATCTCCACTAACTTGAACTTCTCCCGTAGGTGACTCTGTTCAAGATTGACATGCTGGAGTTCGGCTTGGGCTTAGTCCAAAGAGAAGCCCAAATATGCCACCTCCTTTCCCAGCTCTGATAAGTGGGCTTCATAAGGTTCAATTCTACTAGATGAAGCCATCGACTCTTCTTCCTACATTAACCATTAACATCTCTATTAAATCATTAAGAGTAAATTAATATACTATTCAAAAAGTTTGGGTCGTTACATTCTGCCCCTCTTAAGAAATTTGGTCCCTGAAATTTTAAACCAAAGGCCTAGTCGAAAAGGTGAGGGTACTTTTGCTTCATTGTTTCCTCAGGCTCCCACGTCACTTCTTCATACTTATGATTCTTGCACAAAACTTTCACAAGGTGGGTAGTCTTGTTACGTAGAACCTTGTTTCTATGGTATAAGATATCCAATGGCTGCTCCTTATAAGAGAGGTCATGTTCTGGTTGTACCACCTCTGGGTTCGGTACATGCGAAGGGTCGGGTATGTACTTCCTCAAGAGAGATACATGGAAGACATCGTGAACTTGAGCTAGGTTCGGTGGAAGTGCTAGATGATAGGCCACTACTCTTATGCGATCAATGATTTCATAGGGGCCAATGTACCTAGGGCTAAGCTTCCCTTTCTTCCCAAACTACACGACTCTCTTCCATGGAGAAATTCGAAGGAAGACTTTGTCACCAACACCAAACTTGAAGTCCCTTCGACAGTTGTCAGCATAGCTCTTATGCAAACTCTGAGCATCCTTTATGTGTTGTTTGATGGCATGAACCTTTTCTGTCATCTCTTGCACAAGATCAGGCCCAAGAATCTTTCTCTCACCAGTTTCATCCCAACAAGTAGGAGTTCTATATTGCTTTCCATACAGAGCTTCATAGGGTTCCATCTGAATACTTGAATGGAAGCTATTATTGTATGAGAACTCCACTAATGGGATGTGTTGATCCCATCCACCTTTAAATTCAATTGGGAATAATCTCAGTATATCCTCAAGTTTCTGAATAGTCCTTTCAGATTGGCCATAAGTTTGAGGATGATAGGCCATACTAAAATTCAATTTAGTATTCAGAGCATGTTGAAGACTTCTCCAGAATTTTGATGTGATTCTTGGATCACGATCATATACGATGGATAGTGGTACCCCATACAGCCTTACTACTTCCATTATGTATATCTCGGCAAGTTGATCCAAAGAGAAATCTTCCCGAATGGAGATAAAATGGGCATTCTTGGCGAGATGGTCCACAATAACTCATATCACATTGTTTTTTTAGGAAGTTTTCAGCAGACCAGTAACAAAGTCCATTGTGATATTATCCCACTTCCATGATGGTATGGGTAGAGGTTGTAATACCCCCTTAGGCAGTTGTCATTCTGCCTTTACTTGTTGACACACCAGGCACCTTGTAGTGTAATAAGCAATCTCCCTCTTCATGTTATCCCACCAAGAATGATCACGAAGGTCTCTATACATTTTAGTGCTTCCCGGATGTATAGAGAAAGTAGAGATATGAGCTTCATCCATCAGTTCTTTCTTTATATCTAGAATATATGGAACACATAGTCTTGGAAGAAATTTCAATACACCTTCTTGATCAATACTGAAATCAGGAAACTTCTCATCCTTCACGGCCTCAAACTTCTCCTGCAACAAAAGATCTTATTTTTGAGCCTTCTCTATCTTCTCTAGTAATGAAGGTTGGCAAATCATTTGGGATAAGGTTGATGATGTCCTTTCCCTTAGAATCTCCATGTCCAGCTTTAATATATCCTTAATCAAGGGATCTCCTAGGATCCTCATTGTTTCCAAAACAATAGGGTCTTTTCTGCTTAATGCATCTGCGACTTTGTTTGCTCTTCCAGGGTGATAATGAATTAAACAATCATAGTCTTTAATAAGCTCCAACCATCTCCTTTGTCTCATGTTCAATTCTTTCTGTGTCTAAATATACTGTAAACTTTGGTGATCAGTGTATATATCACATTTCTCCCCATAAAGATACTGCCTCCATATATTTAGAGAAAACACAACTTCCGCTAGATCTAGATCATGCGTAGGATAATTCTACTCATGTTGATTCAGCTGATGAGATACATAAGCAATTACCTTGTCATTTTGGCATGAGGATGCACCCAAGGCCTTTCAGAGATGCATCACTAAAAATAACAAATCCTTCTCTGATAGAGGGTAGTGTTAACATAGGTGTAGTAACCAATCTCTTCTTCATCTATTGGAAACTTTCCTCACATTCCTCTCTCCAGATAAACTTAACCCCTTTTCGAGTCAACTTGGTTAGTGGATTAGAAAGCCGTGAAATTTTTTTCTCAAACCTCCTATAATATTTTTCTAAACCAAGGAAACTATGAATCTCAGTTACTGTTTTTTGTTAAGGCCACTCCTCTACAACCATTTTCTTTTCAGGGTCAACTGAGATTCCTTCATTGGTTACGAAATGCCCCAAGAAAGCCATTTGTTGTAACCAAAACTCACACTTGCTGAACTTTCCAAAGAGCCTCTCCTTCCGCAGAGTTTTCAAAATAATCCTCAGATTATCTTCATTCTCCTCATGAATTTTTTAATATATCAAAATATCATCAATAAAAACTACCACAAAGTTATCAAGGTAGTCCTTAAAGAATCTATTCATCAAATCCATGAAAATAGCAGGAGCATTAGTCAAGCTGAAGGTCATAACAGTAAAATCATAATGCCCATATCTTGATCGGAAGGCAGTCTTTGGAATATTTTATTTCTTCACCGTCAGTTGATGATAACCAGATCAAAGATCAAACTTGGAGAAGAATTGAGCCCCATGACGTTGGTCAAATAAATCATCAATTCTTGGAAGAGGGTATTTTTTCTTCACTGTGATCCTGTTCAATTCTGTTTAATCAATGCATAGCCGCATTGATCCATCCTTCTTCTTCACAAAGAGAACTGGTGCTCCCCAAGGAGACACACTCGGTCAGATAAACCCCTTCTCCAACAAGTCTTGGAGTTGTTTCTTTAACTCCTCTAGCTCCACATTTTCTATTCTATACAGAGTCTTTGATACTGGTTGAGATCTAGGTACGAGTTCAATGGAGAAATCTACCTCTCTTTCTAGGGGAGGTCTAGGTAACTCCTCAGGAAATACGTCCATGTATTCCTAAACAATCGGAACATCTTCTATTTGTATACTCACTTTTCCTTCTTCATCCTCACCAATTAACTTCATAAAGAAGGCTATAGAAGGTTCATCTAGACAAGTATCAGGTCGGGATATCTCTCCTTGGAAGATAATTATAGTTCATTCACTCAAGACTACTGAGATTTCATTACTTCTGCATTTGATCTTAGCATTACACTTTGAGAGCCAGTCCATCCCTAGTATAACGTCGAATTCCATCAGGGGAATGACTACTAGATTTTCAATAAGATTGTTCTCACCAAAGTAAATACTAGAGTCTATAAACACTGTTGATGCATGGATAATCCCACTTGGAGTCTTGACTAAAAACTCTACCTCTACCAGTTCGAGGATTGATTCTATATTCTCTGCAAACTTGGAGGAAATAAAGGAATGAGTAGAACCAGAATCAAACAAATTACTTGCTAGTTTTGAGAGGACAACAAGAGTAACTTCTACCACGTCATTTGGAGCTTCAGCTTTAGTTGTTGTGATAGAAAAAGCATGACCTTTCTCCCTTGGCCTTTGCTGAGGTTTATGGTGATTCCCCTCCATTGCCCTCATATTTGGACAGTGATTAGAAAAGTTCCCAAGCTGTCCACACTTGAAGCATTGGACTTTAGGTAGGGCCAGAACCATCTTTCCTCTATCATTATTGTTGGGGAGTTGAGGCTTCACCTAACTACGAAAATTCTGAGAAATGTGACCTTCTCTTCCACACTTTTAGCACTTTCCACTTTCGATCAAGAAGTTCCTTGAATGCTTCTTCCCACATTTATTGCATGTGGAAAGTTGCATTTGCTTTCCACCTATTTCCTGATCAAAGTTTCTTCCTAGGCTTGGTTCTAGAGATCTCTTCTTATCATTAGATTTTTTAGACCACTGTGTCTCGCCAAACTCCAATTCAACTTTCATAGCACTTCAAACTATTTCTTCATAGCTATCATAGTCCTTATTGGCTAGATTCTTCCACAGATGAGGTCTCATTCCACCAAAGAATCTATCAACCTTACTGTTTGGATCCATGAAAAATATAGAGGTATATCGTGAAATCCTTGTGAATTTCATCTCTTAGCTTCCCAAAGATTCATTCTCCTTCTGTTTCATCTCGAGAAATTCTGTCTCCATTCTCATTCTCATCGAATGAGGGAAATACTTATTGAAGAATATTCCCCTAAACTCTTCCCACTCCGTAGCTTCCATCTCTCCTCTTGGCTTCATGTTTTTGATCAGTGACCTCCGCTGATCAGCTTCTCCCTATAGGCGGTAAAAAACATGGGTGACTTTTTCTTGTTCCGCACAATGAAGTACAGAAAAGATCTTATCTATAGAGCTGGTCTATTTCTCATCAATCAATGGGTCAGTCGGTCCAATAAAGGTTGGTGGTCGTTGGTGCATAAAGGAATCAAAAGAATGTTGTTCCCTTCGTGGTGAGATCGTCCTCTCAGATGGATTCAAGTTATTACTCATAACTTGACTTATTTGGTTCATCATTCATATGAATGTTTCCATTCCGGCTTCCATTGGAGGGCTGTCAGCACATGGTACATTGCGGTCACCATTTGCACGGTTCCTCCTATTTCCCGCCATTTTCTAAAAGAATAAAATCTTAGTGAGAAACTTGTTTCATTTACGAATATTTTAACTATAAAGGATTCTAAATCTTAAAACTTCATGCTTAAACAATTATATTTCTCTATAATTACTTCATAATGATTCATAAAAAGCTTGCGATTAACCAAACATATCCCCCGGGAGTGTCGTAACCAAGAGTACAGCAAGGACTGTTGTCATGTGCCAATTCCCGTTCGAGTCTAGCTCAAAGCGGTGTTTTCGGGTTTTACCCCTATGTACATATGTGCCAGATCCTCCTCTACCTACTCGTATCTAGACAGGGATTTACTTGTTTGATAAACCAATTACTCAATACTCACCAAAATACCAGGAATCTTTCCCTATATTTAAACTTTTCTATAGGGTTCTTCCTAAATATTTCATAGCCTAATTTCCATAAATAACTAAACCATCCTTTGATACCAACTATAGAATTTGGCCTTTTTATCACATTAAATTTCATTACATTATACAAAACTGAGGATCTTTAAGGTTTAGTGTCTTGGAAACTAGGAACTTAATACTTGAAAACATAAAACATTATTCTTAAAAACTTGAAAGTATTCTCCTTATGCTCATCCTAGGTTCATTACTGCATCTCATAACATGGGGACATACATCAAAAGAAAGGGTGATCAGAAGGCCCAGTAAGGGAAATAAGGGGAAACATTTAATAAGTGAACTTGAGATACATCAATAAAGTCATGAAAAAGAACTTTAAGGAATGAGAAATAAATGATGAGTCATATCATAATAAAAATAACATATTTCATATCTTGAATATGTGGCTACAACATTTAACTAAGAAAGTAATTTCTGTTTCACCAAGGTCCATCCCCAAGGTTTCATTAAAAAAATTACCATGGTTATTCACCAGGGTATTGTTAAAATGGTCATCTCTAGAGATTAAGTCTTTACCCAATGCATTGGAGCACTATCAGGGTGCACCCTTAAATTTTTCTTTATCATAATTGGATCCACATATATCATCATAAAACATTTCATAAATAACCCATATATAATAAAAGAAATGAGTTTCATTTCATAATCATAACGTTTTAAAAACCGCTTTTAAGACATGATCTTTAGGTCATTTTAAACCCACGAAAAAAGGAAAGTGGGTTTCAGGTATGTAAATCCCAGAATTAAAATAGAAAATTTTGATATACATGTGAATACCTATGTAGAAGAAATATCTTTGAATATTCACTTAATAAAATACAATAATTTGAGAAAAAAGAGAAAGACATTTTGAGACGAAAAATTCTGCAGCATAACGGCTATGTTACGGGGTTTTAGAAAACATTGAAAAGAGAGAGGACATGGGTTACCCACTCATAAATGATCCAAAGAACATTATAGGGATATAATATAAAGGATATAATCACATGATAATAAAATTTTAAAGCCATACCATATGAAATGAAAAACATGGAAGGAAGACAAAAATAAGATTTCTCTTATGAAAATTCGGCAGCCTAACGGCGTCACTTAAAACTTAAAAAAAAAAAGAATTGATGAGATCAAATAGGGTATTTAATCATATGAACATAAAGGAACAGTATTATGGATATAGAGATAATACCCCAACATAATAAAAAGGAACTTGAAAGACTTGACATGAAAATAGAACTTGAAAATGAGAAAGGTGAAAGAATCCCTTATAAAAATTCGGCAGCCTAATGGCGCCACTTAAACATTCTTAAAATGAATTGATGAGAGAAAGAGGGGGTCTCTCATCATATTAACATGAAAACAAAAGTATTATGAATATAAAAGAACATCCCCAACATAAGAACATGGAGATTTAAATAAATGACATAAAGGAGAATACATGAAAAGAAAGAGAGAGGTAGGATCCCTTACCTTGAAGAGTAGCTCCTAAATCTCAGAGTTTGGGACCTTGGGAGGCTTGAGGGAACCTTGGGAGGACTACTTGGGAGTTAAGGAGACCAGAAATTTGTTGAGAAGGATTTTTTAATCAAAATTATGAGAGAATGGCTTGGTATTTATAGGGGAAGTGAGGGGACAAGGCATTAATGGCCAAGGGACACCTCATTGGTGGTATTGGCAAAACCATGGGCTTGCCCATGGTATTGGACACTTGGGAAAACTCATACCTTATCTTACTATTCATAAGTAGACTAGAATTATTACATAATTGTTACATCCTTAAGGATGTCATTAAACACCCAAAACTCTAAACTGAAAATTCATTATTCACTGAAAATACAACTTTTTCAGAAAAATACCAAAAAATCACCTTAACATAATATTGATGCTCTGAATTTAAAAATTAACTCCATTTTATAAAAATTATTTTCTAAATATTTTTAATTTAATTTTTAAATAAAAAATACTATTCACCCGAAAAAAACTAATACTTAACTAATAATTTCTAAAACAGTTATTTACCTATTTTATTGAATCGCATTACTTAATCAAGGTTCCTAAATTATATTAATACTTTATTTAAGTGATATTACTAATACATTTGTTCACATTACTAATCCTAAGCATAAAATCACTATTCATAATTTACTATTCACCAAAAAATAAGTTGATCTTATTAGACTCTAAATTTTTTACTAAACACAATTGTAGAAGACCATTTTTTGAAAATTCTTACACATAATTATTTATTTAACGGTTACATAAATATTTTAAAATATATTTTTTTCAAAAATCTTTCATAAGATACATCCTATATTTATCCAGACATGTGAAAATTCACAAACTTCACCATAGGAAGAAATCACAATTTTGTTTATCTCAAAGGATTACACAAAGTAGCTATGGTCTCGTTATATATAACCTTACAACACCAGCATATGACCTAAGTGTAAGGTGTGCTAAGTTGAGAGAATCTGAGGGAGGCTCAGATAACATTGCCCTAGTTGTAATCTCCACTAACTTGAACTTCTCCCATAGGCAACTCCGTTCAAGCTTGACACGCTAGAGTTTGGCTTTGGCTTGGTCCAAAGTGAAGCCCAAAGATGCCACCTTCTTCCCAAGCTCTGATAAGTGGGATTCATAAGGATCAAGTCTACTGGATGAAGCCATCAACTCTTATTTATGAATTAACCATTAACATCTCTATTAAATCATTAAGATTAAATTAATATACTGTTCAAAAAGTTTGGGTTGTTACAATTTTGAAACACCCTATTACTATTTTTCAGGTATTCCTAAACCCGTATTTTTACCAAGATTTTTTTCGGTTTCGTTTGGGATTGTTTTGTGTTAAATTTTTAAGAGTTTTGAAAATTCAGGTCTTGTGCACGATTGGCACAAGGTTCTACCAAATCTTATGCCCTATCAAAGAAAAATGTGCAACCCAAGAAAGTGGTATTTTTCATGGTTAGCACATGGTTAGTCAAGCTATGTTCCCTCTTAGGAGAAACTATGCAGCCCATTTAAAACAGACACATAGTTTGAACATAGTTTGTCCAAACCGTGCTCGTCTGGCCACTAAACCATGCATACGAATTTTAATTAATCCAAAAAATGTTAAAAAATTCCCAAACCCTCCTTTTTGACCCTCTATCAAGCTCATTAGACCCCTATATGATTTTTGTAGGTTTTGGGTCTCCCATGATTAATTTTGGGATCCTCGAAACCCCTTCTAAGGTAGAATAAAGCTAGAAGATCCTTGTTTGGCCTCTTCCTGGTAAGGTTTCTTCCCTCATTCTCTATCTCCCATGATCTCTCTTCTTATTTCTATGGTTCCATGGATCCCCATATGTATTTTTGGATCTAATACCCACTATTTTGGATCTAAACCTAGTTTTGATTCATAGATCCTCTTTTCCATCATTCTCTTTTGGATTTTTATATGTGAAACTTTCTGATTAGAGATCCCTTAATCCTAAGTTAGGTAGTTCCATTACGATTCCCAATTTATGTTAACCCTAAATTGATTGTTTAATATCAATTTTTTGAATTAAAGTAAAATTTATTGGTTTTGATTAAATGGTTTTCAATTTTTTTGGAAAAACCCAACTCCATTGAATTGATGTTTTTAAGAAAAATGGTTTTTTGGCATGAAATTGAAAAACCCCCAATTCCATGGAATTTATATGTGTTTATAGGAATTAGTGAGATTTAAATTGTGAAATTTTTTTAATTAAATTTTTTAATTTAATTGTGAAAAAAGGATTTGATGGAAAATTTTGAAAAAACCTAATTCCATTGAATTAGGGGTTGGTTATGAAATGGATGGATTTTGTTTGAAAATTAAATTGTTGAATTTAATTGTGAAATTGGATTTTCAAAATTGATTGTTGAACTGATTTCAAATCCCTATTTGTGGAAATGGCTTAAAATGGGTTTGATAGAAACCATAGGGTTTTATCTTGGTGGAAATGCATGTTTATATTAAAACCCTATTATGGTTTTTAAATAGAAAATTGGCATATTTGAAATGTATAATGGGATGAATTATATTTTAAGCATTATTAAAATAAATTTTTCATCGTTGTTTTTTACTAGATCACATGATATACTTTGGTATTTAGTGAGTTATTTGGGCGACACTTTATGATTTACAATGTGATAAAACCTAATATCATCACATCACATCCCTTAGGTGATGGTGATGAGTCCTCTTTGACCTATGTTTAAAGGAATTATGTATATATTGTCGTAATCTTGAGTGTGGGGTCCCTATATCCTGGAACTATCATATCTTATTAAGAATATGATCTTGTTTCTCAATTTTTTGTATTTCAAATAAACATATGTCATTGTTGTAAACTTTTTTACATGCCTTGTGAATTTATAAAAAATATTTTATATAAAAGTGTTTATTTAATTCATTTGTGAAAAGTTCCCTTTGTGTAAATCACCATTTGTGAAATTATTTCCATCAATTGAAATGTGAATCTTTTGTTCAATATTATTTCTATCATTTTAAATGTAAAAAATGATTTGTTGGAATTTGATATTTATATGCCAAACCTATTTATTTGAAAATTTTAAAGCACTTATTTCGTTAATTTGATATTGATATCTATTATGGAATTTTTGGTGTGACCCTACTAGGATTTTAGCTTACACCCTACATATGACTTTAGGTGTTTGTATATTTCCTCCTTCTAGGTTCAAATAGGGGTAAATCATCTCTTAGAGGTGGTTTTAGTTGTTTACATGAGAACTTGGTGAGTTGCGTCTGAGTTAGGACTTGGGTAGTTTGTATTCTTGTTTTTATATTAATTTATTATGGAACTTAGGCTTGTTTGTTCCTATTTGATTTCTAGTACACTAATCTCAATGAAGCTTCCATTACATGCATGATGTATTGTTTCTTTTTATTCCACAATTTTTTTTCAAAAGTTGTTCCCACTTTCATTTTTTATGATGTCAGGTGCAAGTCACCGACCCATGGGGATTTGAAATGCTCTTTGAGCTTTGTAAGGTCCAGATCGGTTATTGGGTTACCAGGGTACCCAAGCTAGTTTATAACAAAGTGGTATCAAAGGTTCAGGTTTAACTTCTTATCTTGAAGTTAGTATGATGTGAAATATTATTGAGACTTAGGAGGTAGTTGTGCTTGAGTGCCTCACCATCTCTCAGCACAACGAACCTTAATTCTCCAGAGGTGGTTAGTGAAAGATGTCTTAATAATTAGTTCTATCCTTTTCCATTATTTTGATTTGGGTATATTGAAATCCAAATCATATTATCCATATGTTGGGTTTATTTTTCCATTGTTTCATTGTTTGAGTGTAATCTAATGTATTCTTTGTTATCTACTAATGTTGTGCAGCATCACGACTCCAAGAAGATGTGTGAATTAGATCCAGGAGGAAGCTACTATTGAACCTCAGTGAAAGAATCCACTTGTGGATCCAAATCTAGTAGAGGTGTTTGTATACACTATCCAAGATATGGGATAGGAACCACCTCCAGTTCCCATTCAGGCTCTAGTTGTGGGACCTCAGAGGGACATCCTCAAATATGGTTCTCAAGAGTTTCTTATCAAAAAGTTATCACCATTAAAATGCTCAAATTATCCTCAAGAGGATGAGAAATGGTTGAGCATTATATAGCATTTTTTTGGTTTCTTGGACACACTTGATGAAATCAAAGTGAATTTTTCCACCTTTATGATATAAGGACCAAGAAGAATATGATGGGACACTATAGTAACAGAGAAGAAGCATGATGTATTAGGGTGTAAAGACTTTAAGGTTATTTTCACCAACTAGTTATATCCAGATTTGATGTTCTTGGCCAAGGATATAGAGTTTTTCGGACTTGAGTAGGCTGACATGATTATGATATAGTATGTAAGCCATTTTTCTGAGCTCATGCATTTCTACCTTAAGATTGTATTGAATGAGAAGATGAAGTATCAAAGGTTTGAGTTGGGACTTATTTAGGATATTTTTTCTTATGTTTTCTTTCTAATTTTTCCTTATTATGATGGTGTATTGGATAGAGCACTAATGGTTGAAATAGACCTGGCTGGAAAGTCGGGGTTATCGGGACTTTCTTTCTCTCCCAGTGGCAGCGTGAGTTCCTTCAAGGGAAAATGAAAGCATGATGATTCTCACAGTAGTTCTTGATAGTAGGGTAATTATAGAACTCATGCAGTATCTAGAAGAGGTCCTTTGATTTTATACTAGTGTGGAAATCTAAGACATTCAAGGAGGGTTTTCACTGAGGCACCCAAGAACTATGGCTTATATGGAAACTCAAGGAACTTAAAGTGATTCTTCCATGCTTAATCTAATACATTTAGTGTAATGGGATCATAATATCCTCTTAAAAATCAAGGGAAATAAAATTCTTCATGTGTAAAAGGGTTCCAGCCACAGGAATCTAGAACAAAGCTACTTCACATAGTGGAAGAGTCTCTAGAGGAAGCAGATATGGGTCCAATGATCGTGAGAGGTACCATTTCTATAGATTCATCATAAGTTACTACTATATTTGATACTAGTTCATATCATTCATTTATTTCAAACCATATTTTTAATCTTCTTAATATTCTTATAGAGATTTTATCTTGTGTAGTAAATATTACCACACGCCTTAATATAAAGAGAGAGAAGGGTCTCTATAGTCCTTCTTGTGTTTTTAATCTATCTGATATAGAGAATACTTGGATTTTTATGGTTCTAAAACATGAAATTGATTGATTTAATTATTAGGATGGATTGTCTCATTTTCAGTCAATCCCATATTGATTGTCATCTTTTATGGGTCTCCTATATAACACTCTATGGGGTTTTCCAAATCTTATAAGGAGAATGAGATATAAGGTTGATCAGAACCAGAACTTCATATCTAGAGTTGGGAAAATTAATATCATGTTTTTATTTGATCTAGACTGGGAATCTTTGAGTGGTTATCTCCCTCTATTTTTCATTTAGTTTCTCGATGTGTTTCCTTTAAACTTATCTAGTTTTCCTTAAATAAGGGAGGTAGAGTTTTCTATTAACATAGTTCTTGGTACTCAACCAGTTTCTATTCACTCTTACTACATGAAACTAGATAAAGTTAAATATTAGAAGTCCTGGTTAGATGATCTCTTGAATAAAGGCTTCATATGCCCGAGTGTGTATCCTTGGATGATTCCAGTTCTATTCACTAAGAAAGATGATGGTTCATTTTTCCCATGTGTTGATCACTAAAAGCTCAATCGAGTGATGGTAAAGAACAAGTATCCATTTCCATGAATTTATGATCTATTGGATTATTTAAAAGGGGAAAATTGATTATCATATATTTATTTTTTCTCTCATTACCATCAGTTGAGGACAAAAGAATTTAATATTTATAAAATGTCCATTCAAAGAAGGTACAATCATTATGAGTACATTTTCATTACCCTTGGTATAACCAGTTCCCCTTTAGTATTTATGGAATTAATTAATATGATTTTCCATGAGTATTTGGATACCTTTGCGGTAGTCTTTATGGATTACATCCCCATTTACTTTTATTATGAGGAGGATCATGTGCATCATCTGAGAATGGTTTTGAGTTTTCTAAGAAATCACAGACTTTGTGCCAAGATTTCAAAGTGTGACTTCTAGATTAGGTAACTGAAATTATTGGGGCATGTGGTGTTGAATCATGGTATTTCAATTTATTCTAAGAATCTAAAAGTTGTTATGAAATGGGAACAACCAAATAATGTTTTCGGGATTCGGATCTTTTTGGTAGTATAGAGATATGTGGTCTTCTGTGATGCATCGGGTTCGGGTTTGGGTTTCATTATTATACAAGGTGATCATGTCATTACATATGAATCTCATCATATAAGGACACATGTGAATAATTATCCAACCAATGGACTTGAAATTATAGATATGATGTATGTGTTTAAGATTTGGTGGCACTACCTTTACAGAGAAAGTTTTAACATGTTTTCATACCATAAGAGTTTGAGTTATATATTCTCTCAAAATTATTTGAATCTCTACCAAAGGAATTGGGTGGAATACATGCATTTTTTCAATTTCAATATCACCTATACTCCATGGAAAGGTAATTTCATCATGTATTCTTTTATCCGGAATCTTCCAACCCAATCCATGAAGGAATATTTTAAAGAGTGAAATTTGATGGCTCTCTTTGTACAATTGCATATTGGAATTTAGTAATAAAGGTATGAGGTTTATTTTTCCAATGTCAAATTGATATCTATTCTCCTTAAAATGGTTTTTTAGGAACAACATCTTGATGAAGAGTTTTGTAGCATTATAGAATCTCTTAATGGTGGGGAGACCATTGCTTAGTGGATGTTCTCCAAAGAGTGAATTCTATGCTAACAGAATCATTTTGTTGTGATGTTAGTGGCAAGGAAAGATATGATGGGGGATTTTCATAATTCCTAGCAAGAAATGTACCCAGGGACTATGAAGACGTTCTATAATATGTTACGATAGTTCTGGTGGCTATGTATGAGACGAGGCATCGCTAAGTTTGTCTCTCATTGTTATATGTGCTAGTATGGGAAGACTGAGCTCCATAAACCTTCGAGTTTGCTTCATCCACTTTCATTACCTACTTGTAAGTGGTATGAGATCTCTATGGACTTTATGGTTGGGTTAACATGTAACCAGATAAAGAATAATGTGATATGGTATGTTGTTGATAGGTTGACAGCATCATATCACTTTATACCCATTCATGATATAACCAAATTTTAGGAGTTTAGAAATATCTATGTGAAAGATATTGTTCACTTGAACGGAGCTCCATCTGTTATAGTCTCTGATAGGGATCCTTGGTTCGCTTATTATTTTTTTAGAGGCATTCAGGAGGCACTGCGATCTCATGTCTGTTTGAGAATGACATACCATCCATGATCAGATGGCCAGACAGAAAGAGCTATCCAAGATCTTGAGGATATGCTTCATTATTGTGTTCTCATCTTTGGTGGGGATTGGTATGATCATTTGGGGTTGGCTGATTTTAATTATAACAATATTTACCAGTCCACGATCATAATCTCTCCTTTTGAGGAATTGTACGATTGGCCTTGCAGATCTCTATTGTGTTGGGTAGAGGTTGGTAAAAGTTCCTTGGTTGGACCAAGTTTGGTAAAAGAGACAAAATAAAATATTTAGTAGATTATTTATTGAATATTGATAGCATGAAGTGATATAATTCTTATTTTGATCATCGTCATAGGCCATTGGAATTCTTCATTGGTGATCAGGTGTTCTTGAAAGTTTCACCACAATTAGGCCATCGATGGCTTGGGAAGCAAGGGAAACTTGCTTCAAATTCTGTGGGACCTTTCTAGGTTTTTGAGTAGGTGTGGAGGGTTTCTTATCATTTATAACTTCCGTCACATATGACGTAGATACATAACGTTCTCAATGAATATCAGCTACAAAAATATTTATCTGATCCGTCTCATGTTCTGAGTTGGCATGATCTTGAAGTTGAACATGATTTTTCTATGGCTAAACAGTCAGTCATGATAATAGATTATGAAACCAAGGTAATTTGTGGTAGGATTATATGTATGGTTCATGTTCTATGGAATCATGGTTCTGGTAATCATGAGACATGGGAGAGTAAGGCACTAATGAGAGAGAAGTGGCCTTATCTTTTTGGCATGAAAGCTTCTTCATAGTCTTTTTGGGGACATAAAGTTTCTATGGTGGGGAGTTTGTAACATCCCCTTACTATTTTAAGGTATTAATAAACCTATATTTTTACAAATATTTGGTTGGGATTCATTTGGGATTATTTCGGGTTTAATTTTTAAGAGATTTGAAAATTATGGGCTAGTGCACGGTTTGCCCAAAACGTGCACCCTATCAGAGAAAACCATTTAAACCAAGGTAGTGGGATTTTTTATGGTTGTAACATAGTTATTAAATCCATTTTCCCTCTTAGGATAAACCATGTGGCCCATTTAAAATAGGTTCATGTCTTGCACACAGTTTTTCCAAACTGTGCACCTCTTCCCAAGAAACCAAACATACAACTTTTAATTAATCCTAAAATTGTTAAAAATTTCTCAAACCCTCCTTTTTAACCCCTATTCAAAATAATTTTACCCCTATATGGTTTTTTTAGGTTTTGGGACTCCCAAGAACCATTTTTGGCTCCTATAAACCCATTCTAAGGTGGATCGAAGCTTGGCGATCCTTGTTTAGTCTCTTCCTGGAAAGGTTTTCCCCCCCATTCTATATATCCCATGATCTATATTCTTATATCTAGGGTTACATGGATCCCAATGTAGATTTATGGATATAATACCCACTATTTTGGATAAAAACCTTTTTTTTATTCAAAGACCATCATTGTCATCATCCATCGTTGGATTTTTTTCATGGATGACATTGTGATTCGAGATCAGTTGATCCTGAGGTAGTTGGTTCTGTTATGATTCCCAATTTACGTTAACCCTAAATTGATTATTTAATTTCAATTATTTTAATTAAAATGAAATTTATTGGTTTTGATTTAATTTCTTTCAATTATTTTGTTAGAAAAACCCCATTCCATTGAATTATGGTTTTTAAAAAAATGGGTTTTTGACATAAAATTAGAAAAACTCCAATTCCATTGAATTGTGGTGTATTTAGGGGAATTGGTGAGATATAAATTTTTTAATTTAAATTGTGAAATTTTTTCAATTAAATTGTTGAATTTAATATTGGAAAAATGATTTGATGGGAAATTGTGACAAACCCCAATTCAATTTAATTAGGGGTTTGTTATGAAATGGATGGAATTTGTTTGAAAATTAAATTGTTGAATTTAATTATGAAAATTGAATTTTTGAAATTGAACAGTGCAATGATTTAAAATCCATCTTTATGAAAATGGATTAAAAATAGTTTTCAAATAAACCTTAGGATTTTGTCTTGGTGGAAAGGCATGCTTTTTATTAAAAACCCATTTTGGTTTTTAAATGGAAAATTGGCATATTTGAAATAGAGAATGAGACAAATTGTATTTTAAGAATTCTTAAAATAAATTAACCATCATTGTTTTTTACTAGAGAACTTTCAAGACTTTGGTAGTTAGTGAGTTATTTGGGAAACACTTTGTGATTTACAACGTTCTAAAACCAAATATTAGTACATCACATCCCTTAGGTGACGGTGATGAGTCCTATTTGACATGCATTCAATGGACTTATGTACATACTGCTATAACCTTGAGTGTGGGGTAATAATAGTATTGAACTATCATACCTTATCAGGCATATGGCCATGTTTCTAAATTTTTTGTATTTCAAATTAATATATGTCATTGTTGTGAACTGTTTTACATGCTATGTGAATTTATATAAACTTTTTTATATAAAAGTATTTATTTAATCCATTTTTGAAAATATTCATATGTGTAAAGCACCATTTTTGAAATTATTTCCATCAATTTAAATGTGAAGATTTTTTTAAAATTATTTCCATCATTTTAAATGTAATGAATGATTTTTTAAAATGTAGTCTTTATATTCTAAACCTATTTAGTTGAAAAATTGAAAGCACTTATTTGGTTAATTTGATATTGGAATTTGTTATGGAATCCTTGGTGAGCCCCTACTGGGATTTTAGATCACACCCTTCTTCTGGTTTTGGGTGTTTTTAGATTTCCTCCTTCCAGGTTCGAACAATAGTAAATCATCTCTTCAAGGTGGTTCTAACTATTGACTTAAGAACTTGGTGAGTTGCATCTTCTTTTAGACTTGGGCAGTTTTTCTTCCTGTCTTTATAGTACTTTCTTGTGGTACATTGGATTATTTATGCCTTTTTTATTTCTAGTACACTACTCCCAGTGGATATTTATTTTTTATTCATACTATCTTTTTTATTTTTCTTCCTCAATGTTAATGGAAATTTTTTTCCAACTTTTATTTTGTATGATTCCAGGTGCTAGTCATCGACCCATGGGGATCGAGAATTCCCTTCAGGCTATGTCAGGTCCTACTCTGTTATCGGGTTACCAGGGTACTCAGGATAGTTCTTTATATATTTTTTGTGATATGACTTGATCACTACATTGAATATTATATTAGGAATGAAGATATAAATAACAATGATAGAAGCATTATAAAATACTTAGGGAAACCACCATTTCATACCAACATATTTGTGTTTTGTTTTATTATTTTTATTTCCCATGAATTCATATTTATATTAATATCCTAAATTTCATAATATCTTCATTATACTAGTATATCATTCTATAGGAAATTAGTTAGATATTAAATAGTAAAAATATAAATTCAGTGTTTTTGAGTGGCCTCCTCAAGAGATTGACCCTAGGTCTTGTACTATAATTCATACTTAGAAAATAAGAAATTTATTGATTGGAGATTTGTGATAATCCTCTTACCATAAATTTTACATCATTTCTAGGGAGTCCAACTACTTTCACACACTATTTTTTAAAAAATAAAAAATGAAAAAAAAGGAAAAAATAGAATTTTATTGTATATCTTTTATTTATTATGTAAAGATGTATTTTTTAGTGATTTTTCATATGATTGGACAGATATTTAGTCTATCAGGTAAGAGACATTGAATAGTTAATTCGAGTAAAAATTCATAATACTGGAAGAAGAAAATAAAAAAATGAATATCTTTTCTACTTCTAGAGTGGAAATCAAATATTCATGGTGGAAAAAACAACAAAATAAAGATAAAGAGGAGGTAAACCTTATTCCAATAATATTTCTAGCTGAAACCCCTAAGGATTACAAGAGTGAGAAACTTGAAAATCTAGCTTCTGACTTTACTCAATCATGGATTAAAGGGGTTATTGAAGCATACAAGACAATTGATCTATATATGATAGAAAATCATGAATTGGAAGAATATTGTTTTGAATTTATGGAACATGAAAATTTAAGCAGTTCTCTCACATTTGAAAATAAAAATATTAGCACTTCACTACCTCTCACTTACTTTGGAATAACACACCACCAAAGTGGTTGAATTTGAATAAAAATTGGAGGATATTGACTGCCTACCTCCAAATCCAACAACTTAACAATAAGAGAAACTATGCAAAGAAGGAGAATTAAAATATGATCCAACTAAAGCATATAATATTTTCTTGAAATAATTTATTTATTATTTTATTTAAAATTAATTGATTATTATCACTCATTTATTTGAATTTTTGGATCCATCCAATACTTGGATTGCTTTAGAGGCTGATAGAGATGAAGATGCACCTACTGAGATTGAGTTCCTATTGACCCTTCTAAAAAGACCATTTTTCAAAATAACATAATTAAAGGGAAATATTTTTATATTGATTAATCTTTTTGTAATATTATTAAAATTGAGATTTTAAATGACTTATACTTTGATGAAATTATAGATTCAGGAATAATGGAGTTGTCCCTCAATGAAATTGAAGAGTAATACACACAAGTAATGGGTGAAAAATAAGAGGACCCATTATTTCTCCTCCCCTCACCTTACAGGTTATACTACATTACTTTAATAATTTACCTGAAGTATTTCATACATGGATTCATCTAAAACTAGTGTAAAGTAATGCATATTAGAAGGAAAAAAATTGTGGTTTATGAGAGATAAACCACACCCACCAACATATTTAGGATAAAATTATGGAACTACTAACTATAGGAAGTCAAAAAATAAAACCCATTTAGGGGTTCAAACCAAGTCTTATTTCCCTCTTCTATTTATTTTTATTTTTTTTCTTTTAATAAATTTATTATGTTTTGTTTTTTTATTTATTTCTAGGTATAAAGTTCCAAAAACTAAGATATTCACTCATGGATTCCACTATCTAAAAAAACTCAAGTTTTGTCTTTCCTTCTTTTTTATTTTGCTTCCCTTTTTTTAAATATGTTTGAGCTTAAATGATGGGTAATTAAATATTAATTTTGGTGGGATTTGAATTTTTTATGATTTTTTTACTTCCTTTTTGTTTTTCATGCTTTCAAAATCTATAATTTTTCATGTCTTGTTTTTTGTTTTGATTTTTGGAGTGTTTTTAGGATTATTGATCTTAATCAAATATTTTTGGAAAATCAAAAAATATTTCTATTTTTGAAAAATTTCTTGATTTGAAAATTTAAGGATTTAAATTATTATTGATATAGATTTTCCTTTTCTAATTTATAATATTTTTATTTAAGGAAGTTTGATTGATTATAAAACTCATGTGCACTAATTATATCCAAAATGAATATTTTTCTCAACCCAAGAGGTATCTAAAACGTTTTGACAAATTCTTTACATTTATATTTTTTTAGTTTCATGAGTCATGTTTGGAGATATAAAACTTATGTTTATTCCTATTTCAAATCTCACATTTTAACTTTTTACATACCTTTACATCTACCCTTATTTATCCATTATAATCCATGAATTTATTTATAGTTTTAAACCACATTATAAGCTGAATTTTCTTAACCTACTTAAACTCTTAATATTTTTTCATGGATATTTAAATTTTTACTGCAGTGAAAGGGCCTTTCATGTGTATTATTTGGGAAGAAATTCATTTCAGCGTAGTATGAGGTGTGTGTGAATATTATGGATAATAGAGATAGATAAATAAGTACAATTCATTATTCATTTCACTTCATTTATATAATCATGTTCTCTAAAAAAATAATTAAAATTTAAAAACAAAAAAATGGAGATTGGATTTAAATCTTCACTTTTCTTATTTACATGATTTTTCATCCATTCACTTTATTTCTTTGTAATTTCCACCTCTATGAAAAAAAATGAAAAAGGGGATAATTAGGATAAAATCATTCATAAAATTAATTTTTGACACATATATCGTGTCATTCAAAAAGGGGGTGTGATGCTTTAAATTTTAAGGGGAATTGAGTGAGGGATTTCTTATGGGTTCACTTGAAAGTTCATATATTGTATTTAAAATTTTAACCTCCTCTTTTTAACATTTTAATTTTTAAATTATTTCTACACCAACCCTTAGAAAAAAATCACATTGAAAAATTCCTCATGATTGAAAGAATTTTTATATATTATGGTTTAGAGAGATGATAATTTTCACAAGCCTATGGTAATCACACAAGTTCTTCAAAATGGGAAAATATACATATTAATTATATTAAGTGAAGAGAAAAATACATTTCTAGAGAGGTAAGTATGACATTCACATGGGGATTAACATAATATTGAATGGAATTTTTATAATCATCTTTAGAAATTAGTGAGTTTAGATCCATATAGGAGTCATGGTATTTCCTTTAGATGTAAGAATTAAGTGTTGTGGCCATTTATTCCTTGAGAAGTTTTTTTTAACCTTACTATAAATGATTACCTAGGTGTGTAATGGGTAAGTGTGGGGGATTTACAAATCCCATATTTTCATATATCTTATTATATAATTTAATGTTTTGATCCCAGAAAATTTTTATTTTAATGTTAATTGTAACATTTTTAGGTTTTTGGAATAATTTGAGATTTATTGTGAAAATGTATTGATTTATTATTTTTATATTAGCATTGTATTTTGGAAACAACATTTTATACACTGAACCAAATTGGTAGTATTTTATATTAATTGGGATTCATTTCATTAAACAAGACTTAAAACCTAATCCAAACATAGATGGACTAAATGAATCATGCAATTGGAGCCTTGAAATATGTGAAACTTTTGGATGAATTTTGAAGAGGAGCCAATATCTCACAAAGTACTAGTCCAAATGAGCTAAAATTTTAAATTAATATAGAGAAGAGGTATATAAAAAATTAATTAACTATATACACTCGATATTAATATATTATCAAGTTTATTAATTCATGGGAAACTAGAGCATGGGAATTTGAATATTCTTCCAGAATAGAAATTGTTTTGTTAGTAACCCAATCATATCTTTAGATAAACATGTCCAAATAAGTTCATATTTTGTGGGAAAATTTGAAATACATATAGGAAAAAAATTCATAATTCCATATTCTAGTATTTATCTATTTAATGGTTCAAACATATTCTAATTTTAGGATGATAGATTTGGAGAGAAATCCTTAAAAATTTGTTCTTTCGCTTATTTTCAAGGAGTTGTAAATTTTTCATTAGCTAAGGATAGGTTTTGATGATGTAATAGTATTCATATTTTTTAATGTATATTATTTTTATTATTCTCTGTTTTTTTCTCTTTAAGGAGTTCCCCCATAGTAGTTTCTTAACTCCATGAAAATGGATAACTAACTTCAGTGTTTATTATAAGGAAAATAGTGATGGATGCTTGAGTTATTATGATTCAATGTCTCTCTTTATTATGTTTTAAGAATTTCAATTGTGATTATATCTATTATGGTGAGTGGTCTCCCCATTTTATCTACCATTTTGTTATTTTACATTGTTATCAATATTAATTCCCTTCATTAGTTATGTCATTTTTATGGTGGAGTTTGGATTAGACAATGTTGGTAAGTGAAGAGGTATACTAGCTAGATTTAAGAAAAATATTACCCAATATATAGAGGTATTAGTGTGGGGTAATAACAATTAAAACAATGTGGGTGTAGTGTGATAGGTATTTATCACTATGTTAAATAGGATATTGGAAATTACAATTTAAAGAATAATAATAGCATCCTAGTGAACTCTTTAGGATAGCTGAAATTTCACACTGGAATATTTTTATTTTGTTTTCTTCTTTTTGTTTTTCATGAATTCATATTTTTTTAATAAAATGCATTTCATAACACCCTCATTATTTTAGTTCATAATTTATTATTATATTAGTTAGATAATAAATTTTGATAATAGAAATTCAATGCAAGTGAGTGGAATCTGGGAGTGATCAACCCTATTTATTGCACTATATTATATACATAAGTAATAAAAATACAATGATTGGGGAATCATTAAAATCCCCTTCTCATCATTTTATCACCATTTATGGGGAGTAAAAATAATTGGACAAACTATTTTTAAAAAAATCAAAAATTCAAAAAACTAAAAAAATAAAACTTTATTGCATATCTTTTATCCCATACAATAAAATGGATTTTTTAGATATTTTTTATATTCTTGGATTAATTTTTTGTATATTAAGGAAGATATGTTGAATATTTAAGTTGATAAAAAAGTTATAATGCTATAATAAGTGAATAACCAAATGAATATCATTTCAATTTCATCACGGAAATCAAAACTTTGTAGTGGGAACAATAACAAAAGCAAGCAAAATAGGAAGTATAGCTTCTTCCACCAAATATTCTAGTTAAAGAAACTGAGGATTCTAAGAGTGGTCCTCTTGAATATCTAGAATCTTACCTTACTTAACCATTTATTTAAAAGGTTCTTAAATAATACATTATAGTTGATTCACATGTGGGTGATCAACATGAATTTAATGAATATTGGTCTAATTTTACATAACATGAAATGGTGAGTGATTATACTCTATATGAAAATGAAAAATTAGTATCTATCTACCTTTATCTTAATTTGGAATAATAAACCACTGAAGTATTGGAATTGAATGAAAAATTGGAGGATATTTAGTAGTTACCTATAACTCTAATAACTCAACTTCAAGAGGCACTTAATAGAGAAGGATAATTAAAAAGTGAGCCAACTTTGGGAGATAATATTTCTATAAAATCATTTTATTCTAATTTTATTTAAAATTAATTGTGTATTACCTCTCATTGCTTTGAATTTTCAGATCCATCCAACACTTGGATTGCCTTATATGGAGATGAATATGAAGATTCACCTACTGAGACTACATTCTTAGTGGCCCTGCCAAAAGAGATAAATTTTAAAATAGACCTACATGAAGTGGAAAATTTGTCTATTGATTCATCTTGATTTAATTTTATTAAAATTGAGTTTTTCACTAACTTCACTTTTCTAAAATTCAGAATATGGTAATAATTGAGAAATTACTTAATGAAATTGAAGAGGAATTCACACAAGTAGTGGATTAAAAATAAGAGGATCCGTTCTTTATCTTCTTATCACTTTACAATTTTTAATGCATTGTTATTGGAATATACCTAAATTACTATATCCATGGAGACCTCTAAAAATAGTGTAAAGTAATTCACATTGGAAGGAAAATATATAGGTTGTTCATGAATAATAAACCACGCCTACCTTTAGATTGGAGATAAAATTATGGAACTTCCAACTAGAGGTAGTCAAAAACCAGTACCCACTTAGGGGTTCAAACCAAGTATTATTTCCCTATTCTCTTTATTTTACTTTATTTTACTTTCAATAAATTAATTATGTTTTGTTTTTTTCTTACATTCTAGGACTAAAGTGGCAGTAACTGGGAGGTTAACTCAAGGTCTCCACTATCCAAATAAACTTATGTTGTGTATTTCCTTCATTTTGGTTTTTATTACCTTATATTTTCAATCTATTTGAGTATAAATTAGGGGTAGTTAAATCTTAAGTGTGAGGGTATTTCAACATGTTTTCATGATTTTTTTGTTTTATTTTTGTTTTTTATGCATTAAAAATCTATAATTTATCATGTCTTATTTTATATTTTTATTTTTTGAGTGTTTTAGGATTATTGAACTTAATAAAATACTTTTAAAAATTCAAACCATATTATTAATTTTGGTACATTTATTATGTGTTTTGATTCAAACCATACTATTCAAACCATATTATTACTTTTGGGAAATTAAAACAATCTTATTTAAACCATCTTATTACTTTTTTCATCTTTTTGTGTGTTTCATTTCTGGAGTGTTTTGATTCAAATAATTTGATAAATTTAAACTATCTTATTACTTTGAGAAATTCAAACCATATTTGAGTGTTTTGATATTTATTTGAGTGTTTTTCATGTATTAGGATTGTTGATATGTATTTTCCATTTTCTATTTATAATATTTTCATTTAAGGAAGTTTGATTGATTGTGAAACTCATGTGAACCAGTACTATCCAAAATGAATATAATTCCCAACTTGAGAGGTCATTAACCCTTTTTTTCAACTTCTTGGAATTTCTATTTTTCTTAAGAGTCATGATTCGTGTGTTTGAGATACAAAACTTCTATTTATTAATATTTAAAATATTTTAAGTTCTTAAAATGTTTTTTATAAGATTGAGGCATTATTTTTCTAGCTTCATTTTAACTAGAGACCTACCTTTACATCTACCCTTGTTTAGCCCTTATAATCCATGAATTTACTTATAGTTTTAAGGCACATTACAAGATTATTTTTCCTTACCTATATTCACTCTTAATATATTTTCATGGATATTTTAATTTTGAGTATGTTATAAGAGGATTTCATGCATGTTCTTTGAGAGACAATTCATTATAGGGTGGTAAGAGGTGTGTGTCGTTATTATGGGAAATAGAGATTGAGTAATGAATATGATTTATGATTCATTATACTTAATTTATGTACTAATATTCTCCAAAAAATAAAAAATAAATAAAAAATTAAAAATAAATAAAAAAATGAAAAATAAATAAAATGAAAAATATTGTGATGATGTTGAATTTTTCATTATGCTTACTTGTGTGACTTTTCATTAATTCACTACATTTCTTTATTATCCCATCCTCTATTAAAAAAAATTCAAAGGTGGATAATTAGAATAAAATAAATCATCAAATTCATTTTTTGACTCATGTTACATTCTATTCAAATTGTGGGTGTGGTGTTTTAAATTTTTAAGGGGAATTCAGGGAGGCCTTTATTATAGTTTCATTTAAATATTCATGCATTGTATTTAAATGTTTAATATCCTATTTTTAGATTTTATATTTTTCAATGCTTTACCCACCAACACTTATCCACAAAAATAACTTTGAAAAGGTACTCTTTATTAAAAAAAATATGTTTATCATGGTCTAAAGAGATGACAATTTTCAAAAGCCTTTAGAGATAACACATGTTCTTGTGGATAAGAAAACCTATATATTAAAATTCATGAATGAAGAGAGAAATACATTTTCAGGGGAGTAGGTAAGAAATTCACATGGGAATTAAAATGATATTGAATGGAATTTTATTATCAATTTTTTGAATTAGAGAGTTGAAATCCATGTATGAGGTGTGATGTTTCCATTGGATGTGAGGATTGGGTAGTGTGGCCATTTATGCCTTGGGAATATTATTTTAACCTTAGTATAAATGATTTCTGAGGAGTGTGACAGTTAGGTTTGTGGGATTTATGAAGCTCATATTTTAATACATTTTATTCTTTAATTAATTTTTTTAGTCCCAAAAAAATTTATTTTAATGTTAATTGTCACATTTTTAGGTTTTTGGAATAATTTGAGCTTTATTGTGAAAATGTATTAATTTTTTAATTTTATATCAACTTCATATTTTAGATATAAAATTTTATACACTAATCCAAATTGTAAAGTTATTTTTTTAGTATTCTATATTCATTGGGATTAATTTCATTCAACTATAACTAAACCTAAATCTAACTATATATGATCAAAATGAAGCATGTAATTGATGATATAAAATTTATGCATAGTTTGGATAGATTATGAATATGATCCCATATATCTCAAAGTACCAATCCAAATTTAATTAAAATTTAAAATAAGATATATTATAGGATTATGAACAAATTAATTAACTATGTACACTATATTTGTATCCATTTTCAAGGTCATTAATTCATTGGAATTTAGAGCGTGGTAATTTGAACATCGTATCAGGCCAAAAAAATTCTTCAGTAATCCAATCATTACTTTGGATAAACATGTCCAAAGAAGCTCATATTTTATCATAAATTTTATGAGACATATAAGACAAACTTTACATAATAACACATTCCAATATTTATCCATTTAATGGTCCAAACATACACCAAATTTTGGAGGACATACTTATAGTGAAATTGGGTCGCCCCTCATCCTTAAAAGCTTTTTCTTCCACATCCTTTCAAGGCCTTATGAATTTTTCATTACATAAAGAGGAGTTTTGATTTATTAATAATATTATATATTTTCAATATATATTATTCTTATTATAATCTATTTATTTTGAATTTATTTTTTGTTTCCCCCACCGTACTTTCTTAAATTATGCAAATAGATAACTAATTCTAGAATTTTTTTTGAAGGAAATTAGTGGCAGATTCTTGAGTTCTTATGCATAAATATCTCTCTTTATTTTATTCTAGTAATATAAATATTGATTAAATTAATTAAGGTGAGTGTTATAACCATTTTATCCACCATTTTTATATTCTTCCTTGTTACAATATTCCTTACCTTTATTATTTAATTCATTCATATAGTGGAGTTTAACTTAGATAGTGTTAATTAGCAAAGAAGTATCCTTGTCAGATTTAGGAAGAGTATTTCCCCTCAATCAGAGGTCTTGATGTGAAATAATAACAATTCTATCAAGGATAATTTAGTGTTTAATGTTTTTTCACTTCATTGAATATAATATTGGTAATTAAAATTTAAAGAACAATGATAGCATCATTTTTAACTCCTTAAGACAATATTCATTTATCACGGTCACCTTTGTGTTTTCTTCTTCTTTATGTTTTGAATGAATTCATGTAATATATTAATAGCATGAAATTTCATAACACCACCATTATATTATTATATCATTTAGTATTATATTAATTCTAAACTAAATAGTGACAATATAAATATTGTGAGTGTGTGTGGACTCCTCAAGAGATCGACACTAGATCCGGCACTATATCACATGCTTAGGTGGGGATTAGTGACAATCCTCATGTATCAGTCTATAAGGATTTAGTGAAAGTGGTATATTGAAGAATATATTCCCTAAATAAATTATTCATATGATTCATTTGAATATATAATAAGATATTATATAGGTATATCGGAAGGTCATGATACAATATATCATGCATGCTACCCATCAAAGTTGTTTTATTTTATTGGATATGAATTGTAAGGTATGATTATTTTAGAAATGAAATAATTCATTTAGGAAACTAGATATTGAGTGTCAAAAATTAGATGCACTTCCACATATTATATCATTAATAATATTTTTCTTTATTAAATGAAACCCATGGGAAGATCATAATTGCTAAGGGTTGAAAAACATTTGTAAACCACATGCATAAATCATTTACTAAATAAAAAATGAGTTATTACATGGATAAATTAGGAGTTTCCTAATAGGATTATATAAAAGAGCCTAATACTATATTATTATATATGGTAGCTCAGCCAAGCCTTAGTTGTTTCTATTCCCTTAACTATAAACATTCTTCTCTCATACCCTTTTTCCTGAGTGAGACACCAGAATTTTGTGGGTGTAGAGAGGATCTCACTGGAGTGTTGAGTGATTTTATTTGGATCATATATACACCATGGAAGAGGAAAATCATTTATATGCCCCTTTTTTATCTTAATCAACCAAATATGATGATGATAAAGAATTATAGTAAGTGCTAAATTGAATGGTACATGAGTTATTCCTTTGTAAAGTACATGTTTTTGGGTTTCTTGTATAGTTTTTCTTGATATTGGGTTTCTAAATTTATTCTATGGTGTTTAATGATTACCATTAAATAATTTAAAACCCAAAATTTTGTTCATTTATATAGTATAATTCTTCTTCCACATTTTTATGATAGGTTTTTTGGGTGATCTTATTAAGTATACATATATTTTCACTACATACTATATATATAAATATATTTGTTTTTTTATTTGTAAGAAAGTGTTAGTGACTGGGCTAGTCATTACTAGCTCATGGAGTTTATGGATATATTTCATGAGTATCTTCTATAAGAGCTATTTTTTGTATTTTATTTTTTAGATGTTGTTTATTTATGAAAATTATATGGATTTTGGATTGATTTTTAGTTTTTATAATATTAATGTTATTAGTGGTTTATTTTTATAGCTAGGATTTATAAGTGTAATGAATTTTATTTGTGTGTATTATACCATTAGTGATAGTCACTGTCCCATATCATATTTGTGGTGATATTTAGGGTTTTCACTCATCTTTATCACTAATCCAATAGGGGTTCTCTATCGGAGTAGGTCTTGACATCACTGTAACATCTTACTACAACTATGGTATTGAAATTCTGGTACCTTTCCAATCATTTTTAATAGGGAAATTTTTGTAATTATATGGCCATGATATTTAGATTAAAATATCAATTTTATTATTCCATGGGTTCATTCCTATAGAAAACTCTCACTCCAATATCTCCCTTTCTCACTATCTCACCCACAAATGATATCACCTCCAATTCTTAGCAGGATAGTGATTTTTCAGTGGTGTTGGACTTGCAACAATAAGATATTTTAAAACCATTTCGTTTTTTTGAAGTCATCATGGTGTGGTTTCTTCCGCAATTTATTTTTCTATTAACCTTAACTTTCAGTATAATTATGAATTCTTAGTGTTTTGGGAGGAGTTAGAGGCATGTTATGGGTGTGAGTTATTCATAAATTGATAGATAAGTGACCTTTCTAACTCTTTGGTGTTTAATTGAGTAATTTTATTTAAATTTTTAACTACTATTATTATTTATTATTTTGAGTAAAATGTGTTGATAAATGAGTTTCTCTTGAAGAAATTATCTTTTCATTAATTAATAACTGCTAAATATATTTTATACATATGTTTTACGGTTTGAATTGTGAATTTTTATGATTAAAATTTTGTATGAATAATATAAATAGAGTAATGATTCTTAAATTTGTTATTAAAAATATTAAATGGATTATTAATGAGTTAAATTATTTTAAAATTGATGTTTTAGTGCTATTTTGTGGTGTTAAATTGTTTCATACTATAATATTAATTTATATAATTTTTGTATGAATTATATTGAATTATTTTGAATAAATTGATTAAAATTATGTGTGTTTGTCATGATATTTAGTGATATAATAAATGTATTTTTACATGTTAATGAACGCGTTTTGTGTAAAAATCATGTTAGTGAGTTAGGAAAATTAGTAATGTGTTTGTAAAAATTAGTAATGTGTTTGGAAGAATTTACCATGAAGTTTATGTGCATAAAATTGTTATAAATCCTGTAAATTTCATTTTATTAAATGAAATATTTTAATAAAATGGTGAATGCATGGAAATTTTTAATTAAAAAGAAAATATAGATTTTATGGTACATAATGTAAATTTTAATGTGAAACGTGTTTGCTAATTTTTTTTATTAACACATTAAATGTGTGTTTGGGACTTAAGGTTTTTCATGTGAAATTGAAAAATAAGTAAGTTGTCTATTTTGGATAATTAAGTAATGATTGATGATTTGATGTGATGAATTTTAAAATATTGTGTTATTATAATGTAACTTTATTTTTGTGAGAAACATTGAAGTTGACTGATTTTTAGGCATCCTTAGGTTAGGCTATAACATTAGATGATGAGATATGAGCCTTGGTTTTGTCTTGTACTTGTGATCATTTTAGGGTAACATTATATGCCACATTTTGGGTTTAATATTTATATGATCCTTGTGTTTGGTTGATTTATTCCTTAGTTGATGATCTAATATTCCACCAGTATTATACAATGTAGATATACGGTTTCTTAGGTGACTTATTTAGCGCCTAATACTTTAAATTAAATGTTATAAATTATATTATTAAATCATTTAAAAGCTTTACATCATATATATGTGAGCATTTTAAACTCTATGGGATGTTTGAGGTTGCAATAGTTTCTACTTAGGATTTATTTCTCACTCCATGTGTATGAAATATTTTTATATTCATATTTTAGGCATGCTTTTACAGGTAAAGGAAAGATGCCACGGTATCCATAACATGATTCAAAATGAAAACATAGAGCATATTTCTTTTTCTTTTAGAGTTGTATATAGAGGTTTTCCATTTCACTTTTTCTTGGATATTTACGTTGTATTGTTCATGTTATGATTCTTGGGATCTATTTGGATATTATTTTTGGATGCTTTTTTTATTTGGGAATTTGTGTGATATTATGTAAAACTTTATGATGATAACATTTCTTACTTTCACCACATAATATTATTGATATATTTTATCTTTTTATCTTATGATGGATCATTAGAGGGAAAATCACTCTCCAATAAGTTCTCTTATACCCTTAATGTTAGTCTCTAGCCTCTAGTAATCAAGAAGGGAACTTGAAGCTGTGTGATGCTTCTACTTGGAGGCACAATTTTGGTAGGGTAGGATATTGAAAATTAACTACATAAAATACATTTGATCATAAAATTTATGGGTATAATATGAAATATAAAAAAAATTCATCCACTTCTAGGGTTTATATTGAGTTAATTACATGATATAATAGTGTTAATCCAAAATGAAAAAATAAAGAATCAATTTTTTATTTTCCAATATTGTTACTACTTGAAAAAATATGGATAAACCTTAATATTTTTCAACATAATATCAAAAGAAATTATTTTTATACCATCCTTCAGAGATACAATATTTTATAAACATAAATAAAATATATTTTTGTGGATGAATAGTATAAACTAACACCATTTCATTTCCATTTATTTTAAAATCAATTATATACTTTTAATATTGATTTTAATCAAACCACTAATAGTGGGTATATTATTATTATTATTTATTTTTCTTATAAATAGATAATTCATAATGATCATCATAGAATATCTTATTCACCCCAATTGTGGTTTTAAAAATTTATCAGTATTTATATTCTCTTTAGGAATAAAATAAAATTGTCTAAATTAATATTCAAAATCACTTCAGGAAATGAAATATAATTATTTTACTCAAAATTATAATGTCTTAAATACTAATAACGTTTTCACACCTAACCATTATTTTATTTAAAATTTATTTATCTATTAATTTAATTCTTTCCCCTGAGTTTTAGGCCAGCCCCATATAAATTTTTTTGAAAAAACTTAAGGAAATGGAATATCACACTATTACCGCGTAGTTAGTATAAATCATGTGATAACCATGTGAATGTGTCTAATTTTAGTAGTGACATTTGGTATTTTTGGAACATAGTTTCCCCAACCATGTGGATAATTTGTGTGGGTGGCCAGGTATTCTAAGGGAGGGATGCACAATTGATACATGGTTTGGTGAACCGTGTGGAAACAATATGACTTTCCTAGTTCAAAAAAAATGGGATTTACGAATTTACCCCTCAATTTTAGACCTTTCCACTGGTATCTCCTCTCCTCCCTCCCTCAATCACATTATGTATCCCAAAAGAAACACTACACACAACCACTCACATTCTTTTTTGAGTCTTGTATCTTCTCCCTCTAATTTTGAGGTGGATCATCCTAGGTTTGAGTTTCCTGTCCTATTTCTTATTCTTCCTCTCTTTATTTCTTGATTTTATTCTTCCTCTCATAGTGATTCCCTATTAACCAAAACCTATGAGGGTTTTTGGTGTTAATACTATTCATATTTGGTTTCCTAGAGTGTGAAATTTCTCTTTTAACCATTATCACTTAATATTAAAATATATTACATTGGTTTCACTTGACCTTTGTAGGTGCACCCATGCTTTATATTTTCCTAGAAACTCTAGATTATGCTTGGGTTTTATAAAAAAATCCATAAAAAATATTAATTTTATGTAATTATTTACATTTTTACAAAGATTTATCAAATTATTTGGAACTTAAAAATGGGTATTTTCAACTACAAATTTATTTTATTTTTATGAAAAACTCAAGGTTATTGAAGGGGTATTATTTTGGGGAAGTTTTATAATGGACTTCTATGCCTATTTTGGATTTGTTCACATGTTACTTATTAATTATAAGTATTTATGGTGTTTGGGTGATTTTATAATGATATTTACCTTTATTTACTTATAGTTCTTTATACATGATAATTTTAAAATGAGGTTTTCTTGACTTCTAAGAGGTTTTGAATATTTTTGGGATTTCAAATGTTCTTTTAAATGGGATTAAAAGGAGTGGTTTTTAAAATGCAGATTTATGGCCTATTCAGTAATTGAAAAATGTATTTTTGAATATGGTAGTTTTTTAAATGAATTTCAACAAGGATTTGATAAGGGTATTGCTAGTTTAAAATGTAAGGCTCAGTTGGCATATTTTATATATGTGTTTCTAAAGTGTTCTTGTGAAATAAGTCACACCATTAATATAATCCCCATGAAACTTTATTTAAAAATAAATTTGATGAATATATGTGATTATTATAGAAAGTATATTATGATAATTTTGTGAAGGTCAATTAAATTAAAATGGGGTCACCCTAATGTTTTCATTGAATTTGGTAAAGGAAATGGTTTGAGGCTTTCTTACTAAAATAATTTAAGAAATTTTTATTCATTTTCTGGTGAAATTATTTTTTTCCAATGATTGTTTTCATTTGTTAAACCTCATGGGAAAACCTGAGTTCTTGGGTATGAGATCCTGGATTAGGTGTAGGTCCCTCCCCACAATTTAATCATGTCTCCCTTACTAGTGAAGTAATATCATGTGCATCCAAATAAACTATTTAAGTATCAACTAATTGAGGATATCTCTTATTAGTGATTAATAATTACTAGGTTTAACTATCCTTAGTGAACTTAGAGTGTTTCTACCATGATGACTATTTTAAATTATTGATTTTATTGATTTTCCATATCACTTTATTTACTTTATACTGCCCATAATTATATAATATTTTTATCTTGACTTCTTTAGTACTTATATGATTTTTTTTTATTTTACTGTTGTTCTAGAAAGCATTGTGCCCCTTTTATCTTTATTTCCATTATTTTATTAAATTTATTCTTTATTTTAGTAATTTTTCATCGATGTGTGATTTTTATTATAGCTTCTTGGGACTTTTTTATTAGCTTCCACTTAATTTTTCTATTTCTTGGTGACATTTATATGATTTATGACTTATTTGGGTGTGTTGAGTTTCCTTTATATCCTTTTCAAGAATAAATAAAACAATGGTTATAAAATAGTTTCCTAGAATGTGTGTTAAAACTATTTGGTTTATAAAAAGTATTTTCTGAAGAAAATCTCATGGATTTTTCTTCTAAAGTATAAGAAAAAACTTATTCTTAAATAAAATAACTAAAACTATCATTTTTTAAGTGTTTTATAAAAGTTAAATAACATAATATTTGGTGAAAACCTATTGGTATATTAGATCATAACTTACTTACACCACTCAGTGTCTATATACTAAGTGGATCTTATAGGTTCAAGCTCTGATTCAGAGGAGTACCACTTAAGGGAATCCATCTTACAGACCACTCTTAGAGTAGGTTTTGATTTAATGAGTGGAGTGTAACCTTGGGTTACATAGAGATATTGATCCAGTATATTAGTTTTATTTTATTCCTTATAAGTTTCAGTCATGTTGGATTTCCTAGATTTTTATCTTTAGTATTGTTTTATATCTATTTTTTATACTTTATTTTGTTTCTATTCTAAAAACTTATTATCTTATTTTTACATGGGTGTCCAACATATGGACACATCATACTATAATTTTAATAAAATTTCAGTAATAGTTTAATTTATTTTATTTAGGAAAAATCTATCTCACTGAGTCAATCTAATGCCCTTGAACTAGTTTCTAGCCTGTGGGGAATAAGAATGATCCTCGGGACTTTCCACGTGCTAGGTCAAGATGGCCTTATAATGGTTTGTAAAAAAAATGGTATCAAAGCTTGGTTTCTTAAGATAGATTAGGTCCTTGAAGTGGCCTTATTATTTAGGATATCTAGGAGAAAAGAGTGTTGGATCGAGTTATACCAAATATACACAAGAGGGGGTGAATTGTGTCTTTTACAATTTCTTCGTGAGATCATGATCTGTCCTTTTAACTTTATCAAAATGATTAAGCAGTGGAAAATAAATAGAAAAGGAAACATGATGTATAGTGGAACGGGGAACAGAAGGCCCCGAGTCCACTCAACTAACGCTCTACTCCATGAGCTTGGTGATTTTTACTATCTGGTTCTCTTATCAACAAATCGTTCCACAACAAAGTTCAGGCAGTTGACACCTTTACAACTTTAAGGCTAAAACAGAGCCTTTGGGTTCATACACAGAACCTAACACATAGCTTAGTATGAGAATCTGGTAACTCAAAGTAAAAGAGTATTTCTACTTTTAAATACTTTCTAGTTGTTCTCCACAATTGCAATAGAACGCAATTGATAGTTGATAGATCATCAATTTTCATAAATGTTGTTCTTCAGGTAAGAGAAGCTCTAAATTGATCTGGTTGCAGTAGATCTTGAAATATAATTCACAACTTTAACAACAGTCAATTCACAAAATATATTCAATGTAGAATCGGCTGAATCTTCAATCTAGTTTCTTCTTCTTCAAAAAACAAAGCTTTGTCGCTCCATGTAACAGCAGATCTTTAAGTCTCAATTGTCCTTATAAATTGTAGCAGTTATTCTTTTCGATGATTTGTCTCACTATCTGTAATGAAAAATGATAGAGGTATATATATAATAAAGATGATCATTCCCCTTTTAAATTTAGATCCAAAAAAGTCGCCTTTAGAATCACGATATTCAAATGTTTGAATAACAGAGTAGTCGTTACTCCCCTAAAAATTTGGAGTGAAAATATTCTCTTAAATTGATCCTATGAATCATAAATAAACGGACATTGAGTCAATAAAATACGCACTTTAGATTCGGGCTTTTAAAATGGCTTGAAATTAGCCTAATAATCTGTATAAATATCATTGTTTAATAAAGTCATAATTTAGATCTCTAATGCCAAATGTAGGATTGAACTTTATAGCATACATTCTCTGAACATAAGGTTCACAACATAAGGTTGATTTTAAACGTAAGTTTGATTTCAAATGTAAGGTTGATTTCAAATGTAAGGTTGAGCATCCATACTTTTCTCTTAAACTCTCAAACGAATAGTATATGATCTATACTTTTCAATCAAACGTACGGTTGTCTATAAAAGTAAGGTTGATGAACTATACTCTTGAGAAACAAACATAAGATACTTCTTCCACACTTTTCTGATAACATATGGTTGTTTAACCATACTTTTCTGACAATCCATAAGCGATAGTTTTTATCCTTATGCTACGGTCCTCAACGTAAGGTATGAACAGTGTTTCCAGAACATGATAAAAGTAATTTCCAAATACGTAGAGTATGAACAGTGTTTCCAGAACACACTAAAGTGATTTTCGAACACTTTTTCAAATATTTCACATGGATTAAAATTCATAAAATTATTTCAAAATAGAGAGATAAATAATATTAATTCCCTGAAATATACTCAAAGAAAAATCATTAGAATAACAAATAAGGGTTTTTGTGAACATCAAAATCATCACAAAGAGATAGAGTGTTGTTGAAGACCACACTTTCTCAACAATCTCCCCCTTTTTAATGATCACAAAACCCATGAAATAACCAATAAAATTATCTTACAAAATTAATTACATATAATTTAGAATATTTCAAAGATAAAAACAATATTTTATTTTTTAAAAAAATCCTAATTTTTTTATTTTCTCCCCCTTTATAAAGTAAAATAATATCTCCTCCTTTATAAATAAATAATTTTTTGTTTATCCAAAAATTCCTCCTTAAAATAAATTTCTCCCCTCAAAATAAAAAGTTTTCTTCTAAGTAAAAGTTTTATAAAAAATGTGAGTTTTCCATATTTCTCTCAAAGAAAATATGTTTTGTTTATCCATATTTATCCCCTTTTTGTGATATCAAAAATTGTGATAGAAGAAGGAATATAACACATTTTAATGTAGCACTTGAATCTAAGTAAGTGTTATTATAAACTATTTATCAATATTTGAAGTTGGGTTACTGGCACTTTAATGTGGAAAGTACAGTAAAACAAATAAATAACACATAAACATAGAATGCAGAAATATTTTATTGAAATTATAGTATAAGTACATGAATAAAAACATAAATCAAGTTTGGGTTAAGGTATGAGACATGTTTCATTTGTTTTTAATAACCTCCTTGAGTTTTGACATCTACAGTCTCAAGTTTTTCATCAATCCATAACCTAACTGGATTATGAGATCTCATCATTCCTGAGTCAGATGGATGTCTTAAATCAAATTTACTCTAAATAATTCATGTAGCCTCTATTACTTCTCCATAAAAAGAGTTAACTTATCTATGAACTGATTCATCAAAACTCTAATTTCGGGTTCTTTCGAAGTCAACTACTCAATAAGAAACATATGATTTTCTAATAACATAAAAAAAGGATCACTATTGCATTGAAGGTCCTATAGTCTGTCATTCATATTGCTCATTTCTACTATAATGGCCTGAAATCTTCTAATCAAATCAGGTGAAGTACCTGATGTACTCACTTCACTATTTATGACAGGGGAAAATTGTTGCTCCATGAAAGATTTAAACACTAGAAAATCTGACTTCATCACTATTTCTGATTTTAGATTTTCTACTTCAGCCAACATTTCATTCATGAAATTTTATACTTATTTCTTAGAAAGAGAACTAGATTTCAGTTTCTGAAACTTATACCTCTCCTTTTCTAATGCACTTCTCAAAGATACATTTTCATCTTGAACTTTATTAAACTTTCGGATCAACTCCTCCACATAATCATTATCAGAATCAGAGGCACCTTCTGCTTGATTATCAATATGAGCTTCCACTGGATTTATCGGTGCTAGAGGTAGGGATTCATCATCTGAATTCTCTTAATCATTCATTTGTACTGGCTTCTCCACTGATTTTTTCTTCGATTCCTTTCCTGACTCATCCATAGAAAAATCTTCACTAATAATTTCTGTAGGAATCTCATAAAGATTTTTTTCTTGATCCATATTAACTCGATCTTGAGCCTCCTAAGAATATTCTTTATTTAATTCCTCCAAGACAGGATATTCTAAAATTGTTTCCTCTTGATCGACTTCCTTTTGAATAGATTCTAGAATTTCATTTCCAAGTGCAGCCTCTGCCTCTACTTCGGCCTGAGCCTATACTTCTTCCTGAGGCACAATTTCCTGTTCCAATTGAGAAGTCACCTCAATCTGAGAAACTGTTGGTTGTTCTGTGTCTTGTACTACATATTCTATGATAAATCTATATCTTAGAATGGGTTCAGTTTCATCTGGATTTTTTTGAGTTGACTCCTCTCCTTCTTGATCCACTCTATGCATTTTCCTCTGAAATCCTTCTTGAATTTCCTCATTTATAGGTGGATCAACCACTTCAAACTGTATCCTTCTTGATACTACACTAGTTCTAGATTCAGCCACTCCTTCTTTTCATTTTGTAGGTAGCTCCTGAGAACTCTCTTATTCTTCTTCTGCACCAATAGGTATGAGTTTTCTTTTTATTGTGCTCCAAAAGAAACCAATTTTCCTCATTGTTCCAGCATTTAAAATGTTGCTATGGTGGAATCTCATTCGGTCATCCACCAGCCTTATCATATCTTTATTAAATAAAATCTTTGAAATGAACCTTCCAAAGGTATATAAGTTCATCCTTGCTTCTTGTTGACAACAATAATTGAGATATCTAACAATAAATCTCAGAAAATTTAACTAAATATCACTCATAAAAAGAAACATTATATACATATCAGGGTACAATATTTTCTCCATCTCTAACATTCGAGGAGAAATACCTGTTTGCACAAATTTAACTAGAATCTTCTGGTCAGGCTCTAGATCTTTCACCAACATTTTCCTTAAATTTGTAGACCCAAAAATAAATGACATAATGTCTTCAGACTTAGGGAAATTATCACCAATTTTATTTAAATCAAAATGAAAAACTCTCTCATGAGGGTAGTTAAAAATTTTGGCTATCTCCACAGGTGAAATCAAAAAATCTATGTCCTCGATCTTAGATATTATTGAATCTTCATTTTCTCCAAGACTAAACTGAATAGTTCTGAAAATGTGATGAAGTTATACCTTATATAGAAACTCTGTATAGTCTCCATTGAAGGATTTCTCAAGTTTCTGAAATGATAGGGCCTGCCCCAGCATCAGATTCGTCTGGTACGACCATTCTAGATCAACCACTTTTCCTTGAAAAATCTTTCGTCCTGTCGAGCATTGTCACTTGGAACTACTATCTTCTCCTTCTTTGATTCTATGTGTCTTGACCATTTTTGTTTCAAGGTTCTGAAGGTTCAAAAAACTAGGGTTTTGATGGTTTAGGTATAGGTATAGAAGAGTGGTAGAAGTTTTCAGGGTTTCAAAGGGTTTTGAGAAAATGAACGGGTTTGTAATTGGAAACAGTTTCTGACATCCTTGATTCTCATGTCATTACGCACATAGTAATTATTACATTATTTAAAAGTAAAAACTTACATGGAAAATTTTTAAAATCGTACCAACAAAAATATTAAATTATTCTAAAAACAAGTAATAAAAAAATAATAATTAAAAAAACATTTAAAAATAAATAAACATAACTCCTCCTTAATAAAATCAAACCTTGCAGTGGGAAGTGGTTTAGTAAAAATATAAGCTAATTGAATTTCAGTGCTTACAAATTCTAAGAATATATCCTTTTTAAGAACATACTCTCTTAGAAAGTAATGTCTGATATCAATATGCTTAGTCCTAGAATGATTAATAGGATTTCTTGAAATATTTATAGCACTAATATTATCAAATAAAATTGGTGTGTTATTAAAATTTAGTCCAAAGACCATAATAGTGTTTTTCATCCACAAAACTTGTGCACAGCAACTTCCTGTAGATACATATTATGCCTTGGCAATTGATAGGGACTCTGAGTGTTATTTCTTACTAGACCATGACACTAAGGATTTTCCTAAAATGTGAAAAGTGTTGGGCGGAAAAGAAAAGGAAGAGGGGGGGGTGAATTGCCTTTTAAAAATTAATTAACAATTTAAAATCAAAGTGAAAGTGCAGCGGAAATAAAAGAGGCAAAACACACAATTTGATAACGGAGTTCGGCTTAAACCAAAGCCTACGTCTCCGCTCCCAACTCAACCGTTGAGAGATTTACTACCGCTTGCTTTTTAATGGATGAGCAAGAACCCACTAGCCTTCTTACAGGTGAAGGCTAGCTCACCTTTGTCTCAAGCCTTTTAAAGGAAAGGCTTGACCAACCTCTTCACACCTTGAAGGTGGTGTGAGAACCCAAAAGAGGAGATGAGAGAAAGAGATGGGGGTTTGTAGGCACAAACCCAAAATGATGCTCAAAATGATAAAACAATAAAAACCGTAATGGGAGAAGCCTTGGGCGCCAAAGGATTGATGGATTTGATGAAGGGCGCTCCCAAGCTTCTATGGTGGTGCTCCTTGGTTGTGGAATTGAACTGGAGAAATTGGGGGTTCCTTGGAGGAATGCGCTGGAGGTTCGCCAAATGATCAAAAATGTTCCCGTGGGTTTCCTTGAGTTTCTGGGGCTTCCTAGTCCTTTATTTATAGAGGGGGAACCCTCAAATGGCCTTTGGGGGTCTTCGGAGCCGTTGGAGAGGCCTTCGGAGCCGTTGGGAGTCAAGTGGACAAGCCTGGTCAAAGCCCAACGGCTAGTTTGACTGGATCCACCGGCTGACCGGTGCTAGGCCACCGGTTGGCCGGTGCTTTGAAAAAGGGAGAGGGATCGGGCTCAGGCTCCACCGGCTGGCCGGTGAGGAGACCACCGGTTGGCCGGTGCTGAGGCAGTAGCTGACACTATTCTGTCTGGGTGCCACCGGTTGGCCGGTGGTGGGACACCGGTTGGCCGGTGGTCTGGACAGAAGGATGCCTTCTATCCAAGCTCCATCGGCTGGCCGGTGGTCTTCCACCGGTTGGCCGGTGGACTGAAATTCAGTCCACTTTTGCCTTCTTGCTTTCTTGGCCCAATTCCTTGGCAACCTGAAATCATGCCTATCATCCAAAAACACTTAAAACAAGATTAGATAAATAAGAGAGTGATTGTGATCATGAAAATTAAACCACGAGGGGTACGAGAGGTACAACAATCTCCCCCTATTTTGATGATTACAATCACCAAAACAAACAATGTAAAAAACTAAAATGAAAGGCATGCTTTAAAGGATAAATTGAAAAGTAAATCAAAGCATGAGAGAAAGATTTCTCCCCCAATCAACCAAAAATTTCTCCCCATTTGTGATTATCAAAATAGCACGGGGCATAAAACTTGATTGAGGGAAAAGTTGAAAAACAAGATAGAGATTTTAAACCAATTGAAATTTTTGAAATTTGAATTGAAAGTTTTGAATTGAAAATTTTGAAATGAAAGTTTTGAATTGAAATTTTGAATTGAAAGTTTTGAATGTAAATTTTGAATTGAAAGTTTTGAATGTAAATTTTGAATTGAAAGTTTTGAATGTAAATTTTTAATTGAAAGTTTTGAATTGAAAGTCGCAAAAAATCTTAAACAATCCTAACTCCCCCAAAATAAAAACAACAAATCACCAGGGAGAGGATTTTGGAACCGAGACAAATTTTGGTCCGGTGAGACTCGCTAAAAGGGATTTTTCAATCCATACTTGTCTAGTGATGGGTCTTCTCCTATGAAATTCATCACTAAGGAAAATGGTTTTGGGCCTACCATACCGGGCATTTTTGCAATCGCACTCATAAATTAAGTGCCCGGGTTTTTTGCAATAATTGCAAAATTTATATTGGGAGCTCCCCCTTTCAAAAATAGTTGGAGCATGGGAAGAGGAAGCTTGCTTGGAATAGCCAAGCCCTTGGGTGGTTCTAGATATGCGTTGGGAACCTAGCAATTTGGTCAAATTTTGTTCCCCTTGGGTGAACTTGGCAAGAGATTCCCTTAAATCTTTGATTGTTGATTCCATAGAATCAACATCGGGAAGGTTTTGGACTTTGAGGGACAACTCCTCCTTTTCTTTGAGAAGTTGTTCCTTTTCGGAAGAAAGTTTTTTGAAATTCTTTTTTAAAGCAACAAATTTGGAAGAAAGTTCGTGAAAACCTTCCTCCAATTGATCTCTCGCATGTTGGAGATCCTCATAAGATAAATGATTAAAAGAATTTGAAGAACTAGAGGAAGAGGAGTCGGAAGAAGTTACCTCATGAAATGCCATTGGGCATTTTTTACCGTTGTCACTTGAGGAGGAGGAGGAGGAGGATGTGGAGCTATCACTCCATGTGGCCTTGAATGCCTTCTTCTTTTCCTTTTGCTTGGCCTTTTTCTTGTTGAGTGGACAATCGGGCTTGTAATGGCCTTGATGCCACACCCGTAACATGTTACCTCGGGCTCGGATTTTTCGTTGGATTGAGCCTTGCGGGATTTCTTCTTTTTGTGCTTCTTCATGAATTTGTGCATCTTGCGGGAAAGATTCTCCATTTCGGAATCGTCGCTTGATGAGGAAGATGAGGAGGAGGAGGAGCTTTCTTCTTTTTGAACTTTGAAGGCGATGTTCTTTGGAACTTTGATCGGTTTGCCTTCCTTTTCATCTTGCCTCCTCATGGTGATCTCGTAGGTCATGAGGGATCTGATGAGCTCTTCGACCGGCATATTCTTGATGTCTTTCGCTTCTTGGATTGTCGTTACCTTTGGAGCCCATGAGCTTGGTAAGATCCAAAGGATCTTCTTGACCATCGTCTCTGCAGAAACATCATCACCAAGGGACTTTCTCCCATTGCAAACATCAGTAAAACGTGTAAACATTTCAAAAATAGATTCGGATGGATGCATGGTAAAACTTTCAAAATCTTGGCGATACATATCCAATAGAGTATCCTTAACTTTGTTGGTCCCCTCATGGGTAACCTCCAAAAGTTTCCAGATTTCATGTGATGAGGTGCATGTGGAAACTCGATTGAATTCATTACGATCAAGGCCGCAATGAAGAGCGTTCATGGCTTTGCCATCAAACTCGAAATTTTTAATGTCGGCTTGAGTCCATTTGGATTCATCGGGAGAAGAAAGAGAATAACCATGCATGAAAATTTTATAAATAGGATAACCAATACTTCTATGAAAAGTAGTCATGCGGGTTTTCCAATAGGTATAGTCGGTTCCATCAAAGAATGGAGCACGACCCAATGAATAGCCTTCGGGGGCGAAAGAGGTTGAAGCCATCACAATGGATCTTGAATTTGAAACCGGTGAAGGTATTACTCAAATTTTTCCTTTGATACCAATTGTTGGGCGGAAAAGAAAAGGAAGAGGGGGGGGGGGTGAATTGCCTTTTAAAAATTAATTAACAATTTAAAATCAAAGTGAAAGTGCAGCGGAAATAAAAGAGGCAAAACACACAACTTGATAACAGAGTTCGGCTTAAACCAAAGCCTACGTCTCCGCTCCCAACTCAACCGTTGAGAGATTTACTACCGCTTGCTTTTTAATGGTTTTAGCAAGAAACCCACTAGACTTTAAGGTTAGTCTAGAACCTATTACAGCTTGCTTTTAATGGTTGAGCAAGAACCCACTAGCCTTCTTACAGGTGAAGGCTATCTCACCTTTGTCTCAAGCCTTTTAAAGGAAAGGCTTGACCAACCTCTTCACACCTTGAAGGTGGTGTGAGAACCCAAAAGAGGAGATGAGAGAAAGAGGTGGGGATTTGTAGGCACAAACCCAAAATGATGCTCAAAATGATAAAACAATAAAAACCATAATGGGAGAAGCCTTGGGCGCCAAAGGATTGATGGAGTTGATGAAGGGCGCTCCCAAGATTCTATGGTGGTGCTCCTTGGTTGTGGAATTGAACTGGAGCAATTGGGGATTCCTTGGAGGAATGCGCCGGAGGTTCGCCAAATGATCAAAAATGTTCCCGTGGGCTTCCTTGAGTTTCCGGGGCTTCCTAGTCCTTTATTTATAGAGGGGGAACCCTCAAATGGCCTTTGGGGGTCTTCAGAGTCGTTGGAGAGGCCTTCGGAGCCATTGGGAGTCAAGTGGACAAGCCTGGTCAAAGCCCAACGGCTTGTTTGACTGGATCCACCGGCTGACTGGTGCTAGGCCACCGGTTGGCCGGTGCTTTGAAAAAGGGAGAGGGCTCAGGCTCAGGCTCCACCGGCTGGCCGGTGAGGAGACCATCGGTTGGCCGGTGCTGAGGCAGTAGCTGACACTATTCTGTCTGGGTGCCACCGGTTGGCCGGTGGTGGGACACCGGTTGGTCGGTGGTCTGGACAGAAGGATGCCTTCTGTCTAGGCTCCATCGGCTGGCTGGTGTTCATCCACCGGTTGGCCAGTGGACTGAAATTCAGTCCACTTTTGCCTTCTTGGTTTCTTGGCCCAATTCCTTGGCCACCTGAAATCATGCCTATCATCCAAAAACACTTAAAACAAGATTAGATAAATAAGAGAGTGATTGTGATCATGAAAATTAAACCATGAAGGGTACGAGAGGTACAAAAAAAAGTCCATGAGGTGATTTTTCTATCTAATATACAACTTCTAAATTCAACATCAGAATATGAAAATAAATTAAAATCAGAAGTTTTTTTATAGAGAAGAGATTGAAAAACGGTTCCTTTTAAATATTTAAAAATTCATTTGACAACACTTAAGTGATATTCTTTAGGATCATATTGAAATCTAGAACAAAGACATACTGAGTACATTATATCTGACCTACTAGCAGTAAGATATAATAAAATACAAGTCATACCTCTATATAACTTGTTGTCAACTAGTTTTCTAGTTTCATCAAAATAAATTTTTATATTAGTACACATAGAAGTTGAATATGTCTTGTTGTTTTCAAGTCCAAATTTCTTTAGTAAATCAATAATGTATTTGATTTTATTTAAAATATTTCCAAATTTTTTTGATAAATTTGAAGTCCTAAAAAGAAATTTAATTCTCCCATCATACTCATTTCAAATTCTTTTTTCATTAAATTTGAAAACTCGTGACAATTTTTTTTTGTCTGTTGAACCAAAAATTACATCATCAACATAAATTTGAACCAATAAAATATTAGAGTTGATAGTTTTCTTAAACAATGTTGGATCTTCAATCCCAACAGTAAAATCATTTTTCAAAATAAAAGAACTTAATATTTCATACCAAGCTCTAGATGCTTGTTTAAGCCCATAAAGAGCTTTAGTAAGTTTAAAAATAGAATTTGGTTTTTGTGAATTTTCAAAACCAGGATGTTGCTCAACATAAACTTCCTCTAATAAGTAACCATTTAAAAAAGAAGACATAATATCCATCTGAAATAATTTAAAGTTCATATGATATGCATAGGCTAAAAGGATCCTAATGGCTTCTAATATTGCAATAGGTGCAAAGGCCTCATCATAATCAATACCTTCTTCCTGATTATAACCTTTATCTACTAGTATTTATTTATTTCTAATTATTATTCCGTGATCATATTATTTATTTCTAAATATTAATTTAGTTCCTGTAACTGGATAGTTCTTTGGTCTTTCAACTAATTTATAAACTTCATTTCTTTTGAACTGGTTTAGTTTTTATTCCATTGCTATTATTCAATGTTCATTATCTAAGGATTATTCTAATTTATTAGATTATAATTGAGATAGAAAGATATATAATTCAATAAGATTTCCTACATTTCTTCTAGTTTTTATTCCAATGTCTAGGTCTCCTATAATAGTTTCTAAAGGATGATTCTTTAGGGTTCTAGACTGTCTAGGTAGAACACTGTTAGGTTCTTCAATGTCATGTTCTTCTGAACTGGAATAAATTTTATTTAAATCACTTTCAAAAATATCTTTTAACTTCTCAAGTCTCATGTTATCATTAGAGTCAGATTCATCAATTTGGCATTTCCTTTTCTCAAAGGGATCATATTCATAAAATTTCACATGAACTGATTCTTCAACAATCCTTTAATTTCTATTAAAAACTCTATAAGATTTGGAAGTAGCAGAATATCCTAAGAAAATACCTTCATCAGATTTTGTATCAAACTTACCAAGATTTTCCTTGTTGTTTAAGGTGTAAACCTTTCATCCAAAAACTTTAAAGTAATTTACTTTAAGTTTTCTATTATTCCAGTGTTCATAGGGTGTCTTCTTGAAAAGAGCTGTGATTAAAACTCTATTCATTATATAATAGGTTGTGCTTACAGCTTCTGCCTAGAAATAGGTAGGAAGACTATATTAATTTAGCATAGTCCTAGCCATTTCTTGAATAGTCCAATTTATTCTTTCAACAATTCCATTTTGTTGAGGTATTCTTGTTGTAGAGAAGGTGAGTTTAATATCCTTATTTTAGCAAAAGGAATTAAATTCCATATTCTCAAATTCTCCACCATGATCACTTCTTAATGAAATTATTTTAGAATATTTTTTATTTTGAACAGCTTTGCAAAAACATTCAAATATAGTAAAAGCTTCATTTTTATATTTTATAAAATAAATCCAAGTAAATATAGAATAGTCATCAACTAAAACATACACATATAATTTACTAACCAATATTTCTACCCTTGAAGGTCCAAACAGATCCATATGGATAAGTTCTAGAGGTTTAGATGTAGTAATTCTGTTAACAGATTCAAAGGATTATTTTTTCTTCTTGCCAAGTTGACATGCATCACAAAATCTATCACTTTCAAATTTGAGACTAGGAAATTCAGAAACTAATTGTTTCTTAGATAACTTATGTAGAGCATATATATTGCAATGTCCAAGTCTCTTATTCCAGATCCATAATTCATTTATCTTAGCAGTTAATCATTTAACATTTTGCTTACACAAGGAATTTAAGTCCAGAGTATAAACATTATCAGTTCTAGGTGCTCTAAATTTAAGAAATTTATCTTTGAAAATAGAATAGAAATTGTTAGAAAAATCAATAGCATAACCATCATCATAGAGTTGAGAGATACTTATCAGGTTGTGTTTCAAACCTTTTACATAAAGTAATTTTTTAATTGTGATAGCTTCTGGATCTCCAACTATTCCAATTCCAATAATTTTACCTTTAGCATTATCACCAAATGTGACTATACCACCATCCTTTTGAGTTAGAGTTATGAAATTTGATGAGTTTCCACTCATATTCCTAGGGCATCCACTATCCATATACCATATTTCAGTTTTTATTTTGTGAAATGCTTCCTGCAATGGAATATAAACAAGGATTTGTTTTGGTACCCATATTCTTTTTGGTATAGTAGTGTTCGATAGAAAAGTCCTGGGAATCCAGATTTTCTTTGTTTTTCTATAATCAAAAGAATCATATAAATTTCTTGCAAAAAAGTCTTTATTAATCCCACTTATTTATGGTTTCCTTAAATAAAAATCTTTAGATATGTTTCCTCTTGTTCCACAATAATTACATATTACTTTTCTTGTACTAGGAACAAATTAATTTTTATATAGTTTAGGTTTTTCACCTTTACTGCCTATTCCATATCTTTCCTTTTTAATTACTTTCTTTCCAAGTATTTTATTTAGTGTATTTTCTCCTTTTGTAAAAATAATAGCTTCACTTTTGTAAGTTTCTACTTTGGTTTGCAGTTTTTTTATTTTAGATTCATAATTTGTATAGTTTGTGTTAATTAAGTTATATTTTTCTAATAATTCATGATCTTGATTTAGCAGAGTATCTCTCTCTCCTAAAACAGCATTATGGATATTTTTAAAGATTTTTGTTTCTTAAATAAAGAATAAGATTTCTTTTCAAGCATATTGTATTAAGATGAAAGTTTATCATTTGATCAGCTTGAATTAGTGTTGGATGAGTAATAGGATTGTACCTCGTCATTTTATACCATAAATCACATATTGGCTTTCAGATTTGATTCCTCTTTTTATGATTCAAACTTTGATGAGTTGTGTAATGCCCTGACCCCAGAATCCCAGAGTTGATGCATTATTATGTATCATTTGAATGATCACAAAAGATCAAGTCTCGAAAGACCGATTAGTTTAGTAGCCTTGGAAGTACTAGATACATTCATAAGGTTTACATTACATCATAAAATAGAAAACTACAACAACATTGTTTCCATAGACAACACTGAGATCCCATAGACTATCCTTGTAGGACATTCATAATATACTTCTTCACATCATAGGGAGAATAAAACATAGAAAGGGGTGAGCTCATATTCTCAGTAAGGATAACAATATAGTAGAAACTTTCATAAATAAGCATAAACATTTAAGGCAATGTATAAAACTAAAACAAAACCTTTTCAACATAAACTTCATCATAATATGGAAAATATAAATCAAAATAATGCCATTTACTTACTCACATAGATAATCTACTAGTCGAATAATCACATGCAATATCAATATACACTTTCATAATGATGGAATTCATAATGTCAGACATTCATAACCACACAGTCAAGGCCTTTTGTGAAGACTACAAATAAGATTTTGTCATGGCCTTGTGCCAAGACACTAGTTTGTCTCATAAGACCTATCGATGCATCGAAGAGCTATAGCGGGCTTCACTCGATACTTACTAAGTCCAATGAATTCCTCATATGAAAAGGATTAAACATAACATAAACATTCATATTAAACTAGCATATGAAATGTCAACACTTTAACTGTAAACCTTGAATGGTATAGAAATAGCACATCCACAATCAAACATAACTCATTCAATACAATATGGAAGATTGTATTATAATAAATTAACCTCAATTGATAATAATTAATGATATTGACATAGATGAAAATAATCATCAAAACTATTTGAGAGAAGTATCCCCTTTTTTCTTGAAAACATTCAAAAGTATCACTATTTATCAAGAAGCTGTTTAAAATAGATTTTTGAATCAAAGTGTATCGTACCACTTTGAAACTTTTAAAAGGAATTTTAATTTTAAAACATTAATGTCCATATAAATAAAACCTTAAAACCATTTTTAAAACATGGACATTAATGAGAAAGATTTAGAATAATAAATCTTTAAAACATTTAAAATGATATTTTAGTTAGAGTTCCTAACCAAAAGAGAGACACTTGAATACAAATAATTGAGGTAATAAAAACTTTATAATATCATGGAAATAAAGGTATCCATGATATACTATGTCAAAGTACATTATATACACCATATAAAAGTGATTTGGTGTATAACAACAAAGAAGTCTCAATGGAATGTAAATTGAGATAAAATCTCTTATAAAGACTGTAGTTGTAGGTTAAGGATAAATCAGTGACATAATTATGTGTTACAAATATAAATACACTCAATATGATTGGATATTCAGTGTAAATAAATCATAGGACATTCACACATATTCTTGTAAAAACAATACCAATGAATTGGATGTTTAACTCAATAAATAGAGATTGATTTAAAATTACTCTTATCAAGTTCATATCGATGACTTGAGAATTTATCAATGGAGTGATTATGTGTATCAAAATTATATCCACATAAATGGGAGTGGAAATTATGGCATAAGAAAATTAATAGTGATTCCACAAATAATCTTAGAGTAAAATAATCAATGAAGTATGCGTAAAGCCAAATGAGTGGAAATTGAAATTTTAAATTCCCTTATCGATTTGGTAACTTTCGAAACATACACCCATGAAAGAAGGATCATACAAAGATGATGTAAATATCCATAAATTAAAGTATATTACATAATTAATACAATCATGGGCAGTACACACACCACATGCAATAAATAAGTGGTGAACAATGGAAATCTCGAAAAATTAAAAGTGAGATAAGAAACCCCTTACTTTGTATTTTTTACTTGGTCGAGGGTAGGTTAACCTCCTGTATAATGGTGAAATATTTTTTATTAAATTATACAAGAATCATATACATTAATATGATATCATATATGATCTTTTAACATTTCTTTGTTAATAATATCTTAGTATTATCGTCGTTTCAGGTGTTAATGGATTCATTTTCCTTTATATTCATTGTTATGTGAGTCATATTTGTTATGGATGGGATGTATCTTATTCATATCCAGAATGATATCAAGTCTCTAAACATTATTTGTAATCATAAAATGAAATTTATTCTTGAATGGATACGATGGGGAATGAATCTCATCGCATTCATGGAGACGGTAATCTGTACGTATGTACGAACGATAATATCATTATTTTTATATTAAAATAATATATAATTGGATGTTATATCATATATGAAGAATAATTACCATGTTATATTTATTATTTACATCAATTACACATCATTATTATACTCATCCAAATAATAATGTATTGAATAACAATTACATCACAATGTGGAGACGGTAAGCCGTACATTCGCGTGTATGGTGACATGTCATTCAAAGGATGGATAGAATAATGAATATGGTTGTACCATATTCATAATAATATCACAGTATATAGAAGATACTGGAGTTAATATTTTATAATAGAAACAACAAAGAAAGAGGAAGTGGAAGAAGAAAGGAACTTGAAAGAGGTGATAAGATATTTACCTCTTCTTTGGGTTCTTCCTTTTGATTTGATCAAAAGGGCTCATTAGGTTGACTTTCTGACTAAATGAGGGACTCTAGGATGAAGGGATGACATTTGAGAGGGTATTTGAGCATGGTTTGGATGAGCCAACTGGCTTTGAAGGTGTGAATTAGATAGAAGGGGGAGTGCCCTTTTATAAGAGGGGTGAGGGGCACCTTAGGAAAAACTAGAAATATTATTTTATAATCAAATCAATTTCGGTTTATAATGGCTCAAAAATAGATTATATAAAATCTAAGGTGGGGATGTATAGAAAATAACTCAACCAATAAGTTTTATATAGGCTTGGGTTACTATATTAACCTTATCTTTTAGATTTAACTCTTACTTAAATAGTTTGACATTTACCAAGTCTCTTTGTATTTTTATATTATATGGTTAATAAAATTACTATAAACTTCCAATAGAACCCCAAGTGGTTAATTAATGATACACCTATCATTATATAAGTCTTTTGGACAAACCTCGTATTTTTGGGAATAAAATATCAATTAATAATATAATATTTATTTTAAAAACTCTTTTATGTCAATTTTGACACTATTTGGTATTTTGTTTTTTCTAAATTTATAACAACATTATTACTTCAAAAAAACTCATATAACCAACCCTAATATGTCATATTAAACTAAAAAATTATTTTAATTCATAAAAAGTCTCAAATTATATTTATTTGGATATTTATAATATCAATTATTTTAATATTTCATTAATACGGTAATTACTGCATCATCATTGTGTCATAAATAAATTTAATAATTTAATGTCTAAAAATTATAAATAAAATACCATTATTTATTAAATATATTTATATTTCTAATTAATATTTATAGTCGAATTTATCTTATGTATAACTCTTT